>JAVGWX010000003.1:91840450-92440450 GCA_036924085.1 Ariolimax columbianus
TACAGTACTCCAATTTAGGTCTCACCAATTATTTATATAGTTGCACCTTTGCAGGACTTAAATTGTTAAATATCTCGGAAATGAAAATTCGCAGACAGCTAAAAATAGACACGTTGACCCAGGGATTCCTTCCAAACAGAATAATCTGTGAAAATTTAATGCCGCTACAGCTTACTGTCGCCGAGTTTTTAGCAAGACGGACAAACACATGTATATCGACTCTTATAATATAAATTACATGCAATGAACCCACTTCATTGACCTGAGTGATCCGTCGGGGTGTTTGTGTATGATAAGGATAAGAATAGGACCACTGTCCCATAGAGACCATTTCGTAACAGGCCGACTAACTGTGTGATGTGGCATAACACCGGTCATGGTTAGGTGGTTTGTTAAGAGCAGCATAGATGGCGCCTAACCTACTGCGCGTCTGCTTTGCTCTAGTGTTTGAGTCAATTACGATGGACTTGGACATCGGTTAACTACCTTCCACGGTACTTTTCCAATGCAATAGAGTAATAAGTTGCTCGAGCCTAGCCCGCTAAGCAGAAAACCATACTCTCGACTACATCTAGATAAGGCCAATGCTGGACCTGCACAATGGGCATCCGCACCTGAAGATGTATAGGTACACTAAGAGTAAGATTATTATTTGTATTATTATTATTAATATACTTACCTCTCCATTGAAGAAGCAGAATATTAAGGCCACTGCAGCTCCCTGAAACCAGAAACATAAATTTGATTAGAGCTTTATATTCTTCTTCTTCGTTCATCATCAGATCAAGGTTCCGGTTTCTCTTACAAAGAACATCGTTGTTTGTAAGGCTGTTTCATCTCCATACAGCTTTTGTCTCATATTTGTCTCACGAGGCCAGTATTGTTCTCTCTTTTCCTGCTTGAGTGTGCAGCTTTGCAGGATGTGTTCCACGATCATGATATCCCCCCCCCCCCCCCCCCCCCCAACATGGGCATCTGTCCCAATCCTCATTTTGTTGTAAAGATGACCCTTGAGTCTATGCCCAGTTCTCAGTCTGAAGATGATGACTTGCTCTTCTCTAGTTAAATTAAAGTAGCTGTCTTCTTTTCGTAAGTCGGGGTGTTGATCAGCCCATTTTACCCTGAAGTTGGCTTTAATTATGGTCTTGGCCTCATTATGTGTGATACTCATGTCTGTTTGTGGGGATGTTTCTCCACGCTTTGCTAGTTTGTCTGCAGCTTCATTGCCTTCAATATTGCAGTGAGATGGGATCCACTGTATGACCAACCTTGGGTGTTCTGCTGAGAGCTGTGTCAGGGAGAACGTGCATTGCTCGAGATCTTCATCATTGTGTTGTTTTAGCGCTGCTAATACTGACGCAGCATCAGTCAGGAATACTATGTTTTCTTGGTGAATGCTTTATATTCGTAACAATTTGTTTAACTCTTAATGCGTGTTTTGTGTTGTTTTGAAATTATATTTACTTATTCTCAAAGTTAGCCATGTAAACATCACCATATACATTTAGCAAATGATTCTCAACACCAGTGCTAGATCAAGTAATTTGTTACGTTGCGCAATATAGAACCATTCATATTTCTTCTTCATGTGCTGTGCTCAACTGGGAGTCGGCAATGATGGCACAACACAATTACCATTTCCTAATACTTTGTATCAGCTGTAGCGGATATGGTATGACGATGAACACAGAAAAGCCCCATAACTACGACGATATCGCGTGAGCACGTGCAGAGAAGATGCCACAGCTGTAACAACATACAGTATCAAGGAAGTACGGGAGTTCAAATACCTAGAGACTGAGTGGTCTTGAGGTAAGACGTAGACCTCGGGTGCTGGGGGTCGTAGGTTCAAATCACGGTGGAAACCGCGATTTTATCATGTTGACTTTCTTGTATTTCCCTGGATCACTGGATGGCAGAGATCGGACGCCCGTGTTCAGTGTCGCGCACGTTAAAAATCCCTCGGTAGTTGGAAATCTAAAAGAGTAGGCTTAATGGGCAAAATTCAAAATTATGTTTAAAATCTATTTAATCTATTACGGGATCCTCGCAGGTGCTGAGATTCTCCAAAAAAATATTAAGAAGAACAGAGCATTTATGGGTTAAACTGTGTTCAATGACACTGATTCTTTGACTAAACTAAACTAAATACCTAGGTGGTATGTCCACTGATGACGGCAGAGAGATCGAACATATAATTCAGAAGATGAACAATGTTCACTATCAAATTGCACCAATTTTGAAACACTCAGAGTGCCTTCGTTCCACTAGGCTGATAAATGTACTGTTCACCCCTTCATTGTGTTACCAATGTTAATCTTGTGACATACTAGAACAAGATCAGAGAAGGATCCAGAGCTGTGAGTTGCGCTGTGTGAGAAGTGCAGAGGGAAAGACAACCCATGGCCGAATCCACAACACCACGTTGAAACAGATAGTAGGGACATAGACAGTTAGTGATTAACATTGAAGTATAAAACATCAAATGGTTTGGACATCCTGTCAGAATGAGAATGGGATATGACCGGCCTACAGCGAGAGCATATCATATGCAGATCTCCGGTTCACATGCAATCGGCCAACCTGAACGTCAGTGGATCGAGGGTGTCTGACAGTGAAACACTCAGAAAGTTCCACATAATGACAATACAAGTCTCCCACCTGGCGATAACCAGAAATCTACGCATCCCGCCTCTCTGCGACACCTGATGCCAAGAGCTGTAGGACAAAAGAAGGAGCAATTGGTGATTGTTTTTAACAGAGCCGAAAATATAACCAATGCCGCGATGAGAGCATGTCGTAAGAGACCAGTTGTTATTGAATGCCCACAATGAGTAGGTTTACTCTTTTGCGTGCCCTAAAAATGACGTTAAGTGGTGGGTTGTCCTAGCTTTCATCACATCCCGAGCGTGCTGATGAAGGTGGACCGGGGTCCTTCAGGTGGTTGTGCTATGCTCGGTAAAAAGACGAGTAACAAGGTAAGTTGACCTCTCTAAGGAAGAGGACTTTTCAAATCATGAATGTTCCCATCCTGCTATTTCAACACACCATTAAAAAAAAAGCTGAGTGATGCAGCCTTGTTGGTTAGAAGGAGAGTTCTAGAAACAACATCCTATACCATCATCATGTGCCCGTCTAGTCCGCCTTGGAACATATGGCTCCAACAGATGCTATCTCTCTGTTCACATTCTGTGCCGTCTTCTTGAGTTCCAACCGCGAGAAGCTGATTGAACTGCCTTCCTCCTCGACTGTTCGTTGCCAAGTGTTTCTTGGCCTTACCCCTCGTCTCTTTCTCTGTGGGTTTCAATCAAGTACATGTCTGGTTATGTTGTCTGGTCTCTATCTAAAAGTATGTCATCCGTCCCCATTTTCTCTTCCCAATTTCCTGCTGTACTGGTTCTTGCAGTGTTTTTTCCCCAAAGATCTGTCTTTGCCATTACCTCTGGCCGTATAACAAGCATTATGTGACGAAGACATTTGTTAACTAAGATCGGCAGTCTGGATGTGACACCCTTAGTCACATGCCATGCATGTCTCTGAGCCATATAGCAGGACTGACTTTACATTTGTGTTAAAAAGTCGTATCTTATTCTCCATGGATAATACTGCGGAGTTCCATATTGGGCGAAGAGTTGAAAGCAAATCTTGCCTTATTGATTCTGGCGTTAACATCTTGGTTTTTTCCCCTCTGTCTTTAACAATGCAAGTGGAGTCGCGTAGCGCAGTGGTTAGCAGACCGCAATGGCTCCCGGGTCGACCCAGCCTTAAATGGGTACCGGTTCAGTCCAGGAAGTAAAAGCAGCGAGGGAGAGGAGATGGCTACCGCCCTCATATAGCCGAGCCTTTGAAATGTGAGATAGCTAACACCTCATACCCCTACGGCAGTAATGCTATGGGTTACTTTACTTTAAACAATGTTATTTTTCAGATTGGTAAAACATTGAACTTCTTCAATTATCTGACCATATACAAAACACGTCAAGTTAAAGATTTGTTTTTTTAGTACTCAACTACTGTCAGGGAACGAAGTTGTTATAAACTTCACTAAACTTAAGCCACCGCTTGTGTGAGGGGAAGGGTAGCCAGTCCTTTTCTCGCCTTCTTTAGCTTCCCTAGCCGTATGCAAGTAGCTATTTTCAGCTGGGTCGAATGAAGCGTGCCGATAACGGGAACCGTACCTTTGCCATAAAGTGAGTGCTTTACCACTTCGTTAATCGTTTGTACCAATGAGCAAAGAACTCGTTTTCTCTGTAACCAGAATATAAAAAGCTGTTAGCTCCCTTTCTACAATGTCGCGGATGTTAAACCATCCCGTTTCATTTCTCATGGGGACGGCGTGGCCTAGTGGTTAAGTGACACGGCTCACAACCAGAAGGTGCTGGGTTTTATCCCCATCACAGCACCGGCCGTTAACCCGGGGAAGCAAACCCTTAGAAAATGCAGGAGGAAGCAGACCCTTACATAAAATGCATGTTGAAGTCGGATGCACTGGGCCGACATGCGCAAAATAAAAACGCAGTGCAACGCACACCGCCTTGGGGATTAGAGAAATAAGGCGAACGAAAAAAAAAAAAAATTTCTCATTGTCGCCCTGTCTTTTCCCCAGATAATTTGCCCGTTGTGAAGGTGGCAACAAAGAAGATTGTTTGTTTTTCTACTATATTCAACAACCTTCTTTCGCACACCAAATTTCTTCATGAACTTTCTTGACATGGTCAACTCCATCTGTTTTCCATGGGACATCGGCCTGAATGAATTTCTCTCATGTTTATATTGAAGGCAGTCCTCTCGGACTCTGCCCTTGCGTCTCTAGCTGGGTTGGTCTTTTATTCCGGCACCCATCCCCATATTTTTATGGCTTACCACTCACGACTTCTCTGCGAGTTATGGTCTTGTTTTTGGTCAATAGATTGCTTCTGCTCTTGATGATATTTCTACACAAAGCTTATACGTAAAACGACGCATTTATAGCACACGGTAATCCTCCTGTTCCCATGACAACTGTGTCTGATTGGTTTACATAATACATGATTGTTTCTACAGAATTAAACCTCATTAAGAAATCTGAAATGTAGTCAGTCGTGCTTGAATTGGAATCCACAGTGGTCAGTCATGCAACACCTAGCGATGAGAGTTAGATTATAAATATAGTCAGACGTCAGACGGACTGGAACTGGAGCCCACAGAGGAAGACACGACGAGTGGAAAACTAAAGAACACATGACAATGTGTGCTGAAATAAAAATGTGGTCAGATGTGCTGGAATTAGAACCAACAGAAGAAGACATAAAGGGTCAGTCATGCAAGGAGCGCGTGTGCCGAATGGTTTCAAGGCCTGCCTGCCGACAAGGAGGGCATCGGTTCGAATCCCCGTTATGGCATATGTTGTTTTTCTGTTGGGTGCGAAATAAACAAACATAGCCAGCACACGACGTGGCGACAGCAGTGGTGAAGCGGCCTGTAGTCATCGTTTTTCTAAACCCCTCGACTACCACATCAATTGGAACAAATGTCGTATGACAGTTCTGCCATCTAATCCTCAGTAGTTTCCGCAGTAGTTTAATTTTCCAACTTGGCGACTCTAAACGGCCCAGGTCTCACATGGGTTTCAGAGGATAGGTAGAACAACTACGTCAGGTCAGGTCATCCCGTAACCGGTGAGGTCGTTGGGGCATACATGAAGACATCATCACAAAACCACGCCAGCCTTCTCTGTCAACGGCCGCTGCCTCTTCTGGTCGGAGATTGGTCCATTCTTTTATGTTGTCCTCCCACCTCTTTTTGGGACGGTATCTTCGTCGTCTGCCTTGCACCTTTCCGTGCAGGATCGTATTTGCAAGATCATTTAATCTCGATATGTGACCTTACCTAGCGAGTTTCCTTCTTTTGAGGCCAAGAGGTCGTCAAAAGGCTCTTATGCCCTATATCGTCTTTCCTCATTTGTAAACTACGTTGATCTTCATTTTTGTTTTGAGCAGTGGTGAAGCGGTCTGTAGTACTCAGCCTTCAAAACCCCTCGACTACCCCAGCAATGGGAAAAATGTCGTATGACAGTACACTACAGTACATGCAACATCTGGCGACGAGTGCTGAAATAAAAATGTAGTCAGATGGGCTGGAATTGGCGCACACAGTTAAAACCATGAGTGGTAAACTATAGCCAAGCATGTCGACAGTGCCATCAGGTGAGACAGCTCGGATCGTGCCTGTTGCTTAGAGCCAGCCTCTATTGAAAAAGTATAACCCTTACTTGGTATAATACCCCACCCGAAGCAGAAGGAGCGATGCTGCAGAAGTTGAGAGATCCAAACAGACCAACGAGCCAAGACACATAATGTACGGAGACCAACGAGCCAAGACACATAATGTACGGAGACCAACGAGCCAAGACACATAATGTACGGAGACCAACTGCAGAAAACTAGACTTAAGAAGTCTAGACGGAGTTTCCTATAAACAGTACAAACTCTCCAGGGAGGCCATAGAGAGCGATGCATCGAGAAATTGTGTAGCAGTCCTAACTATAATTTTTATATCCTTAGTCACGGTATCATTTAATATATTATATAACAGGGTTAACGTATTCTCTATCCTATCTTCATTACCACTATCACTCATTAACTCTCTCAATTAAATACCAACAATTCGTTTAACACAGGTAAAACACAGCAGATATTTTTCACACAAGTAAAACAATATGCACATCAATCATTTTCACTAGGCTCATTGATCACATTATACTGTTCATCAATTATTAATGAATTATAATGTCTCTCAAAAGGTTGGTTATTATCACTTCTCTAACTGACTACGATTACTTCTAAAGGTTCGTGCAAGTAGCACAGGTCTTACTCTAGTACTAAACTTTACCAAGGGTTCTCATCACGTGGTCGGAATCTAGCAATGGCTCTATTCACTGTCTATCTCTGTATTTTGATATAAAGGATGTCTATCTACAATTTCTCAGTCCTCATTCACTGTCTATCTCTGTGCGTTGATATAATGGATGTCTATCTACGATTTCTCCGTCCATATCTATCTGTCCTCTCAGCTTACACAAAAATGGATGTCTACTGGACCTCTTGTATCGTCTCACGTAAGGCAGCTGTCTACTGGACCTCTTCTCTCGTCTCACGTGAGGCAGCTGTCTACTGGACCTCTTGTCTCGTCTCACGTAAGGCAGATGTCTACTGGACCTCTTGTATCATCTCACGTAAGGCAGCTGTCTACTGGACCTCTTGTGTCGTCTCACGTAAGGCAATCGGTGACTGCATCTGTGCTCTGTCTGCAGATGTGCTCGTGTCTATGACAGGCGATAGTGGTTGTGTTACTGTGGTTGTCAGGACGAGGAAACCCACAAATCACAACGGTCGTCTTAGGACGACAACTTCGTGTTGCAGCAACACGTCTCCGTCTGACGAGAATGAAGTCAGGTCACTCGAGCAAGATATTAGCGACGACGACTTGAACAGAACATCACACACAGACATATTCTTACATGTGTGTGGTCTCTCGTTGCCTTTCCGTGTTGGTCTGCTTCGGTGGCTTCTAATTCTACTATTTTCACTCACTGGCTATATTTCTGTAGCTTTTACTATCTACTTGTTCTAGACTAAGTGCTACTGACTATACTGCCCGGTAGGACAACCTTCGTCTGCTGCTTCTGATCTCCTTTCTATTCTGTCTCACTCCAGCGTATATGCTAAGATTCCCCCGCTTTAGATAATGACTTCTACTTTCTTGAGTTCATTTCCCACCAACTTTATTTGAACTCGCGTGTCCCAAAGAAAGGCTGCCTTATTTTTCAAACACTGACTGACCGCTTTTTGACGGGGATTTCCAGTTCAAACCGTGAGAACAGAAGGTCGACCTATTTTGGTCGGCCAGCCCCAACTTGCATTGTTTGAGAGTTGAGGACCATGCCTCGTTCAATGAAGTGAAACTCTCGGGCGGGTTCTCAAGTTATGTTTGGTTACCATGAACGGTATTTTCAAGGCTTACCTGGCTTTGGCTCATTGTACCCCTGTAACTCTGTTACAATTGTATGCCAAACAACAGATCCCATGGACACAAATGCAGGAAGAGTCTGCACCAGAAGGATCTACCATATAAAATATGGATGATCTTAAATAGACCTGTCTGTGGTGACCCGATGCAGAGAAAAACCCGATGAGATGGGAGTAGTTTAGGTTAGTTTAGTCGAAGAATCAACGTCATTGCACACGGTTTAACCCATAAGTGCTTTGTTCTTCTCCATATTTATTTTAGAATCTCAGCACAATACACCAACTCTGTAGCACCGGCGAGGATACCGTATATATTGGGTAGATTTTTAACATAATTTAGAATTTTTTCCGAGCCTACTATTTTCAATTTCCAGCTACCGAAGGATTTTTTAACGTGCGCGACACAGATTACGGGCTACACAGAGATCCGGGGATATGCCAGAAAGTCCACATGAAAAAATATCGGCCTCCACCGTGATTTGAACCCGCGTCTTCCAGCACCCGAGGCCGAAGTCTTACCTCGAGACCACTCAGAGATGGGGATACAGCGACGATGATATCCGTGACAGCGGCGCTATATCCCCATCTCTGAGTGGTCTCATTACTTATTCAAATTTACTACACGAACGTCATCTGGACGACATACGGGAAGGTAATGGCAAGGCCGCCAGTATGGCAGAACACTGGACCTCTGCCATATGGCACGGTGCTATGAACACGGGACGTAAGTAAGTTAGTTAGTCAGTCAGTCAGTCTAGTCAGGTAAGTTAGTTAGTTAGTTAGTGAGTTATTTAGTCAGTCAGTTAGTCGTCGGATCATCTGCATCGTACTCGGGACAGGTCCATACACGCTCAGAACTCATCCACGGTATCTCTGCTAACACGTGATGATTGACCGTTCGAGTCCTGTGATGGTTAACTAGACGTCTTTGGGTCACCGTGTGGTGTTCCTTCCTCATCGTTTCAAATCCAATTCAACCAGTCGCGCGAAGGACGTAAAGTCTGGATCAACTCGTCAATCTTCCTTCCAGTCGATTTCCCTAACGACGTTTAAGATATCGGCGCGGTTCATTAATCTACTGCCCTCCACCTTAGCTGTGCTCGCCAATCTATCGGCACGGTCCAATGATCTACTGCCCGCCACCTTAGCTGTGCTCGCCAATCTATCGGCACGGTACATTGATCTACTGCCCGCCACCATAGCTGTTCTCGCCAATCTATCGGCACGGTCCATTGATCTACTGCCCGCCACATTAGCCGTGCTCGCCAATCTATCGGCACGGTTCATTAATCTACTGCCCGCCACCTTAGCTGTGCTCGCCAACCTATCGGCACGGTCCATTGATCTACTGCCCGCCACCTTAGCTGTGCTCGCCAATCTATCGGCACGGTCCATTGATCTACTGCCCGCCACCTTAGCTGTGCTCGCCAATCTATCGGCACGGTACATTGATCTACTGCCCGCCACCTTAGCTGTGCTCGCCAATCTATCGGCACGGTCCATTGATCTACTGCCCGCCACCTTAGCAGTGCTCGCCAATCTATCGGCACGGTACATTGATCTACTGCCCGCCACCTTAGCCGTGCTCGCCAATCTATCGGCACGGTCCTTTGATCTACTGCCCACCACCTTAGCTGTGCTCGCCAATCTATCGGCACGGTACATTGATCTACTGCCCGCCACCTTAGCCGTGCTCGCCAATCTATCGGCACGGTCCTTTGATCTACTGCCCACAACCTTAGCTGTGCTCGCCAATCTATCGGCACGGTCCATTGATCTACTGCCCGCCACCTTAGCTGTGCTCGCCAATCTATCGGCACGGTCCATTGATCTACTGCCCGCCACATTAGCCGTGCTCGCCAATCTATCGGCACGGTTCATTAATCTACTGCCTGCCACCTTAGCTGTGCTCGCCAACCTATCGGCACGGTCCATTGATCTACTGCCCGCCACCTTAGCTGTGCTCGCCAATCTATCGGCACGGTCCATTGATCTACTGCCCGCCACCTTAGCTGTGCTCGCCAACATATCGGCACGGTTCATTGATCTACTGCCCGTCACCTTAGCTGTGCTCGCCAACCTATCGGCACGGTCCATTGATCTACTGCCCGCCACCTTAGCTGTGCTCGCCAACATATCAGCTTTCTCGTTGTCTTCGACACAAGCTGCATGTCCCGTAACGAGTATAAAGGTGATTCTCTGTAACCTTAGCTGGCCTCCCGACTCCAACCACTGGCGCCGCGCACAACCTGATTCCATCTTCCTAAGCATCCTCATTGAATCACCGAAAATGCACAGATGTGTGGCACTCATTGATTCCAGCCGGATAAGTAAGCTATATACACTAAGTATCTTACTTGTATTCTGTTTTGTTCTGTCAAGAATCAATATCACTGCACTCAGTGTGCACTATAGGTGTACAGTTTCGCTTAAAAAATTGCGTATACTGGTGGTTTCACTGTCACTGCTTGTACATACTCTTGCTCAGACCTCTCTTCTGTTTGTAACTGCTCGACTCACGATCCATCAGTAGAGTGTGTAGTGTGTGGGTTGCCATTTCATCGAATGCGGTGTCAACATACCAAAAGCGGTCATCCCTACCTATATTCAACATTCTTACAGTGGGTGCCTTTGACACGAGAACGTCAGCACGTTCATTGACAAATATTGCTTTTTGTTATAGACATGACAAATGCATTTAACATGTAAGTCAATACATGTCCACATTCAACATGTACATAAATACATTGGTTTAGAATATAAATAATTAAATAAATATTTATATATATATATATATATATATATATATATATATATATATATATATGAAAACATGCATTTACCGTATACATAAATAAACACATTTAATAATAAATATATGCATTTAACATAAATAAATATATGCATTTGCCATATAAATAAATGCACACATTTAACATAGAACTCAGTAAATATACACATTTAATATATCAGTAAATACATACGTTTAGCATAAATAAATGCATACATTTAACATAAATAAATATATACATTTAACATGTATATAAACACATACATTTGACAATTAAATAAATACATACACTTAACATGTAGCTAAGTAATAACATACATTAAAAAAATGTAGATAAATACATTAATTTCTTCTTCTTACGCTGTCAGACGTCGACCTTTATTTTTTAGAAAAAAGCAGCGGGCATCCTGAGGCTGTCGACACTGTCATAGAGCTTGTCTAGTGTTGCCACTGGTGATGGCCACATCTGCTCTGTCTGGTCCTCGTATGTCGGGCAGTTTTGCAGCAAATGCTCAGCGGTCATTTTCCCGGTACCACACGGGCATTCATCAGTGCCACCTATCTTCAATTTGTGCGAAGTCTGAAGACCACGACCTGCTCTCTTCTGTTCAACTGGTAATAGGCATAGTTTTTTGTGTAGCCAGTATGTTCGGTTTCCCATTTGGTCATGTATCTAGCTCTAATAAGCCGTTTTGACTCTTCGTATGTCACACTAGTATCTGGTTGTGGTAGTCTTGCACCTTCTTTTGCCAGTCTGTCTGCCTCCTCGTTGCCTTGGATGTTGCAGTGGGATGGAACCCACTGTACCACTACTCTTTTTGGTGCGGATTGCTGGCATAGTTGACAGAGTACTGCTCTTAAATCATTAAGTTCAGTGTTTTTCTGGCTTTTTAGTGCTGTGACTACGGCCAGGGCATCTGTAAGCAGGGACATATGGCTTTCATTCCTTTTACCTGTCACTATTTCGTCCACTGCCGCCCTCAGTGCCTCTGCCTCCGCTCTGAAATTGGTTGTGTATTTTCCAGTTACCAATGACAGTGTTATTTTTCTGCCATTTGGTAGGCTCAGGAATGCCACTGCCCCTCCGTTCTGTGTTGTGTTTGTTACAGAACCGTCGGTGTATGCATGGGTCCAGTCCATGCTTGGGTAGTTTTTTGTTATGTACCTCAGGGTTGTATCTCTTCTTTCTTTTTCAGTCTGGCAGTTTTTGTTTCCAATAACTGGTATATTTTCTACCACCTCTGGAAATATATGCTACCTCCAGGTAGGTTTTCGTACAGTAGGGATGGGCTTTGGTGTTGTTAGTGCGTTCATGGGGGTCTTCGTGCATCTTTGCTTTGGCTATTTCTGCAAAGTTTCTCCGCTTTAGTTTCCCATTTCCGAAATTGTTTAGTCTCTGGTACATTGGATGGTCAGTCAGTCTTCTGAGTTTCTCTGCTTGCTGCTGGGCTCTGCAGTCTCTTCTGTCGGTCATGGATTGCAGTTTTGTAATCTTTTCAAGTTCTACAATTGGCGTTGACTTCATGCCTCCTGTTATAACTCTCATGGCTTGGTTTAGGAGTTTGCTAATTTTATCGAAGTTCGCCTTTGCTGCTGTTGTCCATGCCGCAATGCCATACTCGAGAACTGGTCTCACTCTTCCAGTGTACAGTTTCTTTAGTATACTTTCATCTGCTCCCCAGCTTGTGCCAGCATGTTTCCTCATGATTGCCATTCTTTCTCTGGCTCTCATTCGGTTTCTCTCGATCTGACTTTTCCATGTCATGCGCCGATCAAATGTGACTCCCAGGTAGTTTGGGTTGTCGTTTGGCTGCAGGCATTTGCCGTTAAGACTTAATTTGGTGCTTTGGGGTTTGTTTGATAGCGAGAATATCGTACATGTTGTTTTTTCCTCGTTTATTTTGACCAGCCATGAGTTTGTCCACTCTTCCAGCGATGTTAGGGCCTGCTGCATCAGATTACTTGATTACTTATGGTGAGATTCTTTTCAGAGGTCCACATAGCCAGATCGTCTGCAAAGATTGAGCTATGGACTTTTCTTGGTATTTTCTGTTATGTTATTTATATACACCAGAAAGAGTGTGGGTGACAGTACTCCCCCTTGGGGTACTCCCTGCTCAAGTTTCACCTTTTTGCTCATCTGCCCTTGTACTTGAACTCTGGCTGTTCTGTTTTTGAGGTATTGGCTGATCCATTTGTACATTTTCCCACAAACTTCACTTCTTCGTAGCTTGACTTTAAGTCCCTCTTTCCAGACTTTGTCAAATGCCTTTTCTAGGTTCACCCAAACCGCTACTGTGTGTCTTTGCTCCTGGTAGGCATGTTCTATTTCCTGGGCTATGAGGGTGACCTGATCCTCAGTGGATCTGTGCTGTTTAAAGCCTGCTTGCTGTGGAATTAGTATGTGTTTTTCTTCCAGATGCCACATCAGTCTGGCGTTTATCATACGTTCCATCAGTTTGCATACACAGCTCAGTAGGCTGATATGCCTGTATCCATTTGGATCTGTTTTATCTTTTCCTTTCTTTGGTACTGGTACAAGTACTGCGTCTTTCCATGCCTGGGGTACAATACCCCTTTACCAGCTTTGGTTCAGGACTGATAGTAATTTCCTCTTTGCTGTTTGGCCCAGTCCCATCAGCATTTCGTTTGTTATCCCGTCTTTTCCGGGAGATTTCCTTTTCTTTAACGTTCTCATGGCCTCTTCCATTTCATTCATTGTTAGTTTTGCCATCATATGCTCTTCTGGTGCCATATTGATGTTGTCGTGCCCCTTTTGCTCTTCACTAATGTCTGTATGCACGGCTGAGAAACGTTTGGCTTTTCTACAGGACGATAAGAAGCGTACTAAAGCTTACCGCATGCGCGAACAGGGTCGCATTTCTATGATCCACTGGTATGACTAGATCCAAAACTACAAAGTCCACTGACGGATAGGTTTTGAAAGCACGTTTACTATGCTAAAAAATCTTCCTCAGTCCTTGTCCTAGACTGAAATCGTCATCAGCTCTTAACTCAGGCCATGGATGTCAATGGTGGGAAACATCTCTCCTCACTATGGACCTACCTCCGGTGGCCGTACAGGCAACACCTGACTGGGTCAAATAAAAAAGACATCATCCTCACTGAATGCAGTTTGGGTCTCAGCAATTCACAGCAATTCTTGAACGATTGGTTCTTGATGTCTAAGCGGCATACTTAGCCTAGGTGGCTTTCCAGCTTCTTCCCGTTTTTCTTGTATCGATTTCCAGCTAACTTTTCCGCTCTCTTTGGTTTTACTTTCCCTCTTTGTTCTTTGGAGCTATACGATAGAGATTGCCTTTAATCTTAAAATATACTAGCAAACTAAATAAATATAATTAACGGAGCAGGATCACCTGATAAGACACAAGGACAGCAGAAAGCATATCCCAGACATACGTCGCTTGAATATCCAATGGAGGTTTGATAAGCGTGAGCAGGTTCTGAAGTCCCAATAGTGGAATCAGGATCATTGATGCTTTAACGGCACGCCTGCATAGAAAGATACACTGTTGTGATATATGATGACAGAACATGTGGGTTTATTAGTCTCTCTTCTCAACTTGAATTGTCAAAGACTGTTCTTTATATTGTTGGTAACTTAACTTCATTTCTTTCTGCTCATTTTCCCCCTCTTTCTAATAAATATTATCTCTCTCTCTCTCTCTCTCTCTCTATCATCCACACAGGCACAGAGACACACATAAACCCACATACACGCTCTTACGCACACACATATACAATGTATTAGCAGAGATAATAATAAAAATAAAAATACTACTACTACTACCATTACTACTACTACTACTGCTACTATTACCACTACTACTACTACTACTGCTACTATTACTACTACTACATCTTCAATGGTCTTATTATTTTCCTCTAAAATCCACATTTTCATAATTTTTTTCTCTCTTTTAAAAGCCACATTTCCTTGGTCTATTTTTTCCGTTACACATTTCGATGGTCTCAATATTTGTTTTCTTCTGTATCCACATTTCTAATCTTCTAATTTTGCCCTTTCAAATCCACATTTACATGGTCACATTTGTTTTCTTCCATTTTCACATTTACATAGTTTTTTTCCCCCTTTGAAATCCACATTCCCATGCTCTTTTTATTTTTTTCCCTTTAAAATCCAAATTTCCATGCTCTGTTTATTGTTTTCTTCAAAATCCACATTTCCGTGCTCCGTTTATTTTTTCCTTTTAAAATCCACATTTCCATGCTTTGTTTGTTTTTTTCCCTTTAAAATCCACATTTCCATAGTCTGTTTATTTTATTTCTATAAAATCCAAATTTCCATGGTTTCTTCAATCGTTTTCTTCTATAGTCACATTTTCACTACCTCTTTTCTCACTTTCAATTACTTCGCATAAAAACAAAATTATCAATATTCTTCAATAATGATGTGTATACTATACGCGCCTGAGTGGCAGTCACATAGGTCTTACAGAAAGGGTACCATGTTATAAACGGGCTCCAGCAGACGAAGCCGTAAATTGATATATGTCTTTCCGTTACATAACTAAAGGTAGCCAGGAACGGAAATCGTAACCCTACTTGAACAAAATAAGTTGAAGCTTAGTTCAATGTAGTTTCTAACACTTCATACCGGATAGTAGTGTCCGCTCCGGGACACCTTCACTTTTATCTATAATATTTGCAAATACTTCATTGCCAAGCAACAGGGACTTCCCAACATAGAAAGTCAAATCAGCTGGCTGTTAACATTTGGAAAGATGGATAACGGGGGCATCTTCCTTCCTGGTACATTAAATCAGACAATCACATCGTTTTCCTGGTTACAACCAGATAATTACATCATCTTTATTGTTCACACTTAGACAATCACATCGCCTTCTTGGTTCACAATCAGACAATCAGATCGCCTTCCTGGTTCACCATCAGACAATCACATCACCTTCCTGGTTCAGCATCAGACAATCACATCGTCTTTCTGGATCACAATCAATCACATCGTCATCCTAGATCACAATCAGACAATCACATCGTCTTTCTCGTTCACTCTGAGACAATCAACTCTTCTTCGTTCACATCCAAACAATCACTTCTACTTCCATTTTCACCACGAGACAATCACCTCTACTTCATTATTTGACATCATACAGTAACCTTTTCCTTGCTCACCAGCAGACAATCACATTGATCACTCTAACGAAATACATGTCCGATTTTACTAAGCTGTCTTTGCACTGCGTCTTGGGCACCGTGCAGGGCCAATGCATCAGTCTTTAGCATTCACGTTGTTTTTGATAGCGTTCCCAGTCTTTGGCTGCCACCACCCTACCTACAACGCAGCATTTACTTGTTGTTGAAGTAGTCTCTCCCTGGAAAGTCGTTTTACTAGACTACGAGCCATTTCTATTCGATGTACTAAAGGACAGAATGTGAATCAACTAGTACCTGTTTTGATTGTGTTCGGCTGTGTTGAAAGCTCTGAGCTTCGAGAGGAGGATCCGGAGGATATTGAGCAGGAGAATGAAGTTTACCTGGACGGAGAAATAAAGATTTATTGTTGTTGTTGTTGTTGTTCGACGCTACTCGTGCTGAGTGTTTTTTTTTTGTTTTTCTTTTGCATTCCCCTGATTTCTCTATTCCCAAAAGGCGGTGTGCCTTGCACTGTGGTTTTAATTTTGCGTATGTCAGCCCAATGCATTCGATTTCAGCATGCATTTTATGTAAGGGTCTGCTTCCTCCTGCATTTTCTAAGGGTTTGCTTCCCCGGGGTAACGGCCGGTGCTGTGATGGGGATCGAACCCAGCACCTTCGGATTGTGAGCCGTGTCACTTATCCACTATCACACGCCGTCCCCTTCGTGCTGAGTTAACTCTTGACAACATTTTTTGATAATTTGAGAAGGCGAACTTAGGTCCTCCTGGCCGTAGTGCAATGCAAAGTTATTCAGTTAACGCAGCACTATAAGGAGTACAGTGTCGATCTCCTTCTCGTTGGTCAGACTGCGTGACACAGCCTATTTATAGGAGCAGGAACGTGAACGTGAGGTGAGGTCTTCATCAGTATGTTTCACCTGTCCCCGACTATGAGTTGCTCCCACATACGATGGTGGTAAAAGTGAGCAATGACGGACGATATTGCCGAGAAGAAGTGTTACAGTTTGCATTGTGCTAAGTCAGAGAGTGAGACATTTGTTTAGTATCTAGGAGACAGGTAAATACAGAAGCCAGGCATAGGCTTGGGTGAAAATGATATCCCATATTGGGGGAGATCTTGTGAGTAAATTCTACTCTGGTCGTAACTTAACTTAACTTAACTTAACTTAATTTAACTTAACTTAACGTATTTATACTGGTTTATAAGAGTCTACAAAGTCTGTGTACAACAGTTTATTGGAGGGTGGTTTAACCGATGTGCGAGTTATCTTAATAGACTAAAACACTAGAGATAATTAGACCCGCAGCCAGATAGGCGCCATCTGTAGCTGTTCTTAACAAACCACACGGGGAAAGGTACAAATAACTTTGGTAGATTTTAAATTTGAATTGTATCCGTGCGGCGGCGGTTAAGCTTAATCTTTTTGAATTCCAACTGCCAAGGGATTTTTAACGTGCTCGACACTGAATACGGGAGTCTGATCTCATTAATCAGAGATCAGGAGAATTTTTACCAGAAGATCCACGTGAGAAAAAATCCCAGTCTTCAGATCAGAGAATGTTAGCCAGGGTCAGGAGAAATATACTGGCCAAGACCCTCACCTGACCTCGTTGGTCGTCCTGGAAACGGGCTGTTGTCGAGGACAACAGTTTAGCTAAGAAAATGAGGTTCGACGTGATCTCCGTAGTAGTGAGCGACACGCAGATGAAGCCAAGTATAGCCCAACCGTCGGGAGGACCCGGTCCACCTTCATCAGCACGCTCGAGATGTGAGGAAAGCTACTGCAACCCATCACTTAACGCCCTTTTCAGGGCGCACATAAGAGTAACCTACTCATTGTGGGTATTCGAAATGAACATTCTCTTCTCCATGTATTTTTGGGTCTCTCTCTCTCTCTCTCTTCCCCTTGAGCATTCATGTAAAATCCTGCTTGGCTATGTTAAACAGTGCCTTCCGTAGCATTTGTCCTATTCAGCCACATTAGCTTAGTTTGTTGGTCTAGTGGCTGTTTTTGGCTCATGTCTCATTAATCTTCATTCCTCACCATGTCCTGCCCCGTAATGTCCATTATCCTTTGTAGGCATCTGTTCACGAAAGATTGAGGTCTTCGTCGTATGACCTTGGTCGTTCACTATGCCTCCGCTCCCCACATCAGCACCGATTTGACACTTGCGTTGAATATTCTAACTTTGGTGTGAATCTTGATTTCTCTGGATCTCCATATGTTGTTTAGTGGCAAGAATGTCCCTCTTGCCTTTCCAATTAGGATCTTTACATCTGTAACTCCTAATGTGTTTATTGTGCCACCCAAATAGGTAAAGGTCTCCACTTCTTTCAATTGACCTCCCAACCTTGCTTTACCTAACACTAACTTAGGACCCAATTTACAGCTAGGTAGACTGGACCGTACGGAGACAGGAGATTGAATCTGCGGTACGCATGATCAACTAATATGTATAGGAAAACTTATTATTTCATAGTCTAATGAGCAAATTATATAACATAGTCACATGGCAAACACTGCTATCATGGATAGAGTGTTCGAGAGTTTGCTGTTCTAGACCGCAGCTTTATCTGTGGTAGGAAGGCCAGGTCCCTTCCTCGCTGTCTTTCCTTCCTTAATCGTAATCATGGATTGACTGGATGCTGGCAATTGCTGGATCGAATCCAGAACCTTTGCTGTAAGAAGCGAGCGCTCTTCCACGCTAAATGAAATAATTGCTGGCTTTCTTCTTCTACTTCTTTTTCTTCTTCCTCTTCTTCTGTATCTCCAGTGTACTCCCTCTCTTGCCATAATGGCGTAATCTGACAGGCGTTTTCGAGTCCATCTCCTGATGTTATCTACCCAGTTATAACGGTATCTGTCTCTTGAACGACTACCTTTCACCTTAACTTCTAGTACGGTCTTCAGCCGTGAGGTATGTCTTGTTATATGCCAAAGACGGCAAGTGCTAGTGGTTAAGTGACACGGCTCACAACTCGAAGGTGCTGGGTTCGCTCCCCAATTACAGCACCAGCAGTTACCTGGGAAAGCAAACCCTTACAAAATGCAGGTGGAAGCAGGCCCTTACATAAAATGCATGCCAATGTCGGATGCACTGGGTCGATAGGCATAAAATAAAAAAACATAGTGCAACGCACATCGCCTAGGGGAATAAAGAAATACGGCGAACACAATTACAAAAAATAAAAAAATATTTGGTCCAAATAACTTAACTGACTAACATTGATTTCGATCATTAATTCATCCCCTACGTTTTCAATATCTCCACACACGTTTTCTTATCTTTGCGACTGAATCTTTCATATACCCATATTTCGAAAGCGTTGATACACCTTTCTAAAGTGCCATTAGAAGTCCTAACGTTCAAACCCCTACAAGGTTATCATAATTGTGTTATCAGCATTATGAGTTATCATTATCAGTACCACCATCAACAAGTTTCCTTCACCTACCACGAGCGATAACACAACAGGCGTACTAAGTATCCATATGGTCCAGGTAGGATAAAACCAGCACCTAAGATAAAATATACAGTATAGATCAATCAATCGATCAATCAATCAATCAATCAATCAATCAATCATCATCATCATTACTTAATCCAGTGGAAGCCAAACTCAATAAGTGTTGGAACTGCTTTTACATTCCACGAATTGACAAAGTTTTACAAATTGTACAAAGGCATAGGGTACACAGAGGTAAGAAATTAGAACACTAATTTCGTCTGACAGCGTAAGAAGAAGAAGACGAAGAACACTAATTTCACCACGATAACATAATATCCTGAAATAAATTATTTTTGATCTTGATGACCCGTTCCTCAGCGTAGCTGCAGGTCCCAACTTCGTCTCCAGCGGACGCTGTCTTGGGCCACCGAAGTACAGTGCGTGGTAAGAACTCCTATAGAGGCATCTCGGATGTTGCAGCGTGCAGCAAGGGTGTCTGAACAACGCTATAGCGGTCTTCCCCGCGGTCTCTTCTTGCCTCAGGGGTACCAGACTGCTGCCGCTGGGCTCCATTGACCATCGTTTCGTCTTAACATGAGACACGCCCATCTATATTTAGCCTTGTCTGCATGGATTACCGCATCATTCACCAGGGACAATCGTCTTATGTCAGAATTGTGGAGACCTTTCATACGTTGGTTCCGGAGAGTGATCACATACAAAGAAATAATATAACATTATTTTATGATTCTAATTCTGTAAAAGAATTTATAAGTGCAACAAAATTACTGTAACAAAAATAACTTGAAAGGTAACTTGGTGAGAAGAATGACATTTATTTTCATCTACAATTTGTTGACATTTTGGTGAGTAATTTGCCAAATCCCATTCGAATGTAGTCATCAAGATATTCGACTGTCGGTCTGTTTCTGTAGTTATTTTTAACCACGTTCATTGTTTTTGTTGTTGTTGTTCTAGTTATTCTTCTTCTCCTACTTCTTCTTCTTTGTTTTAGGAATGAATACCCGTTGACACGGCATCAACAACAGCTACTTTAACAACACATTAAGAGAAGAAAATGAAACTTGATAGTTATGCACTGGGTGGGTGGATGACACAGCACACGTAGTCAGACAGGCCCTCATCTGGAATCATCAAGGAAAGAGCAAGAAAGGTAGACCTAAACATACGCGGAGAAAGGAACATAAGAGGGACTTAAGATTAAATGCTTACACCTGGAGAAAAGCAGAAAGATTAGGGCATGTGTGCAAATGCTTGCGACATAAGGTCAATAGCCATGCACAGAGACTAACGACTCCCTTTCAATGATTGATTGTCAATTACGTTACTTTATTTTCAATCGTTAGGATTATTCGTTTTTAGAGTACACATGCACCTGTCTTTGCGATGATTATTTCTGCTAGTCTACCGTATCTTTATCTCTGAAATAAATTGTCCTTCTTCATTTATGAGAATACTAAAGTTATTTCCCTTTATAGCTCATATGAAAACTTTGGTATTATTTTATTCTCTATCGTAGGTAAAATAATAGTTTGTTTTCTGAACAGTGCGTGGTGACATCCAGGGAAAACGAACTTTATTGATCAGAACTACCAATTCTAGCGGTGTATCGCGTAGCGCAGTGGTTATCGTCTGAGTGGTCCTGGGTTCATTCCCCAGTTTCGGCGGAAATGTTTTTCAGACAGCAACGGTTCCCGGGTCGACCCAGCCCTCATATAAGGGCCCTTGAAATGTGAGATCGCTAACACCTCACAACTCTGCGGCAGTAATGCTATGGGCTACTTTAGTTTACCCCAGCAACGAGAAGAAGCGATTTAGTGAGATTTTACAATTTTACTGACATTTTGTGAAGATCCTTAACCTCATATTTATTCGGTGTATTTGTGTTGCATTTGGCTGTTATTTTTTTACGGGTCCAAATTGTCATCTTCCAACACAAATTGTCAGCTTCCAACACAAATTGTCAGCTTCCAACACAGACTGTCAGCTTTCTGCACAAGTTGACTGCTTCCAACACAAATTGTCAGCTTCCAACACAGACTGTCTGCTTCCAACACAAATTGTCAGATTTCTACACAAATTGTCAGCTTCCAGCACAAATTGTCAGCTTCCAACACAAATTGTTAGCTTTCAAACAAATTATCAGTTTTATACACAAATTGTAAGGTTTCTAACACAAATTGTCAGCTTCCAACACAAATTGTTAGCTTTCCAAACAAATTGTCAGGTTTCTACAAAAATTGTAAGATACCTACACAAATTGTCAGCTTCCAACACACATTATTAGCTTTCCACACAAATTGTCAGCATTTCTCACAAACTGTCAGGTTTCTACACAAATTATCCGGTTTCTACGCAAATTATCAGCTTCCAATACAAATTGTCAGCTTCCAACACAAATTGTCAGCTTCCACAACAAATTGTCAGCTTCCGACACAAATTTTCAGCTTCCAGAACAAATTGTCAGCGTCCAGCACAAATTGTTAGGTTGTACACAAATTGTCAGCTTCCAACACAAATTGTCAGCTTCCAGAACAAATTGTCAGGTTTCTACACAAAAAGGTGGGTTCCTACAAAAGCTGTTATATTTGAGTTCAATAAGTTTTGGCCTGAAAGTTTATTTGAGACTAATAAGTTTTTATTTGTAGCATATTTGAGGCCGTTCACTTTTGACCTTGGAGTGTATTTGAGAGCATTCTGTTTTGCCCTTGGAGTACTGTTGGGTAACTTTCAATTTGACCTTGGAGAATATTTGAGACCAATCAGTTTTTACCTTGAAGTATTTTTTAGACGAATAATTGGGCCATGATGCAACAGTGCACGAGCTAACAGTGTTCAGCGACTCATAGCTGGCTGCTTTTTTCAGGGTCATCGAACCATAGCTGACCAAGACCCTATTCCGCCTCTACGTGGCGGTCCTGGAAACAGGCTGCACTAGTCACAAGTGTTGTCCGGCCAAAAAGTAAGGATTAAAAAAAGACAGCTCAAATCGGATATGTCTGGCCGATAGGCGCAGATATCGCAGCCTCGATGTAAACTCGGACACAACGACCGTTTCAGGACGAATGAATGAATAATAATAAGAAGAAGATGAGGAAGAAGAAGATGAGGAAGAAGAAGACCATTCAATTCTGAACGTGGAGTATATATGAGATCGTTTCCGTTTTATGTAGAACATCTTCACAACTTGAAGGTCGTTTACGAACTGTTTTTGAGCCAAAGCAGTATTGCTCTTGTTATGTCGCCTTCTCGTTCAACGTGGAGCATAAGGTCACCACTAAAGCTGACCTCCTTATAGGAAGTCTGCACCCGAGCATTAGTAGGGACAGATTAAATATCAATTTGGGTGGCGTAGTGAAGTTGTTTAGTGGCACGATCCACAACCCAAACATTCGTGTGTTAGGATTCGGCAGTTTCTTCCCCTTATGGGATGCATAACCATTAAAAATGCGTGATGAATTCGGACGCGCTCGGCCGTAAGCTGCAAAACAGTACAACTCACTACACTTTACAAAACAAGAGAAAAAGAAAATAGTAACAGTTGTGTATCATAAAAGTTGCTAGTCTACATGAACAGCCTTCTTTAGTCGCTTTTTACGACATATAAGGAAGGTTAACCGGGGTTTTTATTTCCACAGTGGACAACAAAAACGGTATATTATTGTTGAATCTGTATTCCTTTCATCATATCCAATATCTCTTCTTATCTTGTGCATGATGCCAACCAAAATGTGAGCTGTGAGCTTGTGCTCTATAGAGATTACATTTTGTAATTTTTTTTTAAAGCTGCTCAAAGGTTCACGCCAGAATTACGATTATATTGTAACGGTATTTACGCTGAAAGGAGTTTACAAGAAACAGAACAAAAATAAAACTTACATGATATCGTTAACTGTATCTAGGGCTCGTGCAGTGACGTACGCAGTCACGGGTAAGATTGGAAGTCCTGCAGGTGGAAGAGTAACATGAATGAATATCACAAATAGGTGACGTAGTTCACGCCTGGTGAAGACCTTTCGGTCGAAACGTAGGTATTGTTAGTGTTGTTGTTTTAATAAGGTGTCGTTGTCATGCTTGTCGATTCGATATTATTATACTTTTAATGCATTAACCATGTCGAGCAACTACAATCCAAGAGGAGTCTATCATTAGCAATATTTTCGTATCAATAAAATGAATGAAAAAATGTACCAAAACGCTTTTTAATCCGGTCCAACATTGTAATGTGTGTTTCATTCGCCTGACCGGTAACTTAGCCTCGCTATGAGTTAGTTAACCAGGATATAATTGAGCTCCTCAGTATGTTAGAGTTAGGTAGGCTTACGTAAGATATATCAGCATTTAAAAGGACTGGTTAATTCATCACATAATCTGAAATTGGTAAAATGTGAACTTCAACACTTCATCTCTAACGACATTTAATGTTGTCCAGATGATTTTATCCTTAACTTTTATATTAAAAAAAAATACAATTAAAAAAATAAATCGATGTTTAAAAAACCAGAACATGACTAAATTGGTGTGAGTATTATAAACGAAAATTGATGTCACGATTATAAACCAGGCATTTACATTACACAATTGATGTCACGATTATAAACCAGGCATTTACATTACACAATTGATATCACGATTATAAACCAGACATAAACTTTGCACAATTGATGTCACGATTATAAACCAGGCATTTACATTACACAATTGATGTCACGATTATAAACCAGGCATTTACATTACACAATTGATGTCACGATTATAAACCAGACATAAACTTTGCACAATTGATGTCACAATTATAAACCAGGCATTTACATTACACAATTGATGTCACGATTATAAACCAGGCATTTACATTACACACTTGATGTCACAATTATAAACCAGGCATTTACATTACACAATTGATGTCACAATTATAAACCAGACATTTACATTACACAATTGATGTCACGATTATAAACCAGGCATTTACATTACACAATTGATGTCACGATTTTAAACCAAGTATCTTAATTTCAAAATTATTTTCACAATTATTAACAAGACATAAGCTTTGCACACTTGATGTCAGAATTATAAACCAGGCATACACTTTGCACACTTGATGTCAGAATTATAAACCAGGCATACACTTTGCACACTTGATGTCAGAATTATAAACCAGACATTTACATTACACAATTGATGTCACAATTATAAACCAGGCATACACTTTGCACACTTGATGTCAGAATTATAAACCAGGCATACACTTTGCACACTTGATGTCAGAATTATAAACCAGGCATACACTTTGCACA
The DNA here is from genome assembly GCA_036924085.1 of Ariolimax columbianus. Taxonomy (NCBI): domain Eukaryota; kingdom Metazoa; phylum Mollusca; class Gastropoda; order Stylommatophora; family Arionidae; genus Ariolimax; species Ariolimax columbianus. The sequence goes on from JAVGWX010000003.1 coordinate 91,865,179, forward strand.
CTTGATGTCAGAATTATAAACCAGGCATAAACTTTGCACACTTGATGTCAGAATTATTAAACGAGATATAGCCATAGTCCTAGTCTTAGTCGACATGTACTTCTATAGGGCCGAATACCCCTGTGCAGATCCCAGCTTTGGCGTGAGCTGAATGTAGCTTGGTGGAGGATTTCCTGCTTAGCGGGCTAGGCTCGAGCAGCTTATTACTCTGCTGCGCTGGGACAAGTGCCGCGGAGGGTGGTTAGCTGACGAGCGAGTCCATCTTAATAGACTCAAACACTAGAGCAAAGTAGACCTGTAGCCTGTTAGGCGCCATTTAAGCTGCTCTTAATAAACCACATAATTATGGCCGGTGTTATGCCATGTCACACAGTCAGTCGACTCTTCCGACATGCTAACTCTGGGGTAGTGGTGCTATTATTGTCCATGTCATATACAAAGACCAGGCGGACTACTCGAGATAAAACCGTTTCTAAAATGATGTTCCGAATATAAAGTAATGAATGAACATTGTTAACTTGATGTCAGATTACAAGTTTGGTAAAAACATGATTAAATTTATATAAGTATTATACAAACAGATGTGAACATTACACAACTGATGTTATAATTCTAAACCCATATGCAAACATTGTTAAAATGACGTCAGAATTATAAACCAAGTATGAACATGTCAAAATGACGTCAGAATTATAAACCAGGTATAGGCGTGTCAAAATTAATGTTAAAATTATAAACTTGGTATACAAATGCCAAAATTGATGTCAGAATTATAAACCAGGTATAAACATGACAAAATGATGTCCGAATTATAAACCAACCATAAACATGTCAAAATGATGTAAGAATTATAAACCAAGTATATACATGTCAAAAGTGATGTCAGAATTATAAATCAAGTATAACTGTCATACTACATTTTTTCCTTTCCTGGGGTAGTCGAGGGGTTTTGAAGGCTGAGGAGTACAGACCGCTTCGCCACTGCTGTCGTCACATCGTGTGCTGGCTATGTTTTTTTTTCACCCCCAACAGAAAAACAACAAAAGCCATACCGGGGATTCGAACCGCTGCCCTCCTTGTCGGCAGGCAGGCCTCGAAACCATTCGGCCACGCATTCCTCTATAAATATAAACATGTCAAAATTGATGTCAGAATTTTAAACCAAGTATAAACATGCCAAAATAATGTCAGAATTATAAACCAGTTAAAAATATGTCAAAATTAATGTCAGAAATATTAAGGCAAATGTAACAGGTTGCGTAGACAAGTTTCATCCCGTTCCAGTTTATCCAGATGCAAATGGGTAAGTCTGTTCAAGTTATGGAATAAAGTGCACACAGGAAAGACAGTGATAACCACACTCCCTACATGGAAGATACCTCGTGGAATAGATTCTCGAACATTCCCAGCTTAAGCATTTGTTTCGGGTGTAGAGGTAAATGTCGTCACATGACAGATAATGCTGTCGGGGATGAAGTGTTAGAGATGTCGTCGTACTAATCCACAGCTTGTTCATGAGGGGGTTACGAGTCACCTTCGTTGCTGTCCTAACTTTAAAAAAAAAACACAGATCTTGTGCTACAATGGATTCCCGTCCACTATGGGTTCCTTGGAAACGGGAAGACAGATTAGCTAACGAAAGCCGGAAGTGATGTCACACGGAATCGCCATCCACAGAGTTATGACGACGCAACGACAATCATCAAACTATAAACGAGGACGGAAGGGAGAGACCAAAACACAAAATACAAGCCAGAAAAGGACAACAAAGACAAACTTGGCTGAGATGGGCAGACAGATATCTTCGAGCTCAAAACGGGACATTGTAGACTCAAGATAAACCTCCACAGAATGGGTCTTAGAGACAACCCCACGTTCAACTGTGAAGCATCCAAGCAAACACCAGAGCATATCCTGCAGGACTGCCCCAGTTATGCAGACCAAAGAGAGCCAGCCTGGCCTGGGGAACAGACTATACTCGCAAAGATGTGGGGAGTCGACGAAGACATGAAAAGTAGTCTCTTTCGTGAACCTAACCGGGCTAGACGTATTTCATCAATTGATTGAAGAAGAAGAAGAAGAAGAAGAAGAAGAAGAAGAGGAAGAAGAAGAGGCTGACATACCTTCTCTAATAGCAAGCCAGGCTTTTGTTTACAGTTGGGTTGACTGGAGCATACTGTTAATGGGAATCGAACCCAATACCTTTGCTTTGAAATTGCGAGTGATCTAACACTACGTTACTTAGACACTGCGTTATGAGTGTACTTTTCATGTTTTTTCTTCTTCTCTCTCTCTCTCTCTCCCCCACCCTCACCCCCACACCTCCACCTCCCCCTATCCAACGCTAAGGTCTTGCGAGGTCACAGAGGCCACTGAATAAGATTTGCATTAAGACGATTACATACATTAAAAAAACAAGTTTTCTATAACGAAAATGACGAAGCTTAGCTAGCTAAAAATCCGATCAATTTTTAAACAATGTCGTGTTATATCGCACAGGGTTGTATTATTATCAAGACTCGAAGGCGTTGTATAATTAATTCCCCTTTTTAAATTTGCTAAAAATGTTTGCTACATTTGATATCTCCACTGGTATAAGAAGATAAAGCATAACGGAATATGGTTGGTAAATCAGATTTGGCGGATAATCTGAGTGTTTTGAGTCACAATTATAAATAAAGGATAAGGCAGTTGACTACATCTCTCGCCCTTGACTGATTCGCGGAAAAAAACAAACAGATGTGTTTCAGCAGCCTGGCCAACAAGTCGGGGTCGGCACCGTAAGTGGTGATCCAACTGAGAAATCTTGCATTGCACTACAGCCAGGTGCAATTTCTTCACCTGCTATTTTTACATGGCACATTTTAATTCGCGTGAATTAAACGTCAAATACACAGCAGCCCGGTCAACAAGTTAGGGGTCAAAACTGTGATCCCAGTATTAGCGAGCCGGCAGAGAAGCCTTGCGCTGCGATACAGCTGGGAGTCCTCCTTCTTCAGTAATCCTATAGAAGTCAGAAAAGTCACTTTGCTATCTCGTCATTCACAGAGCTATAAATAAGCAAAGACAATCATCAAACGATTCACGAGGGCGGAGTGGAGAGACCAGCACAAAGAATATAAGCCTGAAAATGACAGCATAGACAAACTTGGCGGAGATGGGCAGACAAAGAGTTTAAGATTAACTACGCGCCATTGCAGACTCAAGGCCCACCTACAGAGAGTGTGTCTTAGAAACACCGTCACGTGCGATTGCAGAGCACCCAATCAAACACCAGAACATAACCTACATGACTACCCCACCAATGCAGACCAAAGAGAGGCAGTCTGTCTCTTGTGAGCGATTATGCTCGACAAAGCTGTTGGGGACCAACGAAAACCTGAAACGCAATGTCCTTCGTGAACCTCACCAGGCTAGAAGCAGAGCATAAGTTGAGCGAAGATAAAGAAGATGATTATGAAAAAGAAGAAAAAGAAAGAGAGGAAGAGGAGTAAGAAAAACAAGATGCAGATCAAGATGATGAAGAAAAACAATACTACAAATCTGCTACTAGAAATAGTTCTTCAAGAATGAAGAGCTACGTGACTGCAAAAACCGGAATCAGTTTTTGACATTTTGTATGCGCAACAACACGTTTTGTGATCATTAATTGGTTGATGGAGATAGAAATAGATCTATAATCAATAAACAATGAGATCACATGAAGAATAATATCATAAATCACATAAACCCTCTGATATAGAAGATTCTCCAAGCTCATACATAACCGTCACACCGGCCAAGCAGGACAGATTGCAGCAATTATATGGGGATTACATTTCTGGCAGTGCTAGGCAAGATATTCAACAGAATCATCTTGGACAGATTAAAAGCTCTGAGGGGAACCGGCAGAATTTCGTGTGTGGGGAGGGGGAGAGGAATGATGGGTTAGAGAGATATATCATGCACAGATCAGATAGCTGCGTTACGCATCATAGTTGAATGGATAAATTAGACTATAACAAGTTTTTTAAAAAATACAGCCACCCACAATAACGAGGGCATAGCTACAAGTTGACTATAGAGAGGTCCAGATTAGATATTACTAAATACTTTTTTAGTCAGAGAGTGGTGAATGCTTAGAATGCATTGCCAGGGGAGGTAGTGGAGGCAGGAACAGTTAATGCATTTAAGAATAAATTGAATGCGCATAGCTTTTAGAGCAAGGTGATGTAAATGAAACTGGTTGTATACAGACTCTGCAGGGTCTTCTTAACCAGTATAAAGACGTTAAGTTAGTTAAGTTAAAGTATTAAATAGAATAATCCCAATACGCAAATTTTATAGACTATAAAAAGGCGTCTGACAGTGTAGATCGAAGTACTCTATGGCAACTATTGAGACACTGTGTGATACTAGAGAAGTTCATAACCTTCATACGCAATATGTACGAAGATACAGTGAGTAGAGTGGTACATGAAGGAGCACTGACTGACAGCTTCGGAATGCAAATAGGGATGAGAAAGGACGCCTGATCTCGCCTTTCCTGTTTGTGTTGGTTATAGATTGGATAATAAAGACATCACTCGAGGGAAAAAGAACTGGTATTGAGTGGACAACTATGGTAACAGTTGTAGGAATTGAACTATGCAGATGATCTGGTACTTTTGTCACAGTCATAACAAAATGCAAGAGAAACTTTATAGGGTGAAAGAACAATTAGCCAAATTGGGACTGAATATCAACAGGAAGAAAACTAAGCTCCTTAAACTCAACATTAACAGCAAAGAACCAATCATGCTGGAAGAAGAACAATTAGAAAAAGTGGATATCTTTAACTATTTTGGCAGCACAATGGACACATCAAAAGGTACAGATGCAGATGTAAAGACAAGCGGGGACACGCCTGGCACTAAACAACATTCGGAGATCCACAGAAATCAAGATTGGCACAATAGCTAGACTATTCATCGCCAGTGTCAAGTCGGTGCTGCTGTATGAAGCGGGGACACGCCTGGCACTAAACAACATTCGGAGATCCACAGAAATCAAGATTGGCACAATAGCTAGACTATTCATCGCCAGTGTCAAGTCGGTGCTGCTGTATGAAGCGGGGACACGCCTGGCACTAAACAACATTCGGAGATCCACAGAAATCAAGATTGGCACAATAGCTAGACTATTCATCGCCAGTGTCAAGTCGGTGCTGCTGTATGATGCGGAGACACGTAGAACGACTAAGGCCGTTCAACAATGGCTAAAAACCTTTGTTAACATATGCCTACGAAGGATAATGGGTATAAAGTGACAGGAAAATGTTAGGAAAGGAACCAACAACAGCCACTGGAACAACACGATAAGCGAGGAAAAAGGGCTGGATAGGACATTCGGTGAGGAAAGCACCGCTCAACATAGCCAGACAGGCTCTTTCATGGAACCCTAAAGGGATGAGAGAGAGAGAGAGAGAGAGAGAAAGAGAGAGAGAGAGAGAAAGAGAGAGAGAAAGAGAGAGAGAGAGAGAGATAGACCCAAAAATACACGGAGAAAAGAATGTGAGAGGGAACTAAGATTAAATAACTTCACCCGAAGAGAGACAGACAAATCAGCGGTGGACCGTGTATGTTGGGGAATGTTCTCAATGGCTTGTGCACCATGAAAAGCGACATGCTTTGATAGATTAAAACATGGCATGGATTAATCTTCCAATATTGAAAGAATTCTTAGCAACGATACCCAATTAATGATTGACGATTATGAAGATACAATCCCTTCAACTGTGAGCTGACAGCTCTCTGACATCTCTTTGACATCTCTCCGACAGCCAAATGCCTCCCTGCATACGTCTTCCTCATTTGGTGTGGTGACTCCAAGCTTGTGGATATATAATGCTTGTATTCTTGTCTAAGAGGCATGGTGATTTTGAAAGGTGGGACTGGTGTGGGGGAAGGAACAGGAGGAAGGTTATGGACGCATATCATCATTTAAGTATCATCGAAAGTAGACATCCCACTGTGTCGGTGTCCCAGGCACATGGAGACAGGACTGGTCCAAAATAATCTTGACGGTTCCAGGGTTAACGAAGAAAAGCGATCAGTCGCAACAGAGCAAAAAAATCAACGTTCTACGGGAGCTCAAGAGACGGTACCCTAGCAACATTTGGACACACGTGTACTCAGATGGATCTGCCTCGGTGAGCGATAAAAGAGGAGACAGTTGAATCTACATCAAACACTTCAATGGCGACATAGAAAATCACTCCATACCAGCAGGAGAGACTTGTACCAGTTTCAGAGCTGAAGCAAGAGCTATTCATGCAGCAACTCAGATTCTTATCAGCCAAAACATAACTACAAGGAGAACGGTCATTCTTACATACTCCAGAAGTGTACCCTCAAACCCCAAACAAGATAGACTCTCACGTGAAATAAAATACGACATAGGATTGCTGTCTCAACAAAACAACAGATTTAGTCCTACAGTAGATTCTGGTCCACTGTGGGATCCCTGGAAAGGAGACAGCAGATAGACTCGCAGAAGCCAGAAATGTAGGCACGCATATTCACCATCCAACAGAGCTATAAAGAAGCAAAGACACTCATCAAACTCTATGATTACACAATGGAGAGACCAGCACAAACAACACAAGCCAGAAAATGACAACATATACAAACTTGGCAGAGATGGGCAGACAAAGAACTTCAGACTCAGAACGGGACATTGTAGACTTAAAGCCCACCTCCACAGAATGGGTCTCAGAGACACTGCCACGTGCGATTGTGGAGCACCCAAGCAAACACCAGAACATATTCTGCAAGAATGCCCTACCTATGCAGACCAAAGAGAGGCAGTCTGGCCTGGGGAAGCGACCATGCTCGAAAAACTGTGGGGGAACGACGAAGACCTGAAACGCACAGCCTCCTTCGTGAACCTCACCGAACTAGAAGCATAGCATTAGTTGATCGATGAAGAAGAAGAAGGTGTCCCAGAATTGTAACGTCATGTCCGGGACGTAGCATGTAAATCGGAGTCGACAATCTCATCATTTTAAATTCAGATTTGCCAGCCCTTCTGAATTTATAGCATATCTGGCATTCCCCGCCACCCGTGAGATCGTCACAAGGGAGCAGAGGTGCAATGTCCAATGGTCTGCATCTCTTCATCATCCATGAGGACGATTGATAGATGACAAACAGTAAAGAACGAGAGAAGAATGCATTTAACGCATGAGGTGGGTGTGGATTGGTGCAGCCCAGAGCATAGACCACTCGCCGGTGGGTTAAGCATCTACACCTATAGGGCTCCTCCTGCGTCTCAGGACTATTAGTCTGGCCCCTCTCCTTTGACTTACCCAGCTTGGGTGATCCTGCCAGAAGTAGAATCTCCCCCGACATAGCTCTCGGGAAAATTTTGAACTCGTAAGCTTTCCAGTCGGCAAAATATGCTTACGCGTGGACAGATATGATTCAAGAACAGAAAACAAAAATTACTCCGTTAACACATGTTAGGATGTATGTAATAGAGTGGCAGGGATCCCAAAAAGCCAGGGTCAGTGGATCCTTGTAAACACCATTAGCGCTACCCCGACATACCTTCATAACCCTGCCCGAGAGCTAGTTTTATATAATGGCCATTGTTCGAAACCTACAGCAATGACCGTGCTAAAAGTGTACCCAGCCAAATTGAAATTCTCACGGTTCCCTGGGTCAAAGGGTACAAATAGATGGGAAGTCGCACGACTTTTAAGGTCAAACAGAAACTTCAAGACAAAATAATCTTTCTTTAGCGGCACAATAAGTCAGAGAAAGTTTACCAGCCAGAAATGCGCAAAGATAGAAGACATTGGCTCAAACAAGGAGAATTTAGTATACAAGTTAGAGGATCAGTGTATTCAGGAGGAATTACATAACAGAAGTCCACTGAGCAGATAGTATAGTAGCTAGAACAGAGCTAGAACATCAGATAAGTCGGTAGATAAAACATATAAATAGAACAGTAGAAGAACAACTAAAAGACACAGAAGCAGACTCAGTTTCTGAGAGGGGATCAAGATGCTGAGCAGCGTATGAGCTGCAGTGGTCAGCGACACATAGCTGACTGCTAGCGTCAGAGCCAGAGAACCAAAGCTGCCAAGGCCCTTCTACACCTCCACGCGGTGATCCTGGATAACAGGCTGCAGCAGGGCAGACTGGCTAAGGAGAAAGGATCGAAGAGGGAATGCTAACCCGGTACTAAAAAAATGCTTGCTGAAGTCGGATGTATTGGACCGAAAGGTGCACATATCGCAGTCAAGCTGTAAACTACGACACAACGCATTCCGTTCTCTGGACTCCATTCTGCTACTTAAGCCTTTTCAGTGTTTGGTAGCGGGAGATTGAGCATGAACGAAGTCAAGCCAAGCCAAGTTCCTGAGAGAGAAGATTTTGACCAAGAATTTGGTTGAATGGTAAAGACTGCCAACCCAAACCAGCACTTTGCTTCGAACGCAAGCAAACATTTAACTGTGTGTATTGTCGCTGAAACCTTGTCACGAATGACTTTGACTCTAAAGTACTGGAGAGACTACTGTCTGTATAGAAGTCAGAGAAAAACGTGTTTGTCTTAAACACAAAGCTGCCATCACGAAAACTAGTGGTGACAAAGGTATTGCTTTTTGGCATGAAACCCAGTCTAAGAACCACTGTTGTTTTAACGAACACACGTGGTATCAAAGTTGCTGATCATGATTAAAAAGCACGGTGTAAGAACCGCTGCAGAGTTCCTGACTTGAAGAAGAGACTTCAGGAGAATCAGAATACCCAGACGCTACAGGAGCAGAAGAGTAGGACATAAGGTCAACAGACGAGCCAGGAGAAGAAGATTGACAGCGGATAAGAACGAGTTAGTTAGTTAGCTAGTTAGTTTGTATCAACTCTAGTGAGATAAGACTGCGTTAAAGTAGCAGAGACATTAGCTAGAATAGATCCAAGTGATAGAACCTTAGGATTGATTAGTACAAGAGAAATACCCCTGCTACTTGCACAACCCTCTTGATTAACAAAAGAGAAAGTTTCGACGTCCTGGTAGTATTATCCTGGTGCCATTTGTGTTTGTAAAATAAACCATTGATGGTTATTGCTGCGGTTACAATAACCGTTACAGTGTTCTACGTAGAGTTGTGAGAAAGTAGTATAGTGATAGCTGTAAGAAAGAAAGTAGATAAGAGAGTAGCCTGCTAAACGAACGTTATAAAAATCTCAGATGGATTCATGTGCTGAAAAACATATTGACTTAACCAGCTTACGTGGCGTCTGGTTACCAATCGTTGTTCTCAATAGATTGCATGACGTCACTAAAAGCTGTGTAAAGCTTTAATAAGAGTACAGAGTCGACTTCGCAGTAATATCATTGCAAAGCGGTCTAATATTAGAAATTCCCTGTCGTAAAAAGGGGAGGCGAAACCACACATAGAGACACAAGGGCTAGGCACAGAGGAAGGATCCAGAACTAATGACGGAAAATGAAGAAGTGAGGTACAATTTTGAAAACTTGAGGTCCAGTGGGAGCTCAAACGCTTAAATTGTTTGATACACTAACATATTCCTCCACACCTTAATGTCCGCGGTCATTTGTTCCACTGTTCTTCGCAGAATAGTAGAGGAGGTATGTGGTCTAGGCTTGTAAATCGAGCGCAAGCTTGGTTTGCAGTTCCAACATAACGGTTTCGAAATTACTTTGTTAAGGTATGACCACTTCTCCACGGTCAGAAAGGATTGGCAAAACTAAAGTACTGCAAAATAGTCAAACACATCACAAACAGGTACACACACCTATCCATACAGTGGCCAGTACTTCCACATTACAAACAGATACACAAGGCAAAAGTCGCCGTCCATCGCAAATGATGATGGCATAATTTATTGGCAAGCGGTATTTTTAGTAAGGATTAACTGCGCTGCTTTTTATCCTCACTCTCTCGTCTCGAGCCGCCCAACCCCAGTAGCAAGTCAAGAATAGGACGACTAGGGGGTGGCTACGAGATGCAGGGGACTCTGTATGGATGCACGGAATCCCCAAACAGATACACACACACACACCCATACACTGATCAATACTTCCACATTACAAACAAACACACACACGTATCCATACACTGGCCAGTACTTCCACATTACAAACAGATACACACACGTATCCATACACTGATCAATTCTTCCACATTACAAAAAGATACACACACGTATCCATATACTGAACAGTACTTCCACACTATAAACAGACATACACAGACACCGAGAGAGAGAGACAGAGAGAGAGAGAGAGAGAGAGAGAGACGCACACGCACGCGCTCACGCACGCACGCACACACACACACACAACCATATCTTCTTAATCCCCAGTGTCAGTGATTCTTAGTCTTAGTCGACCGGTACTTTGACAGGAACGGGTGCCTATGTTCAGGTCACAGCTATGATGTGAGCTGGTTGTAGCCGGGAGGAGGATTTGCTCTTAATAGGCTAGTCTCTAACAGCTTATTACTCGCTGCGTTGGTACAAGTGCTGCGGAGGGTGGTTAGCCGATGTGCGAGTCCATTTTAAACTTTAGACTCATACACTGGAGCGAAGTAGACCAGCAGCCTGTTAGGCATCATCTTTGCTGCTCTTAACAAATTACCTAACCATGCCTGGTGTTATGCCATGTCACACAGTCAGTCGTCTCTTACGACATGCTCTCTGTGGAGCAGTGGTGCTATTCTTGTCCTTGTCAAACACAAAGACACCGGCAAGCCACTGGGTTTAGAGATTAAATTGTACAACACCACAGATCTTTCTAAGGTGCGGTAATCAGTTTCCTTTCTCACTGTATTTTCACCCCAAACAGCCATCGAGGTATCCGTGCACAGCCGCGTCAACTGTAAGGGGGAGGGGGGGGGGGGATATATAGCATGGGTGGTATCCGGCACTTTTTCGTGAGTAGCGAGTGTTCTACCTCTCTGACAGTAAGCAAAGAGTAGTGAGCCAGGTGAAATATACTGATCAAGACCGCCCCATTATGTCACAGCACGTGCTAATGGATACATGATGCGTTAAAGCGGTCTGGAAACGGGGCGGGGCGGGGGAGATCAGCAATGTAATCCTCATCTAGGTGAGGTTACGGAGGAACCACACATTACACTACAGCTAGGAGGATCCCGGTAAACCTTCTCAAGTACAACTCGGGATAAAAGAAGAGCCCCTAACCAGCTACAGAGAAACGTCCTCGTGCGCTAACTCAGCACGAGTAACTTCGAACAAGAACAACCCCTCTGCAATTCACACGGCCGCCCCCCCCCCTCCGCCCCATGAGAACACACACACAGATAGAGAGGAAGACTAACGTCTGGTCAGACAAAACACGCTGATCAGATCAGGCAAAATATACTAGACAAGACATTCACCCTTTTCTTCCCTGCAGTCCTCCCCAGAAACGGGGTGTTTTCATGGCAACCTGGCTAACAAGGTCAGGGATCGACGTGATCTACGAAGTAGTGATCGACACGCAGATGAAGCCAAGCATAGCACAACAATCTGAAGGACCCTGGTTCACCTTCATCAGCACTCTCGGGATGTGAGGAAAGATACGACAACCTGCCAATTAACGTCATTTTCAGGTCGCACAAAAGAGTAAGCTTACTCAGTGTAGGCATTCAAGAAGAACCACAACCACACACACACACACAACCACACGCACACAAACACACACACAAACACACACACACATACAAACACACAACCACACACAAATACACACACACACACAAACACACACACAACCACACACACACCCACACACATACAACCACACACACACCCACCATCCTCACCGACCCACCCACGCACACCCACCCGCCCACACACACACACACACTCAACCACACGCACGCACACACACACACACACAACCACACACACACACAACTACATACACACACAACCACACACATACACACCCATCCACCCTCACCGACCGACCCACCCACGCTCACCCACACGCACGCACACACACACAACTTTAACAAGACTAGGATAGACAGACAAAGTAAATATCCGATAAAGTTGAACAAGACTAGGATAGACAGACAAAGTAAATATCCGATAAAGTTGAACAAGACTAGGATAGACAGACAAAGTAAATAACCGATAAAGTTGAACAAGACTAGGATAGACAGACAAAGTAACATATATATATTACCCCATCCGATAAAGCAGCTTATACACAGAAGAATCTTCTGCTTCGAGAAAGTCTGAACGACAATGGTGTGAAGAAAAAATCCCTCGCAGAACATCCAGAAGTAGTTGCTAACGGAGGCGTACTGTGTCACGACGTGAATCACTTTGCACCAGGCCTTGGAATATGGAAAAAACCAGGAGAGTAGAAAGTCAATTGAATGGCGGTATTTTCATTAGTAAAATGTTGTAGTCAATTCATGTTTCTTCGAAGTGAATCTTGAAACGATAACAGTTAAATAAACTACTGCTATCTGCTTCTTCGTCTTTTTCTCCACATTCTCGTTCTCCTTCTTCTTCTTCCGCTTCTTAACCATTTTCTTGTTATTCTTCTTCTCTTTCTCCATCTCACCAGTCTTCTTCGTCTTGTTGTTGATGATCTTTTGCTTCTTCTGTTTCTTCTTCTTCTTTTTCTTCCCCTCCTCCTCCTTCCGATCATCATTATTCTTGCTCTTTTTCTTCAACTTCTCCTAATTCTTTTTCTTCTTTTCCTCCTCCTCTTCCACCTTCTTCTTCTTTTCTTAACCGTTTTCTTCTTCTCCTTCTCTTTTTCTTCTCACTAATCTTCATTGTTATTGTTGTTACTGATCATTTTCTTTTCGTTCTTCTTCTTCTTATACTTCTAAACCTTTTTCTTGTTCCTCTACTTCTTCTTCTTCTTTTACTTCTTAACTATTTTCTTCTTCTTCTTCTTATTCTTCGGTGTTCGTCATGTTCAGGACACTGAAAATGTGTCGTAGTTTACAGCGAGGCTGCAATATCAGCACTTTCCGACCCGACACTTCGGATTTAAGCTGACCTTTCTTATGAGAAATCAGGTCTGCCTTTCCACTGCGATTGGTATTCTGTTTCCAGGGGCCCCGCTTGGGCGGGGAACAGGGTCTTAGTGACCCCTTGTTCGCTGACCCTGAAAAAAGCTTCCAGCAGTGAGTCGCTTGCTGCCGTCAGCTAGTTAACTTTTCTTCTTCTTCTTCTTCTTCTTCTTATTCTTCGGTGTTCGTCATGTTCAGGACACTGAAAATGTGTCGTAGTTTACAGCGAGGCTGCAATATCAGCACTTTCCGACCCGACACTTCGGATTTAAGCTGACCTTTCTTATGAGAAATCAGGTCTGCCTTTCCACTGCGATTGGTATTCTGTTTCCAGGGGCCCCGCTTGGGCGGGGAACAGGGTCTTAGTGACCCCTTGTTCGCTGACCCTGAAAAAAGCTTCCAGCAGTGAGTCGCTTGCTGCCGTCAGCTAGTTAACTTTTCTTCTTCTTCTTCTTCTTATTCTTCGGTGTTCGTCATGTTCAGGACACTGAAAATGTGTCGTAGTTTACAGCGAGGCTGCAATATCAGCACTTTCCGACCCGACACTTCGGATTTAAGCTGACCTTTCTTATGAGAAATCAGGTCTGCCTTTCCACTGCGATTGGTATTCTGTTTCCAGGGGCCCCGCTTGGGCGGGGAACATGGTCTTAGTGACCCCTTGTTCGCTGACCCTGAAAAAAGCTTCCAGCAGTGAGTCGCTTGCTGCCGTCAGCTAGTTAACTGTGTTACATCTTCATCGCTCTACCAAAGTGAACATCCTTGTTAGCGAAGAGTAACACCAGTAACATGAAACATACTGATTAAATGGACCTTCTCATGTCACGGCGGACCTCATGGAAACATGTGTGTTGCAGCTGTCTGGTCAAAGAGGTGGGAATCGACACTGCAATCATATCAGTGGTGAGCTTACTGAGGAGCCTCGCATTGCACTACAGGTAGGAGAACTCCAGCCAACGTTTTCATGCACGCCTCGGGAAATAACAAGAGCCAGTGTAACTCGTCACCAAAGTAATGCCGGCAAGAGTTAAATGGACTCAACAGTGGCGGATCCAGCTGTGGGCGGGTAGGGGGGGGGCGGAGTTGTTTGTGTTGTCCGTGGCGCCTGCCGGCCCCCTCCCCCCAACTATAGGCATCCACGAATCAATGCCATCGGGAACCTGTCAAAATATTTTTTTTAATAGACATGCGAAATTCGCCATTAACGAACTGAAACCAGCATCAAGACCGCACATAGTAAGTATTTATCAGCAGTGTATTGTCTAATATAATTAGAGGCCAAGGTCCGAATTAACAACGCGCCGAACATACTGGTGAGACATATTTCTCGGAATCGCAGTTATTCTAAGTTTATGTTGGCGGTTGACTTAATAGAAAGTTAGTCCTTCTAGTAACTGTGTGTGCGCTTCTAGAGACTGGATGTGTTCAATGTTCTGTAACTAAAGTGCGTTTTATTAGAGTTATCTTCAGAAATTGGATTTCCGATAAACGATTATTAATTGTTTCAAATTAAATTATAATAATATTAAAATTAGAAATAACTTAAAAATAAATGTCAATAACTGCCATGGATGAGTCAGCCGGTGACTGTAGCCAAGCAAATAAACGAAAATCAGTTAATACATTAAGTGGAGAGTCTAGGTGTAAAATGGCGAAGGAAGCCAGTCTCAAGATAGACTTATGACTAAAGTAATTCAATCGGGTGTAGTTCCTGCTGAAATTAAGCCAGTATGTGAGGGTCAGAACGCAGCTACAAGTTCCAATAGAGAGCCTGTTGAGGATGAAACACGATCATCTCCTGACTTTCAACATAATAAGCAGACCGATTTGAAATGTGTATAAGTGGAAGAACATAGTTGATCTGGAATTTGAAGCATTTGCTGAAACACACTTGCTGCAGATACTATCCAAGATGCCCTTCTGCCTCAATCAGAGTTCCCTACAGATCCAGGACTCTTCACCAATACAAAATTGATAAGCAAATTGTGTGAAATTGGACCATGTCAACCAGGTCTCAATGAACCATTAACATTTTTAACAGATGGATTTGGAAGCAAATTTCAAATTTTTTGGTACAGAAACAGTTTTGGAAAGGGTAGTATGAAAGAGGAAAGAAATTGGCTTGTCTATTCACCAACAAATGAAAAGATGTACTGCCAAGCTTGTTGGTTATTTGCTGAATCTAAATCTGAAAATTAAAGCAAGGAATAGTCTGACCCAGATTCAGGAGTTTTCAATTGGAAGAAATGTATGGAAAACATTGTTAAACACGAAACTTCTAATCAACATAAAAATGCAATTTGCCAGTATTTGCCTGCTAAATATCGTATTTCAAATGACAAAACTGTGATATCTGGTTTGATCAGTCAGGAGCGTCGCCAGGTGGAAAAGAATAGTTTTGAAAAGGATGATAGGCGTGACGCTATTCTTAGCAAAACAAGGTTTGACATTCACGGAACGCAGAGACATTCTTCGTTGGGTGATAGTAATAGCAAAAATACCGGACATTTTCGCGAAATGTTTTCTTTATTAACAAAATATGATTCAACTTTGGACAACCATCTAAAGTTTGAAAAGAAAAATAAACTTTATTTAAGTCATGATGTGAAAAATGATTTCATTAAATCACTCGCATCTGAATTATCGGTGACAGTTTGTAATTTAGTTAAGTCTGCACAGTTCTTTTCTTTCATTATTGATTCAACTATTGATATTTATATATCCAGAATTGATCGTATTTCAGTTTCTTTATGATCAGTTTTAAAAATCAGGACACGTAGTTGAAAGATTTATAGGCACCAAGTCGAAAAGTGACAGCATTTACTGAGGTCATTTTAACAGAGCTACAAAAGCAAAATATTGATATTACACCGTCGAGAACAGGCATACGATGGCGCCTCTGTGATGTCTGGAGTTAAGAGTGGCCTTCAAACTCAGATAAAGTCACTTTCACCTAACGCTATCTATGTTCCTCTGTGATGTTTGGAGTTAAGAGTGGCATTCAAACTCAGATAAAGACACTTTCACCGAACGCTATCTATGTTCCTCTGTGATGTTTGGAGTTAAGAGTGGCCTTCAAACTCAGATAAAGACACTTTCACCGAACACTATCTATGTTCCTCTGTTATGTCTGGAATTAAGAGTGGCCTTTAAACTCAGATAAAGACACTTTCACCGAACACTATCTATGTTCCTCTGTTATGTCTGGAATTAAGAGTGGCCTTCAAACTTAGATAAAGACACTTTCACCGAACACTATCTATGTTTCTCTGTTATGTCTGGAATTAAGAGTGGCCTTTAAACTCAGATAAAGACACTTTCACCGAACACTATCTATGTTCCTCTGTTATGTCTGGAATTAAGAGTGGCCTTCAAACTCAGATAAAGACACTTTCACCTTACGCTATCTATGTTCACTGTTGTGCGCATGTCTTGAATTTGGTGACCAACGAAGCAATGTATATCAACAGTGATGTACAGTTATTTTTCGGCACAACAGAAAAGTAAGTTGAATACGTTTCTTACGTCTAGTTTACTACGACTACATACTCTTGAAAAACATATACAATCATAATATGAATCAACGGTAGATACTCTGAAACGACTTTCTGAAACAAGGTGGTCAAGCCGGAAGCATGCAGTTGTTGGATCTTTCTCGGCTATTCTAGCCACTCTAGATGAAAGAAATTTAGGGGAATCAAAAGAACATAAAGTAAGTGTCCAAGAAAAAAGTTATGGGATTATACGTTTTGCTAAAGAAATATATATTATTTTTCTAATGCTATGCCAACAAAAGCTGTTAGATACTATCTTCGTGCTATCAAATTACTTGCAATGCAGCGACATTGACTAATCCTTAGCAAAATAATTGATCATTGTTGCGAGAAAAACGTTTGTTGGCATGAGAAACGATGAAGCTTTTGAAACGAAATATAGCGGTTAATTCATTTATTAGGGCATCAATATGCTGAGCAGTGGTCAGCGACCCATAGCTGACTGCTAGTGTCAGGGCCAGCGAACCAGAGCTGCAAAGTCCCTTCTACACCTCCACGAGGTGATCCTGGAAAACAGGCTGCAACAGAGCAGGCTGGCTGACTAAGGAAAAGGGATCGACGAGGGAATGCTAACCCGGTACACAAAAAATGATTGCTGTAGTCGGATGTGTGGGACCGAAAGGTGCAAATATCGCAGTAAAACTGTAAACTACGACACAACGTATTCCGTTCTCTGTACTACATTCTGCTACTTAAGACCTTTTCAGGATTTGGTAGTGGGAGATTGAGAACGAACGAAACCAAGCCAAGCAAATTCATCTATTAACGAAAAATGTTCCGGACTAGATGTTCAAACAGAATTTAAGGAGAAGCGAATATCAAGAAAGAAACGTTTGACAGACAAACTTAGCAGAGATGACTGGATTGATGATCCAACTTCACTTAGAAGAGATGAAAGAATTGATGATCCAACTTCACTTAGAAGAGATGAAAGAATTGATGATCCAACTACACTTGGCAGAGATGAAAGTATTGATGATACAACTACACTTAGAAGAGATGAAAGAATTGATGATACAACTACACTTGGCAGAGATGAAAGAATTGATGATCCAACTACACTTGGCAGAGATGAAAGTATTGATGATCCAACTACACTTGGCAGAGATGAAAGTATTGATGATACAACTACACTTAGAAGAGATGAAAGAATTGATGATCCAACTACACTTGGCAGAGATGAAAGAATTGATGATCCAACTACACTTGGTAGAGATGAAAGTATTGATGATCCAACTACACTTGGCAGAGATGAAAGTATTGATGATACAACTACACTTAGAAGAGATGAAAGAATTGATGATACAACTACACTTGGCAGAGATGAAAGAATTGATGATCCAACTACACTTGGCAGAGATGAAAGTATTGATGATCCAACTACACTTGGCAGAGATGAAAGTATTGATGATACAACTACACTTAGAAGAGATGAAAGAATTGATGATCCAACTACACTTGGCAGAGATGAAAGAATTGATGATCCAACTACACTTGGCAGAGATGAAAGTATTGATGATCCAACTACACTTGGTAGAGATGAAAGTATTGATGATCCAACTACACCTGGCAGAGATGAAAGTATTGATGATACAACTACACTCTTTAAATGTGGAACGTACTTCACTGTACTGGATACGCTTGTTACCCAAACAGATGAAATGTTTAATGCCTTTTTTAATACAGCTACTCCACCGAAGACGGATGTGTCAAATCGAAAGGTGCAAATATTGCAGCCAAACTGTAAACTAGCGACACAACGCATTCCGTTCTCCGGACTACATCCTGCTACTTGCGAAGACATGTACGGGGACTGAGAACGAATGCAAAAGAAGAAGAAGAGGAATACAGTTACGTATTTTTGTTATTTTGATCCATCACAAATATTGGAAGAAAATAAAGATTCTGTTGGAAATGTATGCGAAATTTACAAAAACGACATTAGCATTGAAGAAACAATCGAAGAATGCACTTGTATGATACATTCAAAGAGGTGTATGCATCGATTTGACCATCGCTATCTAGCGAACTAAAACGTAAAGAAGTGTTGTCTTTCTTGATTGAAAAACAGATGGCACAAGGTCTCCCTAATTTGTCAATACTCTATTAAATTGACTTGACTCTTCCTGTTACATCTGCTACTGCTGAAAGCCGTTTCAATAGATTGAATATTATCAAAGATTATTTACGATCAACAATGACAAACCAACTTCCGTCTGGTTTGGCATTAATCTCAATTGAACGTGATCTGGCTGATAACACTGACTTTGAATCAACAATTAATCGCGTTGCCTCGATGAAATCACACAGAAAGCGACTCATATCAACGGCTCAGTTTCTTCTGGGCCTCGATGAAATCACACAGAAAGCGACTCATATCAACGGCTCAGTTTCTTCTGGGCCTCGATGAAATCACACAGAAAGCGACTCATATCAACGGCTCAGTTTCTTCTGGGCCTCGATGAAATCACACAGAAAGCGACTCATATCAACGGCTCAGTTTCTTCCTGGCCTCGATGAAATCACACAGAAAGCGACTCATATCAACGGCTCAGTTTCTTCCTGGCCTCGATGAAATCACACAGAAAGCGACTCATATCAACGGCTCAGTTTCTTCCTGGCCTCGATGAAATCACACAGAAAGCGACTCATATCAACGGCTCAGTTTCTTCCTGGCCTCGATGAAATCACACAGAAAGCGACTCATATCAACGGCTCAGTTTCTTCCTGGCCTCGATGAAATCACACAGAAAGCGACTCATATCAACGGCTCAGTTTCTTCCTGGCCTCGATGAAATCACACAGAAAGCGACTCATATCAACGGCTCAGTTTCTTCCTGGCCTCGATGAAATCACACAGAAAGCGACTCATATCAACGGCTCAGTTTCTTCCTGGCCTCGATGAAATCACACAGAAAGCGACTCATATCAACGGCTCAGTTTCTTCCTGGCCTCGATGAAATCACACAGAAAGCGACTCATATCAACGGCTCAGTTTCTTCCTGGCCTCGATGAAATCACACAGAAAGCGACTCATATCAACGGCTCAGTTTCTTCTGGGCCTCGATGAAATCACACAGAAAGCGACTCATATCAACGGCTCAGTTTCTTGTTCATAATAAATACACTATTGCCACTCATTTATGTTACTAAAGTTTTAACAAGGAATTGTTTAGATTGTTGATGTTGTTCGACGAATTTATAGCTTTGGAGGCCCGTCGCCCCCTTGAAATTGTCTTTGCCCCCCAAGCAACAAACACCTAAATCCGCCACTGGGACTCAACACAAGTGGCTTCAACAACAACAAAATAGAAAAATAATAATAATAACAACAATAATAACAACAATATCATCTATCTCTTCTTGCGAACAGCAGAAAAGATTAGTTGCCATCCTCTCGTTCCGTTCGATAAATCGTCAACGATTTGTCTCTAGCTTTGATAACGCAGTCTGACACGCTTTTCTCTATCCATCTTGAGATTATATCCCCAAACTCATAGATCTCGATTCCACTGGCACGTTTGCCTTCTATGTTTTCTTTCCAGTAAGATTATCTGCACGATGTTTTTATATCATCATCATCATAATCTTCAGGGATCAAGATGCTGAGCAGCACATGAGCTGCAGCGGTCAGCGACCCATAGCTGACTGCTAGCGTCAGGGCCAGCGAACCAGAGCTGCCAAGACCCTTCTACACCTCCACGTGGTGATCCTGGATAACAGGCTGCAGCAGGACAGACTGGCTAAGGAGAAGGGATCTAAGAGGGAATGCTAACCCGGTACTCAAAACATGCTTGCTGAAGTTGGATGTGTTGGACCGAAAGGTGCAAATATCGCAGCCAAGCTGTAAACTACGACACAACGCATTCCGTTCTCTGGACTACATTCTGCTACTTAAGCCCTTTCAGGGTTTGGTTGTGGGAGATTGAGAACGAACGAAGAAGAAGAAGAAGACATCATCATCATCATCATCATCATCTTCATCATCATCATCATGATCTTCATCATATTCATCATCATCATGATACTATTCATCATCATCATAATCATCTTCATCATTATCATCGTCATCATCATCTTCATCATTATCATCGTCATCATCATATTCATCATCTATATCATCTTCATCATCATGTTCATCATCATATTCATCATCATCATCTTCATCATCATCACCCACATCATCGTCATCTTCATCACCGTCATCATCCACATCATTCATCATCATTATCGTTATCATCATCATCATCATTTCCGTCGTCATCATCATCATCATCACCGTCATCATCATTGAGTGCCCTGCCACATGGCGTTGGCGATCACGGATCTCCACTTTTTCTTTTAACTTGTGTCGTTTATCAGTTCCGCTGTTGATCTTCTTTCATGCCATTCTTTCAAGTTGTCCAATATTTGTTTCTCTTTGCCATCCTCTGTCTCTCTTCCCTGCGATTCTGCCCGTTGTCGCCGTGTGTTCCAGCCCGCCTCTTCTCACTTAATGCCCGAAGAAGAATGATTTCCCTGTCCTGAATTTTTCCATAAGCTGTCTTTGTGTCTGTCCCTGTTCAAGTACAGAGCTTTCTTTGCAGTCCATAAAATTGTTAACATTCTCCTGTAAAACCTCATTTTCGTTGTCTCCAATTATCCCCATGCTTGCCTGCTGATTGTTCATGACTACTGCCGTATGTCAGTATTTTCGAACATTCCAAATCTTACTTCCAACCATTTAGTACATTGTCCCTGATGCTAGGGCATATTGTTATAACGAGTATGTCAGACGAACGGCTCCCAAAGACGCTCCTCTACGGCGAGATGAGAGAGGGATGGCGCGAGAAAGGGCGCCATAAGAAACGTTTTAAAACAGTCTGAGGGACTGACTGAAAAGTTGCCAGATAGATGTCACCACTTGGGAATGTCTTACGCAAAACAGATCTGACTGGAGAAGCGCAGTCAAAGCGGGTGTAGCTACCAGCGAAGACCACCGTGTTGTGAAAGTCGTTGATCAGCTTCAAAATGCCACTTCTATCCATTGCCGAAGTCCCCACTATGGTTGCTTCCATATACATATATATGTGGTTCTATGCTCCAACGGGAACACGGTGGATAAATGGTGATGATGATATATGTATGAATCTATAGATATATATTATCATCCTCTTCATCATAAAGATCACCAGGTAGCATGTCCTTTGTGGCACGTCGATACCATCTTTAGCTGTTTCTGCCGCCTCAGACACCTATATCTTCAAAACATCTTTTATACCGTTCGTCCATCTTCTCTTGGGCCTGTATGTGCTTCGTTTTCTGGGTACCATACCTTTCAGTATAGTTTTTTCTTCTCAGACTCTTGTGGCGTTTAATGAAGTCAACGTGTTTTCGTTTCCTAGACGTAATAATGTTTATCAGAGTCGTACTAGCTCTATTAGGACGCCTTTGTTTCTCTTATTCGCTGTTTATGTTATTTTAAGAACCTTCCTGGGAACTTGAGTCTTAATTCACCCCAAACACAATTCCATTTGTTCCCATCTTACGTAAGGGACATTCCATTTCGGATTAAGGGGAGCACAGGTCGATATAATTTTATTTAAAATAAATAAGTAAAGGCTTAGATGACGATATAAATGTAGAAAAGATAATTATATTTAGTTTTGCGAAGGGTTATAGTTCAGGGTTAGATTTAGGGTTAGCTTTATGGTTGGGGTTAAGTTTAGGGCTAATTTTAGGATTAGGTTTCAGATAAGGGTTGTGATTAAGGTTAGATAACATGATTGATTAACATCGACTAACAAAGTGGATAATGTCATGCTGCTGTAGAAACTGGATGCTACTATCTAAGATTTAAAAAAGGCATTGCGATTGTTTAGATGAATTGCCAGAAAAGCACAGACAACAGCGGCGCTTACGCGTTTGAAACCCATATGGCAGGACAAACATGTCGCCCTCAACATGAAAGTTAGACTAATGCGCTCATTGGTGCTCTCAATATGTGTGTATGCCTGTGAGACATGGACAATTATTGCGGATATTCAGTGCAGAATACATGCAATGGAAATGAGGCGCTTTATAAGACTCTTAAATGTTACATATAAGGATCGTGTCACGAACGTAGATACACGATGAAGAGTAGAAAATGCAATTGGGCCTTTTGAGGATCTGTTCACAGCTATCAAAATGCGAAATATGTCTTGATATGGGCACGTCACGAGGTCCAACGGAATTACACATTCGATACTGCATGGTTCCGTTCCAGGAAAAAGAGAGGATTTAGTTTTTTGTTTTGCTTTTCTTTTCGGCGTTATCTCTTCACTTTCCTGTGTTGCAGGGGCATATTGTCGTCCAGCCTTAGGTGGCTGTTCATTTTACATTTCCATTTGGATCGGTTTCCAGCTATGTATTCCCAAGATATCAGATCCATTTCCAGAGCCTTCATGTGCCGCTTCCATGCGTTTTTAAACAGCATCTGTGGTCGTCCAGCTGTTCTTTTACTACACGCCAGCTGATCAAAGAGTTCTGTTACTACACGCCAGCTGATCAAAGAGAATGTCTTTGGAGATGCGCCGTCTTTCATGCGACGAACATGACAAGCCATTGCAGTCTTTGATGCTGATGGAGGGTGTACATACTTGGAAGATCCTGTACAATTTATACTATTATAATGTAACACAGAGCAGCCAAAGTTACAAAAGGTGTTCGAAATTTAGTCGTCCTACACGAACACATGCAATGTACAGGACAACAGATCAATCGCCTCGAATGCGATACTCTGCTGTAATTTAGTTCACGTTTTAACCTGCCTCTATTTCAACTCGGCCACATCTGCTACATAAACACAAGTGTTTTGCCTTGGTCTAAACACTGAAAGCAATAAACGAGAAAACAAGTAATAATGTAATTTAAAAAAAAATTGTAAAACTGTTGTGCTATAAGCATGGCTAACTATGCGAGTGATCGGCGTGATCCCCATATTAGTGAGCAATATGGAGATGAAACCAAGCACTGTACACCTGTCTGGAGGATAGCGGTCCACCTATATATCTGCTCGCTCGGAGTGTGATGAAAGCTAATGCAACACATGACTTAACGTAATTTTCATAGCGCACAAGAAAGAGTAATCTTACTCATTGGGAGCATTCAGTAACAACACGTTAGTGTAATAGTAATCCATAGACTCAAACACAATGTGGCTATTTCATTAGACATTGTGTGTGTGTATATATATATATATATATATATATATATATATATATATATATATATATATATATATATATATATATATATATATAGCTACCCTTAACCAGGGGAAAGATATTTATCAAGACGACGAGATAGCATAGGATGTAGATTTTTCCTCAGGGTTTACTCCCGAATCCTTTTCCGTTAACAGTTATTCCGCAAGGCAGCGGAGGGGGAATGAATCTAACGTTGTGTGTCGTACCTTTTCCATAACCCCAAGCGGTCGTAGGGACATCACTTAGCGTGTGGATGATTTTGGCATCTATCCTCGGCTGTGTTCAGTCCATTATAGTCGTGTCTAAATTTCTCACATGCCGATTTTGTTAAATTCTGCTATGTGAACTAGACCGTGAAATACGACACAGGTTTAAGCGTAGTGTTATTCGTATAGCCGATGTCTAGATCAGGATAATCGGACGGAAGAAATCAAAATAATAACAACAACAACAAAATGAACGAATTAACCAGTCTAAATAGAAAACTACAATACGTTTCAGTGAATACAATTGTAAATCGTCGACTAGTATGAATTCCAGGTTGGAATCTGGCAACATCCATAATTAACTAAAACAGCAGAGCAATGTAGACCGGCAGCCGGTTACGGCGACATCTTTGCTGCTATGTCTGTATTCTACTGGCAGAGGCAAGGCCTTTCCAACCCGGACTTTAGTCTTTTTGGGATATCAGGACGTATTAACCAGTACTTGAATGGGTGTGTACGTCTGTATGTACCTAAGATAGTTAGGGCGATCTGAGTGGTCACTCCAACCAAAGTACAATGAAGGGCCTCACCCTGAGAGCGCGTGTTAGTGTATGTGTGTGTTTATTTGTTTGTTGCTTAGATGTTTGCCTCACTAGTTTCTACTGGCGGAGGCGCGCCATTTTCCACCCCAGACCGTAGTCAATTGGGCGATATCAGGACGCATAAACCAGTGCTTGGATGCATGTGTGCATCTGTATGTACCTATGCTAGATTTGTGCGCCCTCAGAAGCTAGCCCAACCAAAGTGCAATGGAAGAAGTGAGGTGAGAAGAGAGAGAAGGGGAAGAGTTGCCCCCAGGGTGAGCCCCGTGTGAAAGTTGTTATGTCTCATATATATATATATATGTATAACGCTGATTACTCTAATGTTTGTTTGGGGATTATTTTTTTTGCATGACAATATATGTTTCATGTCGTTAATCATTCATATTCTTTTTTAAATATTTTGTGTCACATTTCCCATTCACTTTCATTTTATAAACAAGATTTGAGAAACTTCTTGACACTCTAGAGTGCCCTACCTTTTATTTTTAGTCGTAGATCTGATTTATTGTCTCCCTTAGTAATATATGGTTTGTGTATTATCAACGCCTATTACAATTTGCATTTTTTGACAGATCATGTTGTGTATTTATTCTATAGCTCTCGCAATATCTGTTGGATTGCTAACATCGATACAAATATGCGATATTTGATAGACTTACCGGGTTATTTTTCCTGATTTCTGGTTTACTCATGAACTGAGAGTACGTTACTATCCACATGATCCCAGTAACGACAAATGACACGAATAGATGTTGATGTAAAATCACTCGTGTGCACCTCAGCTGCCTGGGAAGAGAAAAAGGTAAATAAAGAGGAAGAGAGAAAGAGAGAGAAAGAGACAGAGACAGACAGAGAGAGAGAGAGAGACAGAGAGAGAGGCAGAGAGAGACAAACAGAAAGAGAGACAGAGAGAGAGACAGACAGAGATGGAGACAGAGAGAGACAGAGAGAGAGACAGAGAGAGACAGAGAGAGAGACAGAGAGAGACAGACAGAGAGAGAAATAGAGAGAGACAGAGAGAGAGACAGAGAGAGACAGACAGAGAGAGAGAGATAACGTTTTGATAAATAAAGCCAGGAAGAGAGAGAGAGAGAGAGAGAGACAGAGAGAGAGAGAGACAGATAGAAAGAGAGAGAGAACGTTTTGATAAATAAAGCCAGGAAGAGAGAGAGAGAGAGAGAGAGAGCGAGAGAGACAAACATTGAAGTAATGAGATTATTCCTTCTACTCTTGTAGCTCCTCAGAAGCAAAAGTTATTTACTCTTTTCGTAAAAAAGTAAAGATCCCGTCACGCCATACAGCGCATAGGAAATCTGGTGTTGGGCCCATATTATTTTGTAACCAACGTCACATAGTGGATGATGTGGTCAGCGTCACGCCGGCACTTAGTGGATGATGTGGTCAGCATCATGCCGGCACATAGTGGATGATGTGGTCAGCATCATGCCGGCACATAGTGGATGATGTGGTCAGCGTCACGCCGGCACATAGTGGATGATGTGGTCAGCATCACGCCGGCACTTAGTGGATGATGCGGTCAGCATCATGCCGGCACATAGTGGATGATGTGGTCAGCATCATGCCGGCACATAGTGGATGATGTGGTCAGCATCATGCCGGCACATAGTGGATGATGTGGTCAGCGTCTCGCCGGCACATAGTGGATGATGTGGTCAGCATTACGCCGGCACTTAGTGGATGATGTGGTCAGCGTCACGCCGGCACATAGTGGATGATGTGGTCAGCGTCTCGCCGGCACATAGTGGATGATGTGGTCAGCATTACGCCGGCACTTAGTGGATGATGCGGTCAGCATCATGCCGGCACATAGTGGATGATGTGGTCAGCATCATGCCGGCACATAGTGGATGATGTGGTCAGCGTCTCGCCGGCACATAGTGGATGATGTGGTCAGCATTACGCCGGCACTTAGTGGATGATGTGGTCAGCGTCTCGCCGGCACATAGTGGATGATGTGGTCAGCGTCTCGCCGGCACATAGTGGATGATGTGGTCAGCATTACGCCGGCACTTAGTGGATGATGTGGTCAGCGTCACGCCGGCACATAGTGGATGTGGTCAGCGTCTCGCCGGCACATAGTGGATGATGTGGTCAGCATCATGCCGGCACATAGTGGATGTGGTCAGCGTCTCGCCGGCACATAGTGGATGATGTGGTCAGCATCACGCCGGCACATAGTGGATGATGTGGTCAGCGTCACGCCGGCACTTAGTGGATGATGTGGTCAGCATCACGCTGGCACTTAGTGGATGATGTGGTCAGCCTCATGCTGGCACATAGTGGATGTGGTCAGCATCATGCCGGCACTTAGTGGATGATGTGGTCAGCATCATGCCGGCACTTAGTGGATGTGGTCAGCATCATGCCGGCACTTAGTGGATGATGTGGTCAGCATCATGCCGGCACTTAGTGGATGTGGTCAGCATCATGCCGGCACTTAGTGGATGATGTGGTCAGCCTCATGCTGGCACATAGTGGATGTGGTCAGCATCACGCCGGCACATAGTGGATGATGTGGTCAGCGTCACGCCGGCACTTAGTGGATGATGTGGTCAGCATCACGCTGGCACTTAGTGGATGATGTGGTCAGCCTCATGCTGGCACATAGTGGATGTGGTCAGCATCATGCCGGCACTTAGTGGATGTGGTCAGCATCATGCTGGCACATAGTGGATGTGGTCAGCATCATGCTGGCACATAGTGGATGATGTGGTCAGCATCATGCCGGCACTTAGTGGATGATGTGGTCAGCATCATGCCGGCACTTAGTGGATGATGTGGTCAGCATCATGCTGTCACATAGTGGATGATGTGGTCAGCCTCATGCTGGCACATAGTGGATGTGGTCAGCATCACGCCGGCACATAGTGGATGATGTGGTCAGCGTCACGCCGGCACTTAGTGGATGATGTGGTCAGCATCACGCTGGCACTTAGTGGATGATGTGGTCAGCCTCATGCTGGCACATAGTGGATGTGGTCAGCATCATGCCGGCACTTAGTGGATGATGTGGTCAGCATCATGCCGGCACATAGTGGATGATGTGGTCAGCATCATGCTGTCACATAGTGGATGATGTGGTCAGCCTCATGCTGGCACATAGTGGATGTGGTCAGCATCATGCCGGCACTTAGTGGATGATGTGGTCAGCATCATGCTGGCACATAGTGGATGATGTGGTCAGCATCATGCCGGCACTTAGTGGATGATGTGGTCAGCATCATGCTGGCACATAGTGGATGATGTCGTCAGCATCACGCCGCCCGCCTTATCTTCCCAGATTTTTCTGGTACCCAATTTCTATCTAACGGTCGACCACAGGAGCTGGTTTGGGATCAGAAAAAAAAAATCATGCACCAACTGGGGATTGAAACCTGATCAGTGCACTAACCACTGCGCTACCGTGCCCATGTCGTCAAAATATACTGGGTATTGTTTCTAGAGCTGTCTTCTATATCCGTACCAAAATATAATGGGTATTGTTTCTAGAGCTTTCTTCTATACCCGTACCACAATATACTGGGTATTGTTTCTAGAGCTTTCTTTTATACCCGTACCAAAATATAATGGGTATTGTTTCTAGAGCTTTCTTTTATACCCGAACAAAAAAATACTGGGTATTGTTTCTAGAGCTTTCTTTTATACCCGAACAAAAACATACTGGGTATTGTTTCTAGAGCTTTCTTTTATACCCGTACCAAAATATATGGGGTAATGTTTCTAGAACTTTCTTTTATACCTGCACCAAAATATACTGGGTATTGTTTCTAGAACCTTCTTTTATACCTGCACCAAAATATACTGGGTATTGTTTGTAGAGCTTTCTTTTATACCTGCACCAAAATATACTGGGTATTGTTTCTAGAACTTTCTTTTATACCTGCACCAAAATATACTGGGTATTGTTTCTAGAACTTTCTTTTATACCTGCACCAAAATATACTGGGTATTGTTTCTAGAGCTTTCTTTTATACCTGCACCAAAATATACTGGGTATTGTTTCTAGAGCTTTCTTTTATACCTGCACCAAAATATACTGGGTATTGTTTGCACCTCCTCTCATCTAAAGAAGAATTTGATTTAAAGAGATCGTATTTAGATCAAAATGCGTGAATGGTCTAAGAGCTTGCAAATAGAGATTAATGTAGGTAAATGTACAGTCATCCACATGGGTAAATCCAATATGAATAAAATTACCTGAACAATATTAGGAAGATGGAAAAGGAAAGGGACCTAGGGGTTATAATAGATCAAATAGGAAAGGTGTGGGAGCAAGTTCAGGTAGCAATGGAAAAGGTAAATGAAATGTTACGAATGAGAAAATGAAATATTAATTACAAAATAAAACTTGTTGTATATATACTCTGTACAGCGTTCTAAATAGTATGAAGAAGTTGAATTAAGTTCTTTTATACCCGTAACAAAATGTATGGGGTATTGTTTCTTTGCGCTTCTTTTATATCCAGGAGGCTAGTCCGCACTTACCAAAGTTTTTGATCTTTGTGAATTGCAAGTGGTGAAATTTAAAATATTAGAAAATCTTATACCTTGTGTGGTAGAGAGCGAATATGAAACATATTTTTCAAGATCTCTATCACTTGTCTTCGTTCGTCCTCCTGGAAACAGGATAGGTCAAACAGTTTAGCCATGGTATGTATCGATACTATAATCGGGGACGGTGTGGGCTGGTGGTTAAGTGACACGGCTCACAACCCAAAAGTGCTGGGTTCGTTCCAGATCACTGTACCGGCCGTTATCATTAGGAGAAACAAACCCTTAGGAAATGCAGGAGGAAGCAGACACTTACATAAAATGCATGCAGAAGTCTGAGGCCCTGTGCGGACAGGCGTAAAATAAAAAAAACGTAGTGCAACACACACCGCCTTGGGGAATAGAGAAAAAAAACGACGCAAAAAAAAAAAGATATTAAAATCATCCTAATGAATAGCATACTTTGGAGACTCGAATAACACTGCAGCCAGGAGTGCTCAGGTCCACCTCATTAAGTACTTTTCGGGATTTAAAAGAAGCAAGTGCAACCTGCCAATGAAAGAAAATGATCAAGGCCATTCAACAAAGACTCCCCTCCCTCGTTTAGCAGATGCCAACGAAGAGGATAATGGGAATAAAGTGGAAGGATGGGGAATGAAAACCTATGAAAAAGGAGTCACCACCAGCCACTTGAACAACAACATAAGCGAAGAAAAAATGGTGCTTGATTGAAGATAGGCTACGGAATGCACCGTCTACCATAACCAGACATGCTCTTGCATGGAATCTACGAGAGAAGAGACAGAGAGGTATACTACAACAAGTACGCAGAAGAGAATGTGAAAAGGAATACAGATTAGAAAGAATACACCTGGATAGAGGCAGACAGAGCAGCACAGTACCGTACTTACTGGCGGGATGTTGTCAATGGCCAATTCACGGACAGGAGCAATTGGCTTGATTGATTGATTGATAAGAGGCTTGCAACAACAATAGCAACAGCAGCAACAACAACAAAAGAAGCAACAATAACATCGGCAAGGGTCAAAGGGCAATATACCGGATGCTGCTTTTGGATCCATAACAACAATTCTCCCCCCCCCCCTTTCTCCACACACAGACATATATATATATATATATGTGTGTATGTATGTATGTATGTATGTACAAATGTGTGTATGATTAAATGTGTGTTTGGTGTGTGTATGTATGTGTGTGTATATATATATATATATATATATATATATATATATATATATATATATATATACATTATTATTATGGCCTTTTGCGTCTTTACAGACGGTCAGTAAGCTGGTCTGTTGCAGACATGCCGGTGGCTACATCTGCCCTGGAGGGACATCGTCTTTCGTGGCTGATTATGCCGATTCTCGATTGGCAAGAACGACAGCAGTGTAAATAGAACATGTTCGATTGGTGTGGTGTAGGCTCTTTTTTTTGGTCGTCGTTTGTCTTCCATCTTTGCCATCAGAACTAGCTCCCATGCCTCGATTCTCGTTCCCAAGGTCGCTCTCTATGTAGCTCTATCCTCTACGAGCTTTTCCCCAAGTAGTTGGATTGATCGTAAAATTGTCCATGGATCTTTTGCAAATGTCCATGTATCTTAATTAAGGACTTCCTTGTGATCTGGCGTCCGATATGAATTTACACAAGAGTGACTGCTTCGAAATAAAGATATTTAACATTCGTTTCACGTGACCCAACCATCTCAGTCTCTTGTAACTCAGAGTCGAGAAGAGGGAAGGTATCTTGTCGCGTATCAGTATTTCCGACTTGGTCACCTTTTCCTGCCACTTTATGTTCATTACACCGCAAAGACATCGCATACGAAAACTGTTAAACATCTTCTCGTGTCTTGAATGTGTTGTCCATGTTTCGACTCCGTATAAAAGTGTACCAAGCACGCATGCTTGATACATCATGATCTTTGTATTTAGCGTCAGCTTTCTGTTGTTCCATGCCCTTTCTTTCAGCCTGCCGAAAGTTGTTGCTGCTTGCCCTATGCGTATATTGATCTCTTCATATATATATGAGTGTATATGTGTGTATATGTGTGTATATGATAGTATATGAGTGTATATGTGTGTATATGTGTGTATATGATAGTATATGAGTGTATATGTGTTTATATGTGTGTATATGTGTATATATGAGAGTATATGAGTGCATATGTGTGTATATGAGTGTATATGTGTGTATATGAGTGTATATGTGTGTATATGTGTGTATATGTGTATATATGAGTGCATATGTGTGTATATGAGTGCATATGAGTGTATATGTGTGTATATGAGTGTATATGTGTGTATACGTGTGTATATGTGTATATATGAGAGTATATGAGTGTATATGTGTGTATATGTGGGTATATGTGTGTATATGTGTGTATATGAGTGTATATGAGTGTATATGTCTGTATATGAGTGTATATGTGTGTATATGTGTATATTTGAGAGTATATGAGAGTATATGTGTGTGTATGTGTGTATATGAGTGTATATGAGTGTATATGTGTGCATATGTCTGTATATGTGTGTATATGAGTGTATATGTGTGTGTCAGTGCATACCAAATGTGATCTGACACATTCGCGTGATGTATCGTTAAATGATTTTCAGGCTACATTTAACCACTTGATAGGTGCTGGCTCTGTCGTATACACACACGAACAAACACACACACACACACACACATATATACATATATGCACACATATGCGCACACACATACATCCATCCACACATCAGTTACGCTTTACCTTCCTAATCGCAACCTCCTCTTTCGTTACCCCCCCCCCCCCCCCCCCAACCAATTTACCTGAAACCATTAAATATGGCGATGCTGATAATAAGGAGCACACATGATATGGTGTATCCCGATATCGAAGTATACAATATCATCTGGTCTTGCTGTGGAGATATGTAGAGAAAGATTTGGTTAACATTTTTATCTAAAACCAAGCAACAGTATGTATGACTTTCAGGCTAAAAGATACGGTTACAGGGCAGTCGGTTGGATGTGCAGCAGGTGGTTACATGACAGAATGGTCTAGTAACGACTCTGACTCACAACGACCGACGCAACGCGCTTGGCCAAGGATAGTTGAGTTAAGACCATATCCACGCTGCTAAGCGGCTTAAGTGGACGAAAACCTGACTAACTAACTAACTAACTAGCTAGCTAACTAACTAACTAACTAGCAAGCTAGCCGACTGACTGACTACCTGATTGACTGACTGACTATCTGGCTGACTAGCTAACTAACTCACTAACTTTACCAACTAACTTAATAACTAACTGACTGTCTAACTTAAGGACTAACTAACTAACAAAATAACTAACTAACTAACTCACTAGCTATCAAGCAACAAATGCCAGGACTAAAGCAGTTGTTGGCATCCTATGGCTCAGGAGCCGGATCAGGTCCACCAGCCGAAAATATCCAGCTCTTATTATCAAAAACTAAATATAATATCTTCTTGATTATAATATTTATATTAATAAATGGTCCAAAATGTATTCAAGAATTTGAAAAAAGATTAGTATCAAAGACATGGTAGAGTGTTAGAGTTGTTGGATACCTTGGTAGTGGATTGTTGAACTACCTCTAGACCATAATCCTTAAACGTTCAGGAAGACAGCGTAAGGATACTTCCTTGTCGACAGCGTTGCACAAAAGCATTTTGTTATTCGACTATTCGTTATCGATGAGGACCACTTTTTCAACAATCACTGTTCGAATGAGCTCGAAGGTAGCTAAATAGGCCAATCGGGACCCGGAATTGTCTGGTGTATTTAATGCAAGGCAATAGGGCACTCCCTTTCACCGATGTTGAAGAAGGGTTGATGTGAACAAACTTGTGCAGTGATCGTCTCTGTATAGCCTCATTTATTCTTGGTGTCTTAAGTCTTCTAACATCAACAGCAATGGTGTTGTGCCATTCTGTGCGAATTGTTAGGTTTCTTTCCCAGTTATCATGGTTAATACTGCACTGGATCAGTGATTTCTTAAGCGTGTCTTTGTACTGTGCCCGCTGAACACAGCTTACTCTCTTGCCATTGCCATGTTCACCATTGAGCAGCTCTTTTGGTAGACGTTGATCCGACATGCGTACCACATGGCCATCCCACCTCAGCTGTGCTGCACATATTGTGGTGTGTATACTAGACATTCCCGATCGCGCTAACAAATCTGTATTTGGCATCGTGTCCTGCCATCTAATCATCAGTAGTTTCCGCAGGCAGTGCATATGGGAGTGGTTTAATTTTCCGACATGCGACTCTAAACGGTCCAGGTCTCACACGGTTTTTCTAGGATGGGTAAAACAACTTCGTCAGATTAGGTCATCCCGTAACAAGTGAGGTCGTTGGGGCACACATGAAGACATCCTCACAACTCCATGCCAGCCTTCTCTGTCAGCAGCCGCTGCCTCTGCCTCTTCTGGTCGGAGATTGGTCCATTCTTTTATGTTGTCCTCCCACGTCTTTTTGGGACGGCCTTTTCGTCGTCTGCATTGTACCTTTCCGTGCAGGATCGTATTTGAAAGACCATTTGATTTCGATATATGACCTTACCAAGGGATTTTCCTTCTTTTGACAGTTGCCAAGAGGTCTTCAAAAGGCCCTATTGCAGTTGTAATTCTATTTCGTCTTTTCACATTTGCAAACTACGTAGACCTTCATTTTTGTTTGAGTTTGTCCAAAAGGAAAACCGATACAAATAACTTAATTTATCATGTCGCTACATTTGTCGAAGCATAGATTCAATACTGCAAGTGTCTCTCCTGACCAGCTTTCGTCATTTGTAAAAACCTTGGTTCAACACTACATTTGGCTTTCCTAACCAGCTATATTGAAAGCCATGTTCAGGTCATTTGTTGAACCATGAGTCCAGCAATGATTTGGGTTTCTCTACCCAGCTGTCATGAAAGCCGTGTTCAGGTCATTTGTTGAACAATGAGCCTAACATTGATTTGGGCTTCTCTAATCAACTTTTATGAACCATGGGTTCTTCTTCTTCTTCTTCTGCGTACACAGTCAGACAGTAACCATTATTTTCTCGAAAAAAGCGGCGGTCATCCTGAGACTCTCGCCACTACCATAGAGCTTGTCTTGCAGTTCCACTGGCAATGGCCACATCTGCTCTCTCTGATCCTCGTATGTCGGGCAGTTCTGCAGCAGATGTTCAGTGGTCATTTTACCAGTACCGCACGGGCATTCGTCGGTACACCCTATCTTCAATTTGTTGAATAGGTGGTACCTCAGTCTGTTGTGGCCAGTGCGAAGTCTGAAGACAACGACATGCTCTCTTCGGTTCAACTGGTAATAGGCATCGTTTTTGGTGTAACCAGTATGTTCGGTTTCCCATTTGGTCATGTATCTGGCTTTGATAAGCCGTTTTGACTCTTCGTACGTCATACTGGTATCTGTTTGTGGTAGCCTTGCACCTTCTTTTGCCAGTCTGTCTGCCTCCTCGTTGCCTTGGATGTTGCAGTCTGACGGAACCCACTGTACCACTACCCTTTTTGGTGCGGACTGCTGGCACAGTTTGCAGAGTGCTGCTCTTAAGTCATTAAGCTCAGTGTTTTTCTGGCTTTTTAGCGCTGTGACTACTTCGAGAGCATCTGTCAGCAGGACTATATGGCTCTCATTTTCACTGTGTGTTACCATTTCTTCCACTGCCGCCCTCAGTGCCTCTGCCTCTGAAATTGCTTGTGTACTTACCAGTAGCGAATGACAGTGTTATTTTTCTGCCATTTGGTAGGTTCAGGAATGCTCCTGCCCCTCCGTTCTGTGTAGCGTTTGTTACAGAACCGTCGGTGTATGCATGGGTCCAGTCCATGCTTGGGTAGCTTTTCGTTATGAAGCTTAGGGTAGTGTCTCTCCTTTCTTTTTCACTCTGGCAGTTTTTGTTTGCAATACCTGAACCATGAGTTCAATAATTGTTTTCTAGTTATGGTTTTTACAGGATGTGGTTTTTACATGGTGTAGTTTTTACATGGTGTGGTTTTTACATGGTGTAGTTTTTACATGGTGTGGTTTTTACATGGTGTAGTTTTTACATGGTGTGGTTTTTACATGGTGTGGTTTTTACATGGTGTGGTTTTTACATGGTGTGGTTTTTACATGGTGTGGTTTTTACAGGATGTGGTTTTTACAGGATGTAGTTTTTACATGGTGTGGTTTTTACAGGATGTAGTTTTTACATGGTGTGGTTTTTTGGTTTGGTTTTCACATGGTGTGGTTTTCAACTCCGATAACACACTTAGTCGCCTCTTACGATATTTGCGGGGAAGGAAACAGTGGTCCTATTCTGTTAACACGAGAAGTATTCTGTGCTAATCGTCATTCCTTTACCTTTTCAAGGATTATCGTGTGGTCAAGGGATTGTTAGCTTAGTTAACAAACCGAACGTATGAGGTTCATATCACATGACCCGGTTTGATAAACAATGTATGTCGTAGGTTTTTTTTAATGGTATTACCGTTTCTCTTAATCGATCAAGCTGTAAATGGGTACATCAAGAAGCCAGAGGAAAATTTAGGGCCGCTGCCGTAGCTACGCAGTTCACGATATGTCATTCTCACTTCAGCAATGAAAAGGATTGAGCCCAGGCGCAACAGCAGCAGTTTGAATCGATCTAGAAAAAGCACTTGATATAATTTAGATGGGCGGACCAAAGCTAAAATTTACTGCAAATGGATGTAATCAAGAACATGTGCAAATGGATAATATTACTTGGATAACAGGACAGAAAAAGTACAACTCCAGAGATACTTCAGCACAAAGATGAACATGGAACAAGGAGTTCCGCAAGGTGGAATACTCTCACTCGTGTTTTCTCATATATATATATATATATATCAATGATATAATTACATAAACCCCAAAAATTATGTAGAGCACTATATGCAGATGGCTTATCGCAATGGACATCCGAAGGGTCTATATCTGTAGCTAGACACTATATATAAGAAGCCTTAAATAAAATAGATACATGAAAAAAATGATAAATCGCCAACAATGAAAGACAAATCATTTACTTAATCGTTTCCTTATCTCCCAATCCTGAAGAAGTGATCCTAAAGGTAAATGCCCAGACTCTTCCCCTAGACATAAGTCCAACATATCTAGAAATAACAATGGACCCAAGGCTGACATAGAAAATCAAAATTAAAAAAAGTATCCAACAAAACTAACAAGACATTAGCCATAACGAAAAAGATATTGGGTTCAACGTAGGAAGCTGACACGAGCACCCTAATGAAACTGTACACAGGTTATGTGAGACGTGCTAGAATACGGGATAGCAGCATAGCCCACGTCAACAAAACAAAACTTTAAAAGAAATCAAACAGTCCAAAACTAAGGTACATATATAATCAATAGAGCTATGAAAACAACACCAATAAATGCAATGGAGAATGTCACAAGAATCGAAAGAATGGAGACGCGCATAGATAAAAAAAACACTCCAGCAGATGGAGAAGTACAAACAGATGTCATATCATACAATACATGACATGATAAATCGCATGGGAAGATGGAGATTAAAGAAAAACTTCATACAAAAAATAAAAGATCATGCAAGAACAGATTCAATAACAAGCGAGTGTGTGGCTACAGATCTAAAACAAACTTCCCAAATTCCACTACGAAAATACACAACCTAAGATGATAGAAACCATATAAGGAATAGAGAAGAAGACATATTTAGAACGAATATTTATCACCGCAGAATATCGTAGACGAGTATACACGCTAGAAACATGGATTCAAACATTTATAAAATGCGTTAGCTAACAAGGTCACAACAAATGAACGTGGCGGGGTCTATTACAGACTAAGGAACTGACCGCAGGTCGCTGATACGAGTCCCAGTGGAGACCGAGATTTTTTCACGTGGATCTTCTGGTAAAAATTCACATGATCTCTGGGTAGTGAGATCGAATTCCTGTGTACAATGTCGAGCACGATAAAAATCTCTTGGCAGTTAGAAATCGAAAAGAGTAGGCTTAACGGCCGATGCCCGGAAAAAAATAATCAAAAATTTAAGTTAAAAACCTACCAACATTATTTGCTCCTTCCCTCAGGCCTAGTAAGCCGCATGAAGTTCTAAAATATCTACTGCGCATAGCCGAAGACCTCAGCTACCTGGCAACAGACATTATACATGTCTGTATCAATAACAGGAGTCCTTATTATTCCAAGTATAAATACCAGTTTCTTTTCTTCTCGATTGATGTCTTCATTACCCAACCTATAGCCAACAAGAACAGGAAGAACTAATGCAGGTATTCATGTCTCACTTCTGTTTGCACTCTAAAGCTGTCAGTGCTCCTTCACCTACCACCCTACTAATTGTATCTTCGTACATATGTATGAGGGTTATGAACTTCTGTAGTATCCAATAGTGTCTCAACAATTGCCATCCGCACTATATAACGCTTTTTAATAGTCTATAAAATATGTGATAATCTTATTTACTACTTATTCCCTCTGAGAGCAACACATGCCCTCATGCTATTCATGTTTTAGCCTGTCTTATTAAGTTCTTTCTGCGGGACTCCATTTGATCTCGCCTCTCTTCCAGTGATCTTTTCTCGGTTGTTCTTTGTCCTTATTGCTTCTTTCTTCCCACGTGCATTCAAATTCAGCACACATCTGATTATAATGCCTGACCACTTTCTCAGACCGTATCCTATATATCTACATTTTTTATCCTTGATCTCTAGCTGTATTACTTGCTGTCATATCCAAGTTTTACAGACTTCGATCCGTTCACAATAGGTGGAAAGGAGATACCGGAAATACGATATGCCGACGACACAGTTTTTCTCTCAAACAACGCCAAGGGCCTACAACAAATAATTACATCAGTCCAGAAACATAGTGAAGCCAAGAATCTCTACCTGAATTCTACGAAAACTAAGATAATGACAACTGACAAGACAAAACTCCAACCCAAAATCAAGATAGCTAACGAACAGTTTGAAAATGTTTAACATTGAATATCTGGGACACTAAACACCAATTGAGACCGTACAAAGGAAGTAAGAAGACGACTGACTATGGTAAAGCAGAGGCTAGGGAGTATGCAGAACCTATAGTATAATACAAACATAGCACTAAAACTAAAGTTCCTAAGAATATGCATTTTCCTGTGACAACCTATGGTTGTGAAACTTAGATGTTTACAAAAACACTAAGAGCGAAGATCGGTGCTTTTGAAACACAGTGCTACAGAAGAGTTCTGAAAATCCCGTGGACAAAGAAAGAAACAAATCCATCCGGCAAGACCTGAATGTAGAGGAGAATTGGCTTATAAATGATGCAATGACCTGAAAACTGAGGTTTTTTTAGGACACGTTAAACGACACAACGGACTCGAAAGAGTGGTTATGGAGGGCATGGTAACTGGAAAGTAAGGCAGGAGCCGACTGAGAAGACGATAGACTCATGACATCAAGGAGATGCTGGATTTGGCCTTGGGACAGGCCGGAAGACTGGCAGAAGACAGAGTTTCTTACAGACAGGGTGTCACAAGAGCGACGTTCTGCAAAGGATAATGCTACATGATGATGATGAGGATGATGTTGTTGCTGAATGCTCACAATGAGTAAGTTTATTCTTTAATGAGCTCTGAAAATTGGTATTAGGTGTTGAATTAGACTATTTTAGTCAAAACATACATATCAGACTACATTAGTCTGAGGAAGACAAAACATACTTATCAGACTATGTTAGTCTTGCTTAAGTGAATCATACCGATCAGACTATGTTAGTCGGGGGCAGACAAAACATACTTATCAGACTATGTTAGTCTGGGGCAGACAAAACATACTTATCAGACTATGTTAGTCGGGGGCAGACAAAACATACTAATCAGACTATGTTAGTCGGGGGGGGGGGGGGGGGGCAGACAAAACATACTTATCAGACTATGTTACTCTAAAGATTTTGAGCAGTGCGTCAACTGCAGTGATCAGCGACTCATAGTTGACTGTTAACATCAGGGCCAGCAAACCAAAGCTGTCAACATCATTCTATATCTTCACATGGTGATCCTGGAAAAAAGGCTGCAACAGAGTAGACTGACTAGGGAGAAGTGATCGAAGAGGAAAGGCTAATCCGGTACTAAAAAATGCTTGCTGAAGTCAGACGTGTCGGACCGAAAGGTACAAATACCGCAGTCAAATATAAATCTCGTACAACACAACACATTCCGTTCTCCGGCCAACGTCTTGCTACTTTCAAAACTCATTTTACGACTTGGTAGTCAGGGTCAGACAAAACATACTTATCAGATTATGTTCTTATGGCAAAAGAAGGTGCAAGACTACCACAACCAGATTCTAGTGTGACCTACGAAGAGTCCAAAAGGCTTATTAGGGCCAAATACATGGTCAAATGGGAAACAGAACATACTGGCTACACAAAAAATGATGCCTATTGCCAGTTGAACAGAAGAGAGCAGGTCGTGGTCTTCAGACTCCGCACAGGCCACAACAGACTGAGGTACCACCTATTCAATAAACTGAAGATAGATGGCACTGACGAATGCACCTGTGGTA
Organism: Ariolimax columbianus; assembly: GCA_036924085.1. Lineage (NCBI taxonomy): Eukaryota > Metazoa > Mollusca > Gastropoda > Stylommatophora > Arionidae > Ariolimax > Ariolimax columbianus. The sequence goes on from JAVGWX010000003.1 coordinate 91,904,910, forward strand.
CCGGGAAAATGACCGCTGAACATCTGCTGCAAAACTGCCCGACATACGAAGACCAGAGAAAGCACATGTGGCCATCACCAGTGGCAACACTAAACAAGCTCTATGGCAGTGTCGACAGACTCAGGATGACCGCTGCTTTTTTCGAAAAAATACAGGTTGACGTTTGAAGCGTACGAAGAAGAAGAAGAAGAAGAAGAAGAAAGAAGATTATGTTAGTCATGGTCAGGTGAAATTTATTGATCAGACTATGTTAGTCATGGTCAGACAAAACGTACTGATTAGATTATGCTAGTCAGGGACAAGTAAAATATATTAATCAAGACCTCCACCTCATTCCCAAGCAGTTGGCCCTGGAAACAGGCTTGTCAATGACAGCTTGGCAAACGATTTAGAGATCGACAATGTCATCCAAATACTGGTGAACTTACTGGAGAGCCTCGCATTGTACTATATACATTCATACCCCAGTCCATCTTCAAATGTACGCCTCGAGAGTAGCTTACACGTGCACGAGTGGAATCATCATCAACAACAACATCAACAACAACAACGCCAGTTTTGAGTCATTTGACCAGTAAGACTTTCTTAACTGACTATATAGAGCGTAGTCCAGCATTACATGTTTTGCAGTCAGTTCCCTCAGTCCAGATGTATAGTGGTGAGGCAGACAGAATACGCATGTTAATGTGTTATTTTTTAAGACTATTCGTCCTGAGGAGAAGAAGGGTGATCTGTCCCTGCAGGTAAAGAGTGTGTGAGTCCTAGTCGGGTGGGTTCTTATCTTCTTTGGATTGCTCTCTTTTCTCTAAATATGTGATTTTCCTGTCATCTTCGCTGATAGTTCTATTTGCTCTATGTGATTTTCTGTCATCTTCTGTGGATAACTTTCTTTTTCTCTAAGTATGTGATTTCCCTCTCTTCCAGTTAACATTCTCCTTCACAGTTTGCAATCATGTCTGCGTTGTAACACTTAACAGTCCGGTCTAATTGAATATATTTTGATTTTAAGTCATGAATCAAATCAGTTAGGCTGGAGTGTAAAGGGTTGAGGCGCAGATCAAATCCGTTAGGCTGGAGTATAAAGGATTAAGGCGCAGATTTTTTGGGTTTTTTTTTGTTTTTTTTGTTTGTTGCCTTCGCCTTATTTATCTATTCCCCAAGGCGTGTGTGCGTTACACTGTGGTTTTTATTTTGCGCCTGTCGGCCCAGTGCATCCGACTTCAGCATGCATTTTATGTAAGAGTCTGCTTCCTCCTGCATTTTCTAAGGATTTGCTTCCCCGGGGTAACGGCCGGTGCTGTGATGGGGATCGAACCCAGCACCTTCTGGTTGTGAGCCGTGCCACTTAACCACTAGGCCACGCCGTCCCCAAGGCGCAGATCAAATCCGTTAGACTGAAGTGTAAAGGGTTAAGACGCAGATCAAATCCGTTAGGCTGGAGTGTAAAGGGTTAGGGCGCAGATCAAATCAGTTAGACTGGAGTGTAAAGAGTTAAGGCGCAGATCAAATCAGTTAGGCTGGAGTGTAATTGATTAAGACGCAGATCAAACCAGTTAGGCTGGCGTGTAAAGGGTTAAGACGCAGATCAAACCAGTTAGGCCGGAGTGTAAAATGTTAATTCCTAAGTACACCACACGGGAAAAGTAACCAGCGCAGTATAGTCCGTTTACTGGCAGATACCCTATTTACTTCATCTCTCAAATGCAGACGTTTACTGCCATTGAGAACTTGATGTACAGCTGATACTTGAAAACGATTCTATACAGAGAAGGAATGCTGATTGTGGTATTATTTACAGCTTAGTCTATAGAAAGATGTCGATAACTTGGCTCGAACCTGACATATCTGGCACGAGAAGCCACATCTTTACCCCTGTGCTGCTCACACATTCACAGACGGAGTAATGAAGTAATTCGACTAATGAAAAAGTGCGTCATTATATTAGCTCCATGGAACTTCTTCTTCTTCTTCTTCTTCTGCGTACACAGTCAGACAGTAACCATTATTTTTTCGAAAAAAGCGGCGGTCATCCTGAGACTCTCGCCACTACCAGCTCCATGGAACAATCAATAAAGGCAGGGAAGCTTGGAAGGATGGGTAAGAATTCAGGCACGTACTAGGATGCGAAGATGCGAAGCAACATAAAGGAGATAAATATGGGACTAATAAATTCTATAGTCACTGTCTGCGCATTGACTATCATCCTATATAATAAAGGTCTTGAGCTGTATATCTGTCCTGGAAACCCTAATATTAACTTGTGTGACGTTTTGTGGCCAACCTAGAAGCTGATATTAGTAGATTGTGTGTTGTTTTTTAACATATATGTTTACAAGTAGAGGTCGATAAATCCATTATCTAAATATATTTATTTTAAAACTCTGTCAAAAGTAGCGCGATTGTTATGATATTTGTGAGATTGAAAAGAAACTGTTTACCTATATTTTGTCTATTTCAGCTGTGCTCAAAATGTTTGCCTACAGCTGCAACACATGCGCAAAACGGGTAAAAGACGTTCCTACTGACGCATCGTTTGTGCACTGTTCTAGCTCATCCACGTTGCAAGTTCTTATTTGGTGGACATTATTTTTCAAAATGCCCCAAATCTCGTTGTCCACGGAATTAAAGTCTTGACTATTTTGGGATGAATTCTGGTGTCTCCTGGGTAAGCACCTGTTTCCTTAGCACGGTGAACAGGGGCTCGTCTTTCTGGGAGATGAAGAACTCTGACAGCCCTGTCAAGAAGAAGGCATGCATCAACTTGTTCACATTTCCTACATGTAAGGAAAGAGACACCACATCAACATTCTAATATTTCACCCATATCAGTAAAGAAACGCTTCATCAACATTCTAACATTTCAAGCATATCAATAAAGAAATGCTTCCTCAACATTCTAACATTTCAACCATATCAATAAAGAAATGCTTCCTCAATATTCTGACACTTTGTTCATGCCAGTAAAGAAACGCTTCTTCAACATTCTGTCATTTCGTTGATGTCAGTAAAGAGACGCATCTTCAACATTCTGTCATTTCGTTTATGTCATTAAAGAGACGGTTCACAGAAAACTGTTCACAGAATCGACCTCAATGCTTCTGGGGACCTCCATAAGTGTTCATTCCCTTTCATTGTTCAAATTGCAGAGCGCGAACTCCGTAGATCCCATTTGGCTCCGAATCTTGCCTTGCCATTGTCAGTAAGCTATTTACAGATGGGCCGAACTGATTATACTATAAACAAACCCCTTGACATACCCCGTCTGTGAAACACGCATCTTCACGATTTGACCCGGGTACGTTGGGTTTATAAACTAGGCTAACAACCACTTGACCACGCGTGCTAGTTTGAAATACATTGTATCGGAAAATGCGTAAATGATGTTGTTAATATGAGCTTACAAGTAATGGTATATGAGAATAAGAAGTGGCCAGAGAATAATAATGGCCAAAAGTGTATTTAATTTCATTGAGGAATACATTGGCTTCCAGACAAAAAAAACCATAACATTAAAAATGACTCATTAAGGATAGCAACATCAAAAGATGTACTAATGTCAAGTCTGGCAGAGTGTATCGTCAAGACAAGAGACAGCAGCGCTATTTGATGGTAGAGCAACATCAAAAGATGTACTAATGTCAAGTCTGGCAGAGTGTATCGTCAAGACAAGAGACAGCAGCGCTATTTGATGGTAGAGCAACATCAAAAGATGTACTAATGTCAAGTCTGGCAGAGTGTACCGTCAAGACAAGAGACAGCAGCGCTATTTGATGGTAGAGCAACATCAAAAGATGTACTAATGTCAAGTCTGGCAGAGTGTACCGTCAAGACAAGAGACAGCAGCGCTATTTGATGGTAGAGCAACATCAAAAGATGTACTAATGTCAAGTCTGGCAGAGTGTACCGTCAAGACAAGAGACAGCAGCGCTATTTGATGGTAGAGCAACATCAAAAGATGTACTAATGTCAAGTCTGGCAGAGTGTACCGTCAAGACAAGAGACAGCAGCGCTATTTGATGGTAGAGCAACATCAAAAGATGTACTAATGTCAAGTCTGGCAGAGTGTACCGTCAAGACAAGAGACAGCAGCGCTATTTGATGGTAGAGCAACATCAAAAGATGTACTAATGTCAAGTCTGGCAGAGTGTATCGTCAAGACAAGAGACAGCAGCGCTATTTGATGGTAGAGCAACATCAAAAGATGTACTAATGTCAAGTCTGGCAGAGTGTACCGTCAAGACAAGAGACAGCAGCGCTATTTGATGGTAGAGCAACATCAAAAGATGTACTAATGTCAAGTCTGGCAGAGTGTATCGTCAAGACAAGAGACAGAGGATATTGGAGGTCCACTGCAGCCAACCTTTGTTGTGGAGATGGCACTTGAATTTAATTTAATTTGAACTTGCTGCGTGATTGCGTCATGCCACGCATTCGCGAAATGTTTGTTGAATAGGAAAACATACATTTTCAGCTAAACGGAACATCTACCATCATGACGAAACGGCCTGTCTTCCTGAAAATTTGTCGAACAGATGGAATGGTCGAAGATATATAATTGAATACCCTCCTCCTTTTTCAGACCTCACGGCATGTGACTTTTTCTTGTGGGGATATCTTAAAGAAATGTTTCTTGGACAAAACCCGCTACAGTAGATCAACCGAAAGCAGCCGTTGAAATAGAATCCTCGCATATCACAAATGAACTGTTTCATGACTCTGTACAATCACGTTGTTCTGGACCAGAACGGCTACCAATTTGTACAATCACGTTGTTCTGGACCAGAACGGCTACCAATTTGTACAATCACGTTGTTCTGGACCAGAACGGCTACCAATTTGTACCATCACGTTGTTCTGGACCAGAACGGCTACCAATTTGTACAATCACGTTGTTCTGGACCAGAACGGCTACCAATTTGTACAATCACGTTGTTCTGGACCAGAACGGCTACCAATTTATACAATCACGTTGTTCTGGACCAGAACGGCTACCAATTTGTACCATCACGTTGTTCTGGACCAGAACGGCTACCAATTTGTACAATCACGTTGTTCTGGACCAGAACGGCTACCAATTTGTACAATCACGTTGTTCTGGACCAGAACGGCTACCAATTTGTACAATCACGTTGTTCTGGACCAGAACGGCTACCAATTTGTACAATCACGTTGTTCTGGACCAGAACGGCTACCAATTTGTACAATCACGTTGTTCTGGACCAGAACGGCTACCAATTTGTACAATCACGTTGTTCTGGACCAGAACGGCTACCAATTTGTACAATCACGTTGTTCTGGACCAGAACGGCTACCAATTTGTACAATCACGTTGTTCTGGACCAGAACGGCTACCAATTTGTACAATCACGTTGTTCTGGACCAGAACGGCTACGAATTTGTACAATCACGTTGTTCTGGACCAGAACGGCTACCAATTTGTACAATCACGTTGTTCTGGACCAGAACGGCTACCAATTTGTACAATCACGTTGTTCTGGACCAGAACGGCTACCAATTTGTACAATCACGTTGTTCTGGACCAGAACGGCTACCAATTTGTACAATCACGTTGTTCTGGACCAGAACGGCTACGAATTTGTACAATCACGTTGTTCTGGACCAGAACGGCTACCAATTTGTACAATCACGTTGTTCTGGACCAGAACGGCTACCAATTTGTACAATCACGTTGTTCTGGACCAGAACGGCTACCAATTTGTACAATCACGTTGTTCTGGACCAGAACGGCTACCAATTTGTACAATGACGTTGTTCTGGACCAGAACGGCTACCAATTTGTACAATCACGTTTCTCTGGACCAGAACGGCTACCAATTTGTACAATCACGTTGTTCTGGACCAGAACGGCTACCAATTTGTACAATCACGTTGTTCTGGACCAGAACGGCTACCAATTTGTACCATCACGTTGTTCTGGACCAGAACGGCTACCAATTTGTACAATCACGTTGTTCTGGACCAGAACGGCTACCAATTTGTACAATCACGTTGTTCTGGACCAGAACGGCTACCAATTTGTACCATCACGTTGTTCTGGACCAGAACGGCTACCAATTTGTACAATCACGTTGTTCTGGACCAGAACGGCTACCAATTTGTACCATCACGTTGTTCTGGACCAGAACGGCTACCAATTTGTACAATCACGTTGTTCTGGACCAGAACGGCTACCAATTTGTACCCTCACGTTGTTCTGGACCAGAACGGCTACCAATTTGTACAATCACGTTGTTCTGGACCAGAACGGCTACCAATTTGTACCATCACGTTGTTCTGGACCAGAACGGCTACCAATTTGTACAATCACGTTGTTCTGGACCAGAACGGCTACCAATTTGTACAATCACGTTGTTCTGGACCAGAACGGCTACCAATTTGTACAATCACGTTGTTCTGGACCAGAACGGCTACCAATTTGTACAATCACGTTGTTCTGGACCAGAACGGCTACGAATTTGTACAATCACGTTGTTCTGGACGAGAACGGCTACCAATTTGTACAATCACGTTGTTCTGGACCAGAACGGCTACCAATTTGTACAATCACGTTGTTCTGGGCCAGAACGGCTACCAATTTGTATAGAGGCGTTATAGCACAATTACGACACATGCTCCGCTCTCATTGAATTTATAAATATGGAAGTACCTCAATTGGAAATTGTGTTAATAAATTTTCAAGTTGATTTTACATGTTGTTGATACTCTCTAAATGTAAAATGGAGTGTGTGATTAGTGTAGTGATAGAGCCCTAGCTTTTCCCGACATAGGTACGGGGTTCAACTCTCACGACCGTTACTTTTAAGTCAACCCACTTGTACATGAAATAAGACTAGGGAAGTCGAAGGCTGCGATGAAGGAACTGACCACCCTACTTCATCTACTGTAGTTTAGTATGCTGAAGTCTTTAACAACTTAATTCCCCGACAGTAATGCAATTCTTCAGCACACTCTCGATGTAAGGAAAGCTACTACAGCACGCTTTTCAGGGCTCACAAAAGAGTAAATATACTCATTGTGTGCATTAAATATCATCAACAAAAACATTAACAAATATGATGCACGTTTTTTTTTAATACATGAAATTGAGGCCTTAAATGCAGCACAATGAATGAACTGTCAGCAGCCAACGTATAGCTGGTTGCTTTATCATGGTCAGCGAATCAGAGCTGACCAAGACCCTATTCTGCCTCAAAGCGCCGGCCCTGGATACAGGTTGCATTAATGTGGTCTGGCTAAGAGAATATAGATCGCCGCGGGAACGCATACCCGGTACACAAAAAAAGCAAACTGAAATCGGAAATGCGAGCCGAAAGCCGCAGATATCACAGTCTCGCTGCAAACTAGGACACAACTTCGTTTTTAGGGCAAACGCAAAAGGAGAAGAAGATATGTATAATTAATGGCACACGAAGCGCATGGCAGGCTCATATGAAAGTAGTTGGCGTGAACAATTAGTCCGCCTGATGCCGCCGAAGACGGATGTGTCGGACCGAAAGGTGCAAATATCGCAGCCAAGCTGTAAACTAGCGACACAACTCATTTCGTTCTCTGGACTACATCCTGCTACTTGCGAAGACCTGTACAGGACTTGTATTGGGTCTTCTTACCCCTTTGGGTGGGACGATGAAACTAACGTCTGGTTCCTCTCAAACAGTCAATCAATCAATTAACCAATCAATTAATCAATCAAAGCACGTCGCTCCTCTTCGTGCATAGACCATTGGCAACATCCCGACAACGTAGATGGTCATGGACTGGTCATTTTGCTTCTCTCCAGGTGTAATAATTTGATCTAAGTTCCTTCTCAAATTCTCTCGGAACGATGAGGCAAAACGCAATGATCAGAGAATGTTAGCCAGGGTCAGGAGAAATATACTGGCCAAGACACTCACCTGACCTTCTCGTTGGTCGTCTTGGAAACGGACTGTTGTCGAGAACAACCTTCTATGTAACAATGTTAGATTCGACGTGATCTCCGTAGTAGTGAGCGACATGCAGATGAAGCCAAGCATAGCACAACCGCATGGAGGACCCCCGGTTCACCTTCATCAGCACGCTCGAGATGTGAGGAAAGCTTCTGCAACCCGTCACTTAACGCCCCTGTTCAGGGCGCACATAAGAGTAACCTACAAATTGTGGGCATTCGAGACAAAAACAATCTCTTCGGGTGTACTAAAGAAAGGTGTAACTGGGACCTCTGCGCTGTAGTTCAATGGAGTTCAGAAGCGGCCGTTAAAGCAGAAGGGTAACGCGCTCGCCTTTCAAGGAACGAACTAAAGCATGATTATAGCGGTCATCGTTGTTTTCGTGTGAGATTTTTGATTATTGTGCGTCACTTCCGCTCTGTGTAGGTTTTGTTTTTGTATTTCGTGGTCACGTGTGCACAGCCATGTTCGTCGTTCTTTCGGGCGGACATTCCTGCGCCCTGTCGTGGAATGGTTCTGTCTCACTTGTCTTTGCTGATTTTATAAAGTGGCTGTTATATCTCAAGCTTTTGCTTACTTGTTGGGCGCCCCTGTCAAAATGGCAAATTTGTATTGAGAGATATATTGTAAGTTAAAAGTTAGTGGCCCATCGCAAGCGATAATCGAACTAAAGAGTAGACTTACTCATTGGGGGCATTACATAACACACACACAAATAATTAACAGAGATAACACAAAAATCATAACAACAGAGATAAAATGCCTAGACATAATGCTTGGAGTAACAGTAATTTGATAGAATCAGAAACGTAGGTATTTGCAGACAAGTAGGAACAGCACCAGTGCTAGACCTAATCAAGATATGGCAAATCAAATTGTTCAGCCACGTGACGCGACAAACACCGGATAGCATTCCTAAATAAAGCAGTGCTATACCGATACAATGGATACAGAACCAAAGGCCGACCCAACAAAAGATGGATAGCAGAAATAGCAGAAGTAAAGCTCCCCGCGCACAAAGCACATACTAGGGCCCGGCGAAGAAACATTTTCATAACCTGATGCTGAAAGGCACAAGAAGAACAATAGACAAAAATAAAGCCGACAGGAGAAGATATAACATAATACAATATGAATATCGTACTACGCGTAAGGAAGGTCGTCAAGAAATTTGGAAATAAGAACTTGATATTAACGGGAGAAAGAAATAATGGTTTAATAAATGGATGTGTTTAACGTGCACATTTGGCCAAAAAGATTACAAGGAAAATAATTTGTTGCCAAGTAGAAGATCATGAAACTAAATACAAAGTAGAAGAAAACAAACAAAATAATATCGGAATGGATTATTTCATTGCGACCTAAGAATACTGCAACAATGGCCCAGGTTTGGCTACTATTGTTAATATTTTTGTTGTTTTTGTTGCTGTTGCCATACTTGTTTTTATTCTTTTGTTATTGTTAATGTCTTTGCTGTTATGTTTGGTGTTTTTATTGTTAGTTTTTGCCGGTTGTTGCCCTACAATTGTTGCTGTTGCTAATGTTGTTGGATGCTACCTGCTATTGTTGTAGTTGATATTGCTGTGGCTGTTCTCAATTTTAAACAATTGTTTTTGTTGATGTTGTTATTGGTGTTATTGTCTTTGATGTTATGTTTGTTGTTATTGTTTTGACTGTTGCGTGTTGTTGTCCTATTATTGTTGCTGTTGCTAATGTTGTTGGATGCTACCTGCTATTGTTGTTGTTGATATTGCTGTGGCTGTTCTCAATTTTAAACAATTGTTTTTGTTGTTGTTGTTATTGTAGTTACTGTCTTTGCTGTCATGTTTGTTATTACTCTTGTTGGCTGTTACCTGTTGTTGTTGTTCGTGTTGTTATTGTTGTTAGCTGTTGCTTGTTATTGTTACTGTTGATATTACTGTTGCTGTTTTAATTAGTTTTTTGTTTGCTGTTGTTATTATTGGATGTTACCTGTTATTTTTGTTGCTGATATTGTTGTTGTTTTTAAGTGTTTTTTAAAATTGCTTTTATTGTTAATGTTATTATTGTTGTTGTTCTTTTGGAAGCCACTTGTGCACAGTTCTTCACTCCTGATGAATTTTCTCTGGTATCATTCTCACAGCTGCTCTTCTAATTTCTTGGAGAGTACTGAAGAAAATGGACCTCTGTCTTCCTAGCTGTAGCTAAACAAAGCTTTTCAGCAGACTCACTAATACGAGAATCAAAGTGCACATTGCAACTTCGTTGGCCGCCAAGGAGCTTGTTTTCATGCATATGGCGTTGACGTGAGGTAGGAGTCTTGGTCAGTATGTCCCACTATGCGTCCAACTAGACATTGCAATACAACGGGCGTGTACCCTACGAATTGTTGGCTCAGCACTTGGCAGTGCATACCATCGACTGTAGTACACTCCTCTCTGGGGTAGGAAGGGAGCCAGATGCACGTTTAGCTTCTGCACAGGCGAGACGGAAGACCCTAGAACCCGCTCCCACCAATATTATTATTTTGAACTCCAGGAGCTAATCGCGCAGGAAAGCTGACTAATAATGATAGTAATAGTAATAATATAAAATGCATGCTAAAGTCGGATGCACTGGACCGACAGGCGCAAAATAAAAACCACAGTGCAACGTACACCGCCTTGGGGATTAGAGAAATAAGGCGAACGCGATTTAAAAAAAAAATCTAACTCAAATACGAGTGATAATAACAACAACATCAACAAAAAAACAACAACCCACAACAACAGCAACAACAACGTCAACAACAACATCAACAACAACAATAGGATCAACAAAGAAAGTCGACCAAACACGGGACAACTATCACTGCCTCGATCAAGCGATCCTATTCAGTATGAAAAGGGGACATAATATATCGACTGGTCACTTGGGCTAAGACTAAGACTTGGTTCGATCACCAGTGCGAGTGTGCGGGTAAACAGCACAGCCAGTTGAACATATCCTGCAAGACTGTTATATGCTTAGCCATATACATACTGAGCACTGACCCGACGAGACGAACTTCCCCAGAAAGCTGTTTGGAAGATTTGAAGAGCTAGCTCTCCACTACAGAAACAGGTATCTAGATTATCGGACCATGCACAGACGCAATAAAAAAAACGTAGTGACTGATAAGAAGAAGATAAGAAGCCGAAACGAGAATCGGACGAGCTTTCCCATCAAAGAGACGCTGCAATATTAGAATGATAGAAAAGGAAAGGGATCTAGGGGTTATAATATATAATACAGGTAAAGTGAGTGAGCAAGTCCAGGTAGCAGTGAAAAAGGAAAATGCAATGTTAGGTATGATAAAAATGAATATTAAACATGGGAGCAAAGAAGTGGTAGTCAAACTGAATAAAAATATAGTTAGACCCAGTTTGGAATACTGGGCACAGGTGTGGAGTCCTTATCATAGAAGGGGTATAAACATTATGGAAAGGTTACAAAAAAAGTGCGACAAAGTTGATAGTGGGATTCCAGAATTACAGTTATGAGGAACGATTCAGAAAACCCGGCCTACAGTGTCTAGAAGTGAAAGGAATTCGAGGTGACTTAAAACAGGATTATAAGATAATCGAACAATAACAATAACAATAACAAATTTGTCAAAATACAACCACCTACAAAAACAATAAGCCATATCTTCAAATTAGCTAAAGAAAAGTCCAGATTAGACATTAGGAAATAATTTTTTAGTTAGAGAATTGGTGAATGCTTGGAATGTACTGCCACAGGAAGTAGTGGAGGCAGGAACAATTAATGCATTTAAGAATAGATTTGACTTCTACTCCTCACGGTAGAAGAGGAGCGACTAAGTAAGTAAGAATAGATTGGATGCGTATAGCTTTTAGAGCAAGGAAATATCAATATGTAAACCATGTTAATGACCACAGAAGTAAGGCAAACGAGAGGCCGACCAAAGACAACTTAAAGCATTCCACAAGCCAAACCAATAAAATCAAGAACAAGGATTTGGGAAACGTAAGAATTATCACCACAGAATGAGCAGAGAGAATGGACTGTGCTGCTGCCACGAAAGAAGTCATCAAACATGTTGGTCCTTGTCTGTTTCATCAACGATTCTACCCTGTCTGTTTCATCACCGATTCGACCATGTCTGTTTCATCACCGATTCGACCCTGTCTGATTCATCACCGATTCGACCCTGTCCTTTTCATCACCGATTCGACCCTGTCTGTTTCATCACCGATTCGACCCTGTCAGTTTCATCACCGATTCGACCCTGTCTGATTCATCACCTATTCGACCCTGTCTGTTTCATCACCGATTTGACCATGTCTGTTTCATCACCGATTCGACCCTGTCTGATTCATCACCGATTCGACCCTGTCAGTTTCATCACCGATTCGACCCTGTCTGATTCATCACCTATTCGACCCTGTCTGTTTCATCACCGATTTGACCATGTCTGTTTCATCACCGATTCGACCCTGTCTGATTCATCACCGATTCGACCCTGTCTGTTTCATCACCGATTCTACCTTGTCTGTTTCATCACCGATTCGACCCTGTCTGATTCATCACCTATTCGACCCTGTCTGTTTCATCACCTAATCTACCCTGTCTGATTCATCACCGATTCGACCCTGTCTAATTCATCACCTATTCGACCCTGTCTGATTCATCACCGATTCGACCCTGTCTGTTTCATCACCGATTCGACCCTGTCTGATTCATCACCGATTCGACCCTGTCTGTTTCATCACCGATTCGACCCTGTCTGATTCATCACCGATTCGACCCTGTCTGTTTCATCACCTATTCGACCCTGTCTGATTCATCACCGATTCGACCCTGTCTGTTTCATCACCTATTCGACCCTGTCTGATTCATCACCGATTCGACCCTGTCTGATTCATCACCGATTCGACCCTGTCTGTTTCATCACCTATTCGACCCTGTCTGATTCATCACCGATTCGTCCCTACTTGATGCAGCACAGTGAATGAGCTGACAGCGGCCAGCGATATTCATATCTGGCTGCTTGCATAGACTCTGCGAACCAGAGCTAACCAAGACCCTATTCCTCATGCAAGCGGCGACCCTGGAAACAGGCTGTACTAGTGTAGTCTTATTAAGAGAATAAGGTTTGCTGGGAGAAGGTAAACATGGTACCAAAAATAACACACACAAAACTGGTGAAATTTGATGTGTCGGGACGAAAGACGTAGATATCGCAGCCTCGCTGTTGTAGTTGACTTCTCAAAATGAATAAAATTACTCTTTTGTGGGATCTGAAAAGCGCGTTCAGTGGTGGATTGCAGTAGCTTTCCTCACAACCCAAGTGTGCTGATGGTTTTGGACCGGGGTCGTCCAGGCGGGTATTCTTCATCTGTGAGTGGCTCACTACTACGGGGTTCATGTGTATAACCAACCACGGAAATCAGGCTCTGCTATAAAAAGCATCCATTTCTCAGGGAGACCTACATGGATGTTAGGTGGGGGTCTTGGCCAGTATATTTTACCTGATCCTGACCGATGTTCGATAAGTATGTTTAGCTTGACCAAACGTTAGTTCCCTCTCACCGCAGTCTCGATGAAAACTAAGACCCAACGTCAGAACATATTTTCAGGACGAACAATCGAAGAAGAAGAGAAAAAAGACGAAGAAGATGAAGAAAAAGAAAAACGAAAAAGAAGAAAAAAAAAGAAGAATTTGAAGAAGAAGACGAAGGAGAATAAGAAGAACAAAAAAGTAGAACAAAAAAGAAGAAGATGAAAAAGAAGTAGAAACAGAAGAAGAAGAAAAAGTAGAAAAAAATAAGAAAACAGAAGAAGACGTAAAAGAAGAAGAGGAAAAAGAAGAAGAAGACGAAGAAGTAGCAGAAGAAGAGAGATTGAAAAAGTAGGAGAAGAAGAAGAAGAAGACGAAGAAGAAGAAGATTTGCCATTAATCAGCGAGAAATCCTACACCATGAAAGAACAACATTTATAACACACGTAATATTTTTGTCTTGCCTTGTCACATGATGCGCCTTATGGAGCTGCAATTTTCTGTCCAGGAACAGACGTGGCGTTGAAGTAGCTATCATGCACTGCCAATTTAGAATATCCACACCATTTCCGATCCATTTCGTTCTTGTTTTGCCACGGTTGCGATACCAGATCGCCGCGCGTTAGAGGCGCACATGGGTAGTTGATCAGGTCGGATTCCATGTAGGTTAGAGAACCACTTGATTCTCTCCTCATCAATATATTTAGGGTCTTGTTCCCACAATGTTTCGCACACCTTCATTGCGCATTCTGTCTCTCCTTGTTACGTTGATAGTTTTCCGGAGGCATCTCCTCTCACATGTCGTGATCTTTCTCTCTATTCTGCTATTCTGTCCTTAGATAGTGATCCCTCAATTAAAAAGTAGGTCATGTTCGCAAAGTATTGCAATATTAGCACTGACTACCTCGTGCTATCTCAGCCTGTAACAATCACTTAATTCAACACCATGATTTCTACATATTCGTCTAATTATGTATTCGCACTATCCCTTCGTCTTCATAATACTTGTTTTCTTTCCCGTACCCGAGATCATTAAAAGACCAGTTGGATTACATTGGTATCTTTATTTCTCGTGTATTAAAAAGTGCCATGTTTATTTTTGTTACCAACACAACGGAGTGATATAAAACAATTATAATCAGACACGCATGAGAAAAAAAAAAAGAAAAAAAAAAGCATAAAATACAGTTTATTCATGTTCTGCTCAATAACTATTAAATTTGTATTGTTACACACATAAACAGTTGGAAATTAATTGCAAATATTGCTGCTGGTCATATTTAAAAAAAAAAAAAGTAAATTGTTTGAAATCTCTTTATAAGAAAATGATCTGCTGTGTTCATTAAAAATGCAAATGCAAAACATAGATGCAACCACCGTACCGCAATAACTGTTGACATTAGAAACGGATGTTTGATTTATTCCTGCTAACGGGAAGAGCTAGCTACTTTATCGTTGCCATATATTATTTCCAATCGATTAGTTGAATCAGTAGTCACAGGCCCATGTCTCGTGTATGATGTGCTGGTTGTGAGTGGAGGTCCCACCTAAGTGGGTTTCCTTTGTCTCACCTTTGACCTAGTGATCTCTTTCGAGGTGAAAGCAGCAACAAGTGCGGACTTAGTCTATTCGTCTAGAATGCAGATAACACAATACTGACAAAAATCTCCCCCCCCCCCCCATCCCGACTCAATTGAAGAACCATTGACACAGTGCTAGAAAAGAAGCACAGTACAATGAATACCTGCCAACTGCAACATCCCAGGCAACGAAAAAATAGACACATTTGCCAGAGGGATGAATACTACTACAAAATGATGCAGCAACAATATACGAAGAGACAAAATCAATTATCAAGATCACGTACAGGTCAAAAAGCAAACGAAAGGGTAACAATGATACAAACAAAAAAGCTTCGCCGGACAGCGTACAGCACGGATGAAATTAGCAAATGTAATGTCAAAGGTTGCGCCGACACTTTGAAAAAAATCAACACTTTTGAAATTCTTACTTTAAATAATTTCAACATATTCAAGTATTAACAAATAATTCCCAGAAACCCCCCTACATATTCTCTGGTTTTATAGGAATCAGTGTTTTTCTGTAGGCTTAAGGGATTTGCATCGCAACCAATATTTACATTTGGTTACTACATGGACAAAGACCCAACATGAAATAATGTTAATGCAAAACTATTTTTAAAATATAAATTATAATTACAAATTATAATTATACTGAGATAAAAGAAAGTGCCTATGCTGAAATTTTTAAACGATATTACTCTCTTATATGCTATGAATTTTTCCAGAGTGTTTAACGTTGACAACACATTTCGAAAAAAATGAACAATTGTTATTAACAACGTGTATTTTCACTCACAAAAATCTCTATTTGTTGTTTTTGTGTTGATTCTCTATAATTGCAATTATCAGAGCTTCTTGTGTTTATGATCGGAAACACGAATAACAGTGGAATACGTGTTAAACGTAGATTCTCTTAAAATCAGTTCTCGAAGTTGAATAAAACTTCAGCGTTAGAATTTATGATGGCCTATTGGCGATATTGACGCGAGTTGTAACTGCTCATCAGTGAAGAAAATAAGCCCAATAAAGTGAAGGACAAGCTGAAGACGACAACAAAGGACGTCGTTGACATGGGAGCTAGTCGAACAGACATGGAATAACTTTTGTCACGAAATCAGTATCAAAAACTTGAACCAGAAGAATATCTTAGGAGAGTATACTCACCTGAAACATGGATACACGTATATACAGATGGCTCTAATAAAGCCACATCCAATGGAGGTGGAGGGGTCTATTACAGACTAAGGAATGGGGAAGAAAAAAACTCGAGTTTTAACAACGGGAACAAATTCCAATAATTTCCTTGCAGAAGCAGAGGTACTGAAGGCCGCAGATGAGCTTGTAATCCAAGATAAAGATATCCACGAAGAAAAAATAGTATTCCTGACTGATGCCGCGTCAGTATTAGCAGCGTTAAAACAACACAAACATTAAGATCTCGAGCAATGTATGTACTCCATGACACAGCTCTCAACAGAACAACCAAGGTTAGTAATACAGTGGATCTCATTCCACTGCAATATTGAAGGCAATGAAGCTGCAGACAAACTAGCAAAGAGTGGAGAAACATCCCCACAAACAGACATGAATATCACATATAAGAAGGCCAAGACCATAATTAAAGCCAACTTCAGGGTAAAATGGGCTGATCAACACCCCGACTTCTGAAAAGAAGACAGCTACTTTAACTTAACTAGAGAAGAGCAAGTCATCATCAGACTGAGAACTGGGCATAACAGACTCAAGGGTCATCTTTACAAAAAAATGATTATTGGGACAGATGACAGGTGCCCATGTGGGGAGCATATCATGACCGTGGAACACATCCTGCAAAGCTGCACGCTCACGCAGGCAAAGAGAGAACAATACTCTCCTCGTGAGACAGACATGAGACAAAAGCTGTATGGAAACATCCTTACAAACAACGGTGTCCTTTGTAAGAGAAACCGGAAGCTTGTTCTGAGGACGAACGAAAAAGAGGAAGAAGAAGAAGATGAAGAAGAAGAAGAAGAAATAGTTAACTGTGCACGTGGAAAGAGAGGCTGTTAATAAGGCTGCATTTAGTGCAATTTAATATTCCAATTATGGCTCAATTGTATCAATTGTGAACTTGTTTGAAATATTAAGTTTTTCGGGAAATCATACAATGAACTTATCCAACAGAAAGAACATGTCACACATATCTGAATTTGATGATAGAAAAACAAAGGTAAAAAAAGAAATGAGAAGGAAAACCTTTAGAGTATTAAAAAATGGATTCATATGCATTGCAACGGAAATAGAAGGAGATCCTTATTAAAAAGAGCTAATTAAACTGCATTTTTGGGTATTTTTTTTAAAATTTGTAATTTGTGTCCTCGGAATTTAGTTTTAAACTTCTAGTGATCTTCAAAACAACAAAACTCTGGATCCCTATATTCAATTAGCTTCGAAATTAAAACATTTGTCTCTGTCACATAATAATGCGGACTCTAAACTAAAATGGATACAAATTGTTTTCAAAGTTTTAGTTTTTTGGCCAACATGCGCATAGTGGTCTCGAGGTAAGGTGTCTACCTCGGGCGCCGGAGGTCGTGGGTTCGAATCACGATGGAGACCGGGACTTATTCACGTGGATCTTCTGATAAAAATTCTCCGGATCACTGGGTAGTGAGATAGGACTACCCGATGGTCAGGTTACTCTTTTGTGTGTCCTGAGGAGGACGTTAAGTGGCGGGTTGTAATAGCTTTCCTCACACCCCGAACGTGCTGATGAAGGTGGACTGGAGTCATCCAGGCAATTGTGCTATGCTTGGCTTCATCTGCGTGTCGCTCACTACTGCGGGGATCACGTATATACCTCACCTAGTTAGCTAGACTGCCATGAAAACAGCCTGTTTCCAGGGAGGGCTGCTAGGAAGCCGAGGTAAAGGTCTTCCCCAGTATATTTTGCCTGACCAGACATTCGTTTTCCTCCCCTTCTTGGCAGTTAGAAATCGAAAAGAGTATAGGCTTGTGGGCCGCTGCCTGGACGAAATTTAAAAAAAAACTGAAGTTAAAAATCTACCCATATTTTTGTGCCTTTCCCTTATTTGTAACCCATGTGGTTTGTTAAGAGCAGCGATAGATGGCGCCTAACTGGCTGCGGGTCTACTTAGTTCTAGTTTGAGTCTATTAAAATGGACTCCCACATAGGTTAAACCACCAGTCAAGAAACTGGTTGTATGCAGACTATAGAGTCTTCTAAACCAGCATAAAGGCGTTAAGTTAAGTTATAATGAGGTACACAAAACATTTTTGAAAAAGTTCATTAAAGAACACCAATATTTGTCATTTTGGTTCAACTCTTCAATCATCATATCATCAATCATCATATCGTCAATCATCCTACCATCAATCATCATATCACCAATCATCAATCATCATATCATCAAACATCATATCATCAATCAATGTACCAAGTCTCAGACAGATCCTTGAAAAAATACTATAGTTATGATGTGTTTAAAAAAAAAAATCAATTATATTCGCTTCGGAGAGGGGGGAGGGGGCATATCTTCCTCTTTCTTCTTTTGTCGTCTCACTTTCTATCAGGCTGTAGCTCAGTGTGGTCTTACATGCTACCGGTTTGTAGCCCAGTGTCGTGGTATGTATTTGTCTTTCACCTCTCTCGTGGCCCGATTAACATTTTCCCCCATTTCACGGCAGGTCTCTTTCACAATGTCTATCTACCTTTTCCCCGGCCTAACTCTAGCCCTTCTTCCTGATGTTCTCCTGTAGATAGTTGCATAAGTAATATGGTCTGGTTGCATTCTCGCAATGTGGCCAAACCAATTCTTTCTCTGTTGCTCTATGTACTGTAGGCAGGGAATTGTTCCAACCTTCTCCCGAATACTCGTATTTGCGATTCTGTCTCTCCTGGTGTTAATATTGACCTTTCGTAGGGACCGCATTTCGTAGGTGGCTAACTTTCGCTTCTGGACCTTATTCAATGCCCATGTCTGGCACTGGTAGCACCGGGTTGGGATGAAGATAATATTTATCGTCTGCTTTTTTGCTTGGAGGGAAATCTTGGGGTGTCTTTATAGTTGAGACAGCTGGTAGGTGGCAGCGTTTGACCTCTGCACTCTCGTCTCTATCGAGTCTGCCATCCTCAGTAAAAACAGCTCCCAAATACTGAAATTCTTCTACCTGCTTTATTTTTGTTTCTTCTTCTTCTTCTTCTTCTTCTTCTTCTTCTTCTTCTTCTTCTTCTTCTTCTTCTTCTTCTTCGTACGCGGTCAGACGTAAACCTGTATTTTTTCGAAAAAAGCAGCGGTCATCCTGAGGCTGTTGACACTGTCATAGAGCTTGTCTAGTGTTGGCACTGGTGATGGCCACATGTGCTTTTTCTGATCCTCGTATGACGGGCAGTTTTGCAGCAAATGTTCAGCGGTAATTTTCCCGGTACCACACGTGCATTCGTCAGTGCCACCTATCTTCAGTTTATTGAATAGGTGGTACTTCAGTCTATTGTGGCCTGTGCAGAGTCTGAAGACCACGACCTGCTCTCTTCTGTTCAACTGGTAATAGGCATTATTTTTTTGTGTAGCCAGTATGTTCTGTTTCCCATTTGGTCATGTATCTGGCTCTAATAAGCCTTTTGGACTCTTCGTAGGTCACACTAGGATCTGGTTGTGGTAGTCTTGCACATTCTTTTGCCAGTCTGTCTGCCTCCTCGTTGCCTTGGTTGTTACAGTGGAATGGAACCCACTGTACCAGTACACTTTTTGGTGCGGACTGCTGGCATAGTTGACAGAGTACTGCTCTTAGATCATTAAGTTCAGTATTTTTCTGGCTTTTTTTGTGCTGTGACTACAGAAAGGGCATCTGTAAACAGGACTATCTGGATTTCATTGCTTTCGCCTGTCAGCATTGCTTCTGCTGCAGGCCTCAGTGCCTCTGCCTCCACTCTGAAATTGCTTGAGTATTTTCCAGTTGCCACTGACAGTGTTATTTTTCTACCATTTGGTAGGCTCAAGAATACCCCTGCTCCTCCATTCCGTGTTGTGTTTGTTACAGAACCGTCGGTGTATGCATGGGTTCAGTCCATGCTTGGGTAGTTTTCCGTTATGTACCTCAGGATTTTGTCTCTTCTTTCTTTTTCAGTCTGGCTGTTCTTGTTTCCAATACCTGGTATATTTTCTGCCACCACCGGAAATATATGCTGCTTCCAGGTAGGTTTGCGTACAGTAGGGATGGGCTTTGGTGTTGTGAATGTGTTTATACGGTCTTCGCTCATCTTTGCTTTGGCTATTTCTGCAAAGTTTCTTCGCTTTAGTTTCCCATTTCCGAGATTGTTTAGTCTCTTCTGTCGGTCATGGATTGCAGTTTTGTAATCTTTTCAAGTTCTACAATTGGCGTTGACTTCATGCCTCTTGTTATAACTCTCATGGCTTGGTTTTGGAGTTTGCCAATTTTATCGAAGTTCGCCTTTACTGCTGTTGTCCATGCCGCAATCCCATACTCGAGAACTGGTCTCACTCTTCCTGTGTACAGTTTCTTTAGAGTGAGTCAATATGACTTTGTAGGTTTCGTTTGTTGGAGTGGATCATGCATTGGTCGTCTCCAAAGAGAAGTTGGTTGGTACTTTCCTGTTCTGTATTTGTCTCTTGGGTGATTTTATTCATATACGTGACAAAGAGGAGTGGTGAGAGAACACAACCCTGTCTGACTTCTGATGAAATGGGGAACCACTCTGATATACATTATGTTCTTACTGCACTCTGGCTGTCCTGGTATAAGGCTTTGGTGTTAATAAAGAGAGAACCTTGCAGTCCATAATCTGACAGGATATCCCATAGTTTACTCCTGTTGACTCTAACTGGCACCTTTTCTTGATCTATGAATATAAGGATGTTGTTTCCATAGTATTCTATAGACTGTTCACATATTTGTCTCATTGTAAATATTGCATCTGTGCAGCTCTTTCCTTTCCTGAACCCGAACTGATTATTTCCAAGTTGGGGTTCCAGTATCGGTCTTGCTCTTCTTTCTAGTATTTTTGTATATAGCTTGCCTATGTGGTTTAGAAAAGAGATTCCCCTATACGTTTTGCACTTTCGCTTGTCGACTTTATTTTTCCAAATAGGAACGATGATTGCTCGTTGCCAGTCTATCGGTACCTTTCTCGACGTCCAGGCGACATTAAATATTCTGGTCAGTAGTCTATCGGTACCTTTCTCGACGTCCAGGCGTCATTAAATATTCTGGTCAGCCAGTCTATCGGTACCTTTCTCGACGCCCAGGCGTCATTAAATATTCTGGTCAGCCAGTCTATCGGTACCTTTCTCGACGCCCAGGCGTCATTATATATTCTGGTCAGTAGTCTATCGGTACCTTTCTCGACGTCCAGGCGACATTAAATATTCTGGTCAGCCAGTTCATTGCAGTTGTCCAGCAGGCTAGTAGGATTTCTGTTATGATACCATCTATGCCTGCTGCCTTATTTTTCTTGCTGTCTCACAGGGCCACTTCGACTTCTGATGTCAATACTTCTAACATGCGCTCTGTTTCCTTCTCCATCTGGTGCTATGCTGGTTCATACTGTCACGGGTTTAGCCTTGGTTATTTGATTGTGAGAGGAACATTTCAAGTTTTACTTCTGTTGGGTATCATTCTACCTGAAATATTGATAATGAAGATCTTAAAGAAATTTCTCTGCTAATTATATCAAACACTTCAGCTGGAAAGAACAAGACGATATGGAAAATGAGATTATTATTGAAAATGTAAATTTGATAGAAATGATTATTTTATTAAATAAGATTACGAAAGTGAAAAATGGCTCATAGAACTGACCTCATTGTACGCCTCCCCCCTCCCCATTTGTACCCAGTCCCTTACATTGATGAGAGAGCCGATGACATGGTACGAGCTTAGTGGCGCTCTAGCCCCCGCGGTGGCTCCCAAGTTTGCCGTGACTGCGGAAGGTAACGATATTTAGCTGGGTAGACTATACGAAATGCACATGCAGTTAATATTACAGAGAAAAGAGAAAGAGAATTTGAATGAAAGAAATATTGAGAAGTATGCAGACGGAAAAGAACACGAAGTGGGAGAAGAAGAAGTGGAAGTTGAAGAAGAAGAAGTAGAGCAAAAAGAAGAGTGACAAAAGAGATAAAGAGTGACGAAACTTTCAAAAATCTACAAAATGTTAAAAATGCGTTCACCCACGTCGGCTGAGACAGTCTGTGTGGACGATAACAGTTTTCCAATACAAACCACCCTCTACCTCTTGAACGACCGGATACGATTCCGATAACCCGGTAGTAATTGGTTTCAGAAATGCATCGTAAAGAGAAAATAAAACCTGAAGATAGTATTGATTTCTTCTTCGTTCGTTCGTTTTCAATCTCTCGCTAGTAAGCCCTGAAAAGGGCTTTACAAGTAGCAGGAAGCTGTGCGGAGAACGGGATGCGTTGTGTCGAAGTTTACAGCTTGAGTGCGATATTTGCACCTTTCGGTCCGACACATTCGACTTAGTCAGTTTGCTCTTTTGCAGTATGTTATCCAGGATCACTGCGTGGATGTGTAGAAGGGTCTTGGCAGCTCTGTTTCGCTGGCCCTGACGCTGATAGTTTGTCCATCACAAGTGATGAAGACCACTCTCTTTGTTCAGCCGTGTGGACAGTCGTATCTCTTGCTGTGTCCGCTGAAATGGGTGACTTGCGCGGATATTTGGATTAAAGTGAGGAAGAAACTGCGCCTTTTGTCAACCTCACTCACAGAGCCTAAGCTACCTTTTGCCAGTGGCAAGACATTCATCGAGACGACTGGAGATAGCATAGGATGCAGATTTTGCCTCAGAGTTACCACCGAAGCTTTTCCGTAAACATAAAACCCGCAGGGTAGAAAGGTGGGAAGGCATCTTACGCAGTTTATCGTGCCTTTTCGATAACCACAAGAGGTCGTATAGACAACACTCAGCGTGTGAGTGAGTCTGGCATCTCCCCCCAGCTGTATTCAGTTCATCATAGTAGCATCTAAAATTCCCACACGCCATATTCGTGAAGGTGAACCGGCAGAACTAACCCGTGAGATACGACACAGGTATAACTAGTTTAAGCGTAGCGCCATTCAGCCGGCGTCCAGAACAGGATAAACGGATGGAAGAAATCACACCAAAAAAAAGAACGAAATAGCAAGTCCAGACGGAAAACAACTCCACGTATCCGTGAACACAAGTGTAAGTCGTCGACTAGTGTGAATTCCAGGCAAATCCGTAGTCTGGCGGCATCCATAATGATCCAAAACAGTAGAGAAATGTAGACTCGCAGCCAGTTACGGCACCATCTTTGCCAGACGCTTTGCCCTGACGCTAGTATTCAGCTATTGGTCGCTGACCGTTGCAGCTCAAGCGTTGTTTAGCTTAACATTTTTAGACTTCTGAAATGATGTTGATATGTGTTTTAAAATTTTTATAATTTGCGTTGATTAAGTTTAAATTAAGGATCCATACTCTTCCGTTATTTGTTCAAAATCTACGCAGAGAACAAAATGAGAAATATCAAGAATGACAAAGAGTTTAATAAGTTCGGCCCGGCCATAGTTGGCGGGAATAAAAAAACAGAATCCGTGATAGTTATCCTCTTACAGATCGCTGTGAGGCTGCGCAACAGATGATCCTGTCGGTTAAACGACACAGCGAGGAAAAAAATATCTCCATGATCACCGTCATGATTAAGACAATGAACACTTAAAAAGCGAAAACCAGTCTAAAGTTATCATAAAGAAGCCAACAGTTAAAAAAAAAGTCACGAGTTTTGAATATCTTGGCTCGATTTTAAACGACGGAGATTGCAAAAAAAGAAACAAGGATACGAATGGCCATAGCAGGTAACTAAAATTAAAAACAAATGGCAGAACACTAACACAATTAGAAAATGGAAGATATTGAAAACTTGTTCTTCCAAATGGCAATGTCTGGATGCGAAACATTGTGAACCACAGAAACCCTTCGGAAGAAGATTGACTTCTTCAAGCTAACATGAAATAGGAGGGCTCTCAAAATACCATGGATAGCGAACAAGAAACAGCAGAAATCCTATAGGAGTTCGATATAGAACAAATTATAGGTGTTAAACAAGATTACGTCTAGGAAATTAACATACTTTGACCACATCAAACGTCACAATGGTCTAGAAAGAACGATACTGGAGGCGTGTGTTCTGACAAATTTGCGTTGGCGTAGACTTCTGGCTAGCGCTGGGTGGGAGGATTGTGTAGTCGACATCTGGAACTTTTGAAATGTTTCCATGATCTTCTCTTTCCAACGTCGCCGTGGCCGACCTATTGTTCGAGAACCTGATACCTTCATGTAGTATGATTTAGCTGCATGTTCTTCATAGTGCACTTTTATCAAATGAGTAAACCACTTTATTCTCTGTGCTTCGTTATAGTAGTCAACCGATGTAGTCCACACAATATTCCTAAGCGTACTGTTACGGATTATAGGGAACGGATTGAATACGTTGAAGTAAATGAAACGTGTATCTTTCTTCATTTCTACAAAATTGAAAACGGGGAAGCAAACCCTTAGATAATGCAGGAGGAAGCAGACACTTACATAAAATGCATGCCAAAGTCGGTTGCACTGGGCCTACTGGCCCAAAATAAAAAACATAGTGCAATGCACACCTTTGGGGTATTGAGAAATAAGGAGAACTAAAAATAAAAATCAAACTCAACCACCCCTCCCCCACCCAAAAACAAAACAAACCAACCCCATAGTTGTTGTAAAGTTGTCCACAATGAGTATGTTTACTTTTTGACAGTAACTTTCCTCACATCCCGAGGGTGCTGATGAAGGTGAATTGGGGTTCTCCAGGAGGGTGTGCAATGCATCTACGAGGATCACGTCGATCCCCTACCTCGTCAGCCAGGCTGCCAAGAAGAACACCGGTTTCCAGCAAGGGCTACGTGGAAGTCCAGGTGGGGGGTGTCTTGGCAAGTTTATTTTTGCCTGATCAGGACGAACATGTCTGATCAGTGTGTTGTGCCAAACCAGACGTTACTTCATTCAGCAGAGGAGAAACGAAAACGCAAGAGTTCACACCTTTACAGAATGATTATTCATAACATGGCTTCGAGGTATGAATCATACGAAAAGTAGATGCAGAGAAGCTACAAGTTGTTCAAAGAGCAATGGAACGGTAAACATACACTTTCTCTGCGGGAATGAATTCACAACACAGAAGTCAAACTATTTTCAATGACGTCGTAGATGCTGCGCAGTTAAAGAAATGCAGATAGATCAGGCATGTAGTGACAACAGATGGACACGCAAAGTAATGTCCAGGTGAGCCTTCAGCCTCAAGCCCCCAATCTGACGTCCACTAATGGGATGTAGTGTTGGTCTGGGTAAAGCCGTTGGTTCAATGTGGCATTTCAAAGTAAAGATTCTAAATGGGTTTAAACAACGTCTGGTTAACTTGCACCAGGCACTATTATTCCAGATTGAACACCAGGGTTACAGATTCTAACTACAGAGAGGCGTTAAATGAATAATGGCGAATTCAAAAAAGAATATGTAAGAACAACGAAACAAAAGTGATGCATCATTATCATCATCAATATCGTCATTACTACCATCATCATCATTTCTGTTTCACGCCAATTGGAGCACGGAGCCGCAACTACAGTTGTCATTCTAGCATAAAACCCAATCCAAATAACGAATACTCTCTTGTAATAGTATTATCTACATAATTTTGTTTTTACATGGTAAGAGTATCAACGACATTCACAATCCTGTTTAGTTGCCTTATCACATGCATGAGAGAGTCGTGTCTCGTTTCGATCTAAACGAAGTATAGCGTGATCTAGGTTTCAGTCTTGTACAGAGCACCCGGTGTCCAATCATAAGATTTCTTGGTTCGTTTGCCTGTCTCTCTCTTTCAATTTCTGATGTAACACTTCTTTGTATCTCAGGTGTTGCTGCGCAGATAATGGGGTAACTATTTTCAGTTGGAGTAGGCGTTATGCACACATAATCTTTCTTTTACCCCACTGAACAATAAAAGTACGGAAGTTCCCACAGCCACCGAACAATAAAAGTACGGAAGTTCCCACAACCACCGAACAATAAAAGTATGGAAGTTCCCACAACCACTGAACAATGAAAGTACGGAAGTTCCCACAGCCACTGAACAATAAAAGTATGGAAGTTCCCACAGCCACTGAACAATAAAAGTATGGAAGTTCCCACAGCCACTGAACAATAAAAGTACGGAAGTTCCCACAGCCACTGAACAATAAAAGTATGGAAGTTCCCACAGCCACTGAACAATAAACGTATGGAAGTTCCCACAGCCACTGAACAATAAAAGTGTGGAAGTTCCCACAGCAACTGAACAATAAAAGTACGGAAGTTCCCACAGCCACTGAACAATAAAAGTATGGAAGTTCCCACAGCAACTGAATTATCTTTCAGCACGTCACGTTTTTCTTGGTTGTTCTCTTTGAAAACCTGTATTTTTTGGTTTATTGTTGTATAAATATGATTTGTTTGTATGTAGAGACATAAATAAATAAAGAACTTGTTGGTGTTATTGTTTTTGTTGTATATGTGTTATTATCTGAGATACAAGAAGATGAACGTGAAAATTTACAAAACAGCGACAACAGTTCGATTTTGCCCATTTCGCGGGAATCGGGACCGCCGGAATGTGAACATCGTCACAGAACACCGATAGTGTTTCTTATAAGATCGTCAAATCTTCTATTTTCCCATACAAATGTATTTAGTACTGCTAAATAAACAAATTAAACAGATCTATCTCAGAAAAATATGTCGCAACAACTTATCGTTTTCACCCGCAATAATGGAATAATTAGCAGGTCGTCCAGAAAAAGAAAACACAACGTTTCAAAATCTCTTTCAAACTAACTAAACGGCCATTTTGGTTGTTTACATCTGCAATACCAGCATTCCGTGGCTAAACCGTCGACCTCGTGATCAGGTGGTGTGAGTTTGACTCCGTATTCCACCGTCTTTTTCACGGGTGGTTGATGCGGAGTCCCTGCATCTCGTAGTCGCCCTCTAGTCCTCTTGTCCTTGACTTGCCACTGGGATCGGGCGGCTCGAGACGAGAGAGTGAGGATAAAAAGTAGCGCAGTTAATCCTTACTGAACGTAGCGGTAGCAAAATAAATTATGCCATCATCGTCTATGATGGACGGCGGCCTTTGCATTTGCCTTTTGCCAGCATTCCCTATATTTAGATTCAAAATGGACGTGTTTCAATCGGTGTTAATGCACGGCAATGCTCTAGAATAATTTGCTTATGGCGATCATACATTTTCTTTTCGCTTGCTTGTTTACACAGCCTTTAGAGGGACGGGCTACACTTTTAGTTGTCTGGGCATGCGGACAATAGCGTGCTAAAGGCTATTACCGGTCCTATTTATTACTATATCAATACAAGTGCAGTTATTTCAAACTGTGAAGCGTACTCAATAATTCTTGTTGATGTAGTTGCTAGTCCTATGCCCAATCATCTTTAATCATTCAAACAATTTTCTTGTTTTTCTTCTTCGATCAGCTGATGTTATTCTTCTAGTCCGGTGAGATTCACGATGGAGACTGCGCGTTTCGTTGTCTTCGCCGGTCCCCCACAGCTTTTCGAGCGTGGTCGCTTCCCCTGAGCCAGACTGTCTCCCTTTGGTCTGTATAAGTTGGGCAGTCCTGCAGGATATGTTCTGGTGTCTATTTCGGTGCTCCACAATCGCACGTGGTGGTGTCACTAAGACCCATTCTGTGGAGGTCGGTCTTGAGTCTACAATGTCCCGTTCTGAGTATGAAGATCTTTGTCTGTCCATCTTTGCCAAGTTCGTCTATGCTGTAATTTTCTGGATTGTATTATTTGTTCTGGTCTCTTTAATTCGTCATCACGATTCGTTTGGTAAGTGTCTTTGCTTCTTTATAGCTCTATGAATGGCAAGTTTGCGTGCCACCACGCTCGGTTATTCGAGATCATCTGCATTCCCGTTTTCAATGATCCAACAGTGGGCGAGAATTCACTGTCTGACTAAACCTGCTTTTAGGGATAACAACCCGATGTTATATTTTTAAATCACGGTTGGAAAGTTAATATGGTAAAATTATTTACAACACACGTATCGCTAGGGGGACTTTATTAGGGAGAATTCGAACAGTAGGAAAAGATAACTTACATCAGTGCTTGAACACCTGGTGTAGTCTGTCCATGTTCTGTTTGTGACTGGGTGCTCATACCAAGACCCGTTGTTGTTGCATGTCTTCACGGCGAACTCTGGAGACATAAGAATGAAATAAAAGATCATTAACGCAGGCTAATCGGTACAACGATAGTCAGCATAGATGGCACCGCAATCGGCTGCGGGTCTACATTGCTCTGCTGTATTAGTTCATTAGCGATGCCACCTGACCACATCATTGCCTGTAATTCACACCAGTCGACGACTTACACTTGTGTTAACGGAAACATGTTGTTGTTTTCCATGTGGACTGGTTAATTGGTTCGTTTTTTGTGTTTTCTTAAATCCGATTGTACTGGTCTTGACATCGGCTATATGAATAGTACTACGCTTAAACCTGTGTCGTATTTCACTATCTAGTTCACACAGCTGAGCTTTACGAGATTGGCGCCATTTGCTTCAGCTACAAACAGTGTCAGTATTGGTGTTTGAAATTTAGACACGACTATAATGGACTAGAATAAGGCCTGGGAGAGATGCCCAAGTCAGTCACACGCTGAGTGATGTCTCTACGACCTATTGGGGTTATGGAAAAGGCAGTCACCACATATATCATCTCCGCACCGCTCCCTCGCGGGGTACCTGTTTACAACAAAGGCTTTGTGAGTAAAGCCTGAGGAAAAATATGCATCATGTGCTATTTCCAGTCGTCTCGATAAATATCTTGGCACTGGCCAAAGCGTAGCCCAGGACCAGAGAATGAGATTGACTAAAGGTGCAGTTTCTTCCTCACTTTAATCAACATTCTTCTTCTTCTTCTTCTTTCGTTCGCTTTAAAATATTGTCTATATCTGCAATTTTGTCTCTTGTATAAACTTCACTGTATTTTGTAGTTCACATACAGGTACATAAAGATTCTCTTCCAGTGTTGTTTCTATGGGCCAGTGAGATTTTCTCTGTATATCATATTCGGGACAGTTTCGTAGTATGTGCTCTGCCAATCTTCATTTTAGTGTACATGTGGCTGCGGAGTCGGCTGTGTCCTGTTCTAAGGCGCAACACAACAGTTTGCTCTTGTCTGTTCATGTTTATGGTAATCGTCTGGTGTTACTGTTGGTGGCTTTCTGATTGATTTGATCATCCTTATCTTCTGTTGGTATGTAACTGGCACATCTGATTGCTCGTCTGCAGCACCCTCCTTTGCCAGAAGATCAGCTCTCTCATTTCCTGGTACTCCACAATGAGAAGGTATCCACTGCATGACAATCTTGCGCTGGTTGCTCAGTTCAGACAGTAGAGCCTGTAGATCTGGCAGTTTCTGAAATTTAAATGCATGGAGTGCTGATTGTGCATCTGTAAGAAATACTACAGGTTGTGAACTGACATTGGTGTTCAACAGTTTCTCAGTTACCACCTTGATTGCCTGTATTTCTGCATTATATGTATGACATAATTTCCTGACTGTATCCCTAATGTTGTTTGGGTATTCTATGTACACTCCCGCTCCACCATTCTTTACTGCATTCTGTGCTGACCCATCTGTGTATAATCTGATCCAGAGGTCTTGTGGGTAATCTTCATCCAGGAAATTGAGGATCACTATCCTACGTTGCACGCTGTTCTGTTCATCCTTGTTTAATATTTCTTTCACTTTTGTTTGAATGCATACTGATAGTCCATGCTCCTCTCTCCAAGGGGTTTGTTCTGGCACAGACTTTAGGGGGATGTCAACTTCAGGTAGATCCATAATTTGCCTGCGAAGTCGTTTCGCCTAATGCATAAAACTACTTCTTTTCAGTCTTCCCATTGCTAAATTTTGAAATCTGTCTTTCATTGGATGGCTCGGCATGCAGAGGAACTTTTCTCCTGTTTTAATACCTTTGTGTCTCTGCGCTCTCTTAGTGCTTGTATCCTTCCCATTTTCTCCATCTCCACTATAGGTGTTGATTTCATTGCTCCTGTAATGACCTTAAGTGCCTGAATTGGCACCTTATCCACCTCTTTTAGGGTAGTGTTTGCTGCAGGGCACCACGCTGCTGACCCATATTCCAGATGTGGCCGTATACCTTGTTGATAAACTTTGTTAAGTATTTTCCCACTAGCTCCCCATGTGCTTCCACTTAATTTTCTCAGGATGGCTAACTTCCTCCTGGCTTTTTTGGCTGCCTTGTTGACGTGTTCCCTCCATGTCAACCTATCATCAAATGTAACTCCAAGATAGGTGGGTTGTTTATCTTCTTTGAGGTGTTCTCCATTTATCTTGATAACTCAAGCTTTTTGTTTTGGGGAGAGGGTGAAAAGCGTAGTGCTACATTTTTCGGTGTTAATGTTTACGCACCATCTGTTCGTCCAAGAGTTCATGGCATCAGTAGCTCTTTGCAGCATTCTGGTGGCCCCTGTTGCTTGCTCATTTGTACACCATATTACCAAGTCATCTGCACACATTGCAACTTTTGTTCCTTGTGGTAGCTCAGCAATCAAGTCATTGATGAAGACTATGAAAGGTGTAGGGGAAAGAACCCCTCCCTGAGGGACACCATGACGCAGTAGAATTTTCTTACTCTTGAGGCCATCTAGTTGGACTCTGGCTCTTCTGTTATGTAAGTATGCTTTTATCCATTTGTACATCCTACCCATCACTCCATTATTTCTCAGTTTCTTTAAAAGTCATTCTTTCCAAACTTTATCAAAAGCTTTCCTTAAGTCTATCCTTGCTGCTAATACCAATTTCTTGTCCTGTAATGCGTCCTCGATCTCTTGTGAGAGGTATGTTGCCTGGTCTTCAGTGGAGTTGCATTTCATAAATTCTGCCTGCTGTGCCACAAGAAGGTTTTGGCTCTCCAGATACCACTGCAGCCTTATGTTGATAATACGTTCCATTGTTTTACATATGCAACTTGTGAGGCTGATTGGTCTATAGCTGGATGCCATGGAACTGTCTTTCCCTGGTTTTGAGAGTGGTATCATGATTGCTTCTCTCCAGGTCTGTGGGACAGTACCTGATGTCCAACAAATGTTGAAGATCTGAAGCAGCTTTGTTTTTGCAAGTGACCCATTTTAGCGCACGTAACAAGAGAAAAGACTGTCCACACGGCTGAACAAAGAGCGTCTCTTCATGACATGTGATGGGCGAATATCATCGGTACAACGATATAAATTGGTTTCTCTATATGGTCCACAGAAGAACTAGGATGCAACGACATCGATTCTTATCGACTAACCCTTAGAATTATGTAACTCATACTTACTGTTTCTCTAGCTCGCCTCCTGTATACACCCATAAAAGCCATTGGCCATCGTCTCGTTGAGTTTTCAGCGCTGAACGATGCTAGGAAAATGTTTTCTACTCAGTGGCCAAATAATTTGTACAGTACACATTTTGTACACATTGTATAGTATTAAACTACAACTAACGAAAATGTGCATAAACTATTATATGGCAATGGGCGACGGGTAAGAGCCCGGATGATGTTGGATCCGTAACAACAACACAAATTGTTTTTCTCTTCCACTCGCAGCAAGATGTAACGATAGCTGATAGCATTCCTACTTAAGTCTGTAGGGATTCAGCGAAAGGTCTTTATGGGTTCCACGACAGGTCTCTAGAGGTTTCACGAAAAGTATCTATATGTTCCAATGAAGGTCTCTAAGGGCCACATGAAAGATCTCTAGGTGTCTCTTGAAAGATCTCTAGGGATCACATGAAAGATTTCTAGTCACATGAAAGATCTCTGGAGGTCACATGACAGGTCTTTAGGGGTGCCATGAAAGGTCTCTAGGTGTCCCATGAAAGGTCTCGAGGGGTTTTATGAAAGATCTCTAGAGATCACATGAAAGCTCTCTAGAGGTCACATGGAATACCTCTAGAGGTCACATGAAAGATCTCTTGGGGTCCTATGAAAGACCTCTAGAGGTCACATAGAAGATCTCTAGGTTTCACATGAAAGGTCTCTAGGGGTCACATGAAAGATCTGTAGAGGTCACATGAAAGGTCTCTAGGGGTCCCATGAAAGATCTCTAGGGGTCACATAAAAGGTCTCTAGGGGTCGCATGACAGATCTCTCGGGGTCACATGAGATCTCTAGGAGTCACATGGAAGGTCTCTAGGGGTCACATGAAAGGTCTCTAGGGGTCAAATGAAAGGTCTCTAGAGGTCCCATGAATAATCTCTATGGGTTCCGCACGAGATCGTTGTTTCATAAAATAAATCGTTACTTAAAAACAAAACAAAATTATAAAAACTCAGAGTTGTTGTGAGAATCAGATCAACGTTATATTTGAACTTTTACGACCAACGGATTCGCATTCTGGAAGAGTGCGGTCTTCGACTCACTTTACTGTCACGATCCAGTCGACTCATCTATCACAAGGAAAACTTGGCATACTGTCAAGTAAGGACAGGCATCGATTAATGAAACTGTCAATCGCAAAAAGGTAGTGTAGCAGACCAAGAGACTCTATGCAGAACAACCAACAAGGAGGGTGCAACCATGGTGGCTGGGAAACATGCAAGAACTACAGAGAGTGTTGGCGGACCGATCAAACGTGACAACGTTGAGTTCTGCCATATACGTAGTCTTTTGAGTTGAAAGACCATAGAAGATAGAGATGGTGGAAGCAGATTGATGCAGCCTAGAGCTTACCCCTAACACCGGTAGGTCCTGCGGTTACACCTATAGACCCCATCTGTTTCTCATCCGCTTAGTCTGCCCCACCTTCAATGACTTGTCCGACTTGGCCGATCCTGCCAGGAGCAATACTCCCAGCAGCATAGCTCCCGGAGATGAACCTTTTCACAAAGCCGTCTGGAAGTCTTGAAGAAACCTCCACCAGAGCAACCTATACCATGAGAACTGGACTTACGTGTAGACATCATTTAAAAAGAACGTGGCGAACGAGAAGCTGAAGAAGAAGAAGAAGAATAAAAAGAAAAAGAAAAAGAAAAAGAAGAAGTAGAAGAAGAAAAACAAAAGAAGATAAGGGCGGAGTAAAATCTCCAACATTTACAAAGTAGACTTCCACGTGAAGTTCCCAATGATAAAACGCATAGAATGCTTGAAATACATTTGTTGTTGTTGAATGCTCACAATGAGTAGGATTACTCTTTTGTGCGCCATAAAAAGGACGTTAAGTGGCGGGTTGCAGTAGCTTTTCTTACATCCCGAGCGTGCTGATAAAGGTGAACCGGGGTCCTCCAGGTGGTTGTGCTATGCTTGGCTTCATCTGCGTGTCGCTCACTACTACGGGGATCACGTAGATCCATCAACTTGTTAGCCAAGTTGCCATGAAAACAGCCCGTTTCAAAGAAGGGCTACGAGGAAGCCAAGATGAGGATCTGGTCCAGTATGTTTGCCCTGAACCCGACTTACATGTCTGATCAGTATATTTTGTCTGACAAGACTCTAGTCTTCCTTCCCATGATATTCATAAATAGACATCATCCATACACACTTGTTACATGAGAGAAACATTTACATATTACTTTTGTAGTGAAAGAAACTGTTAAAACACCATATGAATAACATACGATTTGAAGCGTCCCTCACCGTTTGGGCTGAATCCAGGCTTGAAATCGTGCGGACATTGAGCTCTGGCAGTGGTTCCTGCCCTTGTGAAGTTCCAGCAAAGCCAGCTGTCGAACATGGCCGGGCAATAGATGTGACCTGCATGCAGACAAAAGGCATGGATTGTAGCAAGGCATTTGTGCAATTGCAGTAATGTTCAATGTTGGCTAACATACAAAGCAAAAACAAAATGTAGTTTCAATTAAAAACTGTAGCAAATATAAATAGGTCAAGGACACGAGAACATATACATACGTGTAGGCAACATTAGGCCAAAGGACTTGAGAACATATACATACGTGTAGGCAAAATTAGGCCAAATAACTTGAGAACAGTGACAAATGTGTAGACATAACTCAGTATCCATCAAAAACATGAGAATAGATACAGACGTATAGGCATAAATAAATTAAGGACATAAGAATAATAACATACGTCTAGATAAAAATAAATCAAAGAATTGAGAATAGTAACAGACTTCTATACATCAAATATAGATTAAACAAAGACTTGAACACGCGGGGATATGGCAATCAAAGAGCAAACTAATTAAACGAATATAAATATTTAACATAAACATGGCTAATAATATGTTATGTTGATACACATGAAGCATACAGCGAGAGAGACAAAGAGAGAGAGAAAGAGAGAGAGAGAGAGAGAGAGAGAGAGCTAAAGAGAAAGACAGCGAGAGGCAGAGTGCGAGAGAGAGCATGAGAAACACATCTCATATTAGCAATATATTGACTAAGGACGGCTTCTTTCAACATTAGTGAGAGAAACAATATCAGTGATCACTGATTGTTGTTGTTATCCCATAGCTGCTGAGCAACCCTGCACTTGGCAGCCCAATGCCATTTTTACATAGATACAGGTCTTCTTCAGTTGTTTTACTGCTTCGTACAGTGATCACTTGAATGAGCTTCTGTTTGCTGAGGACCAAGCATTAATAGCAATCTCAGAAACAACAAATGCAGGAATATATGAACAATCGTAATGAGGTATGTACTGATTATAGTATCAAAATAAACATAGAGAAACACGAAGTTATCATGATTGCAATAAAAGAAATAGAAACAACACTATTCATACAAAACCAACAAGTAAAAAAGTGAACAAATTTATGTACATGGGTAACATAATCTCAGCAGACGGCAAAGGCAACACTGAAATACAAAACAGATGTAATAAAGCAAGTCAAATCTCTGGAAAAAGGTCTCCGATATTACTATGTAAGCACGTGATAATGGATACACAAAGAACGGCTATACAATATAATATTCCTACCCACATTGTGCTATCAGTGTCATAATTGGATATTAACAAACACAAATAAAAGAAAAATCGTAACAACCTAGATAAAATAAAATGCCTGCGCAGAATGCTCGAAGTAACAAGAATGGATGGAATCAGAAACGAAGATGTTAGGAAACAAGAGGGGATGAGGACTAACGTCTAGTCAGGCAAAATATACTGATCAGACATGTTAGTCAGAGTCAAGCAAAACGTATTGGCCAAGACCCTCACCTCGGCTTCCTCGAAGCCTTCCCTGGAAACGGGCTATTTTCATGGCAGCCTGACTAGCGATGTTAGGGATCGACGTGAATCTCGTAGTAGTGACCGACACGCAGATTAATCCAAGCATAGTACAACCACCTGGAGGGCCCCGTTCCACCTTCATCAGCGCCCTCGGGATGTGTGGATAGATAGCTACGACAACCCCCGACTTAACGTCCTTTTAAGGGCGCACAAACGAGTAAACCATCTCATTGTGGGCATTCTAAACAAGAACAAGAAAACAAATAGGTACAACAAAGGAGACGGCGTGGGCTAGTGGTGTAAGTGACACGGTTCACAATCTGAAGGTGCTGGGTTCGATCCCCATCACAGCACCGGCCGTTACCCCGAGGAAGCAACCCCTTAGAAAATACAGGAGGAAGCAGACCCTTACATAAAATGCACGCTGAAGTCGGATGCACTGGGCCGACAGGCGCAAAATAAAAACCACAGTACAACGTACCCCGCCTTGAGGGTTTGATAAACAAGGCGAACGCAAAACAAAAAAAAAAGAGATACAACACAAGTGCTAGACCTCATCAAGAAGCAGCAAACCAAACGGTTCGGCCACATGGCACGTCAAATACCAGATAGTTTCCTTTTTAAAGCAATGATATACAGACACATTAGATACGCAGCCAAGTGTCGACCACGCAAAAGAAGGACAGCAGATATAACAGATCTTCATAGCCTGGCCTGACGTTAGAAGGTACAAACAGGAAAAACAGCGAAAAGAAGAAAGAGAAGACATCTTCTTTCTCTACAAATGTTACGAACCCTCAAAATCAACGCTTCGTCCCGTCTTTCAGAGCGTCAACATTCCACCTTGGATAAACAAAGCTAAATTTTACCGATATTCACACCGATTTATTCACGTCGTTACAAAAGACTCGACCTAATCAATTGGCCACACGCTACTCAATGTTAGAATATTCTGTTCTAAATGCAAAAAATACGTCAAGTTCTCTTGCGAAGTGTTCCATATCATAACACAATTTATGCTGGAAAGATAAACGACGCTGGAAGTTAGACATACACGTTCAAACTTGATGTAGAATTGTGATCAGGTCTGAAGTAGACGATTCACAAGATAAACAGTTTACATCGGTCAACAAATAAACATGTTTTGTAACGACTAGAAAAGCCTTGAGGCGACATCTGTCCGACAGGCTGAAGAGAGAAGCAAATCAATCTCGCGAAGTTTGAGACAGTTCTGTTATCTCAAAGTAATCTTTGCACATCCGGATTGTGGGGGTATGGTAGGTGAAGCTTTGGGGAGGGGGGGGGGGAATTGCGTAAGCGTGGAGTCGGCCCTTTCTATGATTTTCCCGTAGCCCATATTCCTCTAGCGATATCCGGGAAAACGCCCATTTCCTCTAGCGATATTCGTGAAAAAGAGTTAGTCACTGCTAGTTATTCGGCAACGTGTGTGTGTGTGAAATTGTTTTAAGAGCAATCTTTAAATCGCAAGAAAGGATAACTCACATGCTCCGACAGCCTTTGCGCGGAATAGGTGTTTAAAAAGGTGGTACCAGAGCAGACACTGCTGTTGCGGATGAAGTGTTCAATATCTTCATTTTGCTTGGCCTCAGCTGTTTATGAAGTGCGGTGGCTAGCTCCTTCCTTTGTTGTCTGTCCATCCATTACAGCAAAAGGCATGTATTGGTTTACAATGGGTCGACTTTGGTGTGTGTATATATCAGGGATCTTCTTCCTTCTTCTTCTTCTTCTTCTTCTTCGTACGCTGTCAGACGTCAACTTGAATTTGTTCGAAGAAAGCAGCTGTCATCCTGAAGCTGTCGACACTGCCATAGAGCTTGTCTAGTGTTGCCACTGGTGATGGCCACATGTGCTTTCTCTGGTCCTTGTATATTGGGCTATTTTGCAGCAGATGTATAGCAGTCATTTTCCCTGTGCCACACCAGCGTTCGTCAGTGCCACATATCTTCAATTTATTGAATAGATGGTACCTCAGTCTGTTGTGGCCTGTGCGGATTCTGAAGACCACGACCTGCTCTCTTCTGTTCAGCTGGTAGCAGGCATCAATTTTTGTGTAGCCAGTGTGTTCTGTTTCCCATTTGGCCATGTATCTGGCCCTAATATGCCTTTTGGACTCTTCGTAGGTCAGATTAGAATCTGGTTGTGGTAGTCTTGCGCCTTCTTTTGCCAGTCTGTCTGCCTCCTCGTTGCCTTGGATGTTACAGTGGGATGGAACCCACTGTACCACTACTCTTTTTGGTGCGGACTGCTGGCATAGTTTACAGAGTACTGCTCTTAAATCATTAAGTTCAGTATTTTTCTGGCTTTTTAGTGCTGTGACCACGGCCAGGGTATCTGTGAACAGGACTATCTGGCTTTCATTGATTTCGTCTGTGAGCATTGCTTCTACTGCAGCCTTCAGTGCCTCTGCCTCCGCTCTGAAATTGCTTGAGAATTTTCCAGTTGCCAGTGACAGTGTTATTTTCCTACCATTTTGTAGGCTCAGGAATATCCCTGCCCCTCCATTCTGTGTTGTGTTTGTTACAGAACCGTCGGTGTATGCATGGGTCCAGTCCATGCATGGGTAGTTTTGCGCTATGTACCTCAGGGTTATGTCTCTTCTTTCTTTTTTTAATCTGGCTATTCTTGTTTCCAATACCTGGTATATTTTCTACCTCCTCCGGAATGATATGCTGCTTCCAGGTGAGTTTGCATACAGTAGGAATCAGCTTTGGTGTTGTTACGGTGTTCATAGGGTCTTCGCTCATTTTTGCTTTGGCTCTTTCTGCAAAGTTTCTCCACTTTAGTTTCCCATTTCCAAATCTATTTGGTCTCTGATGCATTGGATGGTCTGTCAGTCTTCGGAGTTTCTCTGCTTGCTGCTGGGCTCTGCAGTCTCTTCTGTCGGTCATGGATTGCAGATTTGTAATATTTTCAAGTTCTACAATTGGCGTTGACTTCATGCCTCCTGTTATAACTCTCATGGCTTGGTTTTGAAGTTTGCTAATTTTATCAACGTTCGCCTTTGCTGCTGTTGCCCATGCCGCAATGCCATACTCGAGAACTGGTCTCACTCTTCCAGTGTACAGTTTCTTTAGTATTCTATATCAGGAATCGAACTAAGTACCTTTGTCCTTAGAAGCTAGTGTTCTAACATTTTGGTACTCAGAATTTACCTTCGCCAAAGAAAAAGAAAAAAAGGATCTAAAAAAACAACTTTTGTTTACTTTAGTCGAAGAATCAACTTCAGTGCACAAGGTTTAACCCACAACTACTCAGTTCTTCTCCATATTGTTGGATAATCTCAGCACAATGCACGAGCTCTGTAGCACCGGCGAGGATCCCGTAATAGATTGGATAGATTTTTAACATCATTTGTTTTTTTTTGTCCGGGCAGTGGTCGTTAAGTTTACGCTTTTCGATTTCCAACTGCCGAGGGATTTTTAACGTGCGCGATAATGTGCACGGGCGTCCGATCTCTTCTACCCAAACATCCAGGAACATACCAGAAAGTCCACGGGAAAAAATTTGCATGACTGAAGTGGATACTTCTATGACTCGCATGATTGAAGTAGATTTTTATTTCACATGTGATTGAAATATATTTTTCTGTGATACATAATTGAAGTAGATTCTTCTAAAATAGATAATTGAAGTACATTTTTCTGTGACATATTTGATTGAAATGGAATCTTTGGTGACACATTTAATTGAAATAGAATTTTCGGTGACACATTTGATTGAAATTGAATCTTATGTGACACATTTGATTGAAGTGATATCTTCTGTGACACATTTGATTGAAGTATAATCTTCTGTGACACATTTGATTGAAGTAGAATCTTCTACGATGCACTTAACGGAATTATATTTTATGTGTAACTTGATTTACATTGTCATACCAGAGCATAATACTATTCCATTTTGATCAGTAACAATTGCTAAATTATAATGAGATAAAGTATTTGAATTACCAATGTCGTACATATCAATGCTCGCTCAAGATTGTTTGATTTATTTAAGACGGCTGACATCACCGCTATTATAAACTTCCCAATTGCTGGAACATTGTTCCAAATTTTAATTGCGCATTAAGGCCAGGTTGAACTTCTAAATTGGAAAAAAAGTTTAAAATAAGCCCTAAAATCCTCTCAAATTGGGTTTAAGTCGCTGACCCAACACAGCATTCCTAACGACAGAATTTTCTCTAGATTCTCTTTAAACAATATGGTCGCTAATATTAAACACAGCAATTAAGTCAGTACTCTTGGATAATAATGTTAATTTTTATTAATTTCTAAAACACTGACTGCTAGTGTTACAAGCATTGATTCAAATTCAATGTATTAAGACAAAGAAATCCAAAGATTACATATCAGCATCGAGGGACATGTCAAATAACAAATGTTCAGGTTGTTATATTTGGACCAAATTATTACAGAGGATGTTCACTGCGAAGTTGATACTGGAACTAGGAAGCAAAAAGGCATTTCACGAGAAACATCAATTTTACCAACAAGTAACATCAATATTGAGAATCAGAAAAGAATAATCACTGAAATATCTGAAATATCTGGCCCGTCGCATTGTACGGACAGTGGCATGACATGATCGGAACACTTCAACACCACGAGCTGGACTGACTAACAGAGGACAGTGGCATGACATGATCGGAACACTTCAACACCACGAGCTGGACTGACTAACAGAGGACAGTGGCATGACATGATCGGAACACTTCAACACCACGAGCTGGACTGACTAACAGAGGATAGTGGCATGACATGATCGGAACACTTCCTACACCAGTCTCCGGACTGACTAACAGAGGACAGTAGCGTGACATGATCGGAAGACTTCAACACCACGCTCTGGACTGACTAACAGAGGATGGTGGCGTGACATGATCGGAAAACTTCCTACACCAGTCTCCGGACTGACTAACAGAGGACAGTGGCGTGACATGATCAGAACACTTCAACACCAGTCTCCGGACTGACTAACAGAGGACAGTGGCGTCACATGATCGGAACACTTCAACACCAGTCTCCGGACTGACTAACAGAGGACAGTGGCGTGACATGATCGGAACACTTCAACACCAGTCTCCGGACTGACTAACAGAGGACAGTGGCGTGACATGATCAGAACACTTCAACACCAGTCTCCGGACTGACTAACAGAGGACAGTGGCGTGACATGATCGGAACACTTCAACACCACGATCTGGACTGACTACGAGAGGACGGTGGCGTGACATGTTCGGAACACTTCAACACCACGCTCTGGACTGACTACGAGAGGACAGTGGCGTGACATGATCAGAACCTTCAACACCAGTCTCCGGACTGATAACATGATGATGAAAACGAAGATAAAAGTGCATGTACTAAGAATACTTCCCCTCCCTCCACCCGCGCCCTCCATACCAACCCACATTCTGGAGCATGTAATCACGTGTGCATATGAATTACGTCATTAATGTCGCATAACTCGAGTTTATGTAATGGATTAATCAAGGGGATGATATTGCTTAATTGGTTTCAATGGTTGGGTTCACGAAGTGAACAGGGCACTTCTAGATTCAACTCAGTAACTGACATTACCTAATCTGTCTTTACCCTTTTCATGCACGTCAACCTTTTAAAAAAAATCAAGCAGCTTCTTTCTTCGTCTTTTTGCTTATCCTGTTTTGCCTTTCAGCGTCAGGTTATAAAGAGATCTCTAGTTAGTTAGTTATTTAGTTAGTTATTTAGTCCTCGAATCATCTTCATCGCACTCGGGACAAGTCCATATGCACTCAAATCTCATTATCAGTATGTCTGCCAGCACGTGATGACTGACCGTTCCTGTCCTGTGCTGGTTAACCAGACGTCTTTGCATCCCTGTTTGGTGTTCCTTCCTTGCCGCCCATCATTTCACAACCAAATCA
The DNA here is from genome assembly GCA_036924085.1 of Ariolimax columbianus. Classification (NCBI taxonomy): domain Eukaryota; kingdom Metazoa; phylum Mollusca; class Gastropoda; order Stylommatophora; family Arionidae; genus Ariolimax; species Ariolimax columbianus. The sequence goes on from JAVGWX010000003.1 coordinate 91,946,188, forward strand.
ATCATTTGCGCCAAGGACGTAGATATTGGATCAACTTCCGAATCTACTATCCAGTCAATTTCCCTAACGCGTTTATAATATCAGCTTGGTCCATTGATCTCCCGCCCTCCACTTTAGCTGTACTCGCCAACTATCAGCTCTCTTAAGAGGGGTGGGGGTGGGGTGGGGTGGGGTGGGGATGGAGGGGGCTGTAAGTGAGTGCTGTGGTCGAAGACTTGTTACGTAGCCAAACCATTTTAGTTGTTGTTTACTGAACTCCGTTAAAAAACGCAAGGGCACCTCGTCATTCCCGTAGTCAGTTTTGTTTTAGATCACTTCAATTGATTAAGCTAGGGATTAAACAGGGATTTCATGGAACAGTACGGCTCCGGTGAAGATCACAATGGGTTTCCAAAAAATGATGCTAAGGTTCAGGGAAAGATCTTCAGGAAGTTCAGGATAAGATCTTAAGGAAGTTCAGGGGAAGATCTTCAAGGAACTCAGGGTAAGATCTTCAGGAAGTTCAGGGAAAGATCTTCAAGAAATTCAGGGAAAGATCTTCAGGAAGTTCAGGGAAAGATCTTCAGGAAGTTAAGAGAAAGATCTTCAGGAAGTTCAGAGTAAGATCTTTAGGAAGTTCAGGGAGAGATCTTCAGGAAGTTCAGGGTAAGATCTTCAGGAAGTTCAACGAAAGATCTTCAGAAAGTTCAGGGAAAGCACCAAGGGTTCCGGGGAAGGTCTTAAGTGGTTGCAGACACGGTCTCTAAGGGTTCAAGGAAAAGTATTCAGGGATTCCGGAAACGGTCTCCAGTGGTTCTTTGGAAGGTCTGCAGAAGATCTGGGAAAGATTTTTAGGGGTCTCGGGAAAGGTTTACAAGGGTTCATAGTAAGGTTTTCAATGGTTCAGGAAAAAGTCTTCACATGTTGAGAGAAAGGTTTGCAGCGGTTCATAGTAAGGTTTTCAATGGCTCAGGAAAATGTCTTCACGTGTTGAGAGAAAGGTTTGCATGGGTTCATAGTAAGGTTTTTAATAGTTCAGGAGAAAATCTTCACGTGTTGAGTGAAAAGTTTGCAGGGGTTCGATAAAGATCTCAGAGGGTTCCACAAATATATCAAGCAGTCCGGGAAAAGTTTCCAAGGGCTCAGGGAAAGAGATTCTTGTGGACAGTATGAAAGTCTTCGAAGGTTGCGAAAAGTTCTCGGGCGATTTAGGAAACGGTTCAAGGAAAGGACACCAGAGTCTCTGGGAGAGGTCTCCAGTGAATCAAGGATAGTACTCCAGAGGTCCTGGGAAAGATCTTCAGGACTTCTGGGAGCTCTATGGGTACAGTGAATAAACTCCCGAAAATGATTAATGAGGCATTCAGTGATAAAATAGGCACGAGGAAGTACAACGCTTGAATACTTTTAATGCAGTTTCTTCTTGAAAGACCTCGGTAGGGATTGGCCTTCGTCATCTACGGATGACCATGGATTGGCGCAGCGCAGCTGAGTGAGCTGAAAATAGTCGTGTTTACCTGGAAATTCCCAAAAAGAATGCAATTCGAATTTTTCACGTTGCTATATCTCACCATTGGAAGACTTTAATGGTTAAATAACTTGGAAAGGGTACAACAAAGTGAACTTAAAATAGTTGAGTCGACCTAGAATTTCCAGACAAAATCTTATGTGTAAATTCCACGCCGCCAGAGCTTACCGTTGCCGAGTTTTTATCAAGACGGACAAATAGAAACATGCATTTTATGTTTTATGTATTTTATTCGAAGGACAGTCATAAAGTAAATGCAATTTTATTAATAACATTTTTGCAAGCGTACGAACTAGATAATTGTTGTTTTATTTGTTGAAATAGTTCCCGTACAAAAATAAACACAATTTGTCCGCCTGTCCATTAGCTTGTGGATGCTCTCTAGAAAAGTCATTTGGTGTGACCTTTAACCAATTTTGTTACAACTCCATTGCCTCGTTGTCAGCTGCATTCGGACCCATCTGCTACATACTTTTCTATAACCGAAGTCATAACGCATAATTTTGTTCGCAGTGCGTGACTCCTGTTGAAGCTTGCGGCTATTTCATAAACAATGACTCGCCTGTTGCAACAGACTAGCTGGTCGATCTGCTGGTTTATTGTGTCTGTTTCTCCGTTTGCGATTCTCCTACACAGGGATGAATTTTTGTATATCCATTTGAAATCTTTCTACTCATCCAAACATATTCCCTTGACTCTTGTCTCCACACTGAAACTTTATTCTCATGCAGTTTTAAGAAGGTTTCACACCCGCTGACTACAAAAAGAACAATACCGCCTTCGTTGTTCTTTCACAGTGCAAGTCGACAGTGGGGGGGGGGGGGGGGGGAGATCTCTATAATGCACATGTGCATACTGCTCGATCGTACAAAACCTACATAAAGAACTGCTATAGATCTATTTTGTGTCCTGAAATTATTTTCCGCCGCACATACTCTTCCACGCACTCTATAATAAAACTGTTGTTGCCTGATGACTGTCCATCGTATTTATGAAAGCTACACTTGATAATGTAATAAGCAACAAACATGAAAGTGAAGCTATTTTGGATTTGAATCACAGACTTTCATTTACAAATCGAATCACATACCTTCATTTATAAATTAAATTACATATCTTTATTTATAAATTGAATCACATACCTTTATTTATAAATTAAAGCACGGAACTTCATTTTTGAATTGAACCAGGGACAAACATGAAGCAACAAACATGAAAGTGAAGCTATTTTGGATTTGAATCACAGACTTTCATTTACAAATCGAATCACAGACCTTCATTTATAAATTAAATTACATATCTTTATTTATAAATTGAATCACATACCTTTATTTATAAATTAAAGCACGGAACTTCTTTTTTGAATTGAACCAGGGACAAACATGAAGCAACAAACATGAAAGTGAAGCTATTTTGGATTTGAATCACAGACTTTCATTTACAAATCGAATCACATACCTTCATTTATAAATTAAATTACATATCTTTATTTATAAATTGAATCACATACCTTTATTTATAAATTAAAGCACGGAACTTCATTTTTGAATTGAACCAGGGACAAACATGAAGCAACAAACATGAAAGTGAAGCTATTTTGGATTTGAATCACAGACTTTCATTTACAAATCGAATCACAGACCTTCATTTATAAATTAAATTACATATTTTTATTTATAAATTGAATCACATACCTTTATTTATAAATTAAAGCACGGAACTTCTTTTTTGAATTGAACCAGGGACAAACATGAAGCAACAAACATGAAAGTGAAGCTATTTTGGATTTGAATCACAGACTTTCATTTACAAATCGAATCACAGACCTTCATTTATAAATTAAATTACATATCTTTATTTATAAATTGAATCACATACCTTTATTTATAAATTAAAGCACGGAACTTCATTTTTGAATTGAACCAGGGACCTTGATTTATGAATGCATCTCACTGCAATAAAGATGTGAGTCAAATCGACTCTGGAGGTCACGGCGTGGGTTAATGGATAAGTGACACGGTTCAGAACCCATAGGTGCTGTGTTCGATGCCCATCACAGCCGTTGCCCCGGGGAAGCAAACCCTTAGAAAACGCAGGAGGAAGCAGACCTTTACATAAAATACATGCTTAAGTCAGATGCACTGTGCCGGTAGGCGCAAAATAAAAACCACAGTGCAACGTACCTCGCCTTGTGAGATAAAGAAATAAGGCGAACGCAAATACAAAAACAGAAAAAGACTCCATCATTAAAGATATGAAGATCCAACACAGTAAATTAGCTGACAGCAGCCAGCGACTCACTACTATCTGGTTACACCAGGACTAGTCAACCAGAACTGACTTATGCCCTTTTCTGCCTTAAACCGATGGCACTGGAAATAAGGTGCAGCAGTGTAGTCCGGCTTAGAGAATCGGAATCGCAGTGGGACGGCACATTACGTACCCAAAACACAAAACAACGTCAGTTGAGATCGGATGTATCGGGTCAAAAGGCGGAGATATTGCAACCTCGCCATAAACTTCGACACAACGTCATTTTCAAGACAAACGACGAAAAAGAAAACCAAGAAGAAATTTGCCTTAATTATCCAAGCATATCTCCTGCCCCACCAGTGGTCTCGAGGTAAGATGTCCGGCGCGGGTGCCAGAGGTTGCGTGTTCGACTCACGGTGGAGACTGGGATGTTTTTCACCTGGATCTTCTGGTAAAAATTCCTCTGATCTATGGGTAGTGAGATCGGACGTCTGATCTCTGGGTAGTGAGATCGGACGCCTGATCTCTGGGTAGCGAGATCGGACCGCTGATCTCTGGGTAGCGATATCGGACCGCTGATCTCTGGGTAGTGAGATCGGACCGCTGATCTCTGGGTAGTGAGATCGGACGCCTGATCTCTGGGTAGCGAGATCGGACCGCTGATCTCTGGGTAGCGATATCGAACCGCTGATCTCTGGGTAGTGAGATCGGACCGCTGATCTCTGGGTAGTGAGATCGGACGCCTGATCTCTGGGTAGTGAGATCGGACTTCCGTGTTCAGTGTCGAGCACGTTAATAATTCTTCAGTAGCTGGAAATCTAAAAAAAAGTAGGCTTAACGGCCACTGTCCGGACACAATTCAAAGTAAAAATCTACCCAAGTTATTTGTACCTGTCTCTAGGTGGTGTAGTAAGAGCAGCGTATAGATGGCACTAGCTGGCTGCGGTTCTACTTGAGTCTATTTAGATGGACTTGCACGTCAGCAAAAACCACATTCCAAGAAACTGGTTCTTCTTCTTCTTCTTCTTCTTCTTCTTCTTCGTCGTACGTTGCCAGATGTCAATTTGAATTTGTTCGATGAAAGCAGCAGTCATCCTGAGGCTGCCGACACTGCCATAGAGCTTGTCTAGTGTTGGCACTGGTGATGGCCACATGTGCTTTCTCCTCTGGTCCTCGTATGTCAGACAATTTTGCAGCAGATGTTCAGCGGTCATTTTCCCTGTACGACAGGTGCATTCGTCAGTAGCACCTATCTTCAGTTTTTTGAATAGATGGTACCTCAGTCTGAACCTCAACTAGTTCAATACAGACTGTGTAGAGTTTTGTAAACCAGTAAAAATGTTAAGTTAAGTTTGCAACTACTGAATATACACCAGATCGATCCAGAAAATATAAATTAGCACTGTTTAGTATTCTCTTCAATTCCGTCTCTCCTTGCAGGCATAATCCATTTACACCCTCCTCCATCAAGTTTGGTCTTAAGCTGCTCTTAGAGCCTCTTTCCAGTTAAAGTCCAAGGAGCCAAGTTCATTTACACAGTTTCTTCTCCAGCTGATTCTTGGCCTACATCTCTTCCTCTTCACGTGTGAATGCCAAGGCCTGTCTGGCCATGTTTGAAGGTGATTTCCATAGGGTGTGTCCTGTCCAACCCCATGGCCAAGTCTGATCTGATGCTCCACTAGTTGTTGTTGGCTCCTCTCTCATATGTCTTCATTTCTCATCATGTCTTGCCAGCGAATTCCAATTATCCTCCGTAGAAACTTATTTACGAACGACTCTTACTTTCCAATAAGCTTATCACTACTCGTAGATCTTTTCAATAACGTGATGTTTGTATCAATAATAGACAAACAATGAACAGACGTAGTTTTGGATTTAGAATCTAATAAATAAGGAAAAAAATGGTGGCGTTGAAACAAACATACTTGTCAACAAAGTTGCAAGAAGAATCTAACGATATGTATTAATTAATCATTAAAAACAAATGCACATAAAACATGATTTCTAATCTGATGTTAAACAGATTGGAAGATCGTGACTATCATGTTACTTTTGTATAAAACAGGCTACAAAACTAAGTCCACACATTTATATAGGCCACACATTTCTCAGATCACATGTACATTGGCAGTAAACATAATGCTACAATGAACGGTTGCTGATTTGGACAATATTCATAGGCGTCTCAGTCTTTGCAGACCATGCGCAAGGCACCCTGTGAGTTGTGTTTTGTGTACCAAATTGCACCACAATCGGCCAAATAATATGACTGCACTAAATCGTTGAAATGGAGCATGCTAGCAACTTGCCTTTTAAGCAGTGAATTGTGAAAGCATTTCTTGTTGCAGAGAAGGAAGCAGTTATGAACATTCACAAACGTCTATGTGATGTGTACGAAAGTTTTGTAGTCGACAGGAGTACAGTTAAACGCTGGGTTCAAAGCATCCCAGAATCATAAAAATGTAGATACGGAGCTGCTTGATCAGCTGCGCAGTGACCCTCCTGTAACAGCCACCAGCTCATAAATGTTGAAATGCGCTGAGCCCATTATTCTTACTGATAGGCAAATCACTACTCAACAACTGACCTTACAGCTGTCAATCAGCATTGGTAGTGCAAATAGAATTATAAAAACTCTCTTGGATTTTCTAAGATTTACGCAGGATGGATTCCTCGAAGTCTCACAAATGACGACCGATTGCAAAGGAAAACAATGTCTTCTGAATTGTTGGAGCTTTTCAATACTAATGGAGATAACTTTTTGGCTAATATCGTTACAGGTGAGGAACCCTGGGCCCATCATTTTGAACAATATGACAGTCCATGGAGTGGCATCACCCGAAATCACAATGAAGAAAAAAATTCGAGACAAGTCCTTCTGCTGGAAAGGTCATGATCATTGTTATTTGGGACATTGAAGGTGTCATTCTTGTGAATGTGATGCTAAGAGAAGAGGCAATCAATTTGCAAGCTTACATTAAGACTTACACTAACAGTATGACATGGTATAATACCGACCATGGTTAGATGGTTTGTTTAGAGCAGCATAGAAGGCTGCGGGTCTACTTTGCTCTAGTGTTTGAGTCTATTAAGATGAACTCGCACATTAGTTAACCACCCTCCGTAAGTGATTGTCCCAACACAGCAAAGTATTAAGCTTCTCGAGCCTAGCCCACTAAGCAGGAAATCTTTCTCCCTGCTACATCCAGCTCATATCAAAGCTGGAACCTGCACAATTGCATCTGCCCATGTTGAAGTACAGGCTCACTAAGAACATTCAGACTGAAAAAAACTCAATCGACGTTGCCACAGAGTTCGGCAGCACAAGAATCCAACAGACCTGCTTCCCCTTCACGACAATGCGCGCCCTCACACCAGCCTGGCAACACGGGAAGCAGTCACTAAATTGGGACGGACTGTACTACCCCATCCACCCTATAGTCCCGATTTGGTACCCTCCGATTTTCATCTGTGTGGTCCACTCAAAGATGCACTTCTTGAGACAAGGTTTGATAATGATGACGAAGTGATTCATGCAGCCGAGAATGGCTAAATGATCAAGATAAAATCTGGTGCAGGCTAGGAATACATGCACTTGATTCGTGCTGGCATAACGTTGAACAAGTTGATGGGAATTATGTTGAAAAATACAGATGTTTACATAACATTTCCATACATATCGTGTATAAATTGCTTCCCATTTGAATAAACAGATCCTGAGAAAAACGATGTGGTGCATTACTTTCTGAACGCCCATCGCATATATATATATATATATATATATATATATATATATATATATATGTGTGTGTGTGTTTGTGTGTACATACATATATATATAATATAATATATATATATATATTTATATACATACACATTAACATATATACATATATATATATATATATATATATATATATATATATATATATATATATATATATATATATATATATATATATTACAATGGAAAACTCAGAAGGTGGACTAAAAACTAGCTGGGAATAGGCACCTGGAACGTCAGAGCCTTTACCAGGGGAAGCTACTCATGGTTGGGAAGGAGAGAACCTGGATTGACATCATGGAATATCAGAGCACAGATGGGCAGGTCAAGGACACTGTGTGCGCATCTAGAGAAACCCTGATTTTCTCAAGGTTGGACAAAAGTGGTCAGAGCAGAGTCGGTTTCCTCCTGTCCAAGAGCACAGCACCTTCGCTGCTTGAGTTTTATCCGGTAAACGACCGGGTTATACCGAGTAGTGTAAAAAGAACAAAATGAAACCTCACAATAATGCCGGCTAACGAATCAACATCAGAAGGTTGTAAAATTGAGAATTTCTATAACACCTTGAAAGACACATTGGATAAGACAGAGAGACGAGACACCCTGATCATCATGGGAGATTTTAACGCGAAAGTTGACGCAGAAAGGACAGAAGAAAGAAGAGTACAAGAATCCTTTGGTGTTGGACACAGGAACGAATGAGGAGAAAAACTAGTTGAGTTATGTATGGAGAATAACCTCATCATTGCACAAATTTATATATATAATTTTCCCATTAAGACCAAATTTAGATAATGATGTCATTTAATTCAGCTGTAGTTTGTGTAATATTCCAACCTACGTTAGACAATTTCATTTATGTAGGATTGAACAAAACAGGGGAATGGAAATGGTATAATAAGATAATTATGTCGAACTGTTAGAAAGAACTAATCAAATAACGGAGGGAGAGAGAAATGGGCTCGCCATAGACATAACTAGGTTACTTATGAAGGTGGTAGCTGGAGTGGATGGCTCGTGACAACAGGACTTGGCGTATAATTGGTATAGACGTGTTCTAGATAGGAAAAGGAACGGTTTTAATTTGTTGATTTTAACTGAAATTATTTAGTGTTTATAACCTATGGCAAGATTTACCCTCCCTATTTCGGTATAACAAATACGGAGGGTATGAACTGATGTTATTATTGTGCTTGTTTAACACGGCATCATCATCGTGTGTACTGCCGGTTGCCGTTGGCGATCATGGACCTTCATTTCTTTTTATGGCGTGTATAAGTTCCGACGTTGCTCGCCTCCCATGTCTTCAAGATGTTCCACATTTTCTATTTTTGTCTCCCTATGTTCATCTTCCTAGCGATTTTGCCCATTGTCATTGTGTGTTTTAGCCTGCTTCACTTCATGATATGCCCGTAAAATTGACAACTGCCTTGTTTTGATGTTTCCCATAATCTGTCTTTGCCATCTATGCCTCTTTACGAACCACGTTATTTGCTTTCTTTGCAGTTCATAGAATGTTCATCCTTGTTCTGAAAAAAGCACCGATCCGTTGATTTCAATGAACCCTGTACTTGCCTGCTAATTGTACATTTCTCACTACCGTATATTAGTACTGGTTTCACGTAGCATCCACAAACTATCTCCCTTAAATTCAGTAATAGGGTTTAGGTTGTAGAAGATTCTCCACATTCTCTGAAAGATTGAATTTGTCTTGGCTATTCTGTTTTTTTATTTTCATAAGCGTATCTCCAATCAGAACTGATGTGAGTGACCAAGTATCGAACTAATCTCAGTTCTGTCTCATTCACCTCTATACAACATTTAGGAGAGTTTTGCTTTTTAGTTTCTACCAGTACTTCTGATTCATTTTGATTTAAAATAAGGTCGTTGTTTTTGCTTATAGTAACTACCATGCTGACCACTTCTTGCAAGTATAGTTTAATATATAGGAAGTGTTTACTTCTTTTTAGCATTTTAATAGAACTCACCGAACATCTCCCCAACGTCCTTCTGTATTGGTTGTTAGCATGTGCTATCCCACAGATATTTTACTATCTGAGACGCATACTACATATACCCTCGCAAAACCATATCACAGATACTGAAGTGCTGTCCAGAGTCAACATGCAAAATATTCATGCACTTTAAAAAAAAATTCAATTGAGATGGGCTAGGCAACCTGTCTGAATGTCAAACGAAAGGCTTCTAACGAGGTCCATAAAGGGACTCCAAACCAGTCTAAGGACCGAAGACATTGTCGTGACATGATACAGTGTCTCCAAAGTCAGTCTGTGGACCGAAGACATTGTCGTGACATGATACAGGGTCTCCAAAGCCAGTCTGTGGACCGAAGACATTGTCGTGACATGATACAGGGTCTCCAAAGTCAGTCTGTGGACCGAAGACATTGTCGTGACATGATACAGAATCTCCAACAACCAGTCTGTGGACCGAAGACATTGTCGTGACATGATACAGGGACTCCAAAGCCAGTCTGTGGACCAAAGATATTGTCGTGACATGATACAGGGACTCCAAAGCCAGTCTGTGGACCAAAGACATTGTCGTGACATGATACAGGGTCTCCAAAGCCAGTCTGTGAACCGAAGACATTGTCGTGACATGATACAGAATCTCTAACAACCAGTCTGTGGACAGAAGACATTGTCGTGACATGATACAGAATCTCCAACAACCAGTTTACTGGCGTTGCCAGTTCCATTCCTCGCTGCCTTTCTTTCCCTAATCGTAGATCATGTATCCATTTAGAAATGAACTCTAATTACTAGAGCGCTACTATGTGCGAGTATAAATGTAAAGTTGGCCCTTCCGTATGATTTAGAGAGATGACGTGCAACTAAGGGTATCACACTCTGACTCATCAACATATGTCTTCATCGCATAAAGGTAACAGTGAACATAGATCTGTGGGATGATAATAATAATAATAATAACAATAATAATAACAATAATTTAAAAAAAAAAATAATAACAATAATAAAAAAAAAAATAATAATAATAATAAAGACAATAATAATAATAATAATAATAATTCGTCCATCGTCGTCGATGAGGATACCAACATCGTCACATATCATAATGCAACCTTGAGTATGTGTGTGCTCGTGACTGATCATGAGAACCACCAACATCGTCACATATCATAATGCAACCTTGAGTATGTGTGTGTGCTCGTGACTGATCATGAGAACCACCAACATCGTCACATATCATAATGCAACCTTGAGTATGTGTGTGTGCTCGTGACTGATCATGAGAACCACCAACATCGTCACATATCATAATGCAACCTTGAGTTTGTGTGTGTGCTCGTGACTGATCATGAGAACCACCAACATCGTCACATATCATAATGCAACCTTGAGTATGTGTGTGTGCTCGTGACTGATCATGAGAACCACCAACATCGTCACATATCATAATGCAACCTTGAGTATGTGTGTGTGCTCGTGACTGATCATGAGAACCACCAACATCGTCACATATCATAATGCAACCTTGAGTTTGTGTGTGTGCTCGTGACTGATCATGAGAACCACCAACATCGTCACATATCATAATGCAACCTTGAGTATGTGTGTGTGCTCGTGACTGATCATGAGAACCACCAACATCGTCACATATCATAATGCAACCTTGAGTATGTGTGTGTGCTCGTGACTGATCATGAGAACCACCAACATCGTCACATATCATAATGCAACCTTGAGTATGTGTGTGTGCTCGTGACTGATCATGAGAACCACCAACATCGTCACATATCATAATGCAACCTTGAGTATGTGTGTGTGCTCGTGACTGATCATGAGAACCACCAACATCGTCACATATCATAATGCAACCTTGAGTATGTGTGTGTGCTCGTGACTGATCATGAGAACCACCAACATCGTCACATATCATAATGCAACCTTGAGTATGTGTGTGCGCTAATTACTGATCACGCCAATACGAGCCTGGAAAAGTCTGTGACACGACAAGCAAACGTAGTCAGCAGTTGTCTCTGCTCATGATTTCCTGATTGCACATCTTTTTTGGACCCTAGCTGAATTCAACGCCGACTGTGATCATGCTCTTCTATGTTAGCGAATTTGAGCTAGGGTCTCTAATGTGCTAATGTCTATTTGACAGCACTTAAGGGACTCCTTCAGACTGTCTTTGAAATGCTTTTAAGACGTCTTTGTCATCGTTCTCCTTCACTCTTTGGAAGCCTTTCGTTTGACGCCACTATCTTCGGTCCATAGACTGGTTTTGGAGACCCAGTATCACGTCTCGCCAATGTCTTCAGTCAATAGACTGGTTTTGGAGACCCTGTATCATGTCACGTCAATGTCTTCAGCCGATACTGGTTTTGGAGACCCTGTATCATGTCACGTCAATGTCTTCAGCCCATACTGGTTTTGGAGACCCTGTATCATTTCACGTCAATGTCTTCAGCCCATAGACTGGTTTTGGTGACCCTTTTTCATGTCACGCTAACGTCTTAAACCCTATGATTTTATCGCAGGATTTGACGGTCGTCTCTGCGGACCTGAGTGATGAAAGATGTACTTGGTCGACCTTTAACTCGTCTCTGGGGACCTGAGTGAAGAAAATTGTACTTGGTCGAACTTTGACTCATTGTGCGGACCTGAGTGATGAAAGTTGTACTTGGTCGACCTTTGACTCGTCTCTGCGGAAATGAGTGAAGAAAGTCGTACTTGGTCGATCTTTGACTCGTCTCTGCGGTAAAGAGTGAAGAAAGTAGTACTTGGTCGACCTTTGACTCGTCTCTGCGGAAATGAGTGAAGAAAGTCGTACTTGGTCGACCTTTGACTCGTCTATGCGGACCTGAGTGATTAAAGTTGTGCTTGGTCGACATTTAACCCGTCTCTGCAGGCCTGAGTGGTGTAAATTGTACTTGGTCGACCTCTGATTCGTCTGCCTTGTTCTTGTTCCTCAAGGACTACTTGTTCTGGACCAGCATATATTCGATTGTGGCAAAACGAAGAAATTCTTCGCTTCTCGATTATCGTCAGAAGCTGCCTCCTTTCGTCAACTGGCTCTAGCAACTTTTTTTCGATCCATTTATGCCAAGCTTCTAGCCGGTGAGGTTCACGAAGGAGACTGAGTTTCAGGTCTCCACCTGTCCCCCACAGTTTTTTTAGCCTGGCCGCTCTCCTCCGGCAATACTGTCTCTCTTTGGTCTGTATAAGTAGGGCCGTTCTGCAGGATATGTTCTTGTGTTTACTTGGGTGCTCCCCAATTGCACGTGGCGGTGGCTCTAAGATCCATTATATGGTGGGTCTTGAGTCTGCAATGTCCTGTTAAAAGTCTGAAGATTTTTGTCTGTCCCTCTATGTCTAGTTTGCCTATGCTGTAATTGTCTGGTTTGTATTCTTTATGCTGGCCTCTCCATTCCGTCCTCATGGATCGTTTGATGTGTCTTTGCTTTTTTATATTTCCGTGGAGGGTGAGCCTGTGTGCATCCACGTCCGGCGTTTGCTAGCTAATCTACCTTCTCGTTTATAAGGATCCCACAGTGGGCGGAAATCAACACACAAAAAAACGAAATCTGTTTTTTGGGACAGCAGTCCGATATTATATTTCATTTCATTAAAAGACAATCTTATTTAGGACAAAATAGCTTGGAGTAAACTCATGGAATCTGTTAGACTACCGTTTCCCTTGTACTTGCGTTTTAGCCAATAAGAATCTGAATTACTGCATGTACAGCTGTCGCTTCAGTTCTGAAATTGGTTCAGGGATATCGTGCTGTTTCGGAGTCCTTTTCTAGCCTCTAACGCTGTTTTATACGAATTTATTTCTGTCCAGCTGAAAGCTTTCGTATTCGGATAACACCAGATCTTAAAAGCCTTCAAATACCCTTCCTTTAAATTGTTTATTGTCCATGCTTATGCTCCATAAATAGTATTTGTAAATTAAAATATTAGGGAAAAAAAATACAAATCAGCTATCATTACATCTATAGTACCTTTCAGTGGTCCTGTTGGGGTACTTTATTTTACTGAGGAATAAACGGCATTTCTCTCGACAGTTGGTACTCACTGTGCAAGCTAGGTGTATATTTTACACCAATATATTCCAATATAGGTCTATTCGAGGTTTTGAATTCGTATTTGTTTGTTCAAGGGGCTGATGTCCTAATTACTCAACTATTCTCTTTTCAAATAGAATACATGGCAAACTAGTTCTTCGTTTCGCGGTCACGGAGGTGAAATTTTATTAAACGACTTGGGAGCGAAGAGTAATCAGGATCAGGTGAAACACACTGATCAATGGAGCGAAGAGTAATTAGGGTCAGGTGAAACACACTGATCAAGGGAGCGAAGAGTAATTAGGGTCAGGTGAAACACGCTGATCAAGGTATCGATGAGTAATCAGGTACAGGTGAATCACGATGCTCAAGGGAGCGATGAGTAATTAGGGTCAGGTGAAGCACGCTGATCAAGTGAGCTTTGAATAATCAGGGTCAATTTAAATACACTGATCAAGGGAGCGAAGAGTACTCAGGGTCGGGTGAAACACACTGATCAATGGAGCGAAGAGTAATCAGGGTCAGGTGAAACACACTGGTCAAGGGATCGATGAGTAATCAGGGTCAGGCGAAACACACTGGTCAAGGGATCCATGAGTAATCAGGGTCAGGTGAAACACACTGGTCAAGGGATCGATGAGTAATCAGGGTCAGGTGAAACACACTGGTCAAGGGATCGATGAGTAATCAGGGTCAGGTGAAACCCACTGGTCAAGGGATCGATGAGTAATCAGGGTCAGGTGAAACACACTGGTCAAGACCCCGCATCGTGTTCCAGTTGGTGTTTCTGGAAACAGGCTGTCACAGTAGTCTGACGAGCAAGATGGGGATCGACACTGTAATCCTCATTGTTGTGAGTCTACCGAGGAGCCCTGCATTGCACTACAGTCAAGAGGACTTCGGTTTACCTTTCCACATAGGCATGGAGATGGAAGAAGAGCCATTGTAACCAGCTTCCTAACGAGCTGTCAGATAACTCAACTCAACACGCCGGCAGAAGGTTACCTTAACTACATTATACTGGTTTATAAACTGTACATAGTCTGTATCCAAACAGTTTGTTCCACTCCACCGAAACTAGAAATAACTGTAAGCATCCAATCTATTTCTGAATACATTAACAGACTCTGCCTCCACCACATAACGTGACAATGCATTCCAAGCATTCACCTCTCTGTGACCAACAAATCATTTCATAGGTGGCCTCTTACCTCAGGAACATCCAACAGGACCTGACCAAGACCCGGTTTCTTTCTTCAATCAGCGGCCCTTGAAACAGGCTGCATTAATGTAGTCTGGCTAAGAGAATATGAATCGCTGTCGGAAGGCAATCCCGGTATCCAAAATAGTCAGCTGAAATCGGATGTGGTCATGCCGAGCGAGCAGATATCGCAGTATCACTGCAAATTACGACACACTGAAACAAAAGACCTTCCTAGGAGGAACGCCGAAGGAGAAGAAAAAAAACTGAATACAAGTCCCTATGAACTTCAACAGGGACCGAATATGCAGCGGGGAAGGATCTGGCAGACGCCCATGACTCATCGCTGGCTGCTTGCATCATGATCAGTGGCCCATAACTGACCAAGACCCTATTCCGCCTCCAAATGGCGGCCTTGAAAACACAGACTGCAACCAATAAGTCTGGATAAGAGATATAGATCGAAAAAGAAAGGCAAACGTCCTAAAAATGCGTGCTGAAATTGGATGTCACAGGCCGAAAGGCACAGATATTGCAGCCTCGCTTTAAACTACAACACATTACAAGCGTCCCTTTCAGAACAAACTCCAAATAAGAAAAAAACAAAACAACACTAACAACAACATTAAACCAGTTACTAACTTGTGGCACTACCCTTAACGAGGAATCTTGCTAACATTATTTCTTGTTAAGAGACAAGATGCCCCTTCAACAATTTGAGAATCCCTGACCCCAAACACACGGGAACAGCAGAAGCAATCACGACAAAGGTCTGATCCTGGCCTGTCCGCGAGTACAAATGAGGGTTACGTCCCAGATCACAGAGATCATGGCTCCACTTTCGTCCTAGCCACCTCAGTTGAGGTCATCTGATTGGAAGGAATATTCCAAGAATACAGAAACAGAATCAATGAAGAATGGCCAGAAATATAAACGGTAAACGCGTTCAATTCGCCATTTGGTCGTCACCAGAACAATTCTTCTTCAAATTTTATAATGATTCTAAGAACCCCAGACTGACAACTACTTCATTGGAATAATTTCAATTTGATATTTGAAATTGAAAACAAAGCAGTTTTCAAGATGTGTTAGCTGTATCCCATATGTTGTTTCCACTGTTACTGTTACCTGCTTATTGTTATCTTTTCACGCACGTCATTACACTTTTGCTGGACTACCCCCGCTACTTGCTGTGGTTACAGGCAAACTGGATTAGTCATAGTGCCTTTATCACAATAGGAGGCCACGATAGCGCAGTGGTTAGTGCACAGGAATCCTCAGTTGGTGCAGGATTTTTTTTCTGATCACAAACCGGACCCTGTGGTCAACGCAGCCACATAAATTGTGTACTAGACAAATCTGGGAAGATAAGGCGGGCGGTGTGATGCTGACCACATCATCCACTATGTGCTGTTGGTTATAAAATAATATGGGTCTAACACCATATTTCTTATGCGCTGCAAGTCGTGACGGGATCTTTAATTTTTACTTACTTTATCACAATGTGGGTGGCTTTAGCTCTCACCTTGTGACAATACTTTGTGAATATCTTGGACATTATTTATGTGCCATTCGTTATGAACATAGAGATTTAGTCCTGGTACTTTCCCGACCTATAAGACGTCCCACCCCCGCTATCTTGCGGGATATCTGTTCAAGAGAAAGGCTTCGGGAGTAAACCATGAGGAAAAATCTGCATACTGTGCTATCTCCAGTCGTCTCGATAATGTCTTGCCACTGGCCAAAGGTAGTTCAGGACTAGAGAGTGAGATTGATAAATTGCGCAAAAGACAATCACTTTAATCCAAATCACCATGCAAGTCACCCATATCAGCGAACAGAGCAAAATTCTCAACACGGCTGAACAAAGAGAGTGGTTCTCATCACACGTTATGGACGAACACCATTTGTGTGTAAATTACGAAGCGTGTTCAATTGAAACCGGACCAAACTGCAACAAGTGAACATACAAGTGGCTTATCATAAGTCTTTACCCTGACCATGAAGGAGTAGAAGGAGAAAGTTGAAATTTGACACAGTGCATATTCCTTTTCAATGTAGCCACCACCTGAATTTATACATTTCTGCGTGACCTTGAAAAGATTGGGAATAAAATAACCTAATTTTCGAAATAAACCATTTATCACAAGCCAGTATGACATCTTCGTCATTGTCAAAATGATTTCTTGTCAGCTGTTTTTTATGTTTTGGGAAAAGACAAAAGTCTGATAGAGCTCAATCCGGAGAATAGGGTGGGTGTGGAAGAATTTCAATATTCAAATCGTTGGCTGTTTGTAGCACAAGCTTTGCTTTATGGGAGGGCGTGTTGTCTTGAAGGAAAGGCAGAATTTGAGTGCGTACAATCCCTCGTTTTCTGGTCACAGTCTTTCTTAGTTTGGTAAAGAGATCTGCATAATATTGCCCATTAACCGTGTTGCCATGAGGCAGGTAATCTTTCAATATGACACATTTGACTATGGAAGTAGGCCCACAGGAAACAAAACCGCTCCCACGTTGGAATTACAAACGAGCCGAATGGGACAGATTTGTAATCCTGACAGATGGGCTGTGTGAAACCATGAACACACGAAACAACAAAATGAAGCCCATGGTGGAAAGCCTAAGCAAGGCAATAATGCAAGCCGCCACTGAAACCATCCCAAGAGGGGCTAGGAAAAACTATAAGCCTTATTGGAATGATGAGTTGCAGAAAGCGGAAGATGCAGTCACAAATGCTAGGAACATGGCAGAGCGAGAACAATCTATGGAGGCAAATATCACCCTCAAAGCCGCCACGGCGAAATACAAATACACTCTAAACCAAACAGCAAGAGAAAGCTGGAAAAACAAAACTGAAAGCCTCAACCTAGACAAAGAAGGGAACAAACTATGGAAGCTAGTCAGAGCCATGAATGACGAAACCCCTTCAAACAAACAAATTACCATCAAGCAGGGCGAAAACTTGCTCACAGGTAAGAAAGCCGCAAACGCTTTTGTCGAACACTATGCCAGAGCAAACCACATTGAGGTCCCTGCAGATAGGCATACAGACATTTGTGAAGAGCAAAAGGGGCACGACAACATCAATACGGCACCAGAAGAGCATATGATGGCCAAATTAACAATGAGTGAAATGGAAGAGACCATGAGAACATTAAAGAAAAGGAAATTTCCCGGAAAAGACGGGAGAACAAACGAAATGCTGATGGGGCTGGGCCAAACAGCGAAGAGGAAACTGCTGTCAGTCCTGAACCAAATCTGGAAAAGGGGTATTGTACCCCAGGCATGAAAAGACGCAGTACTTGTACCAGTACCAAAGAAAGGAAAAGACAAAACAGATCCAAATGGATACAGGCATATCAGCCTACTGAGCTGTGTCGGCAAACTGATGGAACGTATGATAAACACCAGACTGATGTGACATCTGGAAGAAAAACGAATACTAATTCCACAGCAAGCAGGCTTTAGACAGCACAGATCCACTGAGGACCAGGTCATCCTCATAGCCCTGGAAATAGAAGATGCCTACCAGGCACAGATACACACAGTAGCGGTTTGGGTGGACCTGGAAAAGGCATTTGACAAAGTCTGGAAGGATGGACTTAGAGTCAAGCTAAGGAGAAGTGAAGTTTGTGGGAGAATGTACAAGTGGATCAACCACTACCTCAAACAAAGAACGGCCAGAGTTCAAGTACAAGGGCAGATGAGCAAAAAGGTGACACTCGAGCAGGGAGTACCCCAAGGGGGAGTACTGTCACCCGCACTCTTCCTGGTGTATATAAACGACATTACAGAGAATGTACCAAGAAGAGTCCATAGCCCAATGTTTTCAGACGATCTGGCTATGTGGACCTCTGAAAAGAATCTCGCCATAGCAAGAAATCGGATGCAGCAGGCCCTAACATCGCTGGAAGAGTGGGCGAACTCATGGCTGGTCAAAATAAACGAGGAGAAAACCACATGTACAATATTCTCGCTTTCATTAAAACCCCAAAACACCAAATTAAGTCTAAACGGCAGATACCTGCAGCCAAATGACAACCCAAACTACCTGGGAGTCACATTTGATCTGCTCATGACATGGAAAAGTTAGATCGAGAGAAACCGAATGAGAGCCAGAGAAAGAATGGCAATCATGAGGAAACTTGCTGGCACAAGCTGGCGAGCAGACGAAAGTATACTAAAGAAACTGTACACTGGAAGAGTGAGACCAGTTCTCGAGTATGGCATTGCGGCATGGACAACAGCAGCAAAGGCGAACTTCGATAAAGTTAGCAAACTTCAAAACCAAGCCATGAGAGTTATAACAGGAGGCATGAAGTCAACGCCAATTATAAAGATTACAAAACTGCAATCCATGACCGATAGAAACTCCGAAGACTGACTGACCATCCAATGCACCAGAGACTGAACAATTTGGGAAATGGGAAACTAAAGCGGAGAAACTTTGCAGAAATAGCCAAAGCAAAGATACAACAAGATCCCATAAACGCACTAACAACACCAAAGCCCATCACTACTGTACGAAAACCTACCTGGAGGCAGGATATATTTCCAGAGGTGGTAGAAAATATACCAGGTATTGGAAACAAAAACTGCCAGACTGAAAAAGAAAGGAGAGATACTACCCTAAGCTTTATATCGAAAAACTACCCAAGCATGGACTGGACCCATGCATTCACCGACGGTTCTGTAACAAACACTACACAGAACGGAGGGGCAGGAGCATTCCTGAACCTACCAAATGGCAGACAAATAACACTGCCATTCGCTACTGGTAAGTACACAAGCAATTTCAGAGCGGAGGCAGAGGCACTGAGGGCGGCAGTGGAAGAAATGGTGACACATAAAGAAAATTGAAGCCATACAGTCCTGCTTACAGATGCTCTGGCCGTAGTCACAGCGCTAAAAAGCCAGAAAAACACTGAGCTCAATGACTTAAGGGCAGTACTCTGTCAACTATGCCAGCAGTCCGCACCAAAAAGGGTAGTGGTACAGTGGGTCCCATCACACTGCAACATCCAAGGCAACGAGGAGGCAGACAGACTGGTAAAAGAAGGTGCAAGACTACCACAAACAGATACTAGTATGACGTACGAAGAGTCAAAACGGCTTATTAAAGCCAGATACATGACCAAATGGGAAACCGAACATACCGGCTACACCAAAAACGATGCCTATTAACAGTTGAACAGAAGAGAGCAGGTCGTTGTCTTCAGACTTCGCACTGGCCACAATAGATTGAGGTACCACCTATTCAACAAATTGAAGATAGGTGGTACCGACGAATGCCCGTGTGGTACCGGGAAAATGACCGCTGAGCATCTGCTGCAGAACTGCCCGACATACGAGGATCAGAGAGAGCAGATGTGGCCATCACCTGTGGAACCACAAGACAAGCTCTATGGCAGTGTCGACAGCCTCAGGATGACCGCCGCTTTTTTCGAAAAAATAATGGTTACTGTCTGACTGCGTACGATAAAGAAGAAGAAGAAGAAGACACCTTTGACGTCCCAAAAACAGTCAGCATCCCATTTCTTGCAGATTTCTGTGCTATTGTCATGACATGTGTAGGTGAGCCCCGGGTTTTCCCATTGAAAACTGGAAAATTAGGATTCTGGGTCATTATGGTCTCATCTACTGAAATCATGTTCAGCAACTTGTATGTTTTTCGACCGACACATTTTGAGCAACTGGCCATATCAATCAACCCTCGTTTGTTTCTGTTCACATGGCAGCAGACACAGGACTCAGCGCGCATACACTTTTGTCATCTCAAGTCTGTTGTCTAAAATTCTAAAAACTATACTTTTATTCAGTTTTGCTGACCTAGGTATCTCTGCACGTGAATATGTCTACTGTTGCAATAATAGTCATAATAGTTGCCTATTGTAAGCGAAGAAAGCGACATCATTAGATTATTGCTGCCAAATGTGTTCTCTGATGGCTGTAAAAACCATTCATGAAACAGCACACCTTGCCACATTCAGCGCATGCATGCCGGGTACCGACTGTAGACTACTCGTGAGTATTTTTGTCCCTGGCATCACGCCTACGCTGAGTCTCTGACATTTGGGGACCTTCGGTGATACTAGCTCGTCAAGATTACGGGATTGTGCAATCATCTCTCATACATTTTCAAGGAGTTTCTGTTGCGTTTCTTCTGCCCTCCTAGTAAGCATCTGCCAGCGCTTACCATATAACTGCTGGCTAGGGATGCGCTCAAACTAACAATCTGCCAGCGCTTACCATATAACTGCTGCCTAGGAATGCGCTCAAACTAACAATCTGCCTGCGCTCACCATATAACTGCTGCCTAGGGATGCGCTCAAACTAACAATCTGCCTGCGCTCACCATATAACTGCTGCCTAGGGATACGCTCAAACTAACAATCTGCCTAGGGATGCGCTCAAACTAACAATCTGCCTGCGCTCAAACTAACAATCTGCCTAGGGATGCGCTCAAACTAACAATCTGCCTGCGCTCAAACTAACAATCTGCCTAGGGATGCGCTCAAACTAACAATCTGCATAGGGATGCGCTCAAACTAACAATCTGCCTGCGCTCACCATATAACTGCTGCCTAGGGATGCGCTCAAACTAACAATCTGCCTGCGCTCAAACTAACAATCTGCATAGGGATGCGCTAAAACTAACAATCTGCCTGCGCTCAAACTAACAATCTGCCTGCGCTCAAACTAACAATCTGCATAGGGATGCGCTAAAACTAACAATCTGCCTGCGCTCACCATATAACTGCTGCCTAGGGATACGCTCAAACTAACAATCTGCATAGGGATGCGCTCAAACTAACAATCTGCCTGCGCTCACCATATAACTGCTGCCTAGGAATGCGCTCAAACTAACAATCTGCCTGCGCTCACCATATAACTGCTGCCTAGGGATGCGCTCAAACTAACAATCTGCCTGCGCTCACCATATAACTGCTGCCTAGGGATGCGCTCAAACTAACAATGTGCCTGCGCTCACCATATAACTGCTGCCTAGGGATACGCTCAAACTAACAATCTGCCTAGGGATGCGCTCAAACTAACAATCTGCATAGGGATGCGCTCAAACTAACAATCTGCATAGGGATGCGCTCAAACTAACAATCTGCCTGCGCTCACCATATAACTGCTGCCTAGGGATGCGCTCAAACTAACAATCTGCCTGCGCTCACCATATAACTGCTGCCTAGGGATGCGCTCAAACTAACAATCTGCCTGCGCTCGCCATATAACTGCTGCCTAGGGATGCGCTCAAACTAACAATCTGCCTGCGCTCACCCTATAACTGCTGCCTAGGGATACGCTCAAACTAACAATCTGCCTAGGGATGCGTTCAAACTAACAATCTGCCTGCGCTCAAACTAACAATCTGCCTAGGGATGCGCTCAAACTAACAATCTGCCTAGGGATGCGCTCAAACTAACAATCTGCCGAGGGATGCGTTCAATCTAACAATCTGTCTAGGGATGCGCTCAAACTAACAATCTGCCTAGGAATGCGCTCAAACTAACAATCTGCCTAGGGATGCGCTCAAACTAACAATCTGCCTGCGCTCACCATATAACTGCTGCCTAGGGATGCGCTCAAACTAACAATCTGCCTGCGCTCACCATATAACTGCTGCCTAGGGATGCGCTCAAACTAACAAACATTTGACACGACACGCTTTCAACCTATTCCAGTGATTTCCCACCATAAAATATACAACACCAACAAATGCATACAATATTCACTTCTTGTTATGCTGATGTTCTTTTTCTCAGAGTCGCATAAAATGACCGATCATTTGTTAGTCTTCTGCCATAGTGGAACACACAACACCACATAACAAACAGATACACACGCGCTTACATACACCACGTGCTTACATACACCACGCGCTTACATACACCACGTGCTTACATACACCACGTGCTTACAAACACCACGTGCTTACATACACCACGTGCTTACATACACCATGTGCTTACATACACCACGTGCTAATATAAGTTAAAAGACTAGAATAGTGACATCATATAACGACCAAAATGGCGGTACCTTTCTGTGTACTCCGCAAAAGAGAGTTGGAGATCAGCTTTTGATTTTCTTTTTTTCTTGAGTTAAAACTGGATAAGACTGAACGTTTAAATATAGACTGGAAACATGCTACTGTGTGTGCAGGATGACCAGAAGCGTGCTATTTCCAGTTTCTGTGTATTTCTACATCTAGAGGCAAGCCAGATTAATGCGTTCGTCATTCTTTCCCTGTGACATCTGATAAGATGGCATGGGTATGACGGTTATCTTCTGTAACGATGTTTACCTTGTTTGTGATACTTGTTATTCTTATATCTTTTGGCATTTCATAGCCAAAATGCTGCAAGTGGATAATCAGCGACGATAGAAACATTCAGTTGTCATTGCCATTGACGAAAATTGTGTTACCTATGTCTCTGGTTCTTGTACATCATTATAGTTTCTCTGGATCATCTTCGATGTCTTCTATGAGTTTCAGGCAATCCGGATTAATTATAGTGTGTCTGTCACTATGTGTGTGTCTTTGACTTTTACTCTGTAATAACACTTTGTACATTTCTGGAACATTATTTGGTATTTTCAGTTTCTTGTGCCATTTGCTATGAACACGGAGATTTAGCCGAGGCCATCTTACGTTCCCACACTTTTGGAAGCAACAGCCTCGCTGCTTTGCCGGATATATGTTTGTGCATTCTGTGTTATCTATAGTTGTCTAGATCCTAGCACTGGCCAAAGCTAGCTCAGGGGATGATAGTGCGAGGTTGACAAATCACGCAACAAAAATTCCTCACTTTAAATATAAATCACCACGCAAGTCACTCTTTCATCCATTTCAAAAGACAGAGCAAAAGCAAACGATTTTTCAAACGGTGAACATATAGAGTGGTCATTATCACACGTGATGAACAAACATCATCATCTGGGGTTGAAAGAGGTGTGCCTTCGCCAATAGATACCAGAAAGGCAAACTTTAAAAAAAAATAGTAAACCAGACAGATATAAGACTCCATTTCTGTATCTATGTAAAAAAAAAGTCGGAAGGAAGTCGTGCACGTAGATTCGCCATCAACAAATCTATGAAGAAATAAAGACACTCATCAAACGATCCATAAGGACGGAATGGGGAGACCAGCACAAAGAATACAAGTCAGAAAATGACAGCATAGGCAAACTTGGCAGATAAAGATCTTCAGGCTCACAACGGAACATCGCAGACTCAAGAACCATCTCCCCAGAACGGGTGTTAGAGACACCACCACGTGAGATTGCAGAACACCCAAGCAAACACCAGAGCATATCATGCAGAGCTGCCCGGCTTTATGCAGACCAAGAGAGGCAGTCTGGTCTGGGGAGAGACCATGCTCAAAATTATGTGGTGGACCAGCAAAGACATGAAACGCTCAATCTCTTTCGTGAACCTTACCGGACTAGATGTGTAGCACAGAAGAAAAAGAAAAAGAAGACGAAGAAGAAGAAGAAGAAGAAGAAGAAGAAGAAGAAGAAGAAGAAGAAGAAGAAGAAGAAGAAGAAGAAGAAGAAGTTTCTGTGTACAAAAACATAAAGTGACTATTGTTATAAAAAAGTATGGGCAGATACTACAGCCTCGCCTTATTTTAATATTATTAATATCTATACTCTTGGCCAGGGGAGGAAGACTAATGTCTGGTCAGGCAAAACATACTGATCAGACATTTTTAGTAAGGGTCAGGCAAAACATACTGATCAGACATTTTTAGTAAGGGTCAGGCAAAACATACTGATCAGACATTTTTAGTAAGGGTTAGGCAAAATACACTGGTCAATGCCCTCACCTCGACATCCACGTAGTCCTCCCTAGAAACGAGCTGTTTTTATGCAGCCTGGCTAACGAGGTGAAGAATCGACGAGATCCCTGTAGTAGTGAGCGACATGCAGATGAAGCTAAGTATTTCACAACCACCTGGAGGACACCTGTCCACCTTCATTAGCACGCTCGGGATATGAGGAAAGCTGCTGCAACCCGCCACTTAATGTCCTTTTCAGGACGCACAAAAGAGTAAACGTATTCATTGTGGACATTCGAAACAACAGCGATACTCTTGGCCATTTGCCAAATAGCACTATTTAACTATGGGTCTGCACGTAATGCAGCGATGTGGGTCAAACTACTATATTGACAGGACATGCATTCATCATTATCACTATCAGTCCCGTAAACTTGAAAGGTCATTTGGGCACCAATACTGCAGATTGTTGGACCAGTTCCCGCCACTCTACTCGGTTTTCTGCCATGATATTTGTTCTAGCTAATGACCGTCCCGTCCACTCTCTTATGTTGTTTTCCCCATCTCTTTTTCTGCCTCCCTCTCTTATGCAGTACCTTTCAGGGTAGTCTTAGTCAACACAGACGATCGTGAAACCTGCCCATATCATGTGATCTTGCCATAGTCAATAGGTCTTTATATTGGCTAACCTCTCTTGTAATGGTGTTCCGAATTGCCTTAGTCGTGACGTGGTCTAGATACAAAATCCAGAGGATGTGACGCAATCATCTCATCTCCATTGCACAAATTCTTCGCACTAGAACCGCTGTCAGAGTACAAGTTTCGCACCCGTAAAGGTACACGGAAGTGACAAGTGCATTATTAAACTCAACTTGGATTTTAGTTTGATGCGTTTGTCCCTCCCTAGGGGCCTCAGTTTAGTCAGAGCAGCCATGGTCATCGTTGTTATTGCCTGAATCTCAGTTCTGGAACCTTTCGCGCCCATCAGTGTTCCCAGGTATTTAAACTGTTGAACAAATTCATTAGCTTCTGGTTTGAAAAATTTACAGTGATGTAATTCATTTTTGTTTTCTCATTTAAACATTGAAGTGAGCGTAGAGAGGAAGCAGATGTTTTGAAAATTAAACTTGCCGTTCTTAATTAAAATGTTTAATTAGATCGAATAGTGTATCGGAAAATTTTCATTCGGTTTATTGCTATATTACGGTTGAAACTGGTACACTTTTCTGACTCTGTGAGTGGCTCGTGTTACTAACGTATTAACTACTTCACTCCGTAATATTTTGGAATACTGCAGATATTTATACAATCAATGTAAAACGGATATTTAAAGGCATAAGTACTTTTATAAACTTGGAAAAACGTGGTTTCGAGAAAGTTTTAATATAGCCTTTGTATGGAAATTGTTAAAGCCGAAATATCAACTTTGTGGTACTGTAAGAAAGTTTGGAAGCCGAAATATCCACTTTGTGGTACTGTAAGAAAGTTTGGAAGCCGAAATATCAACTTTATAGTACTGTAAGAAAGTTTGGAAGCCGATATGTCAACTTTGTGGTACTGTAAGAAAGTGTGGAAGCCGAAATATCAACTTTGTGGTACTGTAAGAAAATTTGTAAGCCGATATGTCAACTTTGTGGTACTGTAAGAAAGTTTGGAAGCCGAAATATCAACTTTGTGGTACTGTAAGAAAGTTTGGAAGCCGAAATATCGGCTCTTCGGAGTGAATCGGTTAAAAAACAACTGGTAACAATTTGTGACGCAGTTGCTTTTGTCATTAAGCAAAGTTCGAATCTTGTGTCAAAGTCACATGATCCCAGGTACAGTGTTGTAGTATCCGCTCTCATGAACCGTTGACTTTAAACTGTCTGGTGCCATAAACCTTCTAGTTTGTCTGGTGCCATAACCTTCTAGTTTGTCTGGTGCCATAACCTTCTAGTTTGTCTAGTGCCATAACCTTCTAGTTTGTCTAGTGCCATAACCTTCTAGTTTGTCTGGTGCCATAACCTTCTAGCTTGTCTGGTGCCATAACCTTCTAGTTTGTCTGGTGCCATAACCTTCTAGTTTGTCTGGTGCCATAACCTTCTAGTTTGTCTGGTGCCATAAACCTCTAGTTTGTCTGGTGCCATAACCTTCTAGTTTGTCTGGTGCCATAACCTTCTAGTTTGCTCACAAAATAAGCAGACCCAGCTTAAGCGGAAATAAATTACCGTTTCATACTCTACATTAATCCCTGAGCACTCGCTTTTTACGGCAGCGGTCCAGGGTTTAACCCCGTTACCGGCACGCTCCAGTCGCCCTAGTTGTAAATGGGTACCTTGTCTACTGCTAGAAAAAAAATGCAACGACGAATGGACCTTGCACCCCACCTCATAAACAAGCTGTGGCCTTCTACAATGAAGTCTTTAACACTTGATCCCCGACGGCAGCGTCTGTTATGGGACTACATTTAAAACACACGTATCAGCCCTGAACGAAAAAACACAGCATAAGTAAAACGACTCGACACAACACGCCTCCAATCCATTTATGAAATTTCCCACCCAAAAAAATCCAAGACTGACAAAGATTCGACAGGAAACGAATCCAGGATACTTTTTTAGCACACCTCGTAGAGAAATGTACTGATCTTGACGCTAGTAGTAAAAAAATGATTTAAAAACAATGAAGAACAACAGAAAATAATAGTAGTCAGCTTAGAAATCAAGTCAGGATGTATTAAGAAGGAGTCCAAGAATAAGGAGAAAAAAAAAATATAGAAAATGAGACGAAGTAAAAGAAGAGGCAGAATATAAATGAGAAAAGGAGCCTTTGCAAAAAAAAAAAATTAAAAAAAAAAAAAAAAAGGAATTCAGCGATACAGGGCAGGTTACAAGAAGTTGTAGAGATATTATCGATCAAGTTTTTTTTCAGAAATTTAAAAAAGAAGGAAAAGAAGATGAAGAGTATATGAAGGAGAGGAAAACGACACGATTGAGGTGAGTGCTGGAAGAAGAAGAGGATTGGAAATAGAAAAGGAAAAAACGACAAAACGACAAAACGATACGGATGACAACAATTGGAAAAATGTACAAATCTTTATTGTCTTTCTTCTTTTTCTTGTTATTCATCTTGTTCTTGTTCCTCTTCTTCTTCTTCTTCTTGTTCTTCATTGTCTTCTTCTTTCTCTTCTCCTTCTTCTACCTTGTACAGGTGTAACAGACCCTCTGCTGGCCGTGATCTAACTTAGAACATTCTCACACTCATCCACATCATCATGACCATACTCAGTAAATGACATATCAAACAGCAGGTGGCATATTTATTATATCATACAATGAGTAGAGAAATTACAAACACAATATAATACATATCTTAACTAAACATTCTACTAAAACGGGAATTGTAAGCATTAGCTATTGATGGAATTCCCAATTAACTAAAAACCCAGTTCTATTGCCTTGCAATTGCATCACACACACATCGCCTTAACTGCGTCTTCAACACACCTTATCAAATACTCTTCCTCACTGAAATCCCCTCAGGCGGGCGATCTCGACATAACTCGTTCACAATGTGTCCTTGCTTACAAACACACTTTCAGATTATCTATTAATGCAAAACTCACACACCTATTTGAGCGATCCTGTTCTATTACTAAACATTCGTCCAACCGTCTATCAATCGCTCCTCTATCTAAGTCGGTGAGTTAAACATACGATCCACGTTCAGTCTCTCTCTCTCTCTCTCTCACTCTCCTCCATACAGCCTCTCTCTCTCCCTCACTCTCCATCTCTCCTCCAGCCTCTCTCTATCCAGCCTCTCCTCCAGCCTCTCTCTCTCCAGCCTCTATCCAGCCTCTCTCTCTCCATACTCTCTCTTTCCAGCCTCCCTCTCTCCAGCCTTCTCGAGCTAAACTTTGTCTCGAGTTATATATCCTCAAGCAAAGCCAGAGCTTGACCAATCGATCTCAGGTATGGTCATCTTCAATCCCTATTGGAACGAAACACTTTGCACACCTGTCACTCATTTCTCTCGTAGCAAGCCCCGCTGCCAATTTCGTCTGTCAATCAATCTCCCCCTACCAAAATCGGAAGGCCAGTGGTCAGTTTCTATCTGTCCACATTCCTTAACCCAACTCTGTTCTCCTTTGCTGAGACGGTGAGTGACCTTGACATGCATTCAGGTAGCTTTAAGCTTTAACATGTTCAGGCATCCTAAACTCCCCTTGCTCCGGCGGGAACTGTTACACAGTTTCAGGCTTCAACTTGAATATCTCTAAAGAAAGCAATGGTCCACATGATGTCCTCGATATCTCCATAGAGCTTATCTTGGATTGGGACGATGGCCAAATATGCCTTCTCTGTAACTAGTATATTGGACACATCGCAGCTGATGTTCAGCACTAACTTGTCAGTTCACATTCATCGGTATGTCCTAATTTGAACTTGTTGAATAGATGGTATCGTAACCTATTGTGTTCTGTGCCGAGTCTGAAAATGAACACACCAGTTTAACTTGTACTAAGCGTCATTTGTTGTCGTCCTTGATACTCCGATAACCACTTTTTCTTGTATCTGCAGATGGCAAACATGCTGGCCTCTTCATAAGTTATACATATGTTATGTCGAGACAGCGTTCTGTCTTCTCTAGCCAGAATGACAACATCCTGATTGCCAAGTAACGAAGAACGGCATCACTAGCGGAAAACCTACAAATCAAATCAGTATATTTTATTAAAGAAAACTTGGCTTAAACATCGCTGTCATCTAATCTGATAATAACGTAAGCAATTTGTGTTGTTGTAACAGATCCAGCAGCATCCGGGTTCTCACCGTTTGGACCAATGCCATGTAAAGGTATCTGCGTATGTTTATCGGTTGTTGTCTGGTTCCATACACAGTGTTTCATTTATCTGGTTTCGGAGGAAGTATGTTAGTATGTTCCTAACATCTTTGCGCGCTGAGCACTTAAATAGATGATGATCAACAGTTTCATATGAGTGTGTGCACAGCTGGCACTCATGAGCGTGCTGGGGTTGGATCCTGTTCAGTTGCTTTTTAAGTGGGATCTGTTGCGTTCTCAATCAGAAAATGATGCTTTCATCCTTCATTGTGAGTTGATTTACACTGTCATTTGATCTGGGGCTTGCCATATGTCTGTAGACCTTCCTCCACATGTTTTCCATGGCCCATTTGTTCAGCCAAATTTCTTTCATTGCTGTTCGTATGAGCTGATTGGCTGTTTGTAAAGATGTTGCTGACTGAAGCAGCTATTGTCTTGATCCTTGCTGTGCTAGTCTGTGTGATTTGTCGTTGCCAGGTATGTTTGAGTGTGCAGTGATTAGAACTGTTTGGACAACATGGGAGGTGATAATATAGTCAAAGTCTAGAGATATTTGGAAAAGGTCAGGTCTACAATGACCAGCAACTTCTTCTAAAGCTTGAAAGACTGACATCGAAACTGTGAAACTAAACAATGTTTTCGGCTTTTAAAGGAAGTAATAAGCAACATGTACCTTTAGCACGCCACATCATTTTTTTACGAAAAATGTGCATCTCGCTTTCGTAGTTGACTTTCACAATTTGTAACTTTTCTGTTTGCTTATCAATAAATATGATTTTCTTGTGTGTAGAGACAAACTTGAATAAAGAACGCGTGGGTGTTATTGTTTTTGTTGTGTGTTTGTTAGTTTCTGAGATATAAAAAGGCGAAGTTGAAAATTTATGTAAATCTCGGAAAAAGGTTTGGACTCGACCTCTAGGCCTAGTCGCTCCAATAGAAAACCATGGAAACCACAACAACGTATCGATACTGTGTTTACAATACCGACACAGCTGTTAGTTTCCAATTCAAACATAGTTATTTCATCTAAACAAACAAAATAAACAGATAAAGATCTTTCCCAACAACCTACTTCACCTTTGGCAAAATGTTGGCTTGCTCCAAACGGCGTATACAAAATTAAAATTGTTCAAAAGCCATTTGTAATCTAACATACGATACTTTAACCGGCAAAATATCGTGTATATATGATGACGTATTCAGCATTAAAAAATGGCTGTCGGGAGTGTCCCCGTTCAAACTTTTCTTTTTCCCGAAACCCTTTTTTTGAATGCCGAGTGAGTCCAAAAATTCTTGACCAGAGTGCGCTAAAGGTTTAATATATGAATACTTCCTGAAGCGAGGCGGATTGGGGGGGGGGGGGGGGGGGGGGGGTTTCGAGGTAAGGTGTTCGCCTCGAGTGCTGGAGTTGCGGGTTCATATCACAGTGCAGACCGGGATTTATTCACGTGGATCATCTGATAAAAATGTCTCCAATCTCTTAGCAGTGAGATTTAACGCCCGTGTTCAGTGGTGCGTACGTTAAAAATCCCTTGGCAGTTGGAAATCGAAAAGAGTAGGCATAACGACCGCTGCTTGGGCAACATTCAAGTTAAAAATATACTCAAATTATTCTAGGGCTTCTCGCCCCATAGAGAATATGTCGCATAAAAGGGGACTGTGGGGCTATAACATCAAGTCGTGGTTATATGGTTAGAGGAGCGGCACAGATTGCGCCTGATAGGCTGCGGGTCTACTTTGCTCTAATTTACGCTTCCACCACCACTCTCAAAAATAAACGACTGTTTTCCATGGGCTACCAACCTCAGATACTGAGATTAACCTGCCAAGTCACCAGCGGATTTTCGATTTTTAGAGCCAGGTAATGTAAATGAAACTGGTTGTGCTGCAGTCTTCTAAACCAGTATAAAGACGTTAAGTTAAGCTAAGAAGATACAGAGGTGTATGACCTGACAGCAGGCAGCGAATGATAGCTGGCTACTTTCATCTGGGTCAGCGAATCACAGCTGACCAAGACCATATTCTGCCTCCAAGCGGCGGTCCTGGAAACAGTCTGCACTAGTTTAGTCTAGCTAAGAGAATAAGGATCGCAGTGGGAAGTGAAACCCGGTAACCCAAAATGCCAATTAAAATCGAATGTAGAGAACCAAAAGGTGCAGATATCTCAGCCTTGTTGTAAACTACGACACAGCGTCACAACGTTCTTTTCAGGATGAAAGCTGAAGAAGAAGAAGAAGAAGAAGAAGAGGAAGAAGAAGAAGAGGAAGAAGAGGAAGAAGAAGAAAGAAGAGAGAAACAACCTAGCACTGCATGACAATATGGCTGGAAACAAGGAACAACTGGAACGTTGAAATGTTTAAAAAGTATGTGGTTGAGAAAGAATTTGATCGTTAACGTCATCATACCTATTGACGATGGTAGACAAGCATTTCCATTCATTTGCGAACTACAAGACTCAGTACTAACAAAGAGATGCCACGCCTCCAAATCATTGTTATGAAATCTCCGATCAAATGATAAACAAACATCATACATTAGCAATGTTTATTTAAATAAGGCCGCTACAGGAAATTAGATCAGTCAAAGAAGCAGTACAAATATTTTTCTGACAAATGCGATACGATTGACAAGGATATGTGCAATCAATCAGTTTGTTAAACTCTACGAAATGGAAATGTCTAATATATCACATTCTGTTTGCTAAGATATAGTTTCTCTTCACAAAAGGGCATTAGTTGATGCAATACTCCACGCTTCGTAATTCGCTGGACAACCCGTGCTCACGACAGAACGGATTGGAAACTGAACTGAGACGTGCACAAGACCAAAGAACGCAGTACTGCTCGAGCCCAGCCCGCAGAGCAGAAAAAAAGCAACAGCTGGTTACTACCCGTTCGCAAGAGCTGAGACCTTCACCAGAGCAACCACCCTCGTAGAAGAACAGATCGACTAAGCCTAAGTTTAAGACTATAACTAAAACTAAGACTAAAACTAAGGCTAAAACTAACACTAAAACTGAAACCAAGATTAACACTAAGACCAAGACTAACATTAAAACTAAGACCAAGACTACGTCTACAAGACTAACAATTAAGGCTATGACTATCACTAACACTAAGACTAACACTAAGACTAACACTAAGACTAACACTAAGACTAATACTAAGACTAATACTAACACTAAATTCAATACTAATACTAAGGCAAAGACTAACAGAGACTAAGACTAAGACTAAAACTAAGACTAAAACTAAGGCTAAAACCAACACTAAAATTGAAACCAAGATTAACACTAAGACCAAGACTAACATTAAAACTAAGACCAAGACTACGTCTATAACTAAGGCTAAGACTAACAATTAAGGCTACGACTATCACTAACACTAAGACTAAGACTAACACTAAGACTAAGACTAAGGCTGAACTAAGACTAACACTAAATTCAATACTAATACTAAGGCAAAGACTAACAGAAACTAAGACTAAAACTAAGACTAAGGTTAAGAAAAAGTTTCCAGACTAAGACAAAGGCTAAGACTAACACTAAGGCTATGACTATCCC
The DNA here is from genome assembly GCA_036924085.1 of Ariolimax columbianus. Classification (NCBI taxonomy): domain Eukaryota; kingdom Metazoa; phylum Mollusca; class Gastropoda; order Stylommatophora; family Arionidae; genus Ariolimax; species Ariolimax columbianus. Next base: position 91,979,168 of record JAVGWX010000003.1, read on the forward strand.
TAAGGCTAAGAATAACACTAAGACTAAAACTAAAATAAAGACTAAGACTAGGGCTAAGGTTAAGAAAAAGCTTCCAGACTATGATTAAGACTAAGATAAAGGCTAGGGCTAAGAATAAGACTTAACATAAGGCTCAGAACAGAGAATGAGGTTAAGTCTATGACTATTTTTGTTGTTGCATTCGCCTTATTTCTCTATTCCGAAAGTCGGTGTGCGTTCCATTACGTTATTATTTTGTCCCTGTCGGTCCAGTGCATCAGACTTCGGCAAGCCTTTTATGTAAAGGTCTGCTTCCTCCGGCATTTTGTAAGGGTTTGCTTCACCGGGGTAATGGCCAGTGATGTGATTGGGGAGTGAACCCAGCACCTTCGGGTTGTGAGCCGTGTCACTTAACTACTACCCCACGCCATACCAAGACTATGACTAAGGCTTCAGTTGCTTTGACATGCTAAAGTCCGTACCACAAATAAAAATCGACACCAGTCGACTTTCTCTGTCTTTTGCTCTAAAAGGGGCATGGGCCTTCGACTACTGCTGGAACTGTTGCAAAGAGTTGATTAAAAAGGGCAAGATTTCTAATTAATAGGCAGGCACTGCTCCCTGCAATGACAAGTTAGAGGCATTATCCACTTAGCCAACCTAAACCCCTATTAATCTTGCCATTAAAACTGGACATTTAATTAGTATTTGAGTTGCTACTCATTAAGACGTTAACTGATGATTCACCCCGAAAAGCCGATATCTTGGGTCACAAGATGTCTTACAATGCTACAGAGGCGATATATTGGTTTTAATAATTCCCATACATATTTATTGAAAGGATTTTCAATACAAAATTGTCCTCATTGTAAACACATGGCTGTTGAACATAGCAACAGTTTTCACAAATTGCAAAAATTAATGAATTAATGATCCAGGAGGCCAAAATTGACTGGAGTGAATAAATTATAAATCTCGTTTCTCCTTCACTGCAATTACTTCAATTACTTTCACTGAACTTCTGGAATACCCATCGGAGCTAAGCCTTCCTCGGCAAATGCCGAAGACCATGGATACTAACGGTTCCTTTAACTTGTTGACTGTACACACTCCTGCGCAATCCTGGCATGACTACCACTTCGTTCCATCGTAATTTCTTGTCAAAGTTATGCGGTCGCAAATAACCGAATCATCTATTGTGGTGTCACCAACCAACAAACGATCATTAATAGGCTTCAAAATGTCACTTATTTGTGTGTTTAATGCGTCCTTATTAACGATTGCATGTGAAGCCAGAATGTCAGCTCTTTCGTTGCCTTATACCCATGCACGATCTGGATAGTAGATTTCCACCAGGTCTTGTATGTTTAAAACCTCAACGACTGTTATCCAGTCTTGTCTTAGCCATCCCTTCTCTACCTTCCGACAACCACTGTACTATCGCGGAGTGTCTCTGCACTACTTTCCCAGTGGAGCCAAGAGCTGAACAATTTTTCCCGTTTGACGGAGCCTGCTGAGTGAATGTATCCACCTACGGAATATAGTCCTGAGTGCGAGCTAGATCGTTTAATTTCACAGCATATATAAAAACACCTTGGTCCTTACGATGGTTTGTAAACGTGGCCATTTTGGTTAGAAGACCCCCAAAAAATATCATAACCGCAGTACACTAACTATGAACTGGACAAGATGCAACCGTGCATGAAATGACAGCAGCCATCAACTATTAGCTGGCTGCTTGTCTAAGAGTCGGCGAACCAATGCTGAACAAGACACTATTTCGCTTCTACCTGGCGGCCCTGGAAACAGCCTGCACTAGTGTAGCCTGACAAGAGATAGGGATCGCAGTTGGAAGGCAAACTCGGAACACAAAAATGACAGCTGAAATGTGATGTGTTAGCCGACAAGGTGTGGATATTGCAGCGTCGCTGTAAACTACGACGCAACGTCATTTCTATGCCGAGCGCCGAAGACGAAACTGATCATCAACAAGCAGGCACGAGGTCAATGGAGATGGCAACAAAGAAGTAATTTTATAAACGACTGTTTGAAGTCTCTGACGTGACTGCCTTTTGAAAGCCTAGGAAAGGCTCACCCTCTACCCAAAAATGGCATGCTGGTCCGGATGTGTCCGACTGAAAAGTGCAGATATCGCAGTCAAGCAGTAAACTACGGCACGGCGCATTCAGTTCTTCCACTACATTCTACTACTTGCAAAGCCCTTTTCATTACTTGGCAGTAGGAGTTTGAGAAAGAAAAGAAAAAGAAGACAAGGAAGAAGAAGAAGTAAAGAATATTCAATGCCATGACTTTTTTCTATTTCATATTGATATTCAGTCCATCTTGCTAACATACACACACACTCGTTCCCTTTTCTCTTGAATATGTTTATGTGTGTAGACAAATAATGCAATGTCATCTGTGTATCCATGAGGAATAGGAAATTAGGTATGTTTAAATGTGATTACGATTTCATGAAACATAGTGGTTTCTCTTATTCAGACAGTTTTGCAAGTATTATATGTAACATGTCTGCTCAGGTCAGGTCAGTGCATAACCGGTGACGCCGTTGGGGCACCCATGAAGACACCACCACAAATGCACGATAACCCTCTCTGTCAGCGGCTGCTGCCTGTGTTTCCTCTGGTCGGAGATTCGTCCATTCTCTTATGTTGTCCTCTCCCCTATTTTTGGGACGATCTCTCGTCAGCGTTGCACCTTTCCGTGTGGGATCGTATTTGCAGGACCGTTTGATCTTGATATGTGCCTGTAGCAAGCGAGTTTCCTTCTTTTGACAGCTGCTAAGAGATCTTAAAAAGGCCCTATTGCTGTTGTCATTCTTTCTCGTATTTCCTCATTTGTAACTCGATCTTTGCACGCGGCATCTAGAAGTCTTCGGAAACATCTCATCTCCTAAGGACTGTATACTCTGCTGCAGGTCAGCTCTATTTGACAAGTCTCACAAACATAGAGGAATATTAACAGAACAAATGTGCGCATTAATCTTAGTTTCGCACATATGGCTGAATTTGTCTTGTTTAACACCAAAACATTATTCAACATGAGACAACTAAGCGAAACAAGCATTGAATTTAATCTTAAACTCACCATTTCATTCATAAATCAAGCAAAGGTCCTGACAGAGTAGGCAGACATAAACTATAGACTATGCTAGACGACTATGGAGTCGGTGTACAAGGGTAGCAGTAGTCTAGAGGTAAGGCACTCATCTCTCAAAGCGATGACCGAAATCGGTAGACGATCGAATCCCTCAAGTTTCAAACGACTCCTGGTCTTAAAGGAGGTAAGATCAGAATATCTGCTTCCTGCGTTACCTCCAGTTGTCTTGGCCGATCTTCTTGCCACTTGTCAAATGCAGCTCGTGAAGAGACAGTGAGGTTGATGACCAGCGCAGTTACTTCCTTACTATAATCCAACTACAACGCAAGTTATATTTTCAAAACAGAAACAGTCTGATGATGTCGCCATGAACAACTAACTAGTACAGCTATTACATATTAGAGTTCTGTACCAAGAGTTCTAAAGTGTAATAAGAACAATCGATGGCTTGACCGAAACAATGGAGATACCCATAATAAGACACGTTTGTGTTGTCGATACTACTCTTCAGTAGATATATGGAGAGAATAACACTGTAGGCCAAAAGGGAGCATCTACCAAGAAATACAGACTCTGAGTGTAAGAGATATGGTATGATAATTAAGACATCAAGACAGAAACACTACGGATAAGCAGATCACCTGAAAAATAAACATCAAGCTAAACGAGACCAAGTTAAAAGAAGTCAAGGAATTCAAATACTTGTGTAGTTTTTTTTCACACAGGATGGATGTTTTACAGAGAAATAAAGATCAGGTGCCAAAAAGGGAACGCTTTTGCAAAGCAGATACCACCATTATTGAAACAACCTACGGGATCAAGATGCCGGGCATCGCATAAGCTGCAGTGGTCAGCGACCCATAGCTGACTGCTAGCGTCAGGGCCAGCGAACCAAAGCTGCCAAGACCCTTCTACACCTCCACGCGGTGATCCTGGATAACAGGCTGCAGCAGGGCAGACTGGCTAAGGAGAAGGGAATGCTAACCCGGTACTCAAAAAATGCTTGCTGAAGTCGGAGTGTTGGACCGAAAGGTGCAAATATCGCAGCGAAGCTGTAAACTACGACACAATGCATTCCGTTCTCTGGACTACATTCTGCTACTTACCCTTTCAGGGTTTGGTAGTAGGAGATTGAGAACGAACGAAGAAGAAGGAGAAGAAGAAGAAGAAACAACCTACAGTAAACATGTCCACATAAGACCATTGATCATTAGTATATTCATTCCAACTCTCTGTTACCAGTGCCAAACGTGGACTTAAGTAAAATCTCTAGAGAGAAAGATTACGACATGTGAGATTAGATGCCTCCGGAAAACTATCAACGGAATTAGGAGAGACAGAATGCGGAATGAGGAGGCATGAAAGATCGTTGAAGCTAGACGGCGTTCTGCAAATTTTAATAGACAGAAAATCAAGTGGTTCGGCTACCTAATGAGAATGCAACCTGACCAACTAACCCTGTGAACTTATAACGCACGACGATCCGGTTTTCGCAACCGTCGCAGACCAAGAACGAGAGGGAAAGGAAATATTACGGATATTCTAAATCGTTATGCGATGACGACTACTTCAGCGACACGTGTGTCTATGGACAGAAAACTACGGCTCCCCACGTCACCTCATGGTACAAATAGATAAGACAAGACAAGACAAGACATGCATGAAACATTTTCTTGTTTTTCTTTTATATTTTCTTCTTCTTCTTCTTCATCATCATCATCTCTTTCCACATCATTTCTTCTTTTTCATTTTCATCTTTATTGTCCACCATGATAATCCCGTTTCGTTGCGTTGTAGTTTACTTAAGCGAGGCTGCGATATCTGCTTCTTTTGGCTCAACACATCCTGTTTCAGAACAGCACATTCTGCCGAAGATGGATGTGTCGGACCAAAAGGTGCAGATATCGCAGTCAAACTGTAAACTAGCGACAAAACTCAATCCGTTCTCTGAACTACATACTGCTGCTTGCAAATCCCAGTTCAGGGCTTGGTAGCGGGAGATTGAGAACGAACGCAGAAGAAGAAGAAAAACAGCACATTTTATGGACAAGACTACCTTTTCTTTTTAATCCATATTTGTTCTTCTTCTTCTTCGTACGCTGTCAGACGTCAACCTCATGTTTGTTCAACAAGTTGGTTCAACGAGCTGCGACGGTCGGTCCATGATGTCAATTTTTTTCGGAGATCCCTGGGTTCATCGCTGGAGATACGGAGTTCGTGCTTTGTGCGATGCTCTCGACAGACTGCAGAGAGAGACAGAGCTAAAATAGGGAAAAAACCCGAGGCAATGAAGTCGAGCCCCCCCGCTTAAATTTTTTTCCCCCAACAAGTGCGATTTCCATTTCATGCAACATAACTTCAGCCTTCAGCTAAGTTTTACAACGCACATTGCATCAGATATTCTCCGTCCATTCCTTTGGGGGGGGGGGGGGGCCGTTCTTAAGTTCTGCCAATGAGACTTCATGTCTACTCGCCATAGCTTCTATTATGTTTAGTAAGTGGTTCTGAGTGGTTATGAGTAAGTGACCTATCCATCTCTCAGTTCTCTCCTGAAACGTCAACCATATTGGTATTAATTTGTATTTTTTATAACACATGTTGTTTTTTAGCTCTCTCTCTCTCTCTCTCTCTATATATATATATATATCACTATCTCTCTATATCTCTCTCTATCTGAGAGAGAGGTAGATAGAGATAGATATTTATATATATATATCTATCTATCTATCCATCCATCTATCCATCTCTTTCTTTCCCTCTTATTGTATCCACTTGTGCGACAAAGTGGTGTGGTTAGTCACGTGTCTACCTAGGACCAGGCATACTGCAGTAGTTGTCGACACCCAATGACATTTTAGGATATCCCCAACATTCCCTGTCCACCTGGTTCTTGTGCTTCCACTGTTGCGTAATCATGAAATTCGTATCTTATAAGCGCGCAGGTATAGCTACTCATACTTAGTTGAGTTAACGTTTTGACGACGTTTTTGTTTTTGGTAACGATTTCAATGGTTTTGTCTAGCATCCCGACGGGTACATGCGAAGACGGACCACGACCATCATGGCTGTAGAGCAATGCATTGAAATAAACTCTCAACTATGGGGATCACAGTGCTAATCCCCACTTCGATGATCAGACTGCAGTGACACAGATAGTATTCATTAATTAAGAGAGGACGATGAACTTGATCAGCATATTTCACCTGCCCTTGAGGCTAGTATTAGTTCCCCTTCCCACAGATCTGGGACATGGTCGATTCCGAGAAGATAACTGGTGAAACAAAACACAAATTTTCGTGTATCTCTCCCTCTCTATCATTATCGTCTGCATCCAAAGATAGCTCCAGCAACGGGAGCTAATTCAGTAGCCCAGTACACATTCCAGATACTGTTAAGTGTGGAAACAGTTGTCTCCCACTGTGTATTCTCTCAGCCCTAATTGACTAAATCATCACCAGCATTCACGCCCATTCACTCTGACGCGCCGTTTCCTCACACATCAGGGACCAAGTAATAGGATCCCCGTGGCCTTCCCTGAAGTGGGGGGCCACGTAAAGTCCGATAATGATTTATTGATGGACTGCCTTTTCTATAATTAAACCGGTAGCTTTCGAAAACTGCTGGTATCAGGGCGGTTGATCTGAATGGGGGTGGGCTGACGGTGCCGGTGTCTTTATACGACCTTGAACTTTTGTTGTAGTGTAATGGATACGAACAATGTTTAATATAACAGACTAGAGAAAGAAAGAGCCAATAACTGGTTAGAGGATTAGATTCTCGAAGTAAAAGTATTTGGTTCTCACCATCGGAGCACGTTACCATTAAACGCTCTGAGCGCATGCGTAGATGATCAATTTCATCGATTGTCTATCAAAACCACACTGATTGTGCACGCATCCCTGGCACAACACGCACCAGCTCACCGAGTTGTAATGGATAACCCGACTTGTAGAGCTAGAGATTGCAAATAATTTTTTAAAATTTCAGTAACTTCATTTGTTGATGTGTTGCTTTGTGTTGTCGTTTTCATTTTGGGTTGTTTTGTTATGTTTGGGCTTTGGTGCTTTGTCCTTTTGTTGTTTTGTTCTTTTGTCACTGTTTTTGTTTTTTTCACTTTGTTGCGTTGTTGATTTTTGCAATGTTGCTGTTTTATTCGATTATTGTTTAGACGTTTTGTTGTTTTCTCTTTTTTGCTGATTTGTAATTGTTTTGCTTTCTTATTGTGTTGTTTTGTCGTTTTGTTGTTTAGGAGTTTTGACGTTTATTTTATTTTGATGCATTTCAGTTTTTGTTATTTTTGTCGTTTATGTTGTTTTGTTATTTTGTTGTTTTGTTCTTTATCGCTTTGTTGATTTTTTATTTTGTTGTTTTCATGTTTTGTCGCTTTGTTGTTTTTATGTTGCATTTTATAATGTTTTGGCGTTTTGTTGTTTTTTTTAATGTTGTTTCTTTGATGTTTTGTCTGGTTGTTTCTTTTTTTATTATTTTGCTGTTTTGATGTTTTGGCATTTTGTTGTTTTTTATGTTGTTTCTTTGATGTTTTGTCGTTGTGTGGTTTTTCATGTTCCTGCGTCGATTTTTTTTTCCCGTGTTGTTGTGTTGTTCTTCTTTGCGTTCGGTTTCGTATGCTCGTTTTATGCCACCATGGGCTGCCTCCATGAAGTGACGTCAGTCGCAGGTCCTCAATGGTTCCCCACAGTTTGTCTTGTATGTTTCTCTCCTCGGGCCAGGTCTTCTCGCGGGAGCCTTGGTGCAGTGGACATGTTTGCAGGATGTGTTCTGGAGTCTGGGGTCCTCTCTGACATGTACACTGTGCAGTCTGTGCTGCTTTCATTTTATGCATGTGTGCATTTAGTCTGCAATGACCTGTTCTGAGGCGGAAAATTGTGGTATACCGTTTCCCATTCAGTCTATTGATTGGGCCCTGTGCTTATTTGCTGTTTGTTCTCTCTATCCACTGTTGTTTATATTTTTTTTGAATGTATGCCTTGACTTCTGGCAGTGACACTAGGTGAGTGAATTGTTCTCTTTTTGTTTTCTTCCCTCCTCGACCAGTCTGTCCGCCTATTCATTCCCAGGTATGCTGGAGTGAGCTGGAATCCACTGGAGGGTGATTTTATTGTGATCTGAGAGTTTTTTAGCTGGCATATCAGTTCCCTTTCCATTCGTGGTTCTCTTGGTGTGGCCTGCACAATGTCCATGCAGTCACACAAAAACACTATTCTGTTATCCTTTAACCCCTTGTCATCCAATAGTTTGACTGCTTCAATTATTGCCTGTTGCTCTGTTCTTAGATTTGTCGAGGGCTCCCCGGCAGCACTTGCTTTTTCTATAACGGTTCCATCCTGTAGAAATATGACGAGTCTCGCCCCTCCTTTCCTCAATGCTTCCTCTGATGATCCATCTGTGTAGACGTTCGTCCACATGGGTTGAGGATAGGCGTCTCCAATATGCTTTAGGTATTTTTTCTCTCAATGCATGGTCTGATTCTTCCACCTTTCTATCGATACCTGGTATTTTCGCTTCCACCGTGAAGTTGGGCTGTTGGTCTGTATTTTCATATACTTGAATCATTTCCCATTTCGTTGGACATTTTGATATGATGTCACTGTTCCTGGCTGTAAGGGCTTTTGATAGATGCTTGAAGCTTGTTCTTTTAATGCGGTTTTTTGGTTAATTATTGACTTTTCCCTGCATTGGATGTTTATTCATGCGATTGTATTTTTCTGTCAGGTTTAGTATTTTTCCTTCTCTGCGCTCACCGAGGCTCTGGAGGCCTGCTACCGTTTCGAGTTCTCTGATTGGGGTGCTTCGCAGACCTCCTGTAATAATTCTGAGCCCGGTATTCTGTGCCCTGTCTAGTTTCTGTAGGTTGGTCTTTGCCGCTGTTGCATAGGCACCCATGCCATATTCCAGTGTTGGCCGTACATATCTCGAGTTGACCTGTCAGACTGTGTTTGCATCTGCGCCCCAATTTGTCCCTGCTAGTTTTTTCATCAGCCTTGGTCTGAGTGTGGCCTTCTTTTGAGTATCCTCTATGTGTGGGCCCCATGTTAATCTTTTGTCACATCTCATTCCTATGTATGTTGGATTGTCTTCTCTATGAAGTAGGCTTTCTAAATATAGGTCGACCTGCTCTGGCTTTGTAGAGAGCGAGAAGAGTTGAGAGGCCCTTGCTTTTGTTTCTTGTGACACCCCATGAGTCTGTTCATTTCTTTACTTCTTTAATTATTTCCTGCATTCTTGCTTTTGCGGTTCCAATGTTTTCTGCCTGGGTCCATATGGCCAGGTCATCCGCATGGAGTGCCTTGTGGATGTGTGGTCTTGTGGATGTGTGGTCTGAACTGTTTTGGTAGATCATTAATGAAGAGGATATACAAGGTAGGGGATAGTGATCCTTCCTGGGGAACCCCCTCATGCAGTTTGACCATTTTGCTCCTGTGTTCTCCCAGCCTGACTCTCGCACATCGTGAATGAAGGTAGTCTTTGATCCAGCCACGCATTTTCCCCCTTAATCCGCAGCCCGCTAATTTTAACATTAGTCCTTTCTTCCAGACTTTATCAAAAGATTTAGTCAGGTCAAAGAAGGTGGCCAATAGTTTGCATTCCCTCTGAATGGCATCTTCGATTTCCTGGGTCAGATAAGTGGTCTGGTCGTCGGTACTCCTGTATTTTCTATAGCCAGACTGGCACTCATCTAGAATTTTGTTTTTTTCAAGGAAAGTTAGCATCCTATTGTTCACAATTGTTGTTATTTTTTATGTTGTGGTTTTGTTTTTTTGTCGTGTTCCAAGAAACTCCTGTTGTAGTTGTTCAATTTTGACGATCGCTCTCTTGTATCAGGTTACAGTGGCTCTTCTTATTTACCGGGGCGTACTGAAGAAGATAGACATGTCCCCTCTTGGATGTAACAGAGAGTATAAGGATTTTCTTTTACTGGCTCACTACAATGTTGAGAAAAGGGGGGGGGGGCTGGAACGTCTATCCCCACTTCGCTGGCAGGGTGCTGCCACGTAGCCCGTTACCACATGCACGACGTGCAGATGAGGTGGAAGTATTGTCATAAGACGCAGCAACGACAACGGCCAACAAAACAGCTACAATTACCAGAAAAAACAATGTTTTCTGAACTTAAAATATGCTTCTTTTCATTCATCGACGCGTGCTGTGCATAGTTTCTGAGAAATGATACTCATCAACAGGAAATGAAACTGAGACGATAGAAACAGAGTAAGAAGAATAGAAGGGTGAAGACGATACGAATAAGTAGAATATTAATAACTACTTAAACTCGTTACACATAAATACACATCCTTTCGATTCTGATTACTTCAGTTCTTAGTGCCTGTATAGCGAATGCCTTTTGGTAGTCTTATTCCTTATTTAGTCGATTCCTCTGATACTCTGGAGTGTAGAGTCTTCTACCTTACTTAGTCGCTCCTCTTATACTAGGGAGTGTAGAGTTTTCTAGCTTACTTAGTCGTTCCTCTTATACTATGGAGTGTAGAATTTTCTACCTTAATTAATCGCTCCTCTAATACCCTGGAGTGCATAGTCATCTACCTTACTAAGTTGCCCTTCTTATACCATAGAGTGTAGATTCTTCTACCTTACTTAATCGCTCCTCATAAACTCTGGAGTGTAGAGTTTGCTACCTTACTATGTCGCCCCTCTTATACCCTAGAGTGTAGTCTTCCACCTTACTTAATCGCTGGACACTGCAAACCTTTTCAAACTTCACGACTCTCCGTTCTGTGGTCGGGACAGGGGCTAAAATACATTTCTGATTTCTGCCTAGGGTAGGAAGAAAATCCACAGTATACCTAGACATAATTAACTAGAATCCCCAAGGGCTAATCGTTCAGAGAAGCTGATTAATAATAATAATTAGAAGAAGACGAAGATCTGACTCAATCATTCCATCGGAAAGGTCAATAAAAGCTGAACTCACACACATACACTCTCTCTCTCTCTCTCTCTCTCTCTCGTCTTATCCACTTGTGCAGCGAGGCTCCGTGGTGAGCCGCAGTTGTCTGTCTAGGGCCAGGGGCGTTGCTGTCGTTGACAACATCCCATGGCGGTTTTGGCTATCCCTAACATTTCCTATCGAGCTGGCTATCTGTCTTCTACGATTGCGTTAGCCCAATAGCCGTACGTTATAAACGCGCAGGGGTAACCTGCAAGGTCGAATTCGAATTAGTTGACCGAGCCACTTGCACTGCTCGACCCCAGCACGCTCAGCAGAGAAATGCACCCGTCTATTACTAACTCAAACAAGAGTTGAGACCTCAGCAAAGGGCTAACGAATTTGTAGATGCACAGATCCACTAAGACTAGGACCACTTGATTTTCTCCCTATCCATGTGTTCGGTGTATGGTCTTGTTCGAACACTTTTTCGATGTCATCATTTCTCATTCTGCTTCATCTAGTGACGTTGATAGTTTTTCTTAAGCATTTCATCATCAAAGTAGTAATATTTTTCTTTTGTGTCTTTGGATTCAGAAATATATACAACATGTAAACTAGTTAGAAAATGCAGTAATCATACCGTTTAAAGAAACAAGATAAGATAGATTTGTAACACTTCATCTCTAAAGGCAGTGTAAGTTTTGGTATTAGCACTGTTATGTCAGTAACTTCTTGACTATTCTATGAGGTGATGTTAAGTGCGTAGGTAAGGAAGGGTCAGGTGAAACATACTGATCAAAGTGGAAGTGAAGAGTAACATTAGGTTCAGATAAAACATACTGATCAAGGTGGGAATGAATAGTAACATCAGGGTCAGGTGAAATATGCTGATCAAGGTGGGAGTGAAGAGTAACATTAGAGTCAGGTGAAACATACTGATCAAGGTAGGAGTGAAGAGTAGCATTAGCTTCAGATGAAACATACTGATCAAGGTGGGAATGAAGAGTAACATCAAGGTCAGGTGAAATATGCTGATCAAGATGGGAGTGAAGAGTAACATCAGGGTCAGGTGAAATATGCTGATCAAGATGGGAATGAAAAGTAACATTAGGGTCAGGTGAAATTTGCTGATTATACCCTGGTGTAGAGTCTTCTACCTTACTTACTTAGTTGCTCCTCTAATACCCTGACGTGTAGAGTCTTCTACCTTACTCACTTAGTTGCTCCTCTATTACCCTGACGTGTAGATCCTTCTACCTTACTCACTTAGTTGCTCCTCTAATACCCTGACGTGTAGATTCTTCTACCTTACTCACTTAGTTGCTGCTCTAATACCCTGACGTGTAGATTCTTCTACCTTACTCACTTAGTTGCTCCTCTAATACCCTGACGTGTAGAGTCTTCTACCTTACTCACTTAGTTGCTCCTCTAATACCCTGACGTGTAGAGTCTTCTACCTTACTCACTTAGTTGCTCCTCTAATACCCTGACGTGTAGAGTCTTCTACCTTACTCACTTAGTTGCTCCTCTAATACCCTGACGTGTAGATTCTTCTACCTTACTCACTTAGTTGCTCCTCTAATACCCTGACATGTAGATTCTTCTACCTTACTCACTTAGTTGCTCCTCTAATACCCTGACGTGTAGATTCTTCTACCTTACTCACTTAGTTACTCCTCTAATATCCTGACGTGTAGAGTCTTCTACCTTACTCACTTAGTTACTCCTCTAATATCCTGACGTGTAGAGTCTTCTACCTTACTCACTTAGTTGCTCCTCTAATACCCTGACGTGTAGATTCTTCTACCTTACTCACTTAGTTGCTCCTCTAATACCCTGACGTGTAGATTCTTCTAACTTACTCACTTAGTTGCTCCTCTAATACCCTGACGTGTAGAGTCTTCTACCTTACTCACTTAGTTGCTCCTCTAATACCCTGACGTGTAGAGTCTTCTACCTTACTAACTTAGTCGCTCCTCTAATACCCCGACTTATAGAGTCGCCTAACTTACTTAGTCGCTCTTTTTCTACTCTGGCGTGTTGAGATTTACCAGAAAGAGCTTTAGACCTTTCTATTCTCTGTGTTCTTCTTGGCTTGGTTCCAGTCCAGTTCACGGTCTCTTAAAGTTGTAATCCCAGCGACCTTCGTCTCGTCCTCTGTGGCTGCATCCTTGACCACTAGCTTCTAATGACTCCCGTGAAAGATGGTCTTCTTTCATTCTGTAAACATGGCCTAGCAACTCAGATTCTTATCAGCCAAAACACAACCACAAGGAAAGCGGACATTCTAACAGATTCAAGGAGCGTACTCCAAGCCATCTCACGCCTTAAACAAGATAGACTCTCGCATGCAATAAAATATAGCATTGGGTTGCTGTAAAAAAAAACACAACATATTTAGTCCCACATGGATTCCGACACACTGTGAGGTCATTGGAAACGATAAGGCAGATGAGCTCACAAAAGCTGGAAGTGTAGGGCCGTAGACTTGCCATACACATAGCTATAAAGAAGTAAATATATTCATCAAACGATCCATGAGAACGGAACGGAGAGACCCGCACAAAGAATACAAGCTAGAAATAGGCAGCATAGACAAAGATATGCAGACAAAAATCTCCAGACTCAGAACGAGACATTGCAGACTCAAGCCATATCTCACACAGAACGAGTCTTAGAGACACCGCCACATACCAGTGTGTAGCAGCCAAGTAAACGTCAAAACATATCCTTCTGGACTGCTCCACTTATGCAGACAAAAGAGAGACAGTTTGGCCAGGGAGAGCAGCCATGCTCGAAATGCTGTTGAGGTCGTGCAAAGACATTAAATGCAGTCTTCTTCGTGAAGTTCACCAGGCCAGAAGTATAGCATGATCGAAGAAGAAGAAGAAGAAGAAGGAGAGGAAGAAAAAAGAAGAAGTGAAGAAGGAGAAGAAGAATAAGCAGATATATATTACATGCCAGAAATATTTCGACGCGGAAGTTTATGTGAGAGAACAGGTCAAATGCAAGCGAAACAGGAAATCTTAAAAAAAAAGGAAGAGTTGCATATGCCACACATTACAAAAGCTTCAGATCAGTATCAACAAGTAATGGCTGTCGTTGGAAGATTGAAAAAAGAGGAGGCAAAGTAAGATCAAATAGCACACGGAGAAGAGATCTAGAAGGCAATACAAGAAAACGGGAAGAAGATGGAAAGAGCTGGAAAAAAGCCCACAATAAAAGTCTGTTTAGTTGGTTGATGACATATTCACAACAAGATGATAAAAGGGAAAAAAGAAACAGAAGAAGTGCAAAACAAGGCATGTTGTCACTGCATTTGCCGCTTTGTGTGCAAGCTATTTGTTTCTAAAGATAACAAGAATTTATACATTGCAGGGGTTCGATCCGTATACTCAAGCTATGTAATGGGCGTACACTCATTTCTATATGCTCTACGTTGCATTTATTTTGAAGTTTCCCCTTTACGGTAAATTAAACTTTCGTAAAGCCTGTCGGGCCAGTCTAACAATCCATTCTAATCAGACTTGTTTACCGCTCACCCCACCCCTGGTTAAAAAAAGCCACAACAATATAACCACCTATAATCGTCGTGATGTAACGACCCCAGACGTCCTTCGCTGCAAATAAAGCAGTTATAGCACGTGTTTTACATTTCTCAGCACCACACTTCTTTGTCCTGAGTGGCTAACTGGGGTCTTTGTCCTGAGTGGCTAACTGGGGTCTTTGTCCCGAGTGGCTAACTGGGGTCTTTGTCCTGAGTGGCTAACTGGGGTCTTTGTCCCGAGTGGCTAACTGGGGTCTTTGTCCTGAGTGGCTAGCTGGGGTCTTTGTCCCGAGTGGCTAGCTGGGGTCTTTGTCCCGAGTGGCTAACTGGGGTCTTTGTCCTGAGTGGCTAACTGGGGTCTTTGTCCTGAGTGGCTAGCTGGGGTCTTTGTCCCGAGTGGCTAACTGGGGTCTTTGTCCTGAGTGGCTAGCTGGGGTCTTTGTCCCGAGTGGCTAACTGGGGTCTTTGTCCCGAGTGGCTAACTGGGGTCTTTGTCCTGAGTGGCTAGCTGGGGTCTTTGTCCCGAGTGGCTAACTGGGGTCTTTGTCCTGAGTGGCTAACTCGGGTCTTTGTCCCGAGTTGCTAACTGGGGTCTTTGTCCTGAGTGGCTAACTGGGGTCTTTGTCCCGAGTGGCTAACTCGGGTCTTTGTCCTGAGTGGCTAACTTGGGTCTTTGTCCCGAGTGGCTAACTGGGGTCTTTGTCCTGAGTGGCTAACTCGGGTCTTTGTCCCGAGTGGCTAACTCGGGTCTTTGTCCCGAGTGGCTAACTGTGGTCTTTGTCCCGAGTGGCTAACTGGGGTCTTTGTCCTGAGTGGCTAACCGGGGTCTTTGTCATGAGTGGCTAACTGGGGTCTTTGTCCTGAGTGGCTAACCGGGGTCTTTATCCCGATTGGCTAACCGGGGTCTTTGTCCTGAGTGACTAACCGGGGTCTTTGTCCTGAGTGGCTAACTGGGGTCTTTGTCCTGAGTGGCTAACCGGGGTCTTTGTCCTGTGTGGCTAACTGGGGTCTTTGTCCTGAGGGGCTAACCGGGGTCTTTGTCCCGATTGGCTAACCGGGGTCTTTGTCCTGAGTGACTAACCGGGGTCTTTGTCCTGAGTGGCTAACTGGGGTCTTTGTCCTGAGTGGCTAACCGGGGTCTTTGTCCTGTGTGGCTAACTGGGGTCTTTGTCCTGGGTGGCTAACTGGGGTCTTTGTCCTGAGTGGCTAACTGGGGCTTTGCTCTGAGTGGCTAACTGGGGTATTTGCCATGAGTGGCTAACTGGAGTCTTTGTCTTGGGTGGCTAACAGGGGTCTTTGTCCTGAGTGGCTAACTGGGGTCTTTGTCCTGAGTGGCTAACTGGGGTCTTTGTCATGAGTGGCTAACTGGGTTTTTTGTCCTGAGTGGCTAACTGCGATCTATGTCCTGAGTGGCTAACTGAGGTCTTTGTGTATGATAAGGAAAAGAATAACGCCACTGCCCCTCCCCCATTTCTATAGAGCATGCTGTAAAAGGCCATTAACTGTGTGACACTGCATAATGCTGGTCATGTTTAGGTGGTTTGTTTAGAGCAGCATAGATGGCGCCTAACAGACTGTGGGTCCATTTTTCTACAGTGTTTAAGTCTATTAAGATGGACTGGCTCATCGATTAACGACCCTCCTCGGCATTTGTCGGAACGAAAGCGGAGTAATAAGCTGCTTGACGTTAGACCGCTAAAGAGGACATCCTCATCCCGGCTACACACAGCTCAGGCTAGAGCCGGAACCTGCATACGGGTATTCTCACCTGTAGAAGTACAGGTCGGCTAAGACTAAAACAACTCTCTGTTGAAGTATCCAAGTCAGCTTTGCATTTTTATAAAGGCTATTCTATATTATCAGATGTCTCAGACACGAGGTCCGCCGATCATATGTGTGTCTGTTGCTTGGCTAGGTGAGATGATTGTCTGGGGCTAGACCAGGTGAGATGATTGTATGGGACCAGGTCAGGTGAGATGTGTGAGGCCAGGCCAGGTGAGATGATTGTCTGGGGCCAGGCCAGGTGAGATGATTGTATGGGGCTAGGCCAGGTGAGATGATTGTGTGGGGCTAGGCCAGGTGAGATGATTGTCTAGGACCAGGTCAGGTGAGATGTGTCAGGCCAGGCCAGGTGAGATGATTGTCTGGGGCCAGGCCAGGTGAGATGATTGTATGGGGCTAGGCCAGGTGAGATGATTGTCTTGGGCTAGGCCAGGTGAGATGATTGTCTGGGGCTAGGCCAGGTGAAATGGGTGTCTCAGGTCAGGTCAGGTCAGGAAAATAGTGGCTGGGTCCAGGTCAGGTGCGATGTGTGTATGTTGCGAGGTCAGGTAAATATAGCAGCTGGGGCCAGTTCAGGTAAATAGTGTGGCTGAGGACAGCGCAGGTGTTTGTGTGTTAGGGTTCAAGCCAGGTGTAATGAGTGTTTGAGGCCAGGTCAGGTGAGATGGGTGGCTGAAGTCAGATCAGGTAAATAGGTTGGTTTGGGGCAGGTCAGGTGAGATGTGTGTCTGGGGGTGATGTCTGGTGAGACGATGGTTCTAGGACCAGACGAAGTATGGAGATGGGTATCTGAGGCTAGACCAATTGAAATGGGTGGTTGGAGCTAGTTAAGGTGAGATTGGAGGTTGGAGCTAGTTAAGGTGAGATTGGAGGTTGGAGCTAGTTAAGGTGAGATTGGAGGTTGGAGATAGGTAAGGTAAGATGGATGGTTTAGGTTAGGTGAAGTGGGATTGGATATTGGACCCTATGTAAGGTGAGATGGGTGGTTGGAGCAAGGTAAGGTGAGATTGGAGATTAGACCTAGATAAGGTGAGATGAGTAGGGTAGACCTAGGTAAGGTAAGATGGATGGTTGGAGCTAGGTAAGGTGAAATGGATAGTTGGAGCTAGGTAAGGTGAAATGGATGGTTGGAGCTAGGTAAGGTGAGAGTGATGGTTGGAGCTACGTAAGGTGAGATTGGCGGTTTAGGTTAGGTGAGGTGAGATTGGAAGTTAGAGCTAGGTAAAGTGAGATATGTGGTTGGAGCTAGATAAGGTGAGAAAGGTGGTTGGAGCTAGATAAGGTGAGAAAGGTGGTTGGAGCTAAGTACGGTGGGATGGGTGGTTGGGGTTAGGTAAGGTGATATCATACGGCTCACGGCAATAAGTGCCACCTGCAGCAAATTGGTTGCCACATCCACTTGACAGCCCAGACCTCGCTCCAAGCAATTTCCACCTGTTTGAACCCGTACAATAATTTATGGGAGATCAGCAATTTAGCACTGATGATGAATTGAAACATGATGTCCTGGATTAGTTAAGACATACAAACAAATCTTTCGACACCGAAGCTTTTCAAACATTACTTAAACGCTGGGATAAGTGCATACATATTGCAGGAGATTATATCAACAAATAAATAGCACTACTTGAACAAAAACATTTTTTTAACAAAACGTTCCGGTTTGACTTGAACACCCCTCGTAGAAAGACCACTGGTGTGACAACAGAACCGTCTCTGGGAGATCGAAGTCCAGACAGAAACCACGCAAGAGAAAAACAGCTGATGAAATAGTCGGGCGTTCTGTCTGGCGACTCGACATCCAGGTCAGAAACAACTTCATTAAGTTAGACGATTCAAATATATGGGTTCGCAAATTGACAGGGAGAAAGAACTCCGAAAACAAATTCAGGGACATACCAGCTATCACCATTGCGAATATAACCACACATTACAAATCACGACTGATAAAAAAGATAGATGATCAACAGTGCGTTATACCAAATAGCTGTTATCAGTGTCAGACATGGACCCAGCCTAAGGTACCCGGACAAAAGATCGCATCACTTGAAATGAGACGCTTGGGAAATGATTTATACGGGTCCAGTGGCGTATATTCACTAAGTGCTAGGTGTGCCCTACAAGCCCAAGTGAAACTCCGAAAATGTATTTTCAATAGGATGTTATGAGAGTATTAGTCTTAGTTTTAGTCGACCTGTAATTTTACAGGGGCGGATGCTCTTGTGCAGGTCCCAAATCTGGCGTGGGTTGGATGTAGCCAAAACGAGGATTTCCTGCTTAGTTGGCTAGGTTCTAGGAGCTTATTACTTCGCAGCGTAGGCACAAGTGTCGCGGTGGGTGGTTAACCGATGTGAGGAGTCCATCGTAATAGACTAAAACACTAGAGTGAAGTAGACCGACAGCCTGTTAGGCGTCATCTACGCTGCTCTTAACAAACCATTTAACCATGTCCGGTGTTATGTAATGTTACACAGTCGCCTCTTACAACTTGATCTATGTGAGGCAGTGGTGCTATTATTGTCTTTGTCATTCGCAAAGATGCTGGTGAACCACTCGAAACATGCTATGATAGTATTTTTTATTAATTAACAAATAAATTATTTCGTAAATATTTTGTTAAAATTGTGAATAACACTCGTTAACTGTTTGGTTGGTCAGTGTTTAATTACGAGTACCGGGCCTTTACTTGCTCGCGGCTAGAAGCGCATCACACAATATATATGCTAAATATGGATGAAAGAAGGTTAGCGTGAAAAACGACACTAGTTGGTGTTAGTGTTTAACTAACCATTGCCATGTGTGCGCCAAAAATCTCGCACTCGGCTATATTCAAGATGATAATTTTGTAGAATTTTAAAGACGTATTATAGTTACAGGGAAACTGCGTGGCATATAAGTGAACCGCACTTTTAACAATCTCAACGCACCCGGTTCAAATTCCGCTCAGGCCAGTTTGGCAAACATGTTTATTTTTAATTTTTTTTTTTTAGCTGCTCCACTTACGTAAAATAATGGCAACCTACCGTACTGCATACTTTGTGAAGAAACTTATACCCGCCAAATAGGTTGACGGTCGTAATAAGCGACGTTCTGTAAGGACATGCTACTTACTTTTCTTATTAAAGTTACAGAAGTGTACATACCAGTTTATTTTCTATTGGGGAGAGCATATATTTTTTTTTCTCGCTTTTTAACCTGCTTTTGTCTTTCAGCGTCAGGTTATTATGAAGTATCTTGCGTGGCAACTAACACAGTCAAACAGTATACCGACCAGCTAGTCCGTGGCAACAGGCTAGTCACTTTTGATGGAAAAGCCGTATATTCCAACATGTCACGGTGCTGTGAACACAATTTTCCACGATGACCTCGGCTTTAGAAAAGTTTATAGCAGATAGATCCCAAGGCAACTTTTCGATTATCACAAGCATGCTTGACAGATTAGCATTTAGACCGTCATGCTCTTGGAGGAACCAGAGAATAAGACAGTCGATGCAATGGAAGCACCCATTGTCTCCAATTAATACAAATTCAAAACCCAGACTTCCGCAGGGAAAGTCACGATGACCATCTTTTGGGATGTTAATGTCCCAATTTTGGCGCATTTCCAGGAAAGTGGTGAAAAAGTGACTAGTTCTCGATACAGTGACATACTACTGAACAGGATACGATCGAAACGCCGGGGGCTTCTCCCAAAAGGATTATTGCTGTCGGACGACACAAGGCTGAGCATTCAGTTCGGGGTTTGAAATTTGAGGTCTTGAAACATCCAGCATCGAGTCCTGACTTAGCGCCAGCGGACTTTCACTTGCTTAGACCGTTGAAAGAACATTTCTGAAGTCATAGGTTTGCAGATGACAGCAAGGTAATGGAGCGGTGCGAAATTGGTTGAAGGTTACACCAACATCCTTGTTTTTATATAAAGGACACCCACAAGCTAGTGGACAAGTGGACAAAGTGTGTTGCCAGACACGGGGACTATGTTGATAATTAATACAGATAATGTATTGTTCGCACTATTGAAAAATGATATTAATAAAACTGTCCGTGGCGGACGCGCGTCCATACAACTGGATTTTACGTGAAGACGTTACAAGAAAAAACAATATATATATATACGAGGCGTGTTCAAATGAAAACGGACCAAACTGCAACAAGTGAACCTTTTAACGTGATGACGTCATTTCTGGTGTAAACAGCAGATACCAATCGTCAAGTTTGCACAATTTCATTATCTTCCGACTCATAGTTTTTCCAGCAGACCGCTGAAAACAAGGTGTGTGTGATACGGAATCCGCCCAGAGTTGATTAGCGAGCGGTGATTCGGTTTCTAACAGCAGATGGATGTCGACCAGTTGATATTCTTCGCAGAATGCAGGCTGTGTATGGCGACAACAGTTTATCTAAGAAAACAGTGAAGAACTGGACAACGATGTTTAAAGAATGACGTGAGTTAACGAAAGATCTTCCGAGACCAGGTCAGGCGCATATTGTTGAGTTAACTCACGTTATATATAAAGCATACTATAACATACAAACATTCTAATAGAGATTGAAACAATTGATTGACAAATAATGAAACGTGAATTGATAATAATTATCCGTTATTAGTCTCAGATATAATGGGAAATTACAAATTGAATTTACACTGGCTAAAATTGGCTCAATCACCAATGTGTATGTGCGGGCAAGCAGCACAGACATCCGAACCTATCCTGCAAAACTGTTATATGCTTAGCCAGTTGCGTACTGGGCACTGGCCCACAGAGACGAATCTCCACACAAAACTGTTTGGAAGCCCCGTAGAAATCTCCACTACGGCAACATTTATCCATATAACCGGATTACACGTGTAGACGTTACAAGAAATAGTATTGCGAACGAAAAGAGGAAGAAGAAGAAGAAGAAGAAGAAGAAGAAGAAGAAGAAGAAGAAGAAGAAGAATAAGAGGAAGAAAATGTAGATGTCTCAGATATAGACCCTGAACAAGGCACAAAAACAAAAGACAGCAGCAAGTGAAGTGTTTTGCCTAAAGTGATTAGGGTCACTAAAATTAAATTCAGAAATGGAGAAATCCAAGAAGTAAATAACAGTAACTCAATCAATGCATGGCATATGTAGATTGTAATAAAAAAAAAAAAAAAAGGAAAGATCTCGATTTCATGCCTGTGTGGCATTTTGGAAATATTGTGTTAGGCTCATATTTGTTATTTCCTGACGGCACACTAGGGGTGATCCGGTTAGCATCACGCCTGCCATCTCTTCTTTCCCAGATTATTATGGTAACCATCTTTGTTAGGCTGGGTGGACCCCGGGAGCCGTTTTGCAATGGAGAAAAATCACGCACCAACTGGGGACCAAACCCTGATAGCTTAGCTGGGAGGCGACTGCACTGACCTCTGCATTACCTCGGAAAATAGAAAGACAGACAGACAGACAGACTGAGATTTAGTGACCAAATGATAAGAATTTCTCCAAACCTGATAGATGATATAAACTGATAGATGACATAAACTGATAGATGAAATCAAGAAGGGGACATAATTTTCTTTAATTTTCCTACAACATTTATGCTAAAATCAAAGAAAAGCATTATATTAAACTAGAGAATGTTTAAGAAGAAGCAATAAAAACACTATTTTGAAGCCCACTAAAGTGCAATAAATGGGAATTCATGAAAAAAATAGATTGACAACTTGTAGTCCGAAATGTCAAGAAAGATAAATGTCCGTGGTCGCGCCTGGTAGAAAGTCTGGCATAAGATTATTCGCAGAGAACGTCCTTTCACTGCCGGTTTGGTTTCTTGACGGTAAATAATCGGTCAGTATATACTCGTAATTGTGTTGACTGAATTGAGTCTGATCTTTGTTTTAAATCGATGTGTATGTATGTGTGTGAATGTGTGTGTGTTAGTGTGTGTTTGTGTGTATGTGTGTGAGTGTGTGTGTGGGTATGTGTGTGCGTGTGTTCGCGTGCGATTAAAAGCGAACAGAGGCAGACTTTATTAACATAATTGGGATTAAGATGCTGAGCAGCGCATGAGCTGCAGTGGTCAGCGACTCATAGCTGACTGCTAGCGTCAGGGCCAGC
Organism: Ariolimax columbianus; assembly: GCA_036924085.1. Taxonomy (NCBI): domain Eukaryota; kingdom Metazoa; phylum Mollusca; class Gastropoda; order Stylommatophora; family Arionidae; genus Ariolimax; species Ariolimax columbianus. The sequence goes on from JAVGWX010000003.1 coordinate 92,001,592, forward strand.
GAACCAAAGCTGTCAAGACCCTTCTACACCTCCACGCGGTGATCCTGGATAACAGGCTGCAGCAGGAGAAGAGATCGAAGAAGGAATACTAACCCGGTACTCAAAAAATAAATGCTTGCTGGAGTCGGATGTGTTGGACCGAAAGGTGCAAATATCGCAGTCAAGCTGTAAACTACGACACAGTGCATTCCGTTCTCTGGACTACATTCTGCTACTTAAGCCCTTTCAGTGTTTGGTAGTGGGAGATTGAGAATGAACGAAGCCAAGCCATCCTTTAACATAATTCTTAACAGGACGTTGTAGGTACTTTAACCCCACGTATTTTCTCTCGAGTACCTAGATAAGTGTCAATCAAATAAAACACTTCAACTCCTTTAAGGGTTATAAGTCCTCAATAAATATTCGCCTTCCTGCATTGAGGACTTTATGGAAGTCAAAAGAAATTAAAAACCACCATCAAAATAAAAATCTTCAACTCCAGCGTAAAATCCATTCTGTTATATGGCTCTGAAACATGGAAGACAACAGGTACTTATGAAAAAGGTACAGTTTCCTAAATGGTTGCCAGCGCAAAATACAAGGGAGGGAATGATAGGACAAGATCACCAACGTGGAACTGATGGGGAAAACGGGACAAATATCAGTGGAGCATGAAATACGGAGGAGACGATGGTGATGGATAACCTACACACTATGGAAACCAGTGGATAACATTACCAGACACGCTGTGCTCTGGAATCCATAGGGCAAGAGAAGTAGAGGAAGATCGAGACACTCGTGGAAGAGAGAACTTGAAGTAAATGTAAAGGCAGGAAACAGGACGTGGACAGATGGTTCATGATAGGAAGACTTGGCGAGTATTTGTCCATTGGGAGCTGACAGGTTTTTGATTGATTGATTGATTGATTGGTTGAAGTCCTATCACGCGCCATCATTTGCAGCTGTTTTTCGTAATGTGTGTTCATTCCATGGCCAACGATTTCTGTATATGTCAAGTCCCACTGGCATCTGTCCGGTTCTTTCCCACAGTTCTATGTTAGTGACTTTATCTTGATCTTGAACCTGATGATCTGTTCATCAGCGTAGTCCCAACTTCGTCTCCAGCGAACCCTGTCTTGGTCCACGGCCGGAAGTTCAGTGCCTGGTAAGCTTTCCTCCAGAGGCGTCTCGGATGCTGTTGACGTAGAGCTTGCGAGTCTGACCAACGCATTGGAGGTCTAACCCGCGGTCTCTTTTTGCCTCTGGGGTACCAAGTTGCTGTTGCTGTGCTCTATTGACCATCGTTTCGTCGCAACATGTGACTTTCCCATTTATATTTTGCCGTCTCTGCCTAGATTACCGCATCATTCACCAAGGATAATCGTCGTATTTATCATGCCATTATTCCCCCCCCCCCCCCCCCTCCATTCGGGGCAAGCCTCCATTGATTACTTTTTGAAACTTTTAATTTCTACTTTTTTGTTCCCTACGTCACAGAGCCATACAATAGAACGAGCTTGACATTGGAGTTAAAAATCTGTATTTTTGTGACGGACTTAATTTCTTTCTATTTCCACAAATTCCGTAAAGTAATAAAAGCCCTTCTCGCCTTTTGTATTCTCAATTTGATAGCTCTATCAGTACCACCGAACTTGTCTATATTGCTATAGAGCTAATGTAGTTGGACTATTTAAAATGCATTTGTCCTTCAATTGTCCATCGTGAGTGTCGAACAAACCACGTTCTGTCTCGGAAACAGGTTTTTTCGGCTACATCGAGCGCTATGACGGACTGAAGAAAGCAGTTCTGAAGGGCATTCTTCCATGAAGGCGAGGCACAGGTGGACCGAAACGTAGATGGAAAAACGACATCAAGGACATCCTAAACATGGACATGAAGCACACATCAAGGACATCCTGAACATGGACATGAAGCACACATCAAGGACATCCTGAACATGGACATGAAGCACACATCAAGGACATCCTGAACATGGACATGAAGCACACATCAAGGACATCCTGAACATGGACACGAAGCACACATCAAGGACATCCTGAACATGGACATGAAGCACACATCAAGGAAATCCTGAACATGGACATGAAGCTAAATGGTAGACTGACTGCTGATTGAGACTCCTATCGAATGACAGTGATGAAACCGACGTTCTGCTAAGGACAAGCTACTTGATGATTATGATGTCCTCCAATCAAAACCTTTCTCAACTCCCTGGGTAGCAGATACTTTCAACAAACACAATCCAAGTCCTCTTATCCTGAGTCATATCCATCAGTTCTGTACTCTTCTTCCGTGTTTCCCTTATGTTTGACTCGAACGCTCCCAAACCCTAGCGGAGGATATATTAACCAGCTAATACTCATCGCAAATTCAGATACATAGAAGGCAAGAAAATTAGTCGTTTACTACTGGGGGAGGTGGAGGGGTTTGTGTGTGTGTTTACGCTACTCTATAGTTCTTTGTTTATCAATTCTCAACGATTTGGGACCGCAATTTATATTTTTAGTTAATATTTAATATGGAGACATTTGTAGTTCATATAGTGGTTACATGTCAAGGTTGAGCAGTCAAAGTGAGGATACTCAAAGTAAAAATACAACTAGCAGGTCCGCAGAAATAGGTAATAGAGTCAAGGTAACTTACTTCCAAGACCAATAAACCGTCTAGTAATGTGAGCAAGTATTGCAGTTGTTACGGGCGGCACTTCGAAAGTAATGTCTCCTATTGTATTCTATGAAAACTATAACAGATAACAAGAGCACAATACCACCATATGATAGAGAAACATATTGCCTTAAAAAAAACTATTTTTCAAAATTATCACCTCGCTTGGCTGTACGTTTTCTCCAACGATGAACAAGAGCATTCATGCCGCGGTCGTAAAAATCTGCACCAGTGGAGGTGGCCCACTGTTTCACAGCGGCTAAAGCGGCGTCGTTGCTAGGAAAATGTTGCTCAAGCAGTTCATATTTCATTGGTCAGAACAGATGGAGGTAAGAAGACGCCACATTCGGACTATAGGGTGGGTGGGTGTGGTAGAATAGTCCAGTCAAGACTGACAATGTGCTCAGCGGTCTTTAAACAGTATCAGGCATTTATTGTGGTGCAAGATATGTTGCCTCCTTCTCTTCCCTGGAAATTCGAGCCTTCAATTTAGCCAGCGTCACAATGTAACGGTAAAAGTTAATGGTTAGTTTAGGTTCCAGGAGATCAAAAACGATTAATCCTTAACTATCCCAAAAGACAGTGCGCACACTTTTACTCGCTGAGGGCTGCATCTTAAACTTTTTTTTCACGATGGGGAATTCATATGCCGACACTTAATGGACTCAGGTTCTGATTCAGGACCATAGTGGTGGCACCACGTCATATCACCAGTGAAGTACCAGGAAAATGGCACCTTCATCCTCGAACTGGTTTCAGAGGTCATGACAAACATGCATTCGATGTTTTTCCTATCCTGAGAGAGCATTCGCGGGACAGATCTGGTGCAAACTTTGTGATATTCCAACGTTGCCGCAATCGTTGACAGCTTCGCATACAATTCTCTGGTCGTATTCCTCCGATAATGCGCGAAAGAGCTAATCGAGACGATCTTCATTGCATGGTGTGACAGCTGTGCATGGTCGATCGGAACATGGTTTGTTCTTCATGCCGCTTTCACCTCTGCTCAGACGCAAAACTCACCGCCTCACTGTGTTAACATCCACTGTTTGGTCTCTGTAAACGTTCAGCAAGCGTTGATCAATGTCAATAGGTACAATTTTATTCGTATGGAATAATTAATCTGTTTATAACGCACTTCCATGGCAGCCGCCATTTTGTTCCACTGCTCTCCCACTGTCACCTGTGAAACGGCAACACAATTTTATGGATATTGGCGGTAATGTTTACACTTTCCTGCCAAAATCCACTTCTGACGTCGTGGAACATAATAATCAAATAGGTGGCATTAGTTTCGGAGCGTCCCACGTATTTAAGTTACGGATTAACCACTAAAACTGGATTCTGAAAATCATCCACTTCTTTCGTGTGCTTTATGCTACAAACAATTGAGTTACAAATAAACCCACAGAAAAGACACTGTAATTTAAACAGTCATTTGACAGGTAAAGAAGCAGTCTGTATCAGTGGGTTGATCTGTCCTCGTGTAAATCAAGTCAAGTCAATGGAAAGGATAACAACCATTGCAGAGAAAAGCGCAAATAGTGAGTTACGTGGTAGCTGAAAGAATTGCCAGGAACAGCCACACACATCATAACATTGATTTTACATCTTGTAAAGAAATAGTAGCGAGGTCCGGGATGGACGTTTCTGCATGTTAAAAAAAAAGTGAAGCGTCTTTTATTGCCTATCCTTTCAAGGTGTAGGGGTCGCCGCTAAATTCCCTGTTCGGCTTGCATGGTAGGAGTTTCAATGCTAATGGCGTCTCCTACATTATTGTGTCCCCAGGAGCACCTTCATGAGAGGCAACTGTTTCTTACAGAGCCTGATGTGGGACGCGATGGTGGTGTAACTGGTCGGGCAGACTGGGCTCATTAGCCTTGGTTGGCAGCCAATTTAAGAGAAGGTAAACTCTGACGCTAAACCCAGTTATACGAAGCTCGTTAGCCTGTTGAGACAATTCATATAGGAGAGGAGAAACTCTGATTTTAATTAATGCCACAGGTGACATGGAATTCTGGATAGTTTTCGGACGATATTATTATTTACTTCTTACTTTTCATAAATAACGTTGTTGATATAACGAGGCGTGTTCAAATGAAACCGGACCTAACTACAACGAGTGAACAATGTGAACGATGCGCATGATGATGTCAATTCTAGTGTGAATTGCACATACCAACCGTCAAATTTGCAAACTTTCATTATTCTCCGACTGATAGTTTCCTCAGCAGACCGTTGAAAACATGGCGGGTGTGATACGGATCCGTCCAGAGTTGATCAGCGAGCGGTGATTCGGTTTCTAACAGCTGAAGGATATCGACCAGTTGACATTCATCGCAGAATGCAGACAGTGTATGGTGACAAAAGTGTGTTGAAGACAAGAGGAAAGAACTGGCCAACGCTGTTTCGATATCCTTCAGCTGTTAGAAACCGAATCGCCACTCGCTTATCAACTCTGGACCGATTCCGTATCACACCCGCCATGTTTTCAACGGTCTGCTGAGAAAACTATGAGTTGGGGGATAATAATATTTTGCAAACTTGACGGTTGGTATGTGCTGTTTACACCAGAATTGAAGTCACCATGCGGATCGCACGTATTTTCACTTCCTGTTTCATTTGAACACGCTTCGTATTTACGACCTATTTAATATTTCATCTTATATTACAGTTGTAATAGTTGCTGATAATATTGCCATTATGCCATAGCCGCTAAACAAGCCTGCTCTTTGCAGCCCATTGCCCTTCTGATATAAACACAGGTCTTCTTCAATTGTTCCACTAGTCCGTACATTCTGTTGACAACTTCCGTGTTAATTAAAACTTTTTTTTTCGAGGAACAATCACACTGAATAGCCATGGAAGGCCATTAGAGAATCCCTGCTCAAAGGCTTCTATCGTTTATATATTTAGTGCGTCAGTGTCTGTTGCTTTCGTCATTGCTTGTATTGTGGTTGTTCTACTTCTGATCTGAGAATACTTGGGTTGACATTATAAATTGTTGATGGTTTGTTGCGTCTGTTGTGGTCTAACAGTTCTTGTTAATATTTCGTGCATCTGTTTTTTATATTTTTCTCGTCTATCAAGATGTCTCTACTCCTGATCTTAATACATCGTTCTCCTTAAACCAGACTTACTGTATTCGAAATATGCTTTATTACGGTGTCCATAGCTCTAGTGTTGTGCTTCATTCTAATGTTTTTTGTTATCGTGCATGAACAATTTACGCACTGTTCTTTTACATGTCTGTACATAGCCGTAAATGGACATAGTAAAGATCAAAACCTGTTTATATATACAAATAAAACAAAGATAATGACCACTGGTAAAATACAATGTCAACATAAATTTACAGTGGGTGGTGAGGAAATAGATCAGGTCACACATTTAGAATATCTGGGCTCCAGAATGGACAAAAATGGCGACTGCTCGAAAGAAATCAAAAGAAGACTAGCCATGACAATACAGAGACTGAACAGCCTGAAGAAATTATGGCAGAACACCAACAAAATAATAAAAGTAACAGGCTTGAGAGCCTGTGTTTTTCATGTGGCAGCTTATGGTTGCGAATCATGGATGATTACCAAAACGTCTAGACAAAGAATCGAATCCTTCGAGTCAAAATATTACAGAAAGATCATCAGGATACCCTGGACAGAGAAAAAAACAAATGTAGACATTCGCAAAGAGTTGAGCATAGAGGAGAACTGGTTTATCAATTCCATTTTGGCTAGAAAATGCAAATACTTTGGTTACATCAAGAGACACAACAGTCTTGAGTGAACGGTGATGGAAGGTATGATGCCAGGCAAAAGAGGAAGGGGTAGACCAAGAAGACGATGGCAGAAAGATATCCAGGAATGCCTGGGTATGACAGTGGCGGAGGCTGGTGTTTTGGCAAGAGATCGAGTTTCTTTCAGACAGACTGTGATGGGAGCGACGTTCTACAAAGGACATTCTACGTGATGACATAGACGTATCGTATTGTCCAGTTTCCTATACTCTGGAGGTTTTTGTTAATGTGTTTCATTCTGTTATTTTACTTAAGCCAATAAAAACAGATATAGACAATGGCTCAAGGACATCACAAAACCAAACCAAAATGCTATCTATTCGTCGATTACAAGGTCTTCGTCAGAGACAATAGATAAACGAAAACAACTAACAAGTTGTACACTTTTGCATAAGAGAAATCTGCATTATTTGTTCTTTAACCTTTCTATCGCCACATGGGGAGGGAAGACTAACATCGGGTCAGTTAAAACAAACTGGTCGGATATGTTAGTCAGGGTCGGGTAAAATGTATAGACCTCACTTCTAAGCAGTAGACACGCGCTATTGGAAACTGGCTATTTTCATGGCAGCAAAACTAACGATATGGCCAATCAACGTGATCTCTATAGTAGTAAGCGACAGGCAGATGAATCTAAGTATAGCACACCCACCTGGAGGACACTTCACCTTCATCAGCATGCTCTGGATGCGTGGAAAGCTACTGCAACACGCCACTTAACGCCCTTTTCAGGAGCTCAAAATAGTAATTTTAGTCATTGTGAACATTCAACAAGAGGAAGAAGTTGTTATCCTCTCTTTAAAGGCACCGTTGAATTGAATTTTGGATTTGTTGCAAAAGAAGATCCTCCCCAAAGGACAAGAGTTTGAGAATTCGACGAGCAAGCTTCCCCAATATAAAGGTGTTATAATTCTCATACTCTCTCATACAATTATCTTTTGTAACTGAAAAATGAAAATAGTTCATAGAACCTACACCAATGCACCTGGGTGCCACAATATGTGCTCAATCCCTTTCATTGCTAAAAGTCCTAACGATAGGACACTAATTCAAAAGCTCCAGCGGCGGCTCCGAAATTGTTCCCAGACTTCGTCGGGTACCCATTTACGGCTGCGTTGACTAGAAGATGCGGACATGGCATGATAAGACCCCTGATATGTTCGGTCTGCCAAACAGATCACGACGGATTCGAACTTAGAGCATTGGGATTGTAACAGCGCTCACAATCTCTAGACCACGGAACCTATAATGTGTGGTCCTAATTCAAAGCAGGCCCTGCTGTATACACTCTACAGGGTGTCCCACTTGCTACCCGCCCCTGGTTTTCTCTTATATCTTTTTTCAAGTCATTGGTTTACACACAAGTCCAACACTGCATTTGGATTACCCTACCAGCTTTAGAAATGACCAATGAACGCAATTCAACCAAATTTGACATGAACATACCTCGGTGTGTGAGAATCATAAAGAACGCAAAGCAATTGTTGAAAGTGGTCATCATTAGCACCAAGGCATGCCATGCATACGATTCTCCGTATTACGGAAGGCATTCATCAACCCATCAGAAGTCACAAACGCAATGACCTGCCGAATGTTTTATTGCAGTTCCCTGAGATTCCTTGGATTGTTGTGTACACTTTCTTAACTTAACTTAATGTCTTTATACTCTGCAGAGTCTGTATACAACCAGTTACATTTACATCAAAGGTATGCGCATCCAATTTATTCTTAAATGAATTAACTGTCCCTGCCTCCACTTCCATCCCCCCCCCCCCCCCCAACCCCCGGCAATGCATTCCAAGCAGTCACCACTCTCTGACTAAAAAAAATATTTCCTAATATCTAATCTGGACCTCTCTTTAGTCAGCTTTTAGCTATGCCCTCTTCTTATTGTGGGTGGCTGTATTTTTAAAAAACGTGTTATAGTCTAATTTATCCATTCCTCTGATCATCTTATACACCTGTATTAAATCACCACGAATTCTTCTCTCTTCTAAACACTGTAGGCCGGTTTTTCTGAGTCTTTCCTCATAACTGTAATTCTGGAATCCCACTATCAGCTTTCGTTTTCAGCATTTCCCATAGGAAGAAATCAGGCGGGGTAAGGTCAGGCGACCAAAGTCTCTTAGAAATTACACGATCTTCAAAGCAGGAAGCAATTTCAGATCATTTGACTACACGTGTCTAGTGCTTCAGCATCTTCGCTTGCGATGGCTAACTATTGTTGTTATTATGTTCTTTTGTTGTTAGTACTGTTTCTGCTATGTTGTTGTTATTCGAAGTTTCCGTGCTGAGTTGGCTCTGACCACGTTTCTCTTGTAGTGGGTAGCAATGCCTCTTCTTACATCTCGAGGCGTATTTGAGAAGGTGAACCGTAGGGTTCTTAATGGCTGAAGTGCAATGTAAGGCCCCTTAGTAAGCTGATCAATGGGGAGATACAAGTTGACCAGACTAGGGTCACCCAGCCTATTTCCAAGAGCGTGAGACTTGGACCGTCTATAGTCTTGTCGGGAAATTAAACCACTTCCACATGCACTGCATGTGGAAACTAATGAGGATTAGATGACAGGGCATGGTGCTAAATACAGATGTGTAAGCGCAATTGGGCATGTCAAGCATACAGACTATGATATGTACAGCCCGGTTGAGATGGGTTGACCCTGTGGAACGCATGTCAGATCAACGTCTACCAAAAGAGTTCCTCTATGGTGAACTGCATAATGGCAAGAGAGAAAGGGATGGGCAGCGGAAAAGGTACAAGGGCACACTAAAGGGATCACTGATCAAGTGCGGTATTAAACATGATGATGACGGACTGAACATAATATAGAATGATTTTAAATTTAAATTACTTAAAGTATTACCACCATCACCACTACTACTTCTACTATTAATACTACTACTACTACTACTACTAGCATTATTACTTCTACTTCTACTACCACTACTACCACTACGACTATTACTGTTTTTACTACTCCTTCTACTATTACTAGTATTACTACTACTTCTACAGCTACTACCTCTACTTCTACTACAACTGCTAGTATTACTACTACTACTTCTACTACTATCACTACCAGCATTACTACTAGTATTACTAATACTACATCTACTACTTCTACAACTCCTACTACCAGCATTAATACTACTACTTCTACTACTACTACTAGTACTAGTACTACTACTTGCATTTAAACAACTACTACTACAACTAGTACTACTACTACTAATCCTACTAATACTACTACTACTACTGATGCTACAACTACTTCCACTAGTACTACTACTACTACTACTAGTACTACTACTACTACTACTAGTACTATTAGTACTACTACTATTACAACTACTACTACTGCTACTAGTACTACTACAACAACTACTACTACTACTGGTACTACTACAACTACTACTATAATTACTACTACTATAACTACTACTACAACTACTACTATTACCACTACAACTAATACTTCTAATACTAGTACTACTACAACTACTACTACTACTACTACAACAACTACTACTAGTAGTACGACAACTACTACTTCTAGTACTAGTACTACTGCTACTACTACTACTATAAATATTATTACTACTACGACTACTACTACTTCTACTATTATACTACTTCTACTATAACTACTACTACTACTTATAGTACTACTACAACTACTGCTAACACTATAAATGAACCATTCAGCTACTGATCCTGGACATCGTATCGTTAATCAAACTGAACCACCTACTTGAACAAGTGTAGAAGTCTTTCAAATACAGTAGATGTTCTTTACTTCTGCGAAAATTCACGTGGGATTACATGGGCGTATTCTGCTTTCTATATAGCTTGACTTGGACCGTTTAAACTTCGTCTGGTTCAAATGCTTGGATTTAATTATAGAGGAAGTGCTATGAACTAAACAAACTAGATTATCTAGCTTCTGAGGAAGATCTGAAGTCCTGTTAACTGAGAACTCGTGTTGGTATAGAGGAAATGGCTGCCGAGTAGTAACTTACCTCGATTTCCTACATGGCATCGAGTACTTGTGACGTCCAAAGATATTCCCTGGGTAGGAAGACTAACGTCTGGTTGGGTAAATATACTGATCAGACATGTTAGTTAGGGTCAGGCAAAATATGCTGATCAGACACGTTAGTCAGGGTCAGGCAAAATATGCTGATCAGACACGTTAGTCAGGGTCAGGCAGAATATACTGATCAGACATGTTAGTTAGGGTCAGGCAAAATATACTGATCAGACATGTTAGTTAGGGTCAGGCAGAATATACTGATCAGACATGTTAGTTAGGGTCAGGCAGAATATACTGATCAGACATGTTAGTTAGGGTCAGGCAAAATATACTGATCAGACATGTTAGTTAGGGTCAGGCAAAATATACTGATAGAGACATGTTAGTTAGGGTTAGGAAAAATATATTGATCAGACACATTAGTCAGGGTCAGGCAGAATATACTGATCAGACATGTTAGTTAGGGTCAGGCAGAATATACTGATCAGACATGTTAGTTAGGGTCAGGCAAAATATACTGATCAGACATGTTAGTTAGGGTCAGGCAAAATATACTGATAGAGACATGTTAGTTAGGGTTAGGAAAAATATATTGATCAGACACATTAGTCAGGGTCAGGCAGAATATACTGTCCAAGACCCTCACCTTGACTTCTCCCAATCCTCCCTAGAAACGGGCTGTTTTTGGGGCAGCTTGGCTAACAAGGTAGGATCGACGTGATCCCCGTAGTAGTGAGCGAGACGCAGTTGAAGTCAGGCATAATACAATCGCATGTAGAACCCTTGTCCACTTTCATCAGCACGCTCGGGATGTGAGAAAATCTACTGCATCACGCCACGTAACGTCCTTTTCAGAGCGCAGAAAAGAGTAAACCTACTCATTGTGGGCATTCGCGAACATCAACAACAACACTTCCTCCCCGACAGTAAAAACTGATATTGGAGTACCTTAACATTTAACGTATTAACAGTTTTTGGATAGTGTTTTCACACATGATGGATGTTTAACAGAGAAAATGAGACGTAGTGCCAAACAACTGACGCTTTTGCATACCAGCTGTCAACATTAATTGAAAAACACTTACATGGCCACAGAAGGACTACTGATCACCAGTATATTTATGACAATGTTACGCTACCAGTGCCAAACATGGACTTTAATCAAATCTAGAGAGAAAGATCACGTTTTGTGAGCTGGGATGCCTCCGGAAGACCACTATAGTCCTGGGAGATACAGACTGAAGAAAGCACAGGAGGTGAGACATTGTTGAAACAAAACCATGTACCGAATATATTGAGAGTGATAAAATGAAGTGATTCAGGAACGTAATTAGAATGCAGCCTGACCAACTACCCCTGTGCGTCTGTTCAGATGGGGATCGGGTCCTCGCAACTATGGTAAACTGAGAACTGTATAGATAAGAAATGATGCTAATATTCGAAATCGTCCTAGGGGTCGGCCACTTCAGCGACGCGTCTGACCCTGGACAGAAAACTACGGCTTCCCATGACGCCTCACAGCACAAGATCATAAAATAAAGTAATAGAAGACAATATTGAAATACTACAAACCAGAAACATAGTTCACCCTTGAGTTAATGAATAAATGGGAAGATATTCTTCTTCTTCTGTGGTCGCTCTTAATATACCGCTATCAAAACCTGAACAGGGCTTTGCAAGTAGCAGGATGTAGTCCGGAGAACGGAATGCGTTGTGTCGCTAGTTTACAGATTGACCGTGATATTTGCACCTTTCGGTCTGATACACCCGTCTTCGGCGGCTGGGAAGATATAATACATAATGACAAGGTAATTTTCTTGCATAACAGGCCCAAACTTTGCATTGAATGTGCATGATATTTCAATTAATAACGTTGTCATATATGCCGATATTTCTCATAGTCGTTCCTGAGAACCGAGATGAATACTTGATAACTAGGTGCAGAATCAGAAAGGCCCCGAGGTGACTGACTATCTGGGGCCTTTTTAACGAGGGCTGTAATTCTAACTGTCTCGAATGTGACTATCTGGTAACTTTTTAACGAGAGCCGTAATTGTAACTCACTGTCTCGACTGTGGCTATTTGGGAACTTTTTAACGAGGGGTGTAATTGTCTCTGACTGGCACTGAGGTGACTATCTGGCACCTTTCTACTGAGGGCGATAATTGTCTTTGAGGTGGCTATCTGGGTTTTTTTTTAATGAGGGCTGAAATCGTCTCTGACTAGCTCTGAGGTGGTTATCTGGAATCTTCCTAATGAGGGCCGTAATCGTCTCTGACTAGCTCTGAGGTGGTTATCTGGAATCTTCCTAATGAGGGCCATAATCGTCTCTGACTAGTTCTGATGTGGTTATCTGGGGCCGTTTTAACGAGGGCCATAATAATCTCTGACTCTCAATCCTTGCTTCGGAAGGCGACAAAAGAGCATGGTGCAGCATGAGGGGATAGTGGACATAGATGCCGCCAACCATCAGGAGCTTGTCTGGATCTAGTCTTGGCCGTGCAGGAATTTGCAGGAATTGAAATCCTGGTCTCATGCGCACGCAGTGAGGACATTGTCAATGGATAGAGGTAACATTTTGGAGTTGATCAACGGCTATCTTTTGTATGTAGACACTGCAGTCGACGAAACAGCGATGCACATATTCCAGTATTGTTGAATCATACGTGGATCGCGCTGAGAATGGCACAGAGCAGGAGTGCGTACAACCAGGGGGCTATAGGAACCATCAGTATCTACACTCTTCGCCGTTTGCTGAGAGGAACATCAGCACCAATGAGTGTGTCATGAGTGCAGTGATGTTGATTCTTCTTAACAGAACAGAATTGTGTAGCTTATGTAGCCCACGTAGATTATGTAGCCTAAGTAGAGTATATAGCCTATGTAGCTTATGTAGCCAAAGTAGACTATATAGCTTATGTAGCCTAAGTATACTATATAGCCTATGTAGCCTAAGTAGACTGTATAGCCTATGTAGCCAAAGTAGACTATATTGCATATGCAGCCTAAGTAGACTATGTAACCTATGTAGCCTAAGTAAACTATATAGCCTAAGTAGCTCCTGCAGCCATGTAGCCTATGTAGACTATTTAGCCTACGTAGCTTATGCAGCTCAGGTAGCTTATATAGCCTATGTAGCTTATGTAGCCAATGTAGCTTTTGTAACCTATGTAGCTTATGTACCCTATGTATTCTAACTAGACTTTGTAGCCTGTGCAGCTTAGGTAGCTAACGTAGCTTATGTAGCCCATGAAGCTTAAGCAGATTATGTAGCTTATTTAGCCCATGTAACTTATGAAGGCTATGTAGCTTAAGTAGACTATATAGTATTTGTAGCGTATATAGTCTACGTAACGTATGTAGCTTGTGTAGCTTATGGAGCTAATGTAGCCTATGTGAATTATGTAGAAAATGTAGCCTATGTAGTTTAAATAGACTATATAGCACTGTAGATTATTTAACATATGCAGCTTTTGCTGTCTGTGTATCATTTGTTGCGTATATAGCTTACGTTGTCGATGAAGCTTATGTTGCCTATGTATCTTACCTAGATTATGTAGCCTATGCAGTTTATGTAGCTGATATAGCTTATATTGCTTATGTAGTCATGTAGTCTATGTAGCCTATGTAGCTTACGCAGCGTATTTAGCTCTGTAGATTATGTAGCCTATGTACCCTGTGTAGCCTATGTAGCTTATGTAACTGACGTTCCATTGTGTTACACTGCACATTTCTTAGATTTTCACATGATTTGGTCCACGAAGGGCCATTCCGCGCGAGCCTGTTTTTTTATTCACTTCTCATTAGTGTGTCGAACATGATTAAACAAGTCAAAATACAATCGTGGATTTCCCTTGCCTTCCACTATTGTATTATTAGCATAGTATAATGGCGTAGTAATGAGACCAGCTACTTTATTTGAAAATAACAGCTATACTTGTTCAGGTAGTTATTCTAGTTTGATTGATACTAAATTGTGCAGGACCATCGACTGATTGGTTTAGGATGCACTTGAGACAGGCACGCGTTTATCGAGCGGACAGAAGAACAGGTAGGCAGACTCTCTACAATATTCCTTGAAAAGTCGTAATATTGATATTGCATCTTGAGAGTTGGCTAACTCAATCTGGCGATCTGCAATCACACAAGGTGCTCGCATGTCTGACCAGACTATCTTCGATTTTTGTGTCTATCGCTCTAATATCCAACACCTGTCATGTTTGTTCTGCCTCTTTCGTGAATTTCTTAAGCTCTACGCGTTAGGGAAAAGAATCGAACCCTTCGAGGCAAAATGTTACAGAAAGATCATCAGAATACTTCTACAGGTGAAAAAGATACATATTCGGCAAAAGTTAACATAGGTGAGAACAGGTTTGTCAATTCTATTATGGCCAAAATTTTTTAATACTTTGGTCACATAAAGAGACACAACGGTCTTGATAAAACAGCGATAGAAGGTATTGCGCCAGACAAAAGAAGCAGGGGTAGACCGAGAAGACAATGACACCAAGATATCCAGGAATGTATGGGCATGACCACAGCCTACTGTAGATACAGGCCTTCTGACACAAGAAGAAATCCCTTTGAAATGTCACATTCTACAGCTGACTAAATAACAGAACTCGCATGTGTCAACTATAATAGCGTGTTCGGGAAACCAAGATGGTTATGCAGTTGGTTTCAGTGCAGGATTATGTGAAAGGATCACTACAAACTGTGATTTGTTGTGTTTTTGTACCGTGAATTTCTTTTATTTCTCAATTTGAAGCATGGATTGATTATAAACCTTGATATAATGAGATTCGTCATTTAGTCAGCCTCGGAATGTGACGATTCAATGGGTTTTCCTGATGATTAAGACGGCTTATCTAAAGTAAGCCAAATTATAACTGTAACGGAGGCTGGAGTTTTGGCAAAGAAAAGAGTTTCCTTCAGACAATCTGTGATGGCAGCGACGTTCTATAAAGGACACTCTACACGATGACGGCACGTTAAGTGTGCATTGGGCGGCTTCTTTCTCTAACCTTTCTAATTACAGAACAGCGACAGTCCCGCAATGTCATTATCCTCTTTACACAAACTATGTACTAGCTATCGCTTCCTCGTATCTCCTGACCTACTACCAGCCGCCTCATTTATGTCCACGTTAGCGACCATATCGTACCATCTGAATAACCATATTTTGCGTAGGCTTCCGAATATGAACGTTTGCACCATCTTTGCTAGTGTCCTTGTTGATCGCCAATCCTCAAATGATAATTTCGTAATTTGAATCCTTATCCTCGCGCCTCAGCAATGGTTCTCTTCTCGGTGACGCGAGCAACATGTGTGATGCCGTGTGTCCGGCTCGGAGCAAGCAGCTCTAATTTGGTAACATCAATTGTGAAACTATTCCATTAAACTTTGAGAGAATCTTTGTATAATAACAACACAATACCGATATGTTTAGTAACCGTGATAGTATTTATAATTACTTACTTACTTTCCGTATTCGGTATCCTCCATATTATCGGGCGCGCAATATAACACGCGCGCGCGCACGCACACACACACACACACACACAAGAACGCCAGCACACACACGCACACACAAAATATGTATTATTTGCAAGATGCTTAGCTGCAGTGGTCAGAGACCCTAAGCTGACTACTAGCGTCAGGTTCAGAGACGCACAGCTGCTAAGACCCTTCTACACCTCGAAGAGGGAAGAGAAATCGAAAAGGGAAGGCTACTCTGGTACCCAAAAATGCCTGCTGAAGTCGGATGTGTGGGACCAAAAAGGTGCAAATAATGTATCACAGCCCAATGTTTGCCCTGGCCGTGATCTAACTTAGAACATTCTCACACTCATCCACATCATCATGACCATACTCAGTAAATGACATATCAAACAGCAGGTGGCATATTTATTATATCATACAATGAGTAGAGAAATTACAAACACAATATAATACATATCTTAACTTAACATTCTACTAAAACGGGAATTGTAAGCATTAGCTATTAATGGAATTCCCAACTAACTAAAAACCCAGTTCTATTGCCTTGCAATTACATCACACACACATCGCCTTAACTGCGTCTTCAACACACCTTATCAAATACTCTTCCTCACTGAAATCCCCTCAGGCGGGCGATCTCGACATAACCCGTTCACAATGTGTCCTTGCTTACAAACACACTTTCAGATTATCTATTAATGCAAAACTCACACACCTATTTGAGCGATCCTGTTCTATCACTAAACATTCGTCCAACCGTCTATCAATCGCTCCTCTATCTAAGTCGGTGAGTTAAACATACTATCTACATTCCGTCTCTCTCTCTCTCACTCTCCTCCATACAGCCTCTCTCTCTCCAGCCTGTCTCCATCCCTCTATCCAGCCTCCCGAGCTAAACTTTGTCTCGAGTTATATATCCTCAAGCAAGGCCAGAGCTTGACCAATCGATCTCAGGTGATGGTCATCTTCAATCCCAATTGGAACGAAACACTTTGCACACCTGTCACTCATTCTCTCGCAGCAAGCCCCGCTGCCAATTTCGTCTGTCAATCAATCTCTCCCTACCAAAAACGGAAGGCCAGTGGTCAGTTTCTACCTGTCCACATTCCTTAACCCAACTCTGTTCTCCTTTGCTGAGACGGTGAGTGACCTTGACATGCATTCAGGTAGCTTTAAGCTTTAACATGTTCAGGCATCCTAAACTCCCCTTGCTCCGGCGGGAACTGTTACATATCGCTGTCAAGCTGTAAACTGCAACATAATGCAGGTAAGTTTGAGAAAGAACGACAACAAAAAAACAATATTTGTAATTACCAAACTCAAAATACACATCATTACAGTGTTTGTTGATATTGCTAGGATCCGCTCGGAGTATTACAGCTCTAAAGATTAAAAGTGGCTTGTCTATGCAGTTGCTACACAGTATAAAAACATTTCAGTTCCCCGTAAATCACAAGTCTTCAAGAAATACTAGCAATTCATTATGTACCTATCTTTCCTTTACATTTATCTCCATCTCTCTTCTCCATGTGTGTTTTGGCAAACCTTTACCTCCATTCCCTTGATGGCTCCAGAACAGAGATTGTCCTACTCAATGTTAGCGCCTTTTCCTCGCGTCATGTTTCACTAATGTCTATCTAGTTCTTTCCAACACTTCATGTTAGTGATTTGATCACACCACTTCAATCTTTTTATTGTGTGTAAGCACGGTGATACAATGCCATGCACCTACCTCAAATTATGAGGAAAGCGAGGTAGAGTGTCTATGAAGAATTACAGGCCCTTGTGAACGGGATAACCAAGAAAGATATACTGGTGGTACAGGGGGTCTGGAATGTCAAAAATGGCGAAGACTGTGCGAGATTGAAAAGGCACATGGGGACTATACGGTAATGCGAAGACGTACGATAGAGGATTTGATACTCCTGGAATTTGCTCATTACAACAAGTTACTAGTGGTGAATACGCTAGGACCAAACAAAATGTCGTAACGGTGGACATGACAGCCCAAATAATGCACTGCATAGTCAGATAGACTACATTCTGGTCCAGAAGCGATTCAGATCCAGCATCAATAGCGCACGGACGAGGAGTTTCCCAGCAGCCGATATATGGAGCGACCAGGACTTAGTGATGATAACCATGCGTCTCCGACTTAAGAAAGTTGTGAACAAAGAGGTAACTAGACTAAGATTTGACATTGTGAAGCTGAAGCACCCGGAGATAGTGGATGCTTAGGGAGCGATGATTAGGGTGGAAGATTCGCACCCCCTCTTGGTTCTTAATGAGACAAATACTGAGACGATAACTGAGACGATAACTGAGGCTATTAATTCGGCATTGATAGCCACGGCAACTGAGGTCTTAGGGAAGCGAAGGGCAAAGAAGAAGGTATGGATTACAAATGAAATACTCGAGTTATGTGACAAGAAAAGATTACTGAAGAGGACGAAGAATACCCTGGATAGGATTAAGAAATACAGAGAGATAAAGGGAAACATAAAGACCAAGATGAAAAAGGCCAAGGTAGAACGGATAAATGCTCAGTGCTCAGATATCGAACAAAATCTTGGAAGTAACGATGCCATGGGGGCGTATAAAATAGTCAAGGACATAGTAAAACCTATAAAAGGCCGCAATACAGTGATTCAGGATAAGAGAGCGAAATGTCTCACAGAAGCTCAAGACATTCGGGCTCGTTGGACAGAGTACTGCTCAGAATAATCTAAGCATGAGGGTCGATGTTACCCAGGAAATGCAATAGCCCCCGAAATGAATATGTTAGAGGAGAATCAACCGATAACAAGAGAGGAAGTAACTGAAGTGGTGAAGATGCTAAAAGCTGTGGGTATGGATAATATCCCAGCAGAGCTCCTACAAGTGGGAGGTGAGGTAATAATTTAAGGCTCTAGCATACATCTTAACTTAACTTAACGTCTTTATACTGGTTTAGAAGACCCTGCAGAGTATGTATACAACCAGTTACATTTACATCACCTTGCTCTATAAGCTATTCGCATCCAGTTTATTCTTAAATGCATTAATTGTCCCTGCCTCCACTACCTCCCCTGGCAATGCATTCTAAGCAGACACCACTCTCTGACTAAAAAAATATTTCCTAATATCTAATCTGGACCTCTCTTTAGTCAGCTTGTAGCTATGCCCTCGTGTTATTGTAGGTGGCTGTATTTTAAAAAACTTATTATAGTCTAATTTATCCATTCCTCTGATCATCTTATAAATCTGTAATAAGTCACCACGAATTCTTCTCTCTTCGAGACACTGTAGGCCGGTTTTTCTGAGTCGTTCCTCATAACTGTAATTCTGGAATCCCACTATCATTTTTATCGCTCTTTTTTGTATTCTTTCTAGCATGTGTATATCCCCTCTATGATAAGGACTCCACACCTGTACACAGTACTCCAATCTAGGTCTAACTAAAGCTTTATACAGTTTGACGATCACTTCCTTGCTCCTATGTTTAATATTTCTTTTTATCATACCTAACATTGCATTTGCCTTTTTCACTGCTACCTTAACTTGCTCACTCACCTTTCCTGTATGATCTATTATAACCCCTAGGTCCCTTTCCTTATCTATCTTTCTAATATTGTTTTATCCCATTCTGTAATTATGTTCCATATTGGATCTACCCATGTGGATGACTGTACATTTATCTACATTAAACTACATTTGCCAGCTTACAGACCATTCTCGAATTTTATCTAAATCCGACCTCAATATATCCACTTCCTCTTTAGATGAGACACTACTGCATAGTTTTGTGTCATCAGCAAATTTTGCAATCATGGATCCCATATCAATGTCCAAATCATTTATATATATCAAGAACAAAATTGGTCCCAAAACCGAGCCCTGTGGCACATCACTTTTCACTTCACACCACTCAGAGTACTCCTTATTTATGCCCACCCTCTGCCTTCTTCCCGTTAACCAATTTTCAATCCATTTGGCAATTTCCCCACCAATTCCATGTGATTTTAACTTTCGAAATAATCTTTGATGAGGTACTCTATCAAAGGCCTTTGCAAAGTCTAGATAAATAATGTCCACTGGCTCCCCTTTATCTATGATTTTAGTAACCTCCTCCATGAATTATAAAAGATTTGTTAAGCATGATCTCCCTCTAGTAAACCCATGCTGTAACAAAATTTGGCGGACAGGAGAGTGCCTAACCATCTGGGCGAAATCAATGGTTTTACCACTGCCTAAATCAGGGAACCTAAAGATATGTCACAACTATAGAATAATTAGCCTCATTTGATATCCTAGCAAAGTTCTCTTAAGAATAATCCTCAACAGATTAAAACCACAGGCAGAGAAGATCATTGCGGAAGAGCAAGCAGGGTTTCGAGCGGAAAGAAGCACCACTGAACAGGTATTTAATCTGTGGATATTGAATAAGAAATACTTGAGTATCAACAACACATATATCATGTTTTCATCGATTTCGAAAAGGCGTTGGACAGAGTAGGGCATGCGGCGGTATAGACAACAAGGAAGCATTACAAGATCAATAGTAATGTTGTGAAGGTAATTGAGAACCTTTATGAGAAGGCATTAAGTGCAGCTTCTGTAGACGGAATACTAGGCGAATGGTTCGGCACGTCTGTTAGGATGAGACAGGGCTCTATACTATCTCTAACACTTTTCAATGTGTTTTTGTAAAGAGTAATGGAGGCGATCTTGTGGGGACATGTTGGTGCGGTCAGAATAGATGACAAGACCATTACAAACCTACGATTTGCAGTTGACATAGATGGTCTGGAAGGCACGGAAACGGAACTCCTGGAGCTGATTAGTAGAATGAACATAACGGCAAAGAGGTATGGCATGGAGATAAATGAAGAGAAAACAAACTTGATTTTTATTTTTATTTTTTTTATTTTTATGCTCGCCTTATTTCTCTATTCCTGTGATTTTTATTTTGTGTCAGTCCGTCGAGTGCATCCGACTTTGTATGCATTATATGTAAGGGTCTGCTTCCTCCTGCATTTTCTAAGGGTTTGCTTCCCCGGGGTAACGGCCGGTGCTGAGATGGGGATCGAACCCAGCACCTTCGGGTTGTGAGCGATGTCACTTAACCACAAGCCCACGCCATCCCCAACAAACTTGTTGACTAATAACATGGAAGGGTTTACATCTGTGATAAAAACAAATGGTCAAGAACTCCAAGTTGTATACCGGTTCAAGTATCTGGGATCACTGATCAGTGACGAGGGCTCGCAGCCTGAGATAATTGTCAGAGAAGCACAGATAACAGGGGCGATAACGCGTTTGAAACCAAGATGGCAGGATAAGCGAATCGTTCTCAGTATAAAAGTTAGACTAATCCGCTCATTGGTGCTCTCAATATTTGTGTATGCCTGTGAGACTTGGACCATTACTGCAGATATACAGTGTAGAATACATACAATGGAAATGAGGTGCTTTAGAAGACTCATAAATGTTACATATGAGGATCGTGTCACGAACGTAGAAATATGACGAAGAGTGGTAAGCGCAATAGGGCCTTTTTATGATCTATTTGGGCACGTTACGAGATCCAGCGGAATTACAAATTCGATACTGCATGGTTCCGTACCACAAAAGAGAAGGCGGGGACGCCCATAGAAGAGATGGGCCGACACCAACACTAAGTGGTCAAACCTTCGTCCAGGTGAGGCATGATTGGCGGCAGCTGACAGAGAGAGATGACGCGGTGTTGTGGGAGTGTCTTCAAGTGTGCCCCAACGACCTGATGGGTTACGGGATGAAATGAACTGAGCTGATACACCCATTTATGAAAATATATAAATATCTTGTTCTTGTCTTTGTTTTTCTCCACGTCAAAGAACAGGCTTTCCATTTTAGCTGAATACATTTATTTTTGTTTTTGGACATAGTTTATTTTGATTTTCATCTTCCTTTCTTTTTGCTTGTATCTTGCTTGTGCCTTTTATCGTCAAGTTATGAATTGGTTTCTTGACCAGGCCCTAGTTTTTTCTTCGTACACTGGGGGCTGTAGTGTTTCTATTATTTCTGCTTTCCATCTTTTGTGTGGTCGTCCCTTCACTTTGCATCTATTGTATCTGTAAAGCATTGATCTATGAGGCATGCTATCTGGTGTTTGACATGTTACGTGGCCGAACCATTTGCTTTGCTGTCTCTTGATATGGTCTAGCACTGGTATTGTACCTATTTGTCTTCTTATCGTTTCTGATTCTATCCATTCTTGTTACCCCAAACATTCTTCGCTAGTATTTCATCTCTGTTGTTGCAATGTTTGCCTTATCTTTGTTTGTTAATGTCCAATTACGGCAATGTTAACAGAGTTTGGGTGGTAATATTGTGTTGTATAGCGTTCTTTTTGTATCCATTGTCACCTGTTTACATTGTAATATCGGGGACAATTGTCCATTGATTTGACTTGTTTGGTTGCAGATGTTGCTTTGGATCTCAGTGTCGCCTGCTGAGATTATGTTACCCAGGTACGTGAAATTTTGCATCTGTTTTACCTGTTGGTTTTGTATGAATATAATTTGATTTCCATAAGTCCCCAAAATGCATTGAAAACTCCTGTCGTCTTTATTTTTCTTATTGTGACATCCGTATCTGTAACATCTTCTTTGTCATTATTGCTACAAAGACATATGGATGATTGCGCTTCTTGTACGAGTGTATTTTTCAGCACAATCCAACTGTTGTTAATTGCATTTATTCACATTAGCTTTTTGTTTTTCTCTGAATATTCTCAGTCCCAGTTCTTGAGACCTCTCATCAACTACACTTATTTTAGTTTACTCCTGAATACGGTTATAGGACAGAATAGTGAAGTTATTGGAAAGTCCTTATCATCAGGCTATTTTGTCAAATTCCACTGTTTTCAAATTTTGTTGATTAATGTTGCTGTCGTCATAATTAATTAGCCACAAATAGCCAGAAATAGCCAGAAATAGCCAGAAAAACATAAATGGCTGTTGTTATTACGTATCAAGTAGCATCCTGGCTCTCGCTCCTCGCCCAATGCCATGTAATCGTATCTACACGTCTTTATCAGCTGTTGTCTAGTGCAAACTATTCCATACATCTGGTTTCGAAGGAAGAAGAATTTTCCTAAAATCGTTTAATGCTGAGCACTCAAAGAGATAATGATCAACGCTTTCCTATGGGAAAGAGCTGGCACTCAGGAGTGTGTTGTGGTTGGATTCTGTTCAGATGTTTGTTTAGTGGGATGTGTTGGGTTCTGTTCAGATGTTTGTTTAGTGGGGTGTGTTGGGTTCTGTTCAGGTGCTTGTTTAGTGGGATGTGTTGGGTTCTGTTCAGGTGCTTGTTTAGTGGGATGTGTTGGGTTCTGTTCAGATGCTTGTTTAGTGGGATGTGTAGGGTTCTGTTCAGATGCTTGTTTAGTGGGATGTGTTGGGTTCTGTTCAGATGCTTGTTTAGTGGGATGTGTTGGGTTCTGTTCAGATGCTTGTTTAGTGGGATGTGTAGGGTTCTGTTCAGATGCTTGTTTAGTGGGATGTGTTGGGTTCTGTTCAGATGCTTGTTTAGTGGGATGTGTTGGGTTCTGTTCAGATGCTTGTTTAGTGGGATGTGTTGGGTTCTGTTAAGATGTTTGTTTAGTGGGATGTGTTGGGTTCTGTTCAGATGTTTGTTTAGTGGGATGTGTTGGGTTCTGTTCAGATGCTTGTTTAGTGGGATGTGTTGGGTTCTGTTCAGATGCTTGTTTAGTGGGATGTGTTGGGTTCTCATTCAGAACATGGTGCTCTGATCCTACCTTGTGAGTTGATTGAAAATGTCATTTGGATTTCAGGTCAAGTCAGGTCATCCCGTAACCGGTGAGGTCTTTGGGACACGCATGAAGACATCCTCACAACCCAACGTCACCCTTCTCTGTCAGCGGCCGCTGCCAGTGCCTCTTCTGGTCGAATATTGGTCAATTCTTTTATGTTGTCCTCTCACCTCTTTCTGGGCCGGCCTCTTCGTCGTCTGCCATGCACCTTTCCGTGGAGAATCGCATTTGCAAGACTGTTTGATCTCGATATGTGACCGTATCAAGCGAGTTTCCTTCTTTTGACAGTTGTCAAGACGTCTTCAAAAGGCCCAATTGCTGTTGTAATTCTATCTCGTATTTCCTCATTTGTAACTCGATCTTTGTACGTGACGTTTAAAATTCTTCGGAAACATCTCATCTCCAAGGCCTGTATCCTTCGCTGAAGGTCAGCTGTAACTGTCCCTGTCTCACAAACATTTGAATTTAGGCACGCCATTTATCTGTAACCCTACCTCCCGTGTTTTCCCATGGTCCATCTGTTCAGTCAAGTTTCTTTATTTGCTGCTCTTAGGAGAACAGAAATGGCGATACGAGGCATCACACTTATGCAGTGTCACCGTCATTAAGCTAATCAGTCCTAGGGCTGGTTTACTGCTAGTCAGGGTCAGGTGAAAAATACTTGTCGGACAATCTTAATCAGGGTAAGACAAAACATACTTGTCGGACAATGTTAATCAGGGTAAGACAAAACATACTGACCAAGAAATACAACCTCCCCCCCCCCCCCCCCCCCCCCTCACTTTCACGCAGTTTTCTATGGAAACAGGCTGTTCCACGATAGTCTTGCTAAAAAGGTGGAGGATCGACGTTATCTCCGAAGTAGTGACCCACATGCAGATAAGGACAATTATTTCACAACCACCTGGAGGACCCGGTCTACCTTGATCAGCACGCTCGGGATGTGAGAAACGCTTTTGCAACCCGGCCCTTACCTTATTCGTTATGGGATTTCAACAAAAACAGCCGACCAGTTATATTTGTATCACACTGTATTCACCGGGCACCTTTTCTATTTTTATAACATTGTATTCACTGGGCACCAGCTATATTTGTATCGCATTGTATTCACCGGGCAACCAGTTATATTTGTATCACATTGTATTCACCGGGCACCAGTTATATTTGTATCACATTGTATTCACCAGGCACCAGTTATATTTGTATCACATTGTATTCACCGGGCACCAGTTATATTTGTATCACATTGTATTCACCGGGCACCAGTTATATTTGTATCACATTGTATTCACCGGGCACCAGTTATATTTGTATCACATTGTATTCACCGGGCACCAGTTTCAGACTAGGTAAATTATATCACAGAAACCCTAGAATGTTATCCGCGTTATCATGTTCAAAGTTCTGATTTAAAAATATAGAACAATTAATGGCGGAAAATGTCCAAATACTGGACATTACACATGATTCCTAGACCTGATATCGTAGTTGGTTTGAGAATAGGAAAAAAACGAAGAAAAATAAGAAAAAAGGAGAAGAAGCAGAAGATGAAGGAGGATGAGAAAACGGAAGAAAAAGAAGGAGCAGAAGAAGAAGAAGAAGAAGTAAAAGAACAAGGAGAAAAAATTTAAAAAAAAAGCGAAGATTCAAAAAGAGCAGAGGAAGAAGAAAAGAAGGAAACGAAAAATAATAATTATAATATTTAAAATAATAATAATAAGAAGAAAAAGAAGAAGAAGAAGAAGAAGAAGCAGTAGCATAAGAACAAGAAGAAGAACAAAAAAATAGAAGAAGAAGAAGAAAAAGACAATGAAGAAGAAGAAGAAGAGGTAATAGTAGCAGTAGAAAAAGAAGAAGAAAAAGAAGTAGAAGAAGAAGAAGAAGAAGAAGAAGAAAAAGAGAGAATGCTGAAGGAGAAAACAAATATGAAGTCAAAGAAAAGTAAAGAGCAACATACAAACAACAAAGATACAGATAAATAAGAAAACATAAGAGAACACTAACAAAAAGAAACAGAATGATACATATAAGAAAATGAAGAAAATTAATAACAGAAAAGAAGAAGAAGAATCCAACGAACGAGTAACAAACTTCCCCAAAGATTAAATCTAACTCATTCACACTGCACGCTCTAGCTCAACCCGTGATCCCAATCATCTATTCTTTCTTTGCTGTTAATTGTTAGTCCCCTGCGCTCATTCGGTCGGATGTACATCAGACGGTGGTCTGTCTTGAGTGTTGTAAAACTTGAGTTATTGATCTCAAGGACTATATTCTTTTCAAGCTGTTTCTCTGTTTTCCTGAGGCAGTTTGATAGCCTTGCCAGAGACTATCCACATCTTCATGCTGTTTCTCTGTTTTCCTGAGGCAGTTTGATAGTCTCGCCAGAGACTATCCACATCTTCATACACGTGACATGAAACACAAAACATGTGATGGTCCTTGTAATCACATCAATACGTCTTAGAATCCTTCCTGTATTTGATTCCTCCAATAATTGTCTCTTCCTCAGCTTTATTATTCCACGTATATCTCTTTATATTTTTTGTCTGCGTCTACTTGTTCAATTCTTGAGGCACCCCTCGTTTTCTCTCCTTTTGAACTTCTTTTTTTTCTCCTTTTCAACTTCTTTTTTTTCTCCTTTTCAACTTCTTTTTTTTCTCCTTTCAACTTCTTTTTTTTCTCCTTTTCAACTTCTTTTTTTTCTCCTTTTCAACTTCTTTTTACTCTTAAAATTCTTGTTACTCTTGTTTCTAAAACCTTGACATGAATCATTATCCTGATGCGTGCCGGATGCGTGTCAATATATATCTCAACTGTTAACCAACTTCCCGAAAACTTATAGAGCTGAAGTTGTGTTCAGTTCATCCCGTAACCCATCAGGTCGTTGGGGTACACTTGAAGACACTCCCAAAATTTTTCTCTGTCTGCCGCCGCTTGTTGTATCTCACCGGGACGAAGGCTTGACCACTCAGTGAAGTTGTCCACCTATCTCTTCCTTGGACGTCTTCACCCTCTCGGTACGGAACCAAAAAGTATCGAGTTGGTAATTCCGTTAGACCTCGCGACGTGCCCGCACCAGGCCATCTTTCGTGTTTTGATTGTTGTGAAATGATCTTCAAAAGGTCAATAGCGTTGCAATTACCTCTGACTGCGATTCCTCTTTGCTGACCAATGATCCCATATTTGAAACGTTGTACCACCCGAAGTTCCTGCCTATTTGCCTCTATTACAGATAGAAAAAACATGAAATTCTGTATATCTATTTATCTATCTTCAGTCCACTTATGTCGTTAGACGTCGTGGGGAGGTGGGACCTCCTTTGTTCCAATTTTTTTATTGGCAAGTGAAAATCAACTAGTAACTTGCCAGGTCAATCCCAGCATCTGTTAGCCTCTGGAATATACGATTGTTAATTTTTTGGGACTGGTGGAGGTGGAAGTGTACATTAGACCAAGGTAGACCCGCAACCTGTCAGGTGCCGAATAATCCGCTCCGCTAACCACATAGCCGACATCTGATGTTATAGCCACACAGTGCCCTTTTTGCGACATATTGTTTGTGGGTCGAAATTCCCTAGACAAATTTTAGTAGATTTTTAACTTGAATTTTGCCCGAGCAGCGGTCGCTAGGACTACTTTTTTCGATTTCCAACTGCTAAGGTATTTTTAACGCTCGCGCCATGTACACGGTTGTCTGATCTCACTACTCAGAGATCATCGGAAATATTTACCGGATGATCCACGTGAAAAAAATCCCGGTCTCCACAGTTATTTCAACCCGCGACCTCCAGCACCCGAAGTGAAAACCTTAGTTCGAGACCACTGGGTCCCTCAATTGTGTAAATATACAAGAAAATTTACCTTTATATATCATCATCATCATGAAGGAAGTCGTTTGCAGAACGTCGCTCTCACAACAGCCGATCTGTAAGACTTTCGATCTCTAGCCATTATTCCCGCCTCTGTTGCTGTCATCTTCAGGACCTTAGTGATGACTTGTGTCCATCTTTTCCTTGGTCTGCCACTGCCCCGCTTTCCAGGCACCATATTCTCTAGTATCGTTCTCTCCAGGCCATTGTGACGTTTGGTGTGGCCAAAATATTTTAGCTTTCTGGACAAGATAATGTTTACTAACCAATTTTCCCTAATATCCAGTGGTCTCGAGGTAAGTGTTCGCCTCGGGTGCTGGAGGTCGAGAGTTCAAATCACGGTGGAGACCAGGTATGTTTTCACGTGGATCATCCAGTAAATATTTCCCCTGATCTCTGAGTAGTGAGATCAGACACCCGTGTACAGTGGCGCGCACGTTACAAATACCTTATAAATATATCAGGTCAGGTCATCTAGTAACCGGTGAGGTCATTGGGGCTCACATGAAGACATCCTCATCATCTTATGCCACTCTTCTTTGTCAGCGGACGCTGCCTGTGCCTCTTCTGGTCGGAGATTGGTCCTTTCCGTGCAGGATCGTATTTGCAAGACCATTTGATCTCGATATGTGACCTTACCAAGCGAGTTTCCTTCTTTTGACAGTTGCAAAGAGGTCTTCAAAAGACCTAATTGCTGTTGTAATTCTTTCTCGTGTTTTCTCATTTGTTTCTTCTTCTCCTTCTGCATTCGTTCTCAATCTGCCGCTACCAAGCCTTGGACAGGGCTTTGCAAGTAGCAGGATGTAGTCCAGAGAACGCAATGCGCTGTGTAGCTAGTTTACAGCTTGGCTGCGATATTTGCAACTTTCTGTCCGACACATCCGTCTGCGGCAGAGGTTCTCTTTTGTAACTCGATCTTTGTAAATGACGTTTAAAAGTCTTCGGAAACATCTCATGTCCAAGGCCTGTAACTGTCCATATCTCACAAGCATATATATATATATATATATATATATATATATATATATATATATATATATATATATATATATATATATATATATATAAATTACGTGGTCTGTAGTTACCGTTTGGTTTCAACAGCATCTCTAATGACAAATACCGTATTTGCACTTGCATTATACAAGAATAGTAGGGGAAGTAACTCATTTTTCCGGCTATCAGACGAGTCAGAAGACGAGACAACAGGTCTTCAAAACTGTAAAATAAAAGTGCGTCTTCATTGAATCGTTACTCGACACTTTCTGATGCGACTGTCAACTAAAGCCGTTAATTGTTTGTCTTGTTTGTTCTGATTTTCTTTTGTGTGCTGGGGTTGTTAGTGGTTTTCTTTAGTTACTTGTCCCTAATGAAAGTCTTGTGGATGTAGTTAGGTTGTCGTTCTGTGTGTGTCATAGTGCGGTCATTGATTCATTACATTTGTAAGTTTTTATAGACTTCTAGCATTCGGAAAACTTTGCGAATTTCGACCCTTTCTCAATTGGAGCAAAGGCGATTCCAGAACTAAGATTTGCAGATGACACAGTTACGTTCTCAAACAGCACTGAGGGCCTGGTACAACTGGTTACGTCCGTTGAGAAGCTCAGTGAAGATCATAATCTTTTCCTGAATACAAAAACAACAAAGATAATGTTCGTAGGTGTTTCTCCAGATATTGGTATGCTGAGACTCTCTTGGAAGTATTCAAACCATCTGTTCTACTGACTTCTTCATCGATATCAGTATTCTGCCTTGTTTATCCTTGATCAGTTTAGCTGTCGGCTGATACGCATTTCTTAAATTCCTAGTTATTGCATATAGATCTTTCATATTCTTTTCTTCAGTTGCTTTCAGTCATTATACTTCTTCTTGTCTTTCTTTACAAACTTCATGGCCTCTTTATCTGCCATAATGTAACTTTTCAGGGCTTCTGTTTTGGTAGTTAAAGTTTTACAGTTGTCAAGACCCGCTTGCTTCCTGCTTCTCTCCTCCGTCTGTTGCAATTCCCATCTTATTTTGTACTTTCTTTAATCCTATAGTTTCTTTGGAAGCTTTATTCCACATCACTTTGGCTAGAATTCACATGCTGTTTATGTCAAACCCATCGTTCCCGCATAACTCGTGTAGTACTTGGTATCTGATATTAACTTTCAGGCCATATTCTGTCTTCATTTATTTATCTTGTAAAAGATGTACATTACACTTCATTCTTTTCACCTTTCTCTAGAAACATCTTCAACCAGTCGCAGTGTGTTTATCATAATCTGGTGGTCTGATTCTTCATTTGCTCACATCTTTACTCTTGCATCCTTCAGTGTAGTTCTGAAGAATCGATTAATGATAAGCATGTTTTCCGTATTATCATCCAAAAGCTCCATGTGGATTTATGGATACTATTTTGCGGGAAAACTCTTCCCCCAATGACTATTTCTATTTAAAGCTCTTATTTCTGCAAACATTTGTCCATTTTCATTCATTTGACGGGAAGGAAGACTAACGTCTGGTCAGGCACAACATACTGGTCAAACAAACTAGTCAGGGTCAGGCACAACATACTGGTCAAAAATATTAGTCAGGGTCAGGCAAAATACACTGGTCAAACATATTAGTCGGGGTCAGGCAAAATATACTGGTCAAACATATTAGTCAGCGTCAGACATAATATAAAGTCAGACATGTTAGTCAGTCTGGCAAAACATACTGATCAGACATGTTAGTCAGTGTGGCAAAACATACTGATCAGACATGTTAGTCAGTGTGGCAAAACATACTGATCAGACATGTTAGTCACTCTGGCAAAACATACTGATGAGACATGTTAGTCAGTCATGCAAAAGATACTGATCAGTATGTTTTGCCTGACCAGACGGTAGTTTCCTCTTCTCAGTATGTAATGTTAAACAATTGTAGACCCCCCCCCCCCCCCCACACACACACGAATACTTATTACGTGCCATAATTTCATGTGTGATGTTGTTATAATACAGCTTTACAGGTTATAAAGTAACATCCCGAGGCTGAATGTTGACAACCGCCCTTTCCACCCGGTCTTGAAGCCTGAACCAAAGCATTTAGTGTAACCTCGCATTAGTTGTTTATGTGATAATTTCTAATTAAATATTCATTAGACCTGCACATCTCATATAAGCGTAGCAGAGGGCTAGCTCAGCTTCAACTCTGTTAAACCCATTCTACAATAGATGCGAAGAAACGGCGCTAGAACTCACACCTTCAACAGCGTGATTACAAAGGGCTTGTCATAAGTCTTTACCCTGACCATGAAGGAGTAGGAGGAGAAAGTTGAAATTTGGCACAGTGCTTACTCCTTATCAATGTAGCCACCACATGAATTTATGCATTTCTGCCATTTCTGCATGACCTTGAAAAGACCTTCAGAATAAAGTAACCTATTTGTCGAACTAAACCAGTTATCACAAGCCAGTATGACATCTTCGTCACTGTCAAAATAATTTCCTTTCAGCTGTTTTTTAAGTTTTAGGAAAAGAAAAAAGTCTGATGGTGCTCAATTCGGAGAATATGGTGGGTGTGGAAGAATTTCAATATTCAAATCGTTGGCTGTTAGCAGCACAAGCCTTGCTTTATGGGAGGGCACGTTGTCTTGAAGCAAAGGCAGAATTTGAGAGAGCGCTATCCCTCGTTTTCTGGTCACAGTCTTTCTTAGTTTCGTAAGGAGATCTCCCTATTATTGCCCATTAACCGTGTTGCCATGAGGCAGGTAATGTTTCAATATAACACCTTTGACGTCCCAAAAACAGTGAGCAGAACTTTCTTGCAGATTTATGTGCTATTGTCTTGACATGTGTTGGTGAGCCCGGGGTTTTCCACTGCATGCTGGAAATTTTGTATTCTGGGTCATAATTGCGAATCCAAGTCTCATCTACTGTCACCATGGTTGGCAACATGTTTCTTCACCGACACATTTTGATCAACTGACCACAGCAATCCACCTTCGTTTGTTTCTGTTCACATGTCAGCAGACGCGGGACCCAGCGGGAACATACTTTTCTTATGTTCAGTCTGTTGTGTAAAATTCTAAAAACCGTACTTTTATTCAGTTTTGCTGACCTAGATATCTCTGCAATTGTCATGTTCTAATCCTGATCAATGATTTTCTTCACTCTTGCAGCATTTTCATGGCTGCACTCTGAGGATGGTCTACTTGATCTTAGAAGAACAGCAAAATGGGAACGGCCAAACTTAAACTGCCTACACCATTTTTTACAGAAGCATACGAAGGACATGATTCCTCAAACACTGGTCCCTGCAACATCAAGAATTTTATCACAGTTCTGGCCTCTGACTTCTCCATTGTTCCGACAAACCGTTAGAGTAGCAGATTCGGTCAATAAAGCGTGTTGCGCCATGCACCATACCGGATAAACCCGTCGAGGAAGGAAATTCATACTTCTCAAGTCCAGTACAAATTGAATGAGCTACACATGTGCCACATTTTTCTCCTCCTGCTTCATGGTTAGGGTAATGACTTATGACAAGCACATTGTATTCCAGCCATGGAATATGGCTACGAGGTGTAGAACCTACTGGAAAGCTGGCACAGATAGACTTCGCGTTGCCCAACGAGCGATGTAGCGAAGAATATTGTAGATCTCTCTTCGAGATCAAATCTACAACGTAGAGATCAGAAGTCGGACTTCTTTGAATGACATCATAGATGTCGCGCTGTTACGAAAATACAGATGGGCCGGACATGTGGTGCGAAGGCCGGATAACAGATTGACACGTAAAGGGACGTCCTGGTGGCCTTACCACACCAGGCGCCCTCGCGGGTGATCGAGGTGGAGGTGTAGAGATGGCTAGAAGCATGTCCTGTGTCAAACACGGTACATCAAGGCAAAGGAGCGAGATTAGTTTCCTCAACATTTGGTTTTCTGGCACCAAACACATGTAGAGATTAGATGTAGAGATTAGATGTAGAGATTAGATGTAGAGATTAGATGTAGAGATTAGATGTAGAGATTAGATGTAGAGATTAGATGTAGAGATTAGATGTAGAGATTAGATGTAGAGATTAGATGTAGAGATTAGAGATTTAGAGATTAGATGTAGAGATTAGATGTAGAGATTATATGGAGGCAAACATCGCCCTAAAAGCCGCCACGGCGAAATACAAATACACTCTCAAGCAAACAGCAAGAGAGCTGGAAAAACAAAACGGAAAGCCTAAACCTGGACAAAGAAGGGAACAAGCTATGGAAGCTAGTCAGAGCCATGAACGACGAAACTCCGTCAAACAAACAAATTACCATCAAGCAGGGCGAAAACTTGTTCACCGGTAAGAAAGCTGCAAACGCTTTTGTCGATCACTATGCCAGAGCAAACCACATCGAGGTCCCTGCAGATAGGCATACAGACACTAGCGAAGAGAAAAAGGGGCACGACAACATCAATACGGCACCTGAAGAGCACATGATGGCCAAATTAACAATGAGCGAAATGGAAGAGGCTTTGAGAACATTAAAGAAAAGGAAATCTACCGGAAAAGACGGGATAACAAACGAAATGCTGATGGGGCTGGGCCAAACAGCGAAGAGGAAACTGCTATCGGTCCTGAACCGAAGCTGGAAAAGGGGAATTGTACCCCAGGCATGGAAAGACGCAGTACTTGTACCAGTACCAAAAACAGGAAAGGACAAAACAGATCCAAATGGATACAGGCCCATCAGCCTACTGAGCTATGTCGGCAAGCTGATGGAACGTATGATAAACACCAGACTGATGTGGCATCTGGAAGAAAAACGAATACTAATTCCACAGCAAGCCGGCTTTAGACAGCACAGATTCACTGAGGACCAGGTCATCCTCATAGCCCAGGAAATAGAAGATGCCTACCAGGCACAGAAACACACAGTAGCTGTTTGGGTGGATCTGGAAAACGCATTTGACAACGTCTGGAAAGATGGACTTAGAGTCAAGCTAAGAAAAAGTGATGTTTGTGGGAAAATGTACAAGTGGATCAACCACTACCTCAAACAAAGAACGGCCAGAGTCCAAGTACAAGGACAGATGAGCAAAAAGGTGACACTCGAGCAGGGAGTACCCCAAGGGGGAGTACTGTCACCCACACTCTTCCTGGTATATATAAACGACATTACAGAGAATATACCAAGAAGAGTCCATAGCTCAATGTTTGCAGGTGATCTGGCTATGTGGACCTCTGAAAAGAATCTCACCATAGCAAGAAATCGGATGCAGCAGGCCCTAACATCGCTGGAAGAGTGGGCGAACTCATGGCTGGTCAAAATAAACGAGGAGAAAACCACATGCACAATATTCTCGCTTTCAATCAAACCCCAAAATACCAAATTTAAGTTTAAATGGCAAATTCCTGCAGCCAAACGACAACACAAACTATCTGGGAGTCACATTTGATCGGCGCATGACATGGAAAAGTCAGATTGAGAGAAACCGAATGAGAGCCAGAGAAAGAATGGCAATCATGAGGAAACTTGCTGGCACAAGCTGGGGAGCAGACGAAGGCATACTAAAGAAACTGTACACTAGAAGAGTGAGACCAGTTCTCGAGTATGGCATTGCGGCATGGACAACAGCAGCGAAGGCGAACTTCGATAAAGTTAACAAACTTCAAAACCACGCCATGAGAATTATAACAGGTGGCATGAAGTCAACGCCAATTGTAGAACTTGAAACGATTACAAAACTACAATCCATGACCGATAGAAGAGACTGCAGAGCCCAGCTGCAGTCAGAGAAACTCCGAAGACTGACTGACCATCCAATGCACCAGAGACTAAACAATTTGGGAAATGGGAAACTAAAGCGGAGAAACTTTGCAGAAATAGCCAAAGCAAAGATGCACGAAGATCCCATAAACGCACTAACAACACCAAAACCCATCACTACTGTACGAAAACCTACCTGGAGGCAGCATATATTTCCAGAGGTGGTAGAAAATATACCAGGTATTGGAAACAAAAACTGCCAGACTGAAAAAGAAAGGAGAGATACTACCCTAAGCTTTATATCGAAAAGCTACCAAAGCATGGACTGGACCCATGCATACACCGACGGTTCTGTAACAAACACTACACAGAACGGAGGGGCAGTAGCATTCCTGAACCTACCAAATGGCAGACAAATAACACTGTCATTCGCTACTGGTAAGTACACAAGCAATTTCAGAGCGGAGGCAGAGGCACTGAGGGCGGCAGTGGAAGAAATGGTGACACAAAAAGAAAATGAAAGCCATATAGTCCTGCTTACAGATGCTCTCGCGGTAGTCACAGCGCTAAAAAGCCAGAAAAACACTGAGCTTAATGACTTAAGAGCAGCACTCTGCAAACTGTGCCAGCAGTCCGCACCAAAAAGGGTAGTGGTACAGTGGGTCCCATCACACTGCAACATCCAAGGCAACGAGGAGGCAGACAGACTGGCAAAAGAAGGTGCAAGACTACCACAAACAGATACTAGTATAACGTACGAAGAGTCAAAACGGCTTATCAAAGCCAGATACATGACTAAATGGGAAACCGAACATACTGGTTACACCAAAAACGATGCCTATTACCAGTTGAACAGAAGAGAGCAGGTCGTTGTCTTCAGACTTCGCACTGGCCACAATAGACTAAGGTACCACCTATTCAACAAATTAAAGATAATTGGTACCGACGAATGCCCGTGCGGTACCGGTAAAATGACCGCTGAACATCTTCTGCAGAACTGCCCGACATACGAGGATCAGAGAGATCAGATGTGGCCATCACCAGTGGAACTGCAAGACAAGCTCTATGGCAGTGGCGACAGCCTCAGGATGACCGCCGCTTTTTTCGAAAAAATAATGGTTACTGTCTGACTGCGTACGAAGAAGAAGAAGAAGAAGAAGATGTAGAGATTAGATGTAGAGATTAGATGTAGAGATTAGATGTAGAGATTAGAGATTTAGAGATTAGAGATTTAGAGATTAGATGTAGAGATTAGAGATTTAGAGATTAGAGATTTAGAGATTAGATGTAGAGATTAGATGTAGAGATTAGATGTAGAGATTCGAGATTTAGAGATTAGAGATTTAGAGATTAGAGATTTAGAGATTAGAGATTTAGAGATTATAGACTTATGCTGGGGTTACTACTTCCTATTATTTACTAATTGATCTTCATCTGAATGTTGATCTTTATGATCCGTTCCTCAAGGTTGCTGCGGGTCCCACTTCGTCTTCAGCGGATCCTATCTCGGGCCACGGAAGTCCAGTGGGTGGTAAGCATTCCACTAAAGAAGTTTAGGATGATGTTATGAGCAGCAAGGGATTCTGACTAACGCATTGAAGGTTTTTCCTGCGGTCTCTTTTTACCTTGCAGGGACCAGATTTCTATTCCTGTGTTCCATCGACCATCGTCACCTTTCTATCTATGTTCTACTTTGTCTGCATAGATTACTGCATCACTTACCAAGAACAATCGTCGTATGTTAGAGTTCTGGAGATTTTACAAACGTTGGTTGTGGAAAGTAATTCAGACCAAACGTCTCTCAAGGGAACCGTCGGTCACTCTCATTTTGTCCTCTGGTGATTTTGTACGTTCTGGTCTTGGCAAAAACCCAGGACTGTGTTAAAGGACGAGCAAGCTGCCCAGCTCGCGCTGCGACGTCTCGTTAGTTCAGGCTCCAGATGTTTCTGCGTAATGAGTAGGAGCCCAAGATGGATGTACACGTTTACTCGGCCAAGGAAGACTCGATCACATTTAGCGAAACGATTGCGCAGCAATAAGATCTTCTAGATATTCATCTCTAGTTCCGCTTTCTTACCCTCATCATTGAGTAGCTGTATCATTCTATTGGCTTCTGCTGCTGACTGTGATAACCACTATGTCGTAGGCAAATGGAAGGTGATTGAGTTGTCTGCTGTCAACAAGGATGACAAAGGTGTCCCAGTTGCATTGGCTGATGACTGATTTCAAACAGTAATTTATATTTTTATTAATCAGCTTCCCTGAACAATTAGCTCTTTGGGATTCTAGTTAAAAGTGCTGCGGGCCGTGTGGGTTTCATTCCCGCTCAGGGCAGAAATCAGAAATGTATCAATTTGTGTCAATTTCTTGTTTCATTAAACGGTCTACAACTTTCTGTATTTCTAATGACATATCTGTATTGTTATGCAATTGCTACATATCTGTAACAAATGTATATTTATATGTTGTAGCTGCAGTTGTGTAACAAAACTATATTAATAAATCGCTTCTACATTTGTGTTACAAATCTATATTTATATGGTGTTACAATTCTATATTTATGTTATTTCTACAGTTAAGTAACAATTATATATTTATATGTTGTTTCTACATTTGTATGAAATTTGATATTTCTATACCATGTGTACGGTTCTGTAAATTCGATATTTCTAAGTCATTTCTACAATTGTGTAACAATTCGATATTTCTCTACCATTTCTACAGCTGTGTAACAATTCGATATTTATTTGTCATTTCTACAGTTGTGTAACAATTGGATATTTCTATGTAATTTCTGCAGTTGTGTAATAATTGGATATTTCTATAGAATTTCTTCAATTGTGTAACAATCTATGATTGAATTACAGCAGAGAGGATCGCTAAGATAAATAAGGAGAAGCAATAGAAAATAGTTTTGAACGATAGCAGAGCCAGGCATGCTGAAAGCAAGACTCAGTAATTATACAGCGCGGACAGCCAGAAAGTCAGGCAGGGCAGCAGAATGAACAAACGGAAACATATATCGTAGAATTGGGCAAAGCGGCAGAGACAGCTGCAACAAAGGAAATTTGAAAGATATGTACGAAGAAAGTAACTGAAAAAAACAAGGAAATTAAAACCCCTTATTAATTGAAAGGGTGAACATCTGATTTGCTTTACACGATTGAAATGATGTACATGTGGATTACACATTTTGAAGAGCTTTAAAATCGACCGGCTCCACTTCTGACATACAGCCTGCATGCCACCGAGATATGCATGTTATTTGAGACTCACCATTAAAGGAAATCAAATAGCTATAATGTTTTTGCGTGAAGGTACGGCCCCCAGTCCATATGGTATCTCATCTGAAGCAGTGAAGGCGGACAGTGACACTGTCAATGCTATACAAATTTCTTGACCAAATGCAAGAGAGAGAGAGAGAGAGAGAGAGAGAGAGAGAGAGAGAGAGAGAGAGAGAGAGAGAGAGACGAAGAAGTTCCGGCTAAATGGAAGGAAGACCATATATTAAAGTGGCCAAAGATGAAAGAGCTTGAGCTATGAGTGACTGTAAAGCTTCCAGTTTAGGTGATATCTCAGCTGAAACAATCAAGGCAGACATTGACACTTTTACGAGGTGTGATAAAAAAGTATTGCTTTTAGTCCGGAAAAATACAATTACTCACATGCAGGTTTGAAGACCTAATCTCCATCAAAGTACTCTTCTTGGGACTCCAAACACTCTTCCCAACGGCCCCCCCCCCCCCCCCCCATTGTTGGAAGCATTACAGGATGGCCTCTTTTGGGAATGGAGTACAGCTGGATCATCATATTCCGCATAATGTCTTCTCGTGACTCAAATTGGGTCCCTTTCAGTGGAATTTTCAGATTGGGTAATAGCCAAAAATCACATGGGGTTGTACATCATATGTACCGACCACACGGCACCAAAGAGTAGTACCTGGAGGGCATCCGTCGCCTTGGTGATGCTGTTCGACTCAAACGACCGGACATGTGGACATCGGGAACTTAGCAGCTTCATCATGACAACGCGGACACACATTCTTCTATGTTTTTGCCAAACACAACACTCCTCTGGTTTGCCAGGCTTGATCGAGCGTAACAAGTCTTCCTGTTCAGCATGAAAACGGGATATAACAGATTGAATAGCCACTAACACTGTCTAAAATTGGCTTCCATCATCAATGTGTATGTACGGGCAGGCAGCACAGACATCCGAACCTATCCTGCAAGACTGTTATATGCTTAGCCAATTACGTGTTGAGCTCACGGAGATGAATCTCTACAGAAAACTGTTTGGAAGCCTAAACGAACTCACCACTACAGCAACCTTGATCCAAAGAACTTGACTTGCCATGAGAACATGAAAAGAAATAGCTTGGTGAACGAAAAGAAGAAGAAGAAGAAGAAGAAGAAGAAGAAGAGCAAGAAGAAGAAGAAGAAGAAGAAGAAGAAGAAGAAGAAGAAGAAGAAGAAGAAGAAGAAGAAGAAGAAGAAGAGCAAGAAGAAGAAGAAGAAGAAGAAGAAGAAGAAGAAGATGAAGAAGAAGAAGAAGAGCAAGAAGAGGAAGAAGAAGAAGAAGAAGAAGAAGAAGAAGAGCAAGAAGAGGAAGAAGAAGAAGAAGAGCAAGAAGAGGAAGAAGAAGAAGAAGAGCAAGAAGAGGAAGAAGAAGAAGAAGAAGAAGAAGAAGAAGAAGAACTTTTGAGTTGATGTGTATCTGTGTCACTGCGACTATAGCTTCACAATAATTTGTGTTTTTGGAGTTTATTCTCGTTAGTTGGATCCGTTGGGTGGGAGAAAGGGGGGAGAATCAATATAGGTAATAGCTGTAAGGCCGCATGCTCGTGCCGTTACCACACAATGTGCTGCTAGGATTGTATTTCAACACAGATTGAAAAACTCTACTGGCACCGGGAATTTGAGCCCATACCTCCTTGGTTGTTGCTGTTTGAAGCTTCTCCTGTTGTGCCATACCTCCTTGGTTGTTGCTGTTTGAAGCTTCTCCTGTTGTGTTTAATTCTCGCAAAAATTCTTTGGTGAGCGGTTACATTGGCTGTTCTAACATCCCGAGCCGTAATTGGGAAGTTGGACATGGGTCCTTCCTTGCTGCTGTAATGCCCTACGATGCTCTTCCCAGTATGATTACCGTTATTTGAATCACAGTATAGATTCCCACCACTTTGGCCAGGCTGCTGTGGCACAGTCTGTTTCCAAGTGCACGAACGAGGACGAGAGGCGGGGATCTGGATCAGTATGCTTCCCGTGCTCTGGCTACTCTTCAACGCCACACCCTTGGTTACGACACTGGTGTCATAACCACTCAGCCATATTCTCATGTAAAGTCCTGCTTTGAGATATCATTCTATGACCCAAATACGCAGCAGGGAATGAGCTTACAACAGCCAGTGACTTATAGTTGCCAGCTTACCTCAGAGTCAAACCTTATAGCTGGCTGCTTGCGTCAGTGACATATAGCTGGCTGCTTGCTTCAGAGATAGTGACTTATAGTTGGCCGCTTGCGTCATTGTCAGCGACTTATAGCTGGCTGTTTGGGTCAGGGTTTAGCGACTTATAGCTGGATGTTTGCGTCATGGTCAGCAACTTTTATCCGGTTGGTTGCGTCAGGGTCAGCAAATAAAAGTTGACCAAGACCGTATATCGCATCCATGGGGTGGCCTTGGAAATACGATGCACCCGTGCAGTCTAGCTGAGAGAAAAGGGATTAAAGAGGGAAGGCAAACCCGGTTCCAAAATAAGCCGTGCTGAAACCGGATGTATGGAATTAAAAGGCTAATTTACGTCAGCCTCGCTGTAAACTACGAACCAAAGTAACCAACAGTACTTTTTAGAACGATCGCCGAAGAAGGAAGAAGAAGAAGAAATGCCACTCTCCCTCCCTGCAAACACACACCTCCCCCCTGCCCTTGTTCTCGGCACGTCTGTCGTTCCCCACACAGGTTCTACTCACCATCATCCGGAGCCGGTTTGTTAGTCACGTTAAAACATCTTTCCAACTCCATAATGTTGACACCGTAGTTACGGTTGACAAGAACAGACAAAACATTTTCTTTCGGGTCGACACTCTTTATTGAATCCATGAACCTGTGAAAAGCCAAAATAAAATACAAGTCGTGAAGAATTTGTTATTCAGGCTTTGGTTCTATAGTTAACTCATACACTCCGGAATACTTGGGCTTCTGAGCACATGTATTCCTATAATGTAAAACTACCACTAGGAAGTACATATATATTTATAATTTAGGAATACTTAGTAACATTTATAAATAATTATGACAACTGTAAAGCCAATATATCAGCTCTACGTCATTGCAACAAACTTTGGGAGCCGGGATATCGGTTCCTCGGAGTGATAAGCTAAGTCTTATTTGTGGCGAAACGCGATCAGTTCAATTCAGTTCATCCCGTAACCCATCAAGTCATTGGGGCACACTTGAAGACACTCCCACAAGCCAAGTGATCTCTCTCTCAACGCTGCCGCCAGTCGTGCCTCATGAAGACGACGGTTTGAACACTCAGTGATATTGTCTGTCCATCTCTTGCTTGGACAATCCCGCCTTCTCTTTTCAGGTACGGAACCATGCAGTACCTAATTTGTAATTCCGCTGGACCTCTGGATGTGCCCATACTGTCATCTTTCGGCATTGATATATGTGAACAGATCATCAAAAGGCCCGATTGCGTTCTCCACTCTTCGTCGTATTTCTATGTTCGTGACACGATCCTCATATGTAAAATTTAAGAGTCTTCTAAAGCACCTCATTTCCATTGTATGTATTCTGCACTTAATATCCGCAGTAATGGTCCAAGTCTCACAGGCATACACAACTATTAAGAGCACCGACGAGCGCATTAGTCTAACTTTTATGCTGAGGGCGAACCGCTTATCCTGCCATAATGGGTTTCAAACATGTAAGCGCCGCTGTTGTCTGTGCTATTCTGGCAACTCTCAGGCTGCGATCCCTCGTCACTAATCACACGATAGATAAACTAAAAAACAGACCATTTTGGATTTAGCATGATCTTTGGATTATTAAAATCTAATTGAGACCAAAACCTGCAATCGGAATCGTTGCAGGCAGCGGCAGAGGAGAGAACGTTCAGATATGCCGGAACATGTAAGCAAAGAGAGCCGATAATAGGTATTTGTATTTTTTTGCTTGTATCATGGTCTTGGTGTCCCGTTTATGGGATAGATGTGTGATGCCTGTGATTTTTTCCATTTCATTTATTGGAGTTCATTTCATGGCACCCGTGATCACCTTAACTGCTTGGTTTTGCACCTTATCAAAGGTTTGTAGGTGTGATTTGGCTACTGTGGACCATGCTGCTGATATTAGTCTACTATTGGTCTTATTACCCCATTATAGGCCTTCTTAAGCCTTTTTTCATTCGCTCCGTAGTTTGACCCAGTTATTTCCTCAAAATTGCGAGTTTTTTTTTCTTGCCGTTGCTTCTGTTTTTTTCAATTTGAGGCCTCCTCGTCATTCTCTTATCAAATGTGAAGCCCATATATGCTGGCTCATCATCT
The DNA here is from genome assembly GCA_036924085.1 of Ariolimax columbianus. Taxonomy (NCBI): domain Eukaryota; kingdom Metazoa; phylum Mollusca; class Gastropoda; order Stylommatophora; family Arionidae; genus Ariolimax; species Ariolimax columbianus. Next base: position 92,043,525 of record JAVGWX010000003.1, read on the forward strand.
ATTTGTACCTATATATTTCCAATTCGTATTTGTCCTGCCTTTTATTTGTTTGAGAGTGAATAATGTTTATGCAGATTTCTCGGCGTTGATCTGTACCGACCACTTGTCAGCCCACGCTGCTATATTGTCTGCTGCTCCTTGTATTCGCTTATTTGCAATTGTTATGTGTTCTACACACCACACCACTAAGTCGTCTGCGTATAGAGCGGCTCTCACACCTTCTACACACCCCACCACCAAGTCGTCTGCGTATAGAGCGGCTCTCACACCTTCTACACACCCCACCACTAAGTCGTCTGAGTATAGAGCGGCTCTCACACCTTCTACACAGAACACCATCAAGTCGTCCGCGTATAGAGCAGCTCTCACCCTTCTACACAGAACACCATCAAGTCGTCTGCGTATAGAGCGGCTCTCACCCTTCTACACAGAACACCATCGTCGTCTGCGTATAGAGCGGCTTTCACACCTTCTACACAGAACACCATCAAATCGTCTGCGTATAGAGCGGCTCTCACTCTTCTACACACCACACCACTAAGTCGTCTGCGTATAGAGCGGCTTTCACCCCTTGTGGCAGATCGGGGGTGAAATCATTGATAAATAACGAGGAACAATTTGAGAGACAGTATTGAGCCTTGAGGAACTCCGTGTTTTAGGAAGATTTTTTTGCTGGTATAACCACCCATGGTAACTCTAGCTTTCTTGTTGTGTAGGAATGCATTGATACATTTTCTAATGTTATCCTTCATACCATTATTTTGCAGTTTTACCAATAGTGCATCTTCTCATACCTTATCGAAGGCTTTCTGGAAATGTATCCATAGTGTAAGGACCTTTTTCTTTTCTTGGAAGGCGTCTTCAACAATTTTGGACAGGTATGTGATCTGGTCTTCTGTGCTGCAACACTGTCTAAACCTTGCTTGTTCTGGTATTAGTATTTTTTCTGTTTCTAGGTACCATTTCAGTTTTCTGTTGACCATCTTTTCCATTGTCTTACAGACACCGCTGGTCAAGCTTATTGGTCTGCAACTGGTGGTATTTTTATGATCTTTTCCCTTCTAGATAATGGGACACATATATGCCTTTCTCACTGTATCTGCAGCACAATGCCTGTCATCCAGCTATTATTGTATATTTGCAGCAGTTTGTTCATTGCTGTATGTTCAAGGACCTGGTGATTTCTTGTCTTTCAGTTTCCATAAGGCTATTTTTAGCTCTTCCATAGTAAATGGTCTTGACATTACATCCTGACTGTTTTAGATGTTTTTTTCTGTTTGTTATTTCTTGTTGAATGTTTCTTTGTCTGCATGGATTTACGGTGATGTAATCTCAGTCCGGTAATATTCCGCAAATATATTGGCTGCTTGTTTATCAATATATTGTTTACCTGCCTCTTCTAATGTGGCTGCTTGTTTTCCTCTTCTAGTATGGTTGTTTATCGCGAAGAATTATTATTGTCACTTAGTTGTTTAGTTATTTTCCACAACTTTCTGCCTTCCTTCTCAAAGTTTAATTCATGGGTTTTCTCTTTCCAGCTTGTCCTCTGTGCTTCTAGTTTGCCTTTGATTAATTTTGCTTTGGTCTTTTGCAGCGTGATGTTATTCTGCTGTGATAGTTGTAATTACAATGTCTCTTGCCTCATTCATCTCTTCATGTATTTTTTGGAAAGCTTTACTCCAATAAGGTACATAATTCTTCCTAGCTCCTCTTAGTATTGTCTCGTTTGCTGATTGAAGCACTCCTTTATTAAACTGCTGACACTGTTAATGTCTCTATCTATTACCCTAATATCCTCTGGCTTCTTCCGCATTTCAATGCATACCATTCAAAGGGGTCGTTTTGTCTGGTTAACCTGACTCCACAAGGCATGCTAGGGAGACGTCCAGTAGCTGAGGGTGGGTTCTGTCAGGACTCAGAATGCGGCACTGCTCCTGCCTGGAGGGACTTCACATTGCGATCACCATATCTATTTTTCTTTGACTTTTGTGTAGACAAACAATAAAAAGACGTCGGGTGGGTTGCATGGTGCCATGGTTGGTAGTTCACCTCCTGGCCTGGCACCTCTGTCTTTAGCACCTGTTATATGGTGAGTATGCTCCATTTGGCTGGGGGCTCTAAATTCGTCTTAAACTCGTTTGCTGTCCCATCTTACCTCCCACCGGAGTTAACACCCAACCTTTGGTAAGATTGCTGGGTATAACAAGATCCACCAACGCGTAGACTTGGGCAGGAGAGGCTATAAGACATATGAGTCTTGTATTCCGCGATCAATGCTCCATTGTGATACCAGCCTCTTTGATTAATCGATGTTGCTTATAGTCGTTCGTTAGCTGAATACGGATTTTTGTATTTTATTCGCATAGTCCAATCTTGTCTAATACCACCTTATCTTAAGTCCTCTTAGCATATGTAGTATTTTTCTTGTGTATTCTTTAATACTTTTGCGCCTTTTGGATTTAGTAACATTAGCAGCGTCAACGCATTTCTTGATTAGCTTAACTTGTTAAACTTTCAAATATAAGTATGTGAATAGTTCAAGCCATTACGTCGTCTATGTAGCATGGTTAGAAAGTTTGCAAGCCAATATAAACGGCTTTGTAGCATTGTCAGAAAGTTTGTAAGCCAATAAATCAGCTCTGCAGCAATGTCAGAAAGTTTCCAAGCCAATAAATAGGAGTAAACAAAAAAGAATAGAAAGTTTAATGAACCGAACTTAAGGAAGACCTCTTTAATAAAGGAATCGTTGCAGCGCAATTATTGCAGTCGTCCGTTCCTGTTGAATCGAAAGATGGTTGAAAATCCCTTAACCCTGACTATTGATTCCTTTCTAACAAAAGCTACTGGATTATTGCATTTGTGGCATTTTCTAATCTTTGTTAATATTACAGCAATTAGTAAATTGATCAGGGGTCTCAAACATTAGACCCGCCAGGTCTTATTATGTGGCCCGTAACGTGAAGATATTACAATATTGGTAGTTTTATAAATATTCAAGAAGAATAACACTAAACTATAGTAGAAATTAATCTCAATATTACAAATGAGAAACAAATATGATCATGAAAGAGAGAACTCATTAAATGTGAGACGGTCAATGCGGTCTCAAAAAGTAACTTTACTGTGGGTTTTTATGTTAACAGAGCATGCAGACATACGGCTACTTTCTGACATTCCTCGTATATATAAATAAGAGGACATGGCAACGGTGAATGATGAAGAGAAATATGTGGCTTTTATATCTTAATTATATATTCAGTATTGTAAGTACTGTAGCACGTTCATCAGTGCTTGAATATTCAAGACGTGTCGGTAAAGGTCGTAAATCCATGGAAGATTGCCTCCGTGAAGGTCGTGAATTCATGGAAGATGAGGTCCGTGAAGGTAGTGATTCCATGAAAGATGAGCTCCGTGAAGGTCGTGAAGCCATGGAAAATGAGGTCCGTGAAGGTGTGAATCCATGGAAGATGAGGTCCGTGAATGTCGTGAATCCATGGAAGATGAGTTCTGTAAAGGTCGTGAATCCATGTAAGATGAGCTCCGTGATGGTCGTGAATACATCGAAGATGAGGTCCGTAAAGGTCGACTGAAAAGTGTCAGTACGAGTGAAGCCATACAGTGCCGAAAAGGTTATTTTAATGATAGGCGAGCTACTGTACGCGAAGGCTGTTAGTATAAGCAAAAGTTATGTGGCATTATCACCAGGGATCAGCTCAATTTTCATAAAGTTTCCCGCTGATAGGTGTCGAAACAACTGAATTTTGACCCAATTCGACAACACGAGATCTGATATGGCCGCAAAAACTGTGGCAGTTATTGGCAAGACTTCATTGGGAGGAACTACCCCACCCGCCTTAGAGTCCTCACTTGGTTCCAAGTTATTTTCACCTCTGATCATCTCGGAGGACAAGAATTTCATTGTGATGATGAAGTGCGCCAGGAAGTTGTCCTTTGGATCAGGAACCAGCCAACAGAATTATACGCTGCCGTAATACAGAAGCTCGCTGCCAGATGGGACAAAAATGTTGCAGTGGGTAATTTAAATTCATCTGTTATAGTTGTCTAAAAATTACATCAGTCTGGATACTTTCTAGACGACCCTCATATATTCAACTTTCTCTCAAAAAATTGTTATAAATTCAGCAGGCTTTTGTCATTTGAGACGCCCGTTTTAAGTTAGCTTGCACTGTTAGTCGTAACTATCAAGGTACTCTAGCTGCGGTAGATAAGAGTCGTAATGTAACGTCACACTCAGAGTTCTCCCTGACACGCTTTGGATAATGTTATGCAATAGTTGCATGTTAGATAGTGACAAATTCCACGTTTCAACCAAGCCGTCTACATTAAATACATATTGAGGTTGTCTTGGTAGGTACATTGGTAGGTAGATAGGTAAGTAGGTAGGTAGATAGGTAAGTAGATAGATAGGTAGGTAGCTAGACCGCTTAGGCGACAAGAGCCCGTCGTACCAACCTCTCACAAGCACGATACATGTTACATGCAATGAGGATGATATCCTTTCGATTTGACCTAGCCAGGCTGGTGTGTGGGACAGTCGTGAGGGCGGGACCAAGGAGGAGAGAATCGTTTTCCATCCTTGATGTTCATGGGATGGCCTTAAGAGCAGGTGGGCACGGACATCCTCGGCAAGGTGGGCTACATATCCATATATGACTCAACGGCGACGGTTTTGCGTGGTGAGTGTGCACTCAAGGTCTGGCCGTCGGGTGACTTCGCTGTTTTAGACCTGGCCGTACTAGTGGAACTTTAGAATGCGCCCTTGGCTGCGCATGTGGGAGGCTTCAATGCGTTTCTAATCGTCCAGATTGGAAAACCGTACAGCCGGGTGATGACGACCCAGATCATGTACATTTGTAGCTTGGTTTGCAGTGAACGCCTCTGCCGGCTTCCAAGCTCGTTGCAGTGTATCGTGCTGCAGTGCAGTGATGACCCCTCTTTGTATGATATTGAAGCACTGAACGTGAATATCAGATATGCTAGACAGTTAAATGGTTTCCACGTGAACTGCATTTGCAGGCTGCTCATAATCTGGTGACAGGACAAAGTGTCTAACTCTTCAATTTCTTAGCCAGTCAAACATGACGAGCATCCATGCGCTTTTACAAAAGCCCAGATACAATGTACGGTATATGTTGTTCGTACATCCGATAACGTTTTCTCAAGCAGCTCTTATACAGTGAGTTCGGAACAGACAGACGCTCGCCAGGGGGGCAGAAGAAAAGCTACAGAGACTCATTGAAAGTGTGTCTGAAAAGCTTCAACCATGATGTTCGTGTGGCTTTGTGTATCGAGGTTTTGTTTACTGCCCAAGTAAATGACATCCTCAGTGAACTAGATATGGTTGTCATCAACAATAACCCATGCTCTAGTGGAAGGACATGTTCCGGCTTTATTAAGATATAACTAATTTTCCTTCTATAAACTGCATGGTGAATTCATGTGAGACTTTGCCCTTTAAATTGACTTCATGGAAGCCTTTCTACTTCAAATTGACTTCATGTGACTGATGTCATTTATGGTCACTTCTCGTCACCCATTGTACTTTCGATTGACTGCATGCGACCCGTTGTCTGTTAGATTGACTGGGTGTTACACTTAGGAGGATTTGAGTTTGAGATCAAATGAATAGACAGTATTACGGGATTCGCAAGCAAATCCGTATAGAATCACACTGAGCTGCACAGAATAATGTCCCGCCATTAGAGAATTAGTTCCGAGTGTTTTCACGCAGAGCTCAGTGTTTGACAAAAACCAGAGCAAAACCAGCGCCACGTCAAGACTGTGTTTTAATAAGTATCTAATAATGTGGTCCGTTTGATATCTTTGTGTATGACAAGGACAAGAAATGCACCACTGCTCCAAAGAGCATGTCGTAAGAGGTGACTTACTGTGTGACATTGCATAACACCGGCGATGGTTAGGTGGTTTGTTTAGAGCAGCATAGATGATATATAACAGGCTTCAGGTCTACTTCGCTCTAGTGTTTATTAAGATGAACCTGCAAACCGGTTAACCATCCTTGTCTAAACGCAGCGGAGTAATAATCTGCTCGAGCCTAGCCCGCCAAACAGGAAATGCTCCTCTCGGCTATATCCAGCTTATACCAGAGCTGAGACCTGCACAAGGGCATCCGCCTCTGTAGAAGTACAGGTAGACTAAAAACTCAGAACTTAGAACCCGGTGTAACACCTTTAGAGAAGAAGTCGCTCGAATATGTGTAATAACACACCTGGCAATTCACATGGGTCAAAAGTTCACCTAAGTGTTGAGTTCCTTCCCACTTTCCAAGTTCTTCCTGTGCCAAACGAGGCGCATAATGCAGAACCAGTGCTTCCCAGTTTGATCTGTGAGACGCCACTCTTTTCAGTTCATGCATGTTGCTCAAGTCCATAGTGGAACCCTCTCTAACGATTGTACTACGGAGAGTTTCTTTCGATCTTCCTCTTTTCCTGCTGCCAGATGGTGACCTCAAAACGACTTGCAGAGGGAGCTTGCTGCTGTTCATTCTAAGAGCATGCTCGATGTAAACCTCCAGTTTTTTCATGAGTGATGAAACATTTTGTTGAATGGTGACTTCTCTAATTGTTTTATTTTTTTAATGAATTCCTTGTAGTCAATGTTTAACAGTTTTTCTAAGACATTTATTCACACATTCCTTTAGTTTCTTTTCCAATGCTTTTGTTATTTTCCAGCATTCACATCCATAGGTGAGTATTTTTCCTTCGTTGGAGTTAAACGTCCTTAGCTTAGTGTGCTCGCTCAGTGAATTTTAATTCCAGCTGTTAGTTAGTTGAAGGTGCCTGCGCGTAGAGCAGCGCGCATATTTGCCAGACAGGAAGGCCGTCGGACTGATCGGAAATATGCCCATGAAACGTCACATGTATAGGCCAACTAAATTACAGACCTCATCAGCACTGATTTTGTGCCAAGGTTTATAATCAATCAAAACATCATCCTCACAGACAAATATAACAAATCACTGTTGAGAGTGATCCTTTCACAGAATCCCGCCCTGAAACAAACTGAATACCCATCTTGTTTTCTTGATATACAGTATACAACAACCAGAGTTCCTAATGAAACCAGTCTTCTGAAATTATTGCCCCTTTTATGATTGAGAATTTTTGGAAATAACATGTTCCACGTGTTTTACGAAATCTGTTAAGCTTCAACCCAAAGCGCACGGGTTTCGAAAAGTTGTCAACCATCGGTGCGTTCCTTATATAGTTAAAAACTGTGTCAGCAAGTACACATATGTAACAGATCAAGCAAAGGAGATTAGGGCCAGGGACTTAATCTCAAGGGCCAAAAATGTACTGGGGAGCTATTGGCAGGGTGCAGAAAGATAATATCAACACATCATTGTCAGATGTCTCTCTCTCTCTCTCTCTCTCTCTCTATATATATATATATATATATATATATATATATATATATATATATATATATATATATATATGGTCCAGTATTTTTGGACCGTGACAGGAATGAACTACTAAAAAAGTGTCTTGAAGTAAATACGCAAAATGTCAATGATTGACTGAACAGTATCTGAGAGGGTCCTGTGAACACAAGAACATTTTGACGCAATACAGGAACTAGGACAAAAGCTATTAATACTTACTATAAGGTCAAAAAGTCAAAAAGATGGAAGAGATTTGTACTGGATGATTGGCAGACAGTTACTGAATGGTTTATATATCAATTTGGGGGTCATTTATAAGAATCAAAGAATTTAGTCATTAGAAAATGGTTCAAAAAAGTGTCCAAAATTGTTGCAGAATACCGCAATGTACAGACAGGTTTTGTAATAACGTTTTTGTTTTTAAAGCAATTGTCATGATGTAACTTTGCAAATATATTCTATAGAACCATCACTTAGTTGTGAACTATGCAATAATTCTTCTTCTTCTTCTTCTTCTTCGTACGCTGTCAGACGTCAACTTGTATTTGTTCGAAGAAAGCAGCTGTCATCCTGAGGCTGTCGACACTGACATAGAGCTTGTCTAGTGTTGCTACTGGGGATGGCCACATGTGCTTTCTCTGGTCCACGTATGTCGGGCAATTTTGCAGCAGATGTTCAGCTGTCATTTACCCTGTACCACAGGTGCATTCGTCAGTGCCACCTATCTTCAGTTTATTGAATAGGTGGTACCTCAGTCTGTTGTGGCCTATGCGTAGTCTGAAGACCACGACCTGATCTCTTCTGTTCAACTGGTAATAGGCATCATTTTAAGTGTAGGCAGTATTTTCTGTTTCCCATTTGGCCATGTATCTAGCCCTAATAAACCTTTTTGGACTCTTCGTAGGTCACACTAGAATCTGTTTGTGGTAGTCTTGCGCCTTCTTTTGCCAGTCTGTCTGCCTCCTCGTTGCCTTGGATGTTACAGTGGGATGGAACCCACTGTACCACTTCTCTTTTTGGTGCGGACTGCTGGCATAGTTGACAGAGTACTGCTCTTAAATCATTAAGTTTAGTATTTTTCTGGCTTTTTAGTACTGTAACTACGGCCAGGGCATCTGTAAACAGGACTATCTGGCTTTCATTACTTTCGCCTGTCAGCATTGCTTTTACTGCAGCCTTCAGTGCCTCTGTCTCCACTCTGTAATTGCTTTAGTATTCCAGTTGCCACTGACTGTTATTTTTCTACCATTTGTTAGGCTCAGGAATACCCCTGCCCCTCCATTCTGAGTTGTGTTTGTTACAGAACCGTCGGCGTATGCATGGGTCCAGTCAATGCTTGGGTAGTTTTCCGCTATGTACCTCAGAGTTGTATCTCTCCTTTCTTGTTCAGTCTGGCTGTTCTTGTTTCCAATACCTGGTATATTTTCTACCACCTCTGGAATGGTATGCTGCTTCCATGTGGGTTTGCGTACAGTAGGGATGGTCTTTGGTGTTGTTATGGCGTTCATAGGGTCTTCGGTCATCTCTGCTTTGGCTATTTCTGCAAAGTTTCTCCGCTTTAGTTTCCCTTTTCCAAATCTATTTAGTCTGTTGCATTGGATGGTCTGTCAGTCTTCTTAGTTTGTCTGCTTGCTGCTGTTCTCTGCACTCTCTTCTGTCGGTCATGGATTGCAGATTTGTAATCTTCTCAAGTTCTACAATTGGCGTTGACTTCATGCCTCCTGCTATAACTCTCATGGCTTGGTTTTGAAGTTTGCTAATTTTATCAAAGTTCGCCTTTGCTGCTGTTGCCCATGCCGCAATGCCATACTCGAGAACTGGTCTCATTCTTCCAGTGTACAGTTCCTTAATATTCTTTCGTCTGCTCCCCAGCTTGTGCCAGCAAGTTTCCTCATGACTGCCATTCTTTGTCTGGCTCTCATTCGGTTTCTCTCAATCTGACTTTTTCATGTCATGCGCCGATCAAATGTGACGCTCAAGTAGTTTGGGCTGTCATGTGGCAGCAGATATTTGCAGTTAAGACTTATTTTGGTGTTCTGGGGTTTATTTGAAAGCGAGAATATCGTACATGTTGTTTTTTCTTCGTTTATTTTGACCAGCCATGAGTTCGCCCACTCCTCCAACGATGTTAGGGCCTGCTGCATCCGATTGTTTGCTACGGTTAGTTTTTTTTCGGAGGTCCACATAGCCAGATCGGCTGCAAACATGGAATTGTGGACTCTTCTTGGTATATTCTCTATGATGTTGTTTATATACAACAGAAAAAGTGTGGGTGACAGTACTCCCCCTTGGGGTACTCCTTGCTCCAGTGCCACATTTTTGCTCGTCTGCCCTTGTACTTGGACTTTGGCTGTTCTGTTTTCGAGGTAGTGGCTGATCCATCTGTACATTTTCCTACATACTTCACTTCTTCGTAGCTTGACTTTAAGTCCCTCTTTCCACACCGTGTCAAATGCCTTCTCTAAATCCACACAAACCGCTACTGTATGCTTTTTCTCCTGGTAAGCATCCTCTATTTCCTGTGCTATGAGAGTGATCTGGTCCTCATTGGATCTGTGCTGTCTAAAACCTGCTTGCTGTGGAATTAATATGTGTTTTGCTTCCAGGTGCCACATCAGTCTGGTGTTTATCATACGCTCCATCAGTTTTCCTACACAGCTCAGTAGACTGATAGGCCTGTATCCATTTGGATCTGTTCTATCTTTTTCTTTCTTTGGTACTGGTATAAGTACAGCATCTTTCCATGCCTGCTGCTGAGCAGCAGCAGCAGCAGCAGCAGCAGCAGCAGCAGCAACAGCAACAGCAACAGCAACAACAACAACAACAACAACAACAACAACAACAACAACAACAACAACAACAACAACAACAACAACAACAACAACAACAACAACAACAACAACAACAACAACAACAACAACAACCTCCTCTTGGATGACAATACTGCAATTTAACAATCGCCGATCCACAAATAGTTGGAGTTTAACATAAGTTGGGGGGGGGGGGGTGGCAGAACTAGAAGGGGCGTCTGAGATGACTGAGCAGGGGCGTATACAACCATCAAATTGCTTGAACATCAGTATCCATACGACGTGTAATTTTCAGAGACATGGAGAGAGAAAGAGACAGAGAGAGATATATATATATATATATATATAAAGAGAGAAAGATAAAAACAGAACTCGAGAGATAGAGATAAAGGGAGAAAAATATAGAGAGAAAAAGATAGAGAGATAAAGAGAAAGACAAAACGCGAGAGATAGAGAGAAAGGAAGAAAATAAGAAAGCAACAAAGAAAGAGTTACAGAGAAAAATAAATATATATAAAGCGGGGGCACTAAGCATTGTCCCGCATAAATTCGAAATAAGTTGTTTTTTTTAACCGCATCATCCACATTGCTGGCCCTTCAGCAAACTTCTCGCCCCTTCAACTCATCAATCCTTCCTTCAATATCTTCTCTCTATCAACTCGCCCATTTTTTTCTCTGCCAACCGGACCATAACTTTTTTCGTTCAACCCGCTCAACCTCCCTACGCTCTCATTCCGTCAAAAGTTTATCTGACGATACCTTTTTATGTTTTTTGCACTTTATTTTAGTTCTCAGCGTAGCCACAGCCTAGCCTTCTTTTTAATATAATGATTAGCACAGCAAAGATAGAGACAATGAGAATCAGTACAGGAAGAATGCACTAAATATTCAAGTGAAAAGCACAGAATTTTAACAAGTCAGAGATCAAATACTTGGGTAGCGTGTTCACACGAGATGGAATAACGAATAGAGAGATGGAATTAAGAATACAGAAAGGAAATACGGTTTCATATCAGCTGTCACCGTTATTAAGACTGAAGCATATCCCAGTGGAGACAAAGAGACAGTTGATAAATAGAATTATTATGAAAACACTCTGCTACCAGTGTCAGACATGGACTCTGGCCAAGAAACATGGAAGGAAAATCCTGGTATACGAAATGAGGAGTTTGAGAATAGCGGCCAGAGTGACAGGGCTGGCGAGTACAAAACTAATAAATCAGACATAGGCTGTGTACAGCATCGTGCATGTAATACGTGGAATAAATAAAAGAATAAAATTGTTCGACATGGAATGAAGAAAAGAATGAAATTGTTCGACATGGAATGGAGAAAAGAATAAAATTGTTCGACATGGAATGGAGAAAAGAATAAAATTGTTCGACATGGAATGGCGAAAAGAATGAAATTGTTCGACATGGAATGGAGAAAAGAATGAAATTGTTCGACATGGAATGGAGAAAAGAATAAAATTGTTCGACATGGAATGGAGAAAAGAATAAAATTGTTTGACATGGAATGAAGAAAAGAATAAAATTGTTCGACATGGAATGGCGAAAAGAATGAAATTGTTCGACATGGAATGGAGAAAAGAATAAAATTGTTCGACATGGAATGGAGAAAAGAATAAAATTGTTCGAACACCTGACAAGAATGCAACCGAAGCTATCAAACTGCGCAGATCTACATCAGACAATATGGCTGCAGATCAAGGAGAGCAAGGTGGAGACACACAAAATGTATTGGTGGTGTAAATGAGACACAAGAAAGGCGGAATGACAACAGTATAGACGCCACATCTAGAACACGAAAGAAAACTACATTTTCCTCCTCCACTTGGTTAGATGATGATGATGATGATGATGATGATGATGATGATGATCTAACCTATTGAACGTTTGCGGGATGTTGTGGCTGAGCAAGTGATTCTCACGGCAAAGATGTTGGGTTCAAATCCCGCAATCGACACATCAGCTAAACAAGGATCCCCTCTCATTGTTATGAATGGCAAGACAATCACCGAGGAAGGGAACTGACAAACGATCTCACAATGAGCTCAGTCCTTCATTTTCTATCCCCTTTTTCCTTCGTCTTTAAACTTTGATTTCAATTAATCTAACAAAAGCAGAAGTCAGCTCGAGGCTATATACACTTCTGTACAGTTTTTCATGGACGAACATCTGTTGTGGCCACATGTTACTTCACATTGTTGTTCTTCAGTGATCATTTCTCATTTAGAATGCGACTCTGGATTCTTTCATTTTTCTTCTTCTTCTTCTTTATCTTTGTCTTCTTCTTTTTCTTCGATCAACTGATACAGTGCTTCTAGTCCGGTGAGGTCCACGAAGTAGAATGTGCGTTTCAGGTCTTCGCCGGTCCCCCACATCATTTCGAGCATGTACGCTTTCCCGGGCCAGACTGTCTCTGTTTGGTCTGCGTTAGTCGGGCAGTCCAGCAGGACATTCTCTGGTGTTTGCTTGAGTGCTCCGCAATCGCACGTGGCGGTGTCTTTAAGCCCCATTCTGTGGAGGTGGGTCTAGAGTCTGAAATGTCCCGTTCTGAGTCTGAAGATCTTGTCTGTCCATCTTGCCCAAGTTTGTCTATGTTGTCATTTTCTGGCTTGTATTCTTTGTGATGGTCTCTCCATTCTGTCCTCATAGATCGTTTGATGTCTTTTTGCTTGTTTATAGCTCTGTGGATGGCGAACCACTTCTGGCTTTTGTTAGCACATCTGATTTATCTTTTCCAATGAACCAACAGTAGGCGGTAATCCATTACATAGAACGATTAAAAAAATGGAAAAAATGTAAAACTTGATTAAGGTTGAGTTTAATCAAAATTTAAAACTGGGTATGGTCAGATACTGAACCGAGACGTGAACACAAACAAAACCTACGTTACGACCAATAGGCCTTCATCAGGGACAACACATAACAACAATACTGAACTAACGAATCAACATGTAAGGAAAACATGGTCTACTTATTTTATAGTAGACCCAGTCTGTCTAAGCGACCGGTTGGGTCAGATGCTTGACTGAATATGAAGGTGGCGGTCAAATAAGGTGGCCAGGAGAGCGTAAGAAGTGAGAGGAAATGCGCCGGATAAGCCAGTGGTGGCTTCCGTTGTAGGACTAGATGTGTTTTTTGGGACAGCAACCCGATGTCATATTTTAATCCGCGTGAGAGTTTGTATTGTTTGGGCCTTATGATAGCCAGCAGTACACGCCTTGATTCTATTAGAATGACCGTTTTTCTTGTAGTTGTGTTTTAGCTGATAAGATTCTTCAATAAATTCTATTTCAGGATCTCAATGTCGCCGAAGAGTTTCTTCATATTTGACCAGGTATTCTTCCTGTACCAGTTTCGCTACCTCTTTGGCTAGACTGTCGGCTTCCTCATTCCCCTTGCCGTCACAGTGTTGTGATATCCAATGAATCACGCCGTTTTGGAACCTTTTAGATATATTCACGAAGACTGCCCTCAAATTATTCAATTCAGCGATCAAGTGGAATGTGAGTGTCATTTGGTTGACTGTCATCATCAGTTAGTATTTTTCTGATGTATTTGGATTTTGTGTTGCTAGTTAGTTAGTTAGTCAATTACCCATCGCAAGCGAAGATGGCGATAGCGTCAGACCTGGTTATTCAGGCGTGACTGCATATGACTGTTCAGCCCGATCTGAGTATAACAGCAATGTACAGCACACATGAACAGCGTTATTCATTGGGCTGTCTTGCATCCTGTCCTTTCGTGCAGCTCGCTTTTCCTGCCCCGCAGTAATGGTTCTCTGCTTAGCAATGCAATCACCATGAGTGATGGCAGTGGTCCATTGTGAGCGGTTTGAAGCTCCCAGGCAGTGACATCAATGGACAAATTATTGAAAGAACCTTTTAGAATGTCTTTGTATCGTTCATTTTGTCCTCCTGGCGAGCCCTTTCTGCTGCGATCTTAGGAGGCTCTATTTCGGTTCTGATGTACCTCGAGGACGTGCCTGTGACTATAAGCTTAGTTTAATATCCCCGCTGTTCTGTCTGATCACCACTTTACTCCTTCCGTACCGGGGGGGGGGGGGGGGGGGCGCGTTGTAGTTGAGTCATCTGTATAGGCATGTCTGGCTGATAATTAGCGTCTATGTAGCGTTAGACTATACCCATATTTCCTTGGACCCTTACATTTGTTCTTTTAGCTATAAGAGTGTGCAGTGGGTAGGAGGTGTGAAAGTGCTAACTAGCTGTATGGGTCATTGTTTCATTCATTTGTGTAAGATGACTGAGCTGCAATCGGCTGAATCCTAGCACATTGTAGTTTTCAACACTTCATTCCCGACAGCAGTTCCTGCTGCAGAACTAACCTTACCATACACAAATTTTAAAATGTGTCGCCAATTCCCATTACACAGAATGATTTACATAGTGCTGAGGAATAAAGGTTGCACGTCTCTGCATGTGCTACGAACCATACAGGCTAGAGTTTTTTTAATTGTACCTCTCTTAGGAAATAAAATATGTGATATTGACATTCTTGTTCTTGGATGCGACGGGGAACCAATACTGAAGTTCGTGTTCTTGGATGCGACGGGGAATCAATACTGAAGTTCGTGTTCTTGGATGCGACGGCGAACAAATACTGACATTCTTGTTCTTGGATGCGACGGGAAACCAATACTGACATTCTTGTTGTTGGATGCGACGGGGAACCAATACTTACATTCTTGTTGTTGGATGCGACGGGAAACCAATACTGACATTCGTGATCTTGGTTTCGACAGGGAACCAATACTGACATTCTTGTTCTTGGATGCGACGGGAAACCAATACTGACATTCGTGATCTTGGTTTCGACAGGGAACCAATACTGACATTCTTGTTCTTGGTTTCGACAGGGAACCAATACTGACATTCGTGATCTTGGTTTCGACAGGGAACCAATACTGACATTCGTGATCTTGGTTTCGACAGGGAACCAATACTGACATTCTTGTTCTTGGTTTCGACAGGGAACCAATACTGACATTCTTGTTCTTGGTTTCGACAGGGAACCAATACTGACATTCTTGTTCTTGGGTTTGACAGGGAACCAATACTGACATTCTTGTTCTTGGTTTCGACAGGGAACCAATACTGACATTCTTGTTCTTGGTTTCGACAGGGAACCAATACTGACATACGCCAGCGAGTCATGGGCAATCAGAAGACACGTACAGAGATCATTTGAGACAGTCGAAATGTGATTTTCCAGAAAAATGTTAGAAATTTCATGGACTGCAAAGAAAGCGAATAACATGGTTCTTGAGAAGGCACATGACAGATTACAGCAACAAGGACAAGTCAGTCATCCTTTTTCGGCATGTCATGAGAAGAAGCCGGTTGGAAGATACAGTAACAACGGGTAGAATCGCAGAGAAGAAGGACAGATGGAGATATACAGAAAACATATTTGATAGCTTGCAGGCGTGGCATGGGATGCGATCAACGACAGAACGGAAGAACGACACAGGCGATAGGAGGAAATGGAGTTCTATGATCAGAAATGCTAACCGACAGGGCACTTAATGATGATAATGCCTTACTGCAGTTTTGAACTTATATCCTCGCGGGAAGAAGGCCATCAGCCAAATGTTAAGCCACGCTGCTCCTAAATAATAACGTCAGGATTATAATAACAATCTGTTTAGCTGCTATTACTTATCCAAAACAATACAAAACATTCAGTCGCATCTAAAATGGACTTTCTATTTCCATAAATTTCAAATGTTTAAACCTTTGCATTGATGTCTATCCTCTAACCAAAATCAGATCTTGTTTGCGTGTCACCAAAGTCGTTATCTGAATCCGTACATTCACGAGAGTATTGCTTGACACGTTTCAACCATCAGCGTTGAGACTTTGATAGCGGGAGGAAACCCATATAACGTCCCGGAAGTTACAGATCAATCAGACAGTATCTGATAGTTGTGTGCTCTCTAGGGCAGAGGAAGCCGCGACCCTATTTGGGGTCCTACGGAAATATTGACTGTTTCAAATGTGTTTTGAGATACACTTTTTCATTCTTTCTTGTATTGACATATGTGAATGAAACAAACCAGCGGGGGTAAATTCAATATGTGCTAAGTGTGGGGCAGCGCACAAGTGAAACTCATTAAATGTATTTTTAACTGGATGTTATGAGCGTATTTTAATTAATTAAAAGATACATTATCTTTCATTTTTTTAAGCAAAATTGTGTCGCTGCTTTAAGACACCACTAGCTAACTCAAAGAATAAAGTATGGCTACCAGAAGATCAAGCTTACAGTGGCCATATTTTTTCCACCTATAACAGGCTTACGATCGTGTTTGGAGGAAAGGTCTTCTGATAAAAGATGTTCAACATGGCAATTCATGGCAAGCTCTACAATTAGATAAAGTATTTCTGACAGAGGAAACAATTCAGATGAAGGTGAAGGATACGAACTCTTCTAAAGGAGTTTTAGAAGAAGGATTACCTCAAAGCTCATCTTTAAGTTGTACTCCTTTCCTGATTTGTGTCAATGACTTGGCTGACCAGATTAAAGCCGGAAAAGCTTTCTATGCTGATGAACTGGCTATATGACTGAGTCATGAAGACATTGATAATGGGGCACGGAGGCTAAATTGAGACCTGAGGAGACTGCATGACTAATGCCAAACATGGAAGCTAAAAATAAACTGTGAAAAAAACCCAGTGTAAAACCATATTCCCCAAGAGCCAAAACGTTGCCAAACAAAATGTAATTTTTAAATTACAGGAACAGCAATTTATTAGAGAAGAACACTCCACATATCTTAGTCACGCTTGACCGACAACTCAATCTCAAACACCACATCCACAGTGTGAAGAATAAAGCCGTGTGAAGTCTACAGCTTTTAAAGTGGCTTACTGGTACATCATAGGGATCAGACAAGGATACTTTGAGAGGCGTATACCTTAGTTATTTGCGCTCAGAAATAGAACATAATAGTGCGCGTCTAACAACTTGTTCAAAATCTAACTTGGAATCCCCGGATAAGGTGCAAAATAGTGCTCTACGCTTCATTAGGAGAGCAATGAGAACAACACCAACAGCAGCTTGCGGAATCCACACACAGATGGAACCTCTTGAGATGCGGATGGGAAAAGCAGTTATGAAAGCTTATGAGCGAAGTAGCAGAATGAAACGGGATCATCCCAACAGACTGCTTGTGGAAAACTGTCAGTCGAAAAGCAGAATTAAATAAAAATCTGTACTTCACCATGTTAGTAAAATCAAGGACAGATACCATCTCACAAAAGTTATAAAGAGTAGTAAAAGACGTACCTCCACAAGCATTCCTTAAAACACCAGAAATACTGACAACACTAATAGATGATACAACCAAAAGCTCTGACCCAAGTGCTCTCATTCGAGAAGCTCTAAGATGCCTATCCTGATGAATGGATACATGTATGTACTGATCGATTTGCGTCCATCAAAGCAGGTTATGACGTTTATATAAAATACACAGACGGATCCGTTGATGAGCTGTCTGATGCTTGCTGGAAGGTTGGCTGCATTTGAAGCCGCTTTGTACCATCTGAGGATAGTTTTTGATGCCTTTCCTTCAAATGCCCAAATATTGTTATTTTCACAGATTCAATGTCAGCTCTTCAAGCATTAGAAGCTACCGGTCATTATAGACCTGACCTTATCCAAATATATCTAGACATCGATCACATTATTATTTCCAGTGCTGTCAAAATAGTTCTGCAGTAGATCCCTGGACACTAAAGCACACCTGGCAATGACAAGGCAGACAGACTAGCAAAGGAGGGATCAAGACAAGAACAGCCCCACCCAGCAACAACTTTACAAACAGCCCAAAAGAACAGCAAACAAAGAAATTTGGCTGAACAGATAGGCAATAAGAAACACGCGGATAGAGGTCTACAGATAGATGACTAGCCCCAATTCAAATGACAGTATAAATAAACTCAGAAGAAAAGATCAGAGCACAATTATCCGACTGAGAACCCAACACACCCAACTAAACAAACACCTGAACAGAAACCAACCACAAAATACTACTGCCAGCTATGTACGCACCCATATAAAACTGTTGATCATCATCTCTTTGAGTGCTCGGCGCTCAACGGTAATAGGAAAATTCTTCATCCGAGGCCAGATAATTGGAACACTTTGAAGGGCACTAAATACCAACTGATAAACACGGGCAGATAAAATTACATGGCATTGGGCCGAAGAGAGAGAGCCCGGATGTTGCTGGTTCCGTAACACCAACAACAAGACGCCACTAGACATAATTGTTCAAGGGAAGAGTAGGAAAAGCGAGAAATAAGTACCAAACCTTTGCTTGCCGTGCGGGTTAGAAATGCAACACACAAACCAATTCTGGATATTGGTGAGACAGGTTGGGTGCGAAAAACATCGGGCCTTAGTTTAACGTTTAATTAACCATTGACATGCGTGCGGTGAAAGTCCCACACTCCAGTATTTTAAATTTGAGCGTTTTGCATTTTAAAGAAGTTTAAAATCTACAGAAGTGTATGAACTAGTCCATTTCCTATTATGTATAGCATCTATTATGTAAAGCATCTATTATGTAAAGCATCTATTATGTATAGCATCTATTATGTATAGCATATATTATGTATAGCATCTATTATGTAAAGCATCTATTATGTATAGCATCTATTATGTATAGCATCTATTATGTATATCATCTATTATGTAAAGCATCTATTATGTATAGCATCTATTATGTATAGCATCTATTATGTATATCATCTATTATGTATATCATCTATTATGTATAGCATCTATTAGTGCATATACTGTTGTGAAATGTATTTGATACATTTTTAAGTTCAATTCTTTCTATTTCATGGCATTTTGGAAGAAAACTTGGAGGATAGTAGAATACCAACAGGATCTTCTTTATGGGGAGTTGGGGAAAAGTTCTCCGGGCCTGCCATTACTTCGGTACATAGATGTATGCATGTGTGATATGAATGATACGGGCATGGATTTGGAATAATGGGAACAGGGCGATATGGATCGTGTTGCATGGAGGGAAAGGATTAAGCATGGAATACAGGCAAAGGAGATACTGATTGTGGATAGGCTAAGGACTCAGCGTTTCAGAAGATAAACACCACCATGTAATGGCCGAAACAGTCCTGATTTTCCTTGCACATACTACGGAAGATGCCTCTCTACTCGGATCGATCTTGCGAGTCCCATTCGCCTTCGTCTTTTTTTTCCAAAGAACAACTTAAAAGTGTCTGATAAGATGGAAAGAGCCAACGATGATAGTCTAAGAACTTAGAAGATCCGCAAAAATTGTTCCAATCAACATAAACTGTGTGAAAGTTGTTCTAGAAACATCGATTTTTATAGAGTATTACATTCTAAAAAAAGACACACATCTTGTATCAGGTAGCAGGATACGCCACTGCTTGAAATCATTGCTACTGAAACAGCACAGCAAAGAATTGGATTCATGATTCCTAAAAATCTGGTTAGGCTAAACTAATTGCTGTGTCGTGCAAATACTGGTGGGACAGGTAAGTGATGATAGTGGTAACGGTGGTGATTATGGTGATGATAGTAATAATGGTGATGATGATGATGATGATGATGATAATAATGGTAGGGGTGGTGGGGGGATGATTGGGGGGGATGATGCTGATGATGATAATGGTAGGGGTGGTGGTGGGGATGATGATGGTGGTGGTGATGATAATGGTAGGGGTGATGGGGGGAATGATTGGGGGGGGGGGGGAATGATGATGGGGATGAAGGTTGAGATTGTTATGACGATGATGATGATATGGATGGTAATGGTGTGGATGATGGTGGCGATGAAGGTGGCGATGATGGTGGCGATGATGGTGGAGATGATGATGGTGATGATGATGGTGATGATTGTGGTGATGATGGTGGTGGTGGTGGTGATGATGGGGATGATGGGGGGGGGGGAAAGATGATGGCATGATGATGGTGGGGATGATGATGAAAATTGGGATTATGGTGGGGATGATCGGGATGATGATGGTGGTAATGATGATGAAAATGTTGATGTTTACATAAAAATTAAAGGCCGCCTGTTGGCAGACATTGCTGTCGAGAATACAGTCTTTTCTCGCTATATGTCATTACCACCCCCCCCCCCCCCCCCCCCCAATTCAGTAGTCCCAACCTATCAGGTTCAAATCACGTAGTTCTTACCAGTCGACACAGCTGTAAATGAGTAACTGACGAAGTCCGGGGACAAATTCAGAGCCGCGCTGGAGATACGGGGTTCGTGCTCCGTCGTTCGCACTTTCAGCAATGAAAGGGACTTAGCATTCATAGGACATACAGGTGCAATAAAGTTGGTTTTATGAACCCTTTCCATTTTCTTCCCGTATAGTAAACTAGGTACCCATTTACAACTGGGTCTACTGGAGCTTGTATGTCGCGAATCGAATCCGGTACCTTTGCACTGAGAAACTCGACTTCTACTGCTCTGCTGCTCTGCCACTCACGTAATGGCGGGGGTATGTTTTATAAGAAAAAAGTTAAATACCGTCGCGCTCAAGAATAGCTTGCGTATAACTAGGATAAGTGATCAAATAAATATATTCTCTTATCTTAACAATATAATCACCAAAAAAACGGCATCTACAAAACGAAAACGAAAACAAATTATGGATGGTCAAATCTATTTTTCCAAATATAAATCGGATGTGATTTTCCAGGTTGCAATGTTGAGCTCGGGTTTCTCTATGTTCTGATCTGTGTGTGATGTGATTATAAACGCGGACCTGGTGCCCGTCATCAATTATTAGCTCTCCCTAGACCCTGAAACAGGCAATCGCATTGGCAAAACTGCTTCAATATTTGTCGGTCTCCCATCTCGCGTCAGGGAAAACCCCCAAACTTACAGCTACGATCAAGGTCACGGTCTACAATGCCATTGTCAGCAGTTCCCTTCTATGTGGTAGGGAAACGTGTTCTGCCTATGCCAAACAAGAGCAAAGGCTCAACACCTTTCCCACACGGCACCTGAGATCCTTCCTTGATGTCTCGTGGAGAGACAGTGCTACAAACACAGAAGTGCATTCGTGTACCAGTCTTCAAAGTATGTACACCCTCCTTCGGCAGCGAGGACTGCATTCGCTTGGTCATGTTCGTCGCATGGAAGATGGTCGAATCCCCAAAGATATTCTGTAAGACAGATGACTTGTGCTGAAAGAACAGTTGGCCGAAAACAGGTTCAAAGACGCATGTAAGCGGGAAAAGAGAAGAATTCGAGGTGACTTAATACAGGTTTATAAGATGATCAGAGGAATGGATAAATTAGACTATAACAAGTTTTTTTCTTCAAAATACAACCACCCACAAGAACATAATGAACTAAAGGGAGATCCAGATTAGGTACTAGGAAATATTTGTTTAGTATATTCAGATGGTGGTGAATGCTTGGAATGCATTGCCACAGGAGGTAGTGGAGGCAGGGACAATTAATGCATTTAAGAATACATTTGATGCGCATAGCTTTTGGAGCAAAGTAATATAAATGAAACTAGTTGCATACAGACTCTGCAGAGTCTTTTAAACCAGTACAAAGACGTTAAGTTAAGTTATGAAGGCTCTGGATATGAATCTGACATCTCGAGAAGACATAGCTGCAGACTGATCCAAATGGAGACGCAACCTGAAAGGCTGCATCAAACTTGAGGAAAAGAAGCTTTTGCAACACAGAGAAGTGAAAAGTCAACGCCACAAGGGAAAGGAAATACACAACAACAAAAAACAGTTCAGTTGTAACTCTAAGGTTGCATCAATTAATAGTCAGACATAACTGGAAACGGGCTACTATTGTCAGACATGACTGAAAAGGGGCTACTATTGTCAGACATGACTGAAAAGGGGTTATTATTGTCAGACATAGCTGAAAAGGGGCTACTATTGTCAGACATAACTGAAAAGGGGCTGCTATTGTCAGATATGACCGAAACTGGCTTCGTCTGGGAAGTTACTTAAATTCTATGTCCATAGCACCACGTTACACGGCAGAGGTCCACAGCCACACTCCAGTTTCCCTCAAGCAGATCTTCCATCATGCTTTAGTGTTGAAATGATTTTCCGATTTGTGGTAGTTTCAAGAGAACGTCCGAATATCTTTAAGAAACTTTCCGCCGATGCTTCTGTCGCGTTACCCTTAACTCGGGAAGTGCATGTTATGGTTTCCCGTTGGCCTCCACATCCACACGGAGAATTTAAATATCCTCCTTTTTTATGACTGCAAATATTGAATCCCTCTAGTAGTCCCGACAATATGGCAGCAAATTATGGCTGACAGAGTAGGTGGGTGTCCTGCTCTACTCAGTTGCAGAGCTGTCTACATTTACCTGGTCGATTTTCGATCTTCTGAACTGTGCTTCCTGCCCTAAATATAAGTTTAAAAGGGCCGAAACACATGTCTTATATCAGACGACACCGGGTTATTGAAAACAGCCACCATTGTGTGCTACGTCCTATATTGACATTCAAATAAGCAACACAAAAATAGAAAATGAGAGTAATCAGGGATTATTTATTCTCGCCTTTACTGTATTGCACAAAATCGTAGACAAAAAACAAATAATTGGAGAAGATTTCTTTCAATTGTGAACTGGAGAAGAGAATTTAGGTCTTTGAAATGTGAATATATAGAAGAATCGCGTGGAAATTGAAGAAATTAGATTTGATGAACGAATTCAGAATTAGACAGTTAAGATCATTTAGACGCACCTAAAGACACGAAACAATTCTGGAAGGAAAGGTGCAGTGTAAATCCATCAGAACTAGTTTGTTTTCTTTCTACTTATGCCGTTGAGCGGCATAGGGAGTCGTCCGTCCTGCGCCAAGTGCGTTGCGTCAGTCAATTTGAGCCCGTTACTGTGCACTATCACTCTAATGTCATCTATTCATCTGCCTCACTGCTGCCCTCTTGCCCCCCTGTAGCCGGATGTACCAGCGTTTTAAGCCATCAGTGGAAGTTGATGAGGGTGCAATTTCATCAGATGAAATTGCCAAACGTAAATGGCGCTGTAAATGGAACAATAACATAACAATACAGACAGAGAAAAGTATGACAGCTTGCACGATCATGGCAAGAGACAGACAATATTGGACATCTATTGCAGTTGAACATCGATGTGGAAATGGCATTTCAACAAAACTAAAGGAAATGAAGAACTCCAAGACTAGTCGTCCTCTTATTCTGCTCCTCCTTTTTCTCCTACTCGTTCGCAATGTTTTTATTATGTCTACACCTGAAGTTCAGTTCGCGGCAACAAAAAGGGTTGTTGTGGTGGAGAGCTATTCTTCTTGTTCTTCTTCTTGTTCTTCTTCTTGTTCTTGTTCTTCTACTTTTCTTTTGTCTTCTTCTTCTTCTACTCGTTCGCAATGTTTTTATATTTCCTGTCCCTGAGAACCAGTTCTTACCAGAAAGAGTTGCTGTGGTCGAGAGTTCTTCAAGACTACGAAATAGGTTTGTGTGGAGGTCCGTCCCTGTGGGTCAGTGCTAAGAACGCATTTGACAAAGCATATCACAGCCTTGCACTATATGAGGCTGTCTTCTATGCTTGTTTGCAAGTACATATTAGTGATATGGCCAATTTAGTATGTGTAAATGGAAAATTAAATATGTTGTGTTATGTTATCTCGTTTGGAATAGGGTCACCTTCTCTGCTGTGGTTCAAATGGGGCAGTGATACGGTATAGAAGACATATTTACGTATGTTTCAATATCTCTTCTCCTTATGTGTTTTAGAAGATCTTTTTTCCTTTACCTTTCGGGGTACCAGCACAGAGACTGTCTTGTAATGGTATAATCTTGGAATCAGAGAGTGGTGAATACTTGGAATGTATTGCCACAGGGAATAGTGGAGGCACCGTCAGTTAATGCGTTCAAGAATAGCTTGGATGCACAGTTATTTTTAGACAATGCGTAGTAGGAAAAACCTATTGTACTCAGACTATACAGTTATTTTTCGACACTGTGTAGTAGAAAAAACGTATTGTACTCAGACTATGCAGTCTTATTAACCAGTATAAAGAAGTTAGATTGAGTTAAACATAGATGCTTTCAGTAGCTCTTCCCGTTCTACTCACGTCTGCTCTATTTTCTCAGACATAAATCCGTGCAAATTCTACTCTCGATGCCAAGCTTTTGGCGTCTGTGGGGTCGCCAATTTACGTATTGCAATGTTTACACAATAATATTTTCTATAAATCACAAATTAACACATACACGTCCGATAAAAATCACACATTAAAACAAGAACGATTTGTATAAAATCGATACCAACACACGAAAAGGTTTAAAAAATAACATATTACAATAACAACACGCTAAATAATTCACACATTCACAAACATTAATGTTCAACGAAATCAACATTATCATAAGAAACATTTCTATAAGATAATAGATTAACATGCAAAATATTTCATGAAAGCAAGAAAATGTTGAATAAATTAACAGATTCACACAATAAAACATAAAGTGACAAATTCACACAAGACAACATGAAGTCACACGTACATACAAGATAATATAAAAGACACATTCACATACATAAATATCAAGCCATAGACAAAACAGAAAGCAATACATTCACCAAAAGGTAATAAAGAGTCACACATTCACACAAAGTAGCATAGTCGCACTGTCACACAAGATACCATAACGTAGCACATTCACACGAGATAACATATAGTCACACATCTATACAAGATATTATACAGTCCCACATTAGCACATAGAAATATAAAGTCATACATTTAAACAAGACAGCATAAAGTCATACATTCACACAAGATAACATAAAGTAACACATCCTTAAAGAAACCGTAAAGTCACATATTCATACAAGTTATCACGAAGTGACACATTTACACAAATAGCATACAGTCATACATTCACACAAGATATTATTGTCACACATTCACGCAAGATAAGATAAAGTCACACATTCGTTCAAGATAACATAAAGTCACACATTCATACAAGATAATATAGAGTCATACATTCATACAAGATAACATAAAGGCATACGTTCACACAAGATAACATAAAGTCACACATTCAAACACGACATCAAAGCCGCCCTGTCATATAAAAATAAAACCATTAAAGTCACACATTTATACAAGGAAACAAAGTCACAAACTCACACATGAAAATATAAAGTCACACATTCAAACAAGATTTCATAGTCACCCTGTCACACAAGATAACATAAAGTCACACATTCACACAAGATATCATGGTCACACTGTCACACAAGATAACATAGTCATACATTCAAACAAGAAAACATGAAGTCACACATTCACGCAAGATACCATAATCACACTGTCATACAAGATAACTTATTGTGACACATGGACACAAGATATTATAAAGTAACATATTCGTATAAGATAACATAATCACACATTCGATCAAAATACTTTAAAGTAACACATTCCCACAAGATAACATATTCACACATTCACAAACTTCTTCTTCTTCATCGTACGCAGTCAGACAGCAACCATTATTGTTTCGAAAAGAGCAGCGGTCATCCTGAGGCTGTCGACACTGCCATAGAGCTTGTCTAGTATTGCCACTGGTGATGGTCACATCTGCTCTCTCTGATCCTCGTATGTCGGGAAGTTTTGCAGCAAATGCTCAGCGGTCATTTTCCCGGTACCACACGGGCATTCGTCAGTGCTACCTATCTTCAATTTGTTGAACAGGTGGTACCTCAGTCTATTGTGGCCAGTGCGAAGTCTGAAGACCACGACCTGCTCTTTTCTGTTCAACTGGTAATAGGCATCGTTTTTTGTGTAGCCAGTATGTTCGGTTTCTCATTTGGTCATGTATCTAGCTCTAATAAGCCGTTTTGACTCTTCGTATGTCATACTAGTATCTGGTTGTGGTAGTTTTGCACCTTCTTTTGCCAGTCTGTCTGCCTCCTCGTTGCCTTGGATGTTGCAGTGCGATGGAACCCACTGCACCACTACCCTTTTTGGTGCGGACTGCTGGCATAGTTGACCGAGTACGGCTCTTAAATCATTAAGTTCAGTATTTTTCTGGCTTTTTAGTGCTGTAACTACGGCCAGAGCATCTCTAAGCATGACTATATGACTTTCATTCCTTTTACCTGTCACCATTTCTTCCACTGCCGCCCTCAGTGCCTCTGCCTCCGCTCTGAAATTGCTTGTGTATTTTCCAGTAGCGAATGACAGTGTTATTTTTCTGCCATTTGGTAGGTTCAGAAATGCTCCTGCCCCTCCGTCCTGTGTTGTGTTTGTTACAGAACCGTCGGTGTATGCATGGGTCCAGTCCATGCTTGGGTAGTTATCCGTTATGTAACTCAGAGTAGTATCTCTTCTTTCTTTTTCAGTCTGGCAGTTTTTGTTTCCAATACCTGGTATATTTTCTATCACCTCTGGAAATATATGCTGCCTCCAGGTAGGTTTTCGTACAGTAGGGATGGGCTTTGGAGTTGTTAGTGCGTTCATGTGGTCTTCGTGCATCTTTGCTTTGGCTATTTCTGCAAAGTTTCTCCGCTTTAGTTTCCCATTTTCCAAATTGTTTAGTCTCTGGTGCATTGGATGGTCAGTCAGTCTTCTGAGTTTCTCTGAATGCTGCTGGGCTCTGCAGTCTCTTCTGTCGGTCATCGATTGCAGATTTGTAATCTTTTCAAGTTCTACAATTGGCGTTGACTTCATGCATCCTGTTATAACTCTCATGGCTTGGTTTTGGAGTTTGCTAATTTTATCGAAGTTCGCCTTTGCTGCTGTTGTCCATGCCACAATGCCATACTAGAGAACTGGTCTCACTCTTCCAGTGTACAGTTTCTTTAGTATACTTTCGTCAGCTCCCCAGCTTGTGCCAGCAAGTTTTCTCATGATTGCCATTCTTTCTCTGGCTCTCATTCGGTTTCTCTCGATCTGACTTTTCCATGTCATGCGTCGATCAAATGTGACTCCCAGGTAGTTTTGGTTGTCGATCGGCTGCAGGTATTTGCCGTTAAGACTTAATTTGGTGTTTTGGGGTTTGATTGATAGCGAAAATATTGTACATGTCGTTTTTTCTTCGTTTATTTTGACCAGCCATGAGGTCGCCCACTCTTCCAGCGATGTTAGGGCCTGTTGCATCCAATTTCTTACTATGGTGAGATTCTTTTTCAGAGGTCCACATAGCCAGATCGTCTGCAAACATTGAGCTATGGACTCTTTTTGGTATATTCTCTGTCATGTCATTTATATACACCAGGAAGAGTGTGGGTGACAGTACTCCCCCTTGAAGTACTCCCTGCTCAAGTGTCACCTTTTTGCTCATCTGACCTTGTACTTGGACTCTGGCCGTTCTGTTTTTGAAGTAGTGACTGATCCATTTGTACATTTTCCCACAAACTTCACTTCTTCTTAGCTTGACTCTAAGTCCCTCTTTCCAGACTTTGTCAAATGCCTTTTCTAGGTCCACCCAAACCGCTACTGTGTGTTTTTGCTCCTGGTAGGCATCTTCTATTTCCTGGGCTATTAGGATGACCTGATCCTCAGTGGATCTGTGCTGTCTAAAGCCTGCTTGTTGTGGAATTAGTATGTGTTTTTCTTCCAGATGCCACATCAGTCTGGTGTTTATCATACGTTCCATCAGTTTGCCTACGCAGCTCAGTAGGCTGATAGGCCTGTATCCATTTGGATCTGTTTTGTCTTTTCCTTTCTTTGGTACTGGTACAAGTACTGCGTCTTTCCATGCCTGGGGTACAATACCCATTTTCCAGCTTTGGTTCAGTACTGATAGTAGTTTCCGCTTTGCTGTTTGGTCCAGCCCCATCAGCATTTCTTTTGTTATCCCGTCTTTTCCGGGAGATTTCCTTTTCTTTAATGTTCTCATGGCCTCTTCCATTTCATTCATTTCATTCACATACGATACATATAGTCACACATTCACATACGATAGAGTCACACATTTACATACGATACATAGAGTCACACATTCACATACGATACACAGAGTCACACATTCACATACGATACATAGAGTCACACATTCACATACGATACATAGAGTCACACATTCACATACGATACATAGAGTCACACATTCACATATGATAGAGTCACACATTCACATACGATACATAGAGTCACACATTCACATACGATAGAGTCACACATTCACATACGATACATAGAGTCACACATTCACATACGATAGAGTCACACATTCACATACGATACATAGAGTCACACATTCACATACGATAGAGTCACACATTCACATACGATACATAGAGTCACACATTCACATACGATAGAGTCACACATTCACATACGATACATAGAGTCACACATTCACATACGATACATAGAGTCACACATTCACATACGATAGAGTCACACATTCACATACGATACATAGAGTCACACATTCACATACGATACATAGAGTCACACATTCACGCCATCCACAGCCTCACACAGCCATCCACTCACGCAAGATCAGTGTACATAATTAACAAGAAAGTGTCCAATAACAACATATATTGAAATAAGAAAAAGTTCAATGCAATCAGCTATTCACACAATGCAATATGTTACTGTTGCACACATGAAAAGGTAAACTCATTCACACACACACAAATTGTTTTTTAAATTCATCCAACAAAACTTGTTATGAATTCATATGTTCAGACACATAAACTTTTCAGAAACTCAATATATGACATTGTTTAATTAAATTGTCCATTCACACGACAAAGAGTGCTTGAATTCATAAACCAAAGTGTGTTACCCTTTGGAAAAAAAATGGTGTATGAAAATACTAATTAAACATTCACACATTCACACAACAAAACTTGATTGGCCTCACAAACGAAATCGTACTTAGCGTTCACACGATAAAATATTAAATGAAAATAATTTTAAATGCACACTGCAAAATGTCCTTGAATTCACAAACAAAGATGTTATGCGCGTTTACACAAGAAGATAATAAATGAAAATGCCAACTCAAACATCCACACAACAAAACTTGATTGACCTCACAAACAAAAAATGAATCCGCGTTCACACAAGAAAATGTTAAATGAAAATAGTTAAAATAATCACGATCCAAAACTTGCTTCAATTCACAAACAAAGATGTTATGCAAGAAGATGTTAAATGAAAATAGCAACTCAAAACATTCACACCAGAAAACTATCTATGAATTCGTTTATTCAAGCACGAACACGCGACAGGCATTCACGCAAGAAAATGTCCAATCCAATGTAACAGGTGTTGCTCATTTTTGAACCTTTTAACGAAGCTAATGGCCCCTTTTATGAAGACGCTCTAATGACGCTAACTAAAGCTGACAGAATTTACAGGACACCGGGTTTTCTAGGCAATGTCACGAACAGGGGCGTAACCAAAGTCTGTCCGGGTGTATGTGAGCATCCCTGGGGGACCAAATCACGAAATCGGCAACGAAAAGTCGCGGGGGGTGTGTGAGAGAGAGGTGTTAGCGATGGCTTTATGCTTACTGCTTATCCTATTAATATTATTGTGTATATGCTTTGTATTTCTGTTAATATTATTGTGTATATGCTTTGTATTTCTGTTAATATTATTGTGTATATGCTTTGTATTTCTGTTAATATTATTGTGTTTTTGCTTTGTTTTTCTGGAAATAGCTTATGCTGACATTTATTGTAATAAGTTGTTGCGTCTGCTTTTGGCAAATTTACATCGTGGATCGCAAGCACGCTATCGTTAGAGCATTGGTCTTTTCTTTAACCGTGATCTTGATCTTATTAAATAGAGTGATGTGGGGCTTGTGCTTTTCTGAACATTTTTTAATTCAAGGTTTGCCTTTCTGGATCCCACTGGCGAAGGTACGCCACTTTCAACCCCAAACAGGGGCCTTTTAGGTGATATCAGAATGTATTGACCAGTGTATAGATGCGTGTATGTATATGTTTGTAGTGTGGACGTATTGACCAGTGTATACGAAGCGTGTTAAAATGAAACCGGACCTAACTGCACCAAGTGAACATACGTACGATGCACATGATGACGTCACTTCCGGTATAAACAGCACATACCAACCGTCAAGTTTGAAAATGTCATTATCCTCCGACTCATAGTTTCCTCAGCAGACCGTTGAAAACATTGCGTGTGTGCTACGGAATCCAACGACAAGTTGACATCCATCGCAGAATGCAGGAAGTGTATGGTGACACAAGTGTGTCGAAGACAACAGTGAAGAACTGGACAACGATGTTTAAAGAAAGACGTGAGTTAACGAAAGATCTTTCGAGACCAGGTCAAGCGCATATTGTTGCGTCAGAAAATGCCATCGCCAAATTGATCCAGCAATTCGGGTGGACCGTCGCCTGAGCAGAGGAATTCACTGTGTCGCTAGTTACTGCAAATGGTATTTAGCAAGAAACTGATGTATCGCTACCCATTGTGAACACTTTCCGATACTTACCCTTACAAGTGTACAAGGGCAGCGAAACCGACTCCAGAATCGCGACGCTCATTACTGGCTCGTCTACCCCAGAACAATGTGTATCCTCCACCATTTCTCCGATAGTTGACCCTCATCGAGTAGTCTGGTCTCACTTAGGGCAGCTATGTCTACTCCAGAGTTGGCCAAAATTTTGAGCAACTGCTACAGAAGACCCAGATTAGGTGGGCCAGTCACGTCGTGCACATGCGAGACAACCGAATCCCCCAAACAATTCATGTATGGTGACCTGAGAGAGGGCCTGCGTCTTGTTGGTGGGCAAAATAAGCGCTTCAAAGACTCCCTTAGAATATTTCTGACACGCTTCAACATCGATATAAACTCGAGGGAATGTCTGGCACAGAACGGTCAGGCATGACATAGAACCATCATCAGAGGCGCCTCCATTGATGATGACGTTGGGCCTCCGAGTCGCAGAGAAAAGGCACTTTGCGAAGACAACTGACACTCACATGCCCAACTCTGACCTTAAATGCTGCATATAGTGAAAGGGGTTTCCGTGTCAGACTTGGACTACACAGCCACCTCCGGACTCACAGGTGAGGTGCAACACAACATGTCTGATTGCTGCTGTCATCATCGGTTGCAATGGACGACTATTATTATAATAGAGCATTAGTTATACATGAATGCTTACCTGTATTATGTTAACACATACATCGGGTATATGGATAGAATGAAAAAGAACAAACTCCCATTACAGGAAGTTATGAGGGCTCCAGATGGCAGCAGAAAGAGAGAAATAAATAAAAATTCATTCAGAGAAGGTTAACTTTGAATCAAACAGCAGAAATTGTAGGAGTCGACATAATGACACAGGAAACGAAAACCCGTTTAATTCAACCTGTATGGCCCACCCAATAAAGACATGTCGCTCTCGAGTATGGAAATCAAGGACTCTAGCTGCCTAGTTGTTGGAGACTTCAATAGTCACTAGGAGAGATGGGGATATTCAGATACAGACAGCAGATGTTATGAAGTGGGAGACTGGGAGATAGACACAAATCTCTATCGTATCAATAGGCCGGACGACAGCCCTAGCTTCTATTCTAGAACATGGCATACCACTTCCACTCCAGACTTGGCCTTCTCCACGGGGGATATTCACCACAAAATAGACCGCCAGGTGCTCAACCAATTGTCAGGTAGCGACCACAGGCCAATTAGGCTAGAAATTTATATGGAAGTAGGCCCCCAGGAAATACAACCGCTGCCACGTTAGAACTATAGACGAGCCGACTGGGACAAATTTACAATGCTGACAGATGGACTGTGTGAAACTATCAACACACGAAATAACAATATGAAACTATGGTGGAAAGCCTAAGCAAAGCAATACTGCAAGCAGCCATTGAAACCATCCCAAGAGGGGCAAGGAAAAACTACAAGCCATACTGGAATCATGAACTGCAGAAAGCGGAGGATGAAGTCTCAAATGCTAGGAACATGGCAGATAGAGAACAATCTATGGAAGCAAATATCGCCCTCAAGGCCATCGCTGCGAAATACAAAAGAACACTGAACCAAATAACAAGAGACAGCTGGAAAAACAAAACAGAAAGCCTCAATCTAGATAAAGAAGGGAACAAACTATGGAATTTAGTCAGAGCCATGAATGATGAAACACCATCAAATAAACAAATTACCATCAATCAGGGCGCCAAAATGCTTACCGGAAAAAAAGCAGCAAACGCCTTTATAGAACATTATGCCAGAGCAAACCACAGTGATGTCCCTACAGATAGGCATACAGACATTAGTGAAGAACAAAAGAGCCCCGACAGCATAAAGATGGCACCAGAGGAGCACATGATGACAAAACTAACAATGAATGAAATGGATGAGGCCATGAGAACTTTAAAGAAAAAGAAATAGCCCGGAAAAGATGGCGTAACAAACGAAATGCTGATGGGGTTGGGCCAAACAGCAAAGAGGAAGTTACTGTCAGTCCTGAACCAAAGCTGGAAAAGGAGAATTGTACCGCAGTCATGGAAAGACGCTGTACTTATACCCGTACCAAAGAAAGAAAAAGATAGAACAGATACAAATGGATACAGGCCCACCAGTCTACTGAGCTGTGTAGGAAAACTGATGGAACGTATGATAAACACCAGACTGAAGTCGCACCTGGAAGAAAAACAAATACTAATTCCACAGCAAGCAGGACTTAAACAACACAGATCCACTAAGGACCATATCACTCTCATAGCGCAGGAAATAGAGGATGCTTACCAAGAGGAAAAGCATACAGTAGCGGTTTTGGTGGATCTAGAGAAGGCATTTGACAAGGTGTGGAAAGAGGGACTTAAAGTCAAGCTACGAAGAAGTAAAGTATCTGAAAAAATGTACAGATGGATCAGCCACTACCTCGAAAACAGAACAGAGTTCAAGTACAAGGGCAGATCAGCAAAAAGGTGACACTGGAGCAAGGAGTACCCAAGAGGGAGTACTGTCACCCACACGTTTCCTGGTGTGTATAAACAACATCACAAAGAACTTACCAAGAAGAGTCCACAGCTCCATGTTTGCAGACGATCTGGCTATGTGGACCTCTGAAAAAAATCTCACCGTAGCAAACAATCGGATGGAGCATGACTTAACATCATTGGAGGAGTGGGCGAACTCATGGCTGGTCAAAATAAACGAGGAAAAAACAACATGTACGATATTCTCGCTTTCAAATAAACCACAGAACACCAAAATAAATCTTAACGGCAAATATATGCGGCCAAACGACAACCTAAACTACTTGGGAGTCCCATTTGATCGGCGCATGACGTGGAAAAGTCAGATCGAGAGAAACCGAATGAGAGCCAGAGAAAGAATGGCAATCATGAGGAAACTTGCTGGCACAAGCTGGGGAGCAGACGAAAGAATACTAAAGAAACTGTACACTGGAAGAGTGAGACCAGTTCTCTAGTATGGCATTGCGGCATGGACAACAGTAGCAAAGGCGAACTTTGATAAAATTAGCAAACTTCAAAACCAAGCCATGAGAGTTATAACAGGAGGCATGAAGTCAACGCCAATTGTAGAACTTGAAAAGATCACAAATCTGCAATCAATAACCGACAGAAGAGACTGCAGAGCTTAGCAGGAAGCAGAGAAACTCAGAAGACTGACAGACAATCCAATGCATCAGAGACTAAATACATTTGGAAATGGGAAACTAAAGCAGAGAAACTTTGCAGAAATAGCCAAAACAAAAATGGGCAAAGACCCTATGAATACCGTAACAACACCAAAGACCATCCCTACTGTACGCAAACCCACATGGAAGCAGCATATCATTCCGTAGGTGGTAGAAAATATACCAGGTATTGGAAACAAGAACCGCCAGACTGAACAAGAAAGGAGAGATACAACCCTGAGGTACATAGCGGAAAACTACCCAAGCATGGACTGGACCCATGCATACACTGACGGTTCTGTAACAAACACAACACAGAATGGAGGGGCAGGGGTATTACTGAGCCTACCAAATGGTAGAAAAATAACACTGTCCGTGGCAACTGAAAAATTCTCAAGCAATTTCAGAACGGAGGCAGAGGCACTGAAGGCTGCAGTAGAAGCAATGCTCACAGGCAATGAAAGCTAGATAGTCCTGTTCACAGATGCCCTGGCCGTGGTCACATCATTAAAACTTAATGATTTAAGAACAGTACTCTGTCAACTATGCCAGCAGTCCGCATTAAAAAATATAGTGGTACAGTGGGTTCTATCCCACTGTAACATTCAAGGCAACGAGGAGTCAGACAGACTGGCAAAAGAAGGTGTAAGACTACCACAACCAGATTCTAGTGTGACCTACGAAGAGTCCAAACGGCTTATTAGGGCCAGATACATGGCCAAATGGGAAACAGAACACACTGGCTACACAAAAAATTATGTCTACTACCAGCTGAACAGAAGAGAGCAGGTCGTGGTCTTCAGGCTCCGCACGGGCCACAAGAGACTGAGGTACCATCTATTCAATAAATTGAAGATAGGTGGCACTGACGAATGCACCTGTGGCACAAGGAAAATGACCGCTAAACATCTGCTGCAAAATTGCCCGACGTACGAGGACCAGAAAAAGCACATGTGGCCATCACCAGTGGCAACACTAGACAAGCTCTATGGCAGTGTCGACAGCCTCAGGATGACAGCTGCTTTCTTCGAACAAATTCAAGTTGACGTCTGACAGCGTACGAAGAAGAAGAAGAAGAAGAAGAAGAAGGAAGAAGAAGGAAGAAAAAGAAGAAGAAGAATCAAACAGGAAACTAGAACTTAGTGTTATCATAACGTTCAAACTGGAAAGTAAATACTTTTGCCTTATGCGACGTGTTTGACGTTCAAAAAACTTGAGCAGACAGACAGACAGACAGACATACAGACTGACATACTGATAGGTAGGTAGGTAGGTAGGTAGGTAGCTAGGTAGGTAGGTAGGTAGGTAGTTAGGTAGGTAGATAGATAGATAGATAGATAGATAGATAGATAGATAGATAGATAGATAGATAGATAGATATAGATATAGATAGATAGATAGATAGATAGATAGATAGATAGATAGATAGATAGATAGATAGATAGATAGATAGATAGATAGATAGATAGATAGATATAGACAGACAGACAGACAGACAGACAGACAGACAGACAGACAGACAGACAGACAGACAGACAGACAGACAGACAGACAGACAGACAGACAGACAGACAGACAGACAGACAGACAGACAGACAGACAGACAGACAGACAGACAGATAGATAGATAGATAGATAGATAGATAGATAGATAGATAGATAGATAGATAGATAGATAGATAGATAGATAGATAGATAGATAGATAGATAGATAGATAGATAGATAGATAGATCCAGGTATGCTGTACGTGAATATGGATCGAATAACTGCACTGTGTATGAATCTTCTTCATCCAAGCACGCCCCATTTTAAAAATGTTTGGAATTTCCAGCTCTAGCATATTTACTTTTAAGAACTTGCCTTAGACAAGTAACTGAATGAGCCTAAACGGTTCTAACCTTCTGATGAGGACTGCATGTTGCAAGAAAAATTAGTTCTTAACATTGAGGGGCTAAAAGTGATTTTTTTCAAGGGCCCTACCAATGTGAGGACAATTGCAGAGCCAGACCATCAACATTTAAAAATGAAGGACCCAACTTTCTAAGGTCAGAAGTGGAAAATGGGATACAAACTATGAGAAAAGGGAAAGCAACAGGGTCGGACTCCATAAACATAGAAATGATTGAGGCCATAAAGGAATTTGGAATAGATATACTAACTAATATGTGTAATGACATATACAATACTGGAACAGAACTTAAAACATTTACGTTTATTAAAAAAAAAAACCACAAAAAATAAACCGTCATACGACATTTTTCCCATTGCTTGTACAGTCAAAGGGTTTTGAAGGCTGAGGACTACAGGCCGCTTCCCCACTGCTGTCGCCACGTCGTGTGCTGGTAATGTTTGTTTATTTCACCCCAACAGAAAAACAACATATGCCATACCGGGGATTGGAACCGCATGCCTCCTTGTCGGCCTCGAAACCATTCGGCCACACGCTGCTCACGTTTATAACACTCCCGAAAAAAACTCATGCAGCAAAATGTTCAGACGTTAGAACAATAAGCCTAATTAGTCATACAATTAAAATATTACTCAAGATCATACAAGAGACAATAAGAGGTAAAATAGAGCAGGAATATTCAGAAGAACAATTTGGTTTTCTAAACATTAATGGCACAAGGGAAGCAATTTTCTGTTTTCGAACTTTGACAGAAGAATATATGGAAATACATAATGATATTTATATTTGCTTTATGAATTACTAGAAGACTTTTGACAGAGTCCAACATGAAAAATTAATTAAATGTCTCCAAGAAATAGGTCTTGGGCGGGCTTCTGAGAGCGCACAAACCTAGCATAGGTACACACAGATGCACAAATACATCCATGAACTGGTTTGAACGTCTTAATATCGCCCAAATTGACTACCGTCTAGGGTGGAATAGGCGCGCCACCGCCACTAGAAGTTAGTGACGCAAACACGTTAAATAAAAGAATTAAAAATTTTTAAAGAGTGAGACAGGGATGTATATTATCCCCTTATCATTTTAATATCTACAGAGAACAAATATTCAAACAGATAGAGGGGATGCCATGGATTGTCATTGGAGGAGTGACAATGAACAATCTAATATATGGGGATGATTCAGTTTTGATGGCAAAAAGTGAGCAAGAATTACAGGAGCACAAGAGGAGGACAACAATATACACAATAAAGAAAACAAAGACTGTGATTATTGGGAAACGTGACAAGAAACCATGCATGCAGATAACAATAAAAGATCAACTACTTGAACAGGTACAGAGTTTCTCCTATCTATGCCCTATAATAACGGAAGAAGGCAGCTGTGGAAAAGAAATCAGAAAGAGAATAGGTATGGTCAAGATGGTATTCGACAACATGTGACACATACTGACATCCAAACAGATAAATCAGAATTTGAATGTATACTCGTCACTACTTTATGGCTCAGAAACATGGACAATGAATAACAAGCTGCAAAAGAGTATTAAAGCCTTGGAAACGTGGGTATAGAGAAGATAAGGTCGCATTTCTTGGAAAGAGAAGAAAACAAATTTGGAGGTATTGGAAAAGTTGGGGGCGAAAACACAATTAATGACCGAAATCAATGTGAGACAGTTGCTTTATTTTGGTCAAATAAGCTAGCCCCACCTCTGATGTCTCCCCCCCCCCCCTCTCCCTTCCCCCCTTTCTGATACTTAACTTAATGTAACGTCTTTATACTAGTATAGAAGATTCTACAGATTTTGTATACAACCAGTTTCTTGGAGGGGGTTTTTAATCGACGTGCGAGCCCATCTTAATGGACACAAACACTAGAGCTTAATAGACCTGCAACCAGTTAGGCGCCATATATAACTGCTCTTAACAAAACCACCTGGGGAAAGGGACAAATAACTTGGTTAGATTTTTAACTTGAATTTTGTCCGGACAGTGGCCGTTAATCCTACTCTTTTCGACAACACGGTCGTCGCTGCCTTGCAACCCCCCCCCCCCCCCCCCCCCGGGCGCAGGTCCGATCTCGATACGTGGCCACACCAAGCGAACCACCGTCATCCGATCGTCGCCAAGAAGTCTCTAAAAGGTCCTACTGCTTTTTCAACTTTCTTTCCCATTTCTCGCACTCGGCTCTTGAATGCGACGCCCAAAAGCCCTTGGAAACATCCAATTTCCAAGGCCCGCATCCTCCACCGCAGGCCAGCTGCAACCATTCACACCTCACACGCACAGAGGAACACCCACAGGACTTATATAAGTACTATCGTCAATAGACAAATTATTGCTCCAGAAGGAACATGGTGTCTCAATTACAACTGAACTTCATTATGGAAGTCTGCTGTTGTAAAATTTACACGTACCAAATTTTTCACTAGGAACCATTTTGTTCAGTGACTCTTCCTGGACGTAATACAACACTAAGCTTCTCGATCTAGTCACCACTACGACGATCAACAGGAAGTCTGTATCAAACCACTTATATGTGCGTTTGAATTTGTCTTCTGCAGCAATTCCATTTTCCTGTTGAGGCTGCTAATTCTATTTACAATCTTCGTTAACCATCTTTTAAGGCGTACTTCGTGCTTGAGATGTTGCAGTCGGCCTATTATTTCTTGTGCGATATTATATTTTGTTTCATTCCTGTTATTTCCTAAAGCAGAGCACGTTATAATTATGTTTGTTGGCTTACGACCCAGTGCATCTGACCTCAGCACCAATTTTTGTAGTGTTTATCTCTCTATGGGACACTACCTTGCTGGATATGCTTGTTTAAATGTTTGGATTGTTTGTCCCGTCCCTTATCACTTTGCTATGCAGACATCCCCTCTCCGACCCCCAACCCCCTCACTCCCCGATCGACACCTCTTCCCTCCCCCACCCCACCCCCTACCTTCGACCCAATTGCTGCCTTGCATGTGGACTATTTATATCATCTAAACGACAATATTGTAAGGAACAGCTGAAGGTGGAAAGAAGCGAGGAGGACAGAGAAAGTCATGGGTTGATAGAAATCAAAGAATGGTCAGGACATGATCCTTTCACACTCGTTCGCAGGGATGAGGACAGAGGACTTCGGATGACTTTGTGTTGGTGTTTCTACCATGGCATCCCTACAACACATGCGAGTTAAGAGATGATTGATTGATTGATTGATTGATTGATTGACTGACAACCAAGGGCCATTGAAATAGCCTCAAATAAAATTCATGCTTAATACGGATTCACTGGATCTTGGTCGAAGAAAACAACTCATTTAACCCTACCCTCGTCTTAACGACAACCCCAGACATGATTTTGGTTAGATCCGTTTATGTGAAAATTTGATAGCGAGCTGGCAAGAGGGAGAAGAAGAAGAAGAAGAAGAAGAAGGAGAAGAAGAAGAAGAAGAAGAAGAAGAAGAAGAAGGAGAATAATAAGAAGAAGGAGATGAATGTCCCCTTTATGTCACTTGATTGTCCCGAGTTTATAAGAATAGGACAACTGTAACCTTCAAAGCACATTGTAAAAGGCGACTAAAGAGAGTTGTGGAACAATAAAAATGAATAATGGTTCATAGAACAGCATAAATTCCGTCATGGGGGCCCCATGTTCGCTCAGTTCAGTTTATGTTGAACGTGTCGGCGACAGGGCACGAACGTTGTAGCTTCTGTGGCGGCTCTGCTTTTCCCCTGACTTTGTCAGTTGCTCATGTTTAGCTTGGTCGACTGGAAGAAACTTGCTTGAATTTGAAGAACAGCGGTTGAGAAACATTGCTCTAACCTCTCTACACTCTAACCGCTCTGCACTCGAACATCTTTAAACGATAACCTCTCTACACTCTAAACTTTTTGTAAACTTTTTGTACTCGAACATTCTACACTATAATCGCTCTACATTCAACCCTCTTTACACTCTAAAAATCCTGCACTCAAAACGCACTACACTAAAAACTTTACACTATAATTATTCTACACTCAAAACTTTACTTTCAATCCTTCTACAATTAAAACTTTAACTTGAAAAAGGTTTTTAGAATGTAGAATCGTTAGAGTGTAGAGAGGTGAGTGTCGAGAGTTTAAGTGTAGAGTGGTTAGAGTGTAGAGAAGTTTAAGTGTATATAGTATTAGTGTAGAAGCGTTGAAAGTTTTTAGTATAGAATGGTTAAAGTGTACAGCGCATTCGATGTACGATAGTTAGAGTGTAGAGAGTATTAAGTGTAGAATGGAAAGAGTATAGAGAGCTTTAAGTGTAGAATAGTTAGATTTAGCAAGCTTTAATTTAAGAATGGTTAGAGTGTAGAGAGCTTTAACTGTAGAATGATAAGCGTATAGAGAGCTTTAAGTGTAGAATGGTTAGAGTGTAGAGAGCTTTTGTAGAATGGTTAGAGTATAGAGAGATTTATGTGAAGAATGATTAGAATGTACAGAGCTTTATGTTAAGAATGATTAGAATGTAGAGAGCTTTATGTGAAAAATGGTTAGAGTGTAGAGAGCTTCACGTAAAGAATGGTTAGAGTGTAGAGAGCTTCATGTAAGGAATGGTTAGAGTGTAGAGAGCTTCATGTAAAGAATGGTTAGAGTGTAGAGAGCTTTATTTGAAGAATGGTTAGGGTAGTATAGAGCTCTCTAAGTGTATAAGGGTTAGAGTGTAGAGAGCTTTACGTGTAGAATTGGTAGAGTGTGGCCGAATATGCAGAACAGTCAATGCGTTTATAGCAGTCAGTGATTTAGCTGGCTGCTTGCATCAGGATCAGATTCCGCCTTCTTTAGACAACCCTAAAAACAAGTTTCACTAGTGTAGTCTGGCTAAAATAATAGTCATCGCAGTGGGAAGGTGAACCCAGTTGCTCAACAATCCAATTGTAACAGATCTTAGCTGTGTAGGTTTATTAGGGATAGGATTTTTAGACATGTATTATTAAAATTAGAAGGGTTAAGAGTAGGGTATTGATAGTCAAAAGTCATTTATTTTCTTATAGTATTGAACTAAATAACCGAGCCAAATGCAGGTGTACTCAAATCCCGCCATTGAAATGTCTGGAATGCGTAGCGTCGTTTTCAAAGCTAGGCAGGTGTTGACTTGATAATATTATACAGTTCTATACCAAACGCCCTAGACGCCTGTTACCACGTGATCAGTAATTAAGAAGAAAACCAAACATGTCATTAACAGGTTTTTCTGAAATCTCTTTGAGAATAAACCGAGGTACGAGATCAGAATACCCGGGTTGTTAGCGGTCCACGTGATCTGAGACAAGTCCCGCATATAGGAACCTAGGAAACAAGCGGTCTTGAGTTTGCAGGTGAGAGGAGAGGAGAGGAGAGTTATAAGTGGGAGATCTCAAGGACGAAGGACAGACAGAAGACCGACATAGACAGAAGTAAGAGATAATCAGAGTCGCTTCACTATCGCAGACCAGCGTTAATTTCCAGCAGAACAAGAGGGTAAATATATAATTATCTAGCTCATTGACGATTATAGCGATCCAGCTCTTTGACGATCACAGTGATCCAGTTTTTTTATGAGCATCACGACCTAGTTCTTTGACGATCACCTCGATACCGTTCT
The DNA here is from genome assembly GCA_036924085.1 of Ariolimax columbianus. NCBI lineage: Eukaryota > Metazoa > Mollusca > Gastropoda > Stylommatophora > Arionidae > Ariolimax > Ariolimax columbianus. The sequence goes on from JAVGWX010000003.1 coordinate 92,084,952, forward strand.
TCAACGATCACTTTTAAGAACAGACACAAATCATCCATTTTGTGGCAACTTACAAACAGTTTGTCGATCAAGTTTTAGTTCGTTAATCAAGTTTTAGTTCGTCAATTAAGTTGTAGTTTCGTTAATCAAGTTGTAGTTCGTAATCGAGTTTCTTTTAGTTTAGCTTAGCTATAGTTTAGTTCATAATTATTTATAGCCAGACATGTTTTGTTTTGAGGGAAGATGGAGAGTCATTTGTGAACGAACAGTAATACAGTTTCATTGTATTGTGTTTTATTTCAATTAATGTCGAAGTTAATTTGTTTAAGTCGGGTGAAGTAAGAATATAGTTAGTGCAGGCACCCTTGCCCGTCTGCTATGGTATATCGGCAAGATGACGCTGCCACACAATAAAAACATGATGTGTCGAACTGACATGTGCAGATATGACATTATTGCTGTAAATTGTAAATCCTGACACTGCGTTACAACGTCTTTTTCAGGACAAACGCCAAAGAAGAGAGAAAGGCTAGAGTGTAGAGACATGTGGATGTTGATAGTTATCCATTTACATCTGGGTCGACTGGAGGGAGTGGTCATGTCGTGAACAGACCCATGACATCCCCGGTCACAGGTGACCGATAGCCACGTTATTTGAATATAATACCTTGCTGCGTCTAATTGGCGTATTGATAGAGCTCTCGCTTTTTACTGCAAAGTTACGGGGTCAACTGCCACAAACATACGTTCCAATCGACCCAGCCATAAGTGTGTACTTGGAATATGACCAAGAAACACAGGAAAGGAATTTGTCACCTGATCTCATACAAACTGTGGCTTAGTATACTGATCTCGAATAACTTTATTCCCTGACAGTAGTGTAACTATTATGGGACGAAATGTTCACTTTACTTCACTTTAGGTTTGGTAGCCAAGCTCAAAACTTCCTGCACACATGCTCCTTTAAGAGTTGTGCATGGGGACTAGCAAATGCATAATGTACAACCATTGCTTTGTCAAACCACATGTCTCACATGGAGAAAAACATACGAAGCAATCATCAATCAAACCCCCTTAGATTGATGTTACGCCGCTGGTAGGGGTAATCATAGCAACAAAAATATACATAGCGATGTGATGAGAAAAGCAGGCGTCTTGTAAGATTGAACTGGACAAAAATAAGAGATGGATGGACAGGGACATTTTTAAATTGTCATCCAGAACAGGACTTTGCGTGTTTCATTCCTCGTGGGCATTTTCATACAATGATCTACGCACTTATTAGAGCGTAGTTTGAAGCTCATTGTGGCCGTTATAAACATAATTTTGATGGCTCAAGGACAGTGTGAAATTAATGGAGTCAAGTTCTGCATGACGGCATGTTATTAGATCCAATGTACGCATAAAGTTTATTTAGTGGACTACGGACCGCATACTTCTGTTAACGGATCCAGTGGTGCATAAAGATATGTGAACTAACCAAGGAACGTATGGAATATTTCATGAACCAAGGGCCGTATGGAATATTTCATGAACGAAGGGCCGTATGAAATATTTCATGAACCAAGGGCCGTATGGAATATTTCATGAACCACTGGCCGTATGAAATCACATTAATGGCCAGTTGCTGCATGAATTAAATTAATGAACCAATGACCGTATTAATCATCCTCATCATCAGTTCCAAAACCTAAAAGGTCACTGGGGTACCAATGCTGCAGCTTGTTGCACGAGTTACCTCCACTCCACTCGGTGTGTGCCAGGATATTTATTCCAGACATTGACCGTCCCGTCCCGTCCCCTCTCTGATGTATTACCATCTTTTTTTCTGCCTCCATCTCTTACACTTCCAAGACACAGTACCCTCGATGAGCGTCTTATATATATATATATACACAGTGCTTGACACATTTTAGGGTGGCTCACCAGTCAGTCAAAAATATCACCAGCCAGAATGGTCAGACTACAATGAAACCATTTATTAATTCACCTTTATTTCTAAAAAAACAATGCGTACCAAACCAACATATATTGTATTACTTACAGTATTAGTCTATTTCTTCTGAAGAAAAAATGAACTGCTGTCAGAGGTATGGTGTTTGTGTCCTTGAACGTGCTTGGTAGCTTTAGCACTGTAGTACCATGTATCAATGGCATTAGTAGGTTTAAATTCTGACAGTGGCGGTCCATTTATATTCACCACCATAAACTAGCTTATGTGCAATCTATTTCAACCGTAATATCATTAATAATCGTGCGAGAGTCGTTATGTAGTAACGATTAATAACGCAATTAACAATTTTAAACTGATATTTGTTTTACTTGTTAAGCAAACAAAACATTTTTACTCGTCACAGACGAGCAGACGAACGCGTTTGTCAAGCCATGTATATATATATATATATATATATACATACTTGAATCCTGGTGTTCAATTAATCAAGATCGCCTGAGGTCAGGTAGCTAAAAGCTGTTGTAATCTGTGTCTGTCTTTCGCTCTTAAGTACCATGATGGTTCAATAGATAATCCATCTATCTCATTGGAGGACGGCAGCACGAGCGGTTGTAGTTGTACGGCTACCAGAGAGACAAGCTTCCAGGCCAATCTGTCGCCAGTCATGCGTATCACATGGCCGACCCATATGTACTTCCACATTGACGTAGATTCGACAATATTCCCGTACTGTAGTGACGGTTGTCGGTATTTCCGATGTGGTCTCTTGAGAAATTTAGGACTCTTTGCTCCATTACTCTTTTGGTACTACATAGCTTTTCTGCGTCTGATTTTTACAGACTCTAAACCTCTCACCCATATACCATTGCTGTGATTACCATCGAATTGAAGGTATGAATCCTGGTCTTGCGTCCGTGTATCAAGTTTTTAATTTGTTTAAATTAAGATACTTCAGTTCGGAATAGTGAATATCTCCTACTCAAACTTGTTATCAAGAGAACCAGAAATGCGTTGCCAAACAAGGCATTTAGAGAGAAACAGAGAGTCCTGATGGCAGGTAGCATTGATATGACATTACGGAAATAAATCCTGAGCACATATATATGGGCTGCGATATTGTATGGTTATGAAACATGGGCATTTATAAAGGAGAGGAGAAATGCTTGGAGGCTATTGAGATGTGGTGTTATCGAAAGATGTATAAAGTGCTCTGGACTAAGAAAAAAAATCGAAAGCGTGTTGACGGACAAAGAATAGAAAAGAAAGCTGCTACAGAAGATACAAAAACGGCGATTCGTCGGACTAGGCTAAAACCTACGTCATGTCCAGTAGAGAAAGTATTGAAAGACTTCACACACAAAAAAGAGAGGAAGGGACAGACCAAGAAATACGTTTGTGACAGAAGCATGCAGCGACATGGAGGGTAAGACTTACGCTGAGCTGATGACAGCCGCAGATGACAGGCAGAAATGGAAATACACAATTCTGAGCTTTCAACCCAGTCACATGACCAAATAACTAAGTGAGTGGGTCCATGGTTCCAAACTAGTCCCGGAACTGAATGACTTGATGATGGGGATCAGTGGGTCTCAAACCAGTCCCGGAACTGAATGACTTGATGATGAGGTTGGGGCCCCAAACCAGTCACAGGACTGAATTACTTAATGATGGGATAGTGAGTCCCAACTAGTCCCAGGACTAAATGACTTGACGATGGGGATCAGGGGGTCTCAAACCAGTCCCGGAACTGAATGACTTGATGATGAGGTTGGGGCCCCAAATCAGTCAGAGGACTGAATTACTTAATGATAAATGATGTGGGCTGGTCCCCGAAACCAGTCCTATGATTAAAGGACTTAAATATAATGAACTTCCTGTGCAGAAGTATTTTCCTGCTCTTCCAACTTATCCTGTGTTCTCTATGACATTCGTGTCGTTGGTTTTTTATTCCAAGTGTTTACATTGCTTCTTTATTCTCATTTTGGCTCGTCTTCAATTTGAACGTTGCTTCCTATATCTTGAACTAGTCCATCTGCTCTCTCATTTCCAGTTGTATTACAACCGACAGAAGCCAATTGTATTTTCCCTCGGCTGAAAAGTATAGCTGGTCTCCGTTAGTGTTCTTGACAGGTTGACTAATTATTTGTCTTAATGGGTTTCTCTAGGGCATTATTACACATAGGAAATCAATAGAGAATACTAGTCGTGACATTGACGTCTGTAAGGCTGTGTACGTTCGTAGATAACAATGGTTAGTGAGTTCACTGACAATAACGGTTCGTGAGTTGACATTCAACAATGGTTTGAGTGTCAACAGACAATAACGGTTTATGAGTTGACAGACAATAACGGTTTATGAGTTGACAGACAATAACGGTTCGTGAGTTGACATTCAACAATGGTTTGAGTGTCAACAGACAATAACGGTTTATGAGTTGACAGACAATAACGGTTTATGAGTTGACAGACAATAAAGGTTTGTGGGTTGACAGACAATAAAGGTTTGTGAGTTGACAAACAATTAAGGTTTGTGAGTTGACATTCAACAATGGTTTGAGTGTCAACAAACAATAAAGGTTTGTGAGTTGACATTCAACAATGGTTTGAGTGTCAACAAACAATAAAGGTTTGTGAGTTGACATTCAACAATGGTTTGAGTGTCAACAAACAATAAAGGTTTCTGAGTTGACAGACAATAAAGGTTTGTGAGTTGACAGACAATAAAGGTTCAAGTGTTAACAGACAATAAAGGTTTGTAAGTTGACAGGCAACTGTGACAGTTCCAGTTGGAGCACTGGTGTTTAGGGCTGGGGAAATTAAACTGGAGACTGTGTTCGCTAAGAATTTAAGGTTGCCGGAATGCTTGCGAAGGTCAGACCAGAGTCAAGCACCGTTTCGACACTAGGTCGACAAGGAAACGAGAGGTTAGGAACACGTTAGGTAGAAAACTTTGTTTGGTACAGGGGTGGGTGTCAGAACTGACCACTCTTGTGTCAGACTTGACAAGGATGGGGGTTGTTTACAATCTGATACTTAACACAACAGGCTACCACTTTTAGGATGACAGTGACTCGGGGATAGACAGCCAATAGCAGTTTTAGTGTAATAGTTTCAAATTGGAGTGATAGCTTAATCAGCCAACCCACAGAAGATCATTAGATAGCCATGTTGTTCTGGACACTATAAAATACATGCAGAGATAAATTCGGGTTGCACTTTGGTTGCGCTAGCTTCTGAGAGCACAGAAACCTAGTATGGGTACATTCAGATGCACAAATACATCCAAGCACTGGTTTATGCGTCTTAATATCGCCCAGTTGACTACGGTCTAGGGTGGAATAGGCGCGCCTCAGCCAGTAGAAACCAGTGAGGCAAACACATAAAATAAAATTTAAATGTACAATATTCGGGAGACTGGGAGGAAGACTGGGAGTGAGTCTGAGAGTTTACAGAGTGGTTGTACCATCATAGACCTCGAGTTTGGTCAGTCTCGCTTGACAAGTACTTATGATGGACACCCCGGGAACAGTACGAAATCTGATTGTGTGTGAATGTACAATTCGCATCAGTACGAGAATTGATTGTGTGTGAGTGCACAGATCGACTGAGTACGTTATCGATTATACGTGAGTACGTGATCACACGTAAGTGTTCCGATTATATGTGAAAACGTGATCTGATTATATGTGAATGCACAGATCGTCTGATTATACGTGAACTGATTGTATGTGAATGCATAGATCGCCCGAGTATGTGATCTATATGTCTCGACATCAACGAATATGTGTGTTTGTCGACATCAAAGATTATGTGTGTATCTGTCTTGACATCAAAGATTGTGTGTGTATCTGTCTCGACATCAAAGATTGTGTGTGTATCTGTCTCGACATCAAAGATTGTGTGTGTCTGTCTCGACATCAAAGATTGTGTGTGTCTGTCTCGACATCAAAGATTGTGTGTGTCTGTCTCGACATCAAAGATTGTGTGTGTCTGTCTCGACATCAAAGATTGTGTGTGTCTGTCTCGACATCAAAGATTGGGTGTGTCTGTCTCGACATCAAAGATTGGGTGTGTCTGTCTCGACATCAAAGATTGTGTGTGTCTGTCTCGACATCAAAGATTATGTGTGTCTGTAAACAGCAAAGATGTTATGTTTTGTTGACAACAAAGGTTTGTGTCTGTGTCGACAGTAAAGATTATACGTGTTTGTAGATTAGAAGGATTTATATGTTTTTGTTGACAATAAAGATATGTTTGTTTGTATGAAAATGGAATGTGTGTGTTTGTAGGAAAATAAGATGTGTGTGTTTGTAGGAAAATAAGATGTGTGTGTTTGTAGGAAAATAAGATGTGTGTGTTTGTAGGAAAATAAGATGTGTGTGTTTGTAGGAAAATAAGATGTGTGTGTTTGTAGAAAAATAAGATGTGTGTGTTTGTAGGAAAATAAGATGTGTGTGTTTGTAGGAAAATAAGATGTGTGTGTTTGTAGGAAAATAAGATGTGTGTGTTTGTAGGAAAATAAGATGTGTGTGTTTGTAGGAAAATAAGATGTGTGTGTTTGTAGAGACAACAAAGGATGGCACCAAGATAGCCAGAAATGCGTTGGTATGACTGTGGCTGAGGCTGGAGTATTGACCATTCTAGAATTACAGCTTAGTATTATCAAGCACAGGCGTGGGCCCTTTTAGATAGCTCCAAACATAAGATCCAGACCTGTGAGATGAGCTGTGTACGAAGTGTAGCAGAAACAACATTTTACTACCGCATTTGCTACAGCACTCTGAGGAAAACGATGAGGACTACATCTGTTAATTACTATACTGAAGCACATAAAATGAAGTGGTTTGGTCATTTGACACGAATGCAATATAATCAACCTGCAGCGAGGTATTACAACATGAAGGCTTCAGGGCTACAAGCAAGATGTCGACTCCGGCGACGATGGATAGTAGGGATCAAAGAAACACTCCAAACGTCCAACCTGCGATCAGCACAGGTCTCCCACTTAGTGCGAACCAGATGCCTACGCATACCTTCTTTCTGGGTCGCCGGAAAACAGAATGGCAGGAACGTAGAAGAAATAAAGAAGAAGTCGACGTTTACAGTTTACTTCAATGGTGCTTTAAAAAAAACCACACGTCACATCAACTGCTTAATTGGTATAAGCTACAGTATAGCTACTTCCTGGAAATAGCCTTTTACGAGTCACTAACTCTCACTCCTTGACACACCATATATCTTAGATCCTTGGTTAATGACTGGCAACGCTATCCAGCGATTATTTGCGCCTGATGACGTCACTTATGGGCATCAACAAACAAGCAGGGCCGTAAGGAATAATATTGAATCCTTCCAGCTAACACTGCACAGGAAAGTGCTAAAATACCATGGACGATAAAACGAAGAACAAAGAAATTCTAAAAGAGCCTGGTATAGGACACATTTGGCTAGTAAAAAATATTACTTTCAGGTCAGGTCATCCCGTAACCGGTGAGGTCGTTAGGGCATACATGAAGACATCCTCAAAACACCACGCCACCCTTCTCTGTCAGCGGCCGCTGCCTGTGCCTCTTCTGGTTGGAGATTGGTCCATTCTTTTATGTTGTCCTACCACCCCTTTTGGGGACGGTCTCTTCGTCGTCTGCCTTGCAGCTTTCCGTGGAGGATCGTATTTGCAAGACCATTTGATCTCGATATGTGATCGTACCAAGCGAGTTTCCTTCTTCTGACAGTTGCCAAGACGTCTTCAAAAGGCCCTATTGGTGTTGTAATTCGATCTCGTATTTCCTTATTACTTTAAGGAAACAAAAATACTTGGGCCACTTCAAATGTCCAGAATGGTCTAAAAAAATGAATACCGAAGAGTATAGTACCTAAAATGCTAGGCAGAGGCAGACTGATGAGAAAATGCACGTGTGGTATTAAGGGAGATTTGAGAATGACCATGATGGACTCGAGAGAGCTGGCCAGAGATAATAATAAAAAATAATAATGTTCGCGTAGTCGTCAAAGGACCATTGCTTTGATCGACCATTACCCTGTCCTACTGTTGAGGATGTGTTCATGCTTAGTGTGTCGACCGAAATCCCTACAGACTCTCCAGGTGGAGTCGAGTTCTCCGCAGTCTTAGGATGAGGGCCGCGAGGAGTGTGTTAGACCACTGTTTGTGTCAGGCTTTCCGTGTCTGTCCGTGTCAAACTCCTCATTTTTTGTATCCCGTCACCAAAATTCTGATTCTGCCCACCTTTTAGTCAGGTTGACCCTTGCTGTGTTGAGATTACGAGGTTGGGAGAGGTATCGTGTAACCTCTGGTGGAGGGAGGGGCGGGCAGGAGGAAGTTGGATTCAGTCTGAGCAGAAATGTCCTTGAATAATGGCCAGAGATCGAGATTATTCAATTAGAGTTATGTTGCGCATAGGTCAAGCTACATGATGATGATGCATCATAGAAAGATGAAATAAAATATTAAATGCAGTCATTATTATCGTTCGAAGCACATTTGATCAAATGTATTCTTCTTTCTCTTTATTTCTACATATTCATGTACAGTTTGTCATGTGAAAGCTCTCATGCAATGTTATTTCATTTTCTAGATGCAATACGCATAAATAATTTAAACGTTCTTCGGTCATGGTAGGCTGAAATATATTTTTTCATAAAAGATAATCAATTTGATACGTGCTACTATTGTCTCACACTGACAAAGGAAAACATTGCATGTCTGCTTTTTAAGAAAACATTTTATCATTAAAACCTAGCTTACGTTATTCTGCAAAGAACTTCTAAATACTTATTTTTAATATTTAAAAAAATTTCAATTACACTATATTACGAGGGGTGTTAAAATGAAACCGGACCCGAATTCCTGCATCAATTTTGGCGATCGCATCTTCTAGCGCAAACATATGCGCTTGACTTGGTCTCGAAAGAACTGTCGCTAACTCACGTCCTTCTTCAAACATCGTTGTCCAGCTCTTCGCTGTTGTCTTTGACACACTTTTGTCACCATACACTGCCTGCATTCTGAGACGAATGTCAACTGGTCGACATCCTTCAGCTGTTACAAACTGAATCACCGCTCGCTGATCAACTCTGGATGGATTCCATATCATCCCCTCCACGTTTTCAACGGTCTGCTGAGGAAGCAATGAGTCGGAGGATACACATTTTTTATAAATTTGACGGTTGGTATGTGCTATTTACACCAAAATTAACGTCATCATACGCATTGTACGTATGTTCACTTGGTGCAGTTAGGTCCTGTTTCATCTGAACACTCTTCGTATTAATATTATAATTTGGAGCCCCTTATTGTGCAGTTAACTCAACATTATCAGGCAATGTGGACTACAGTCGCTTGTGGGGCCCGTCCTGGAATAGGCTCCCCGAAACTTTAGCTCCATTAGTTTCATATTACATTCGTCCCTGTGAACGAGTATATACGACAGATAGACATTATCTAACAGGAACTGCACAAATATATTGTTTACAAGTGTACGAACCAGAAATTGTGTGTCTTTTATTTTTCGACATAGTCCCACTGCCTGTCAACACACTTGATCCGCTTATCCAATAGCTTCTGAACGCCGTTTCTTTGGTGTTTTGTCTTCTGTTTTGAAATCTTTCTACCCATTCATACACTCTTCCTTGACTCAAACAACTCTTAATACTGAAACTTCATTCTTTTGTAGATTTCTGAAGGTTTCACACCTTCTGACCACAAGTACACAAATATCGCTTCTTTGTTCTTTCACGGTATAAGGCAAGAGTGGGACGACCATGTTGTACATTATATTGTGCATGCGCGCATTCTGTTCGATTGTCACGGCGCTGCATGTGGTATTGCTAAAGAGCCATTTTAGGTTTTTTTATTTTGATTTTCCGTTGTACATACTCTTCCATGCACTTTATAATATAATTCATGTTACATAATGACCATTCCTCGTATACGAAGTGTGTTTATAATGTATCCGACCCTTGGGCCGAAAAAATATAATTACTCATCTGGAGATTGGAAGCCCGAATCCCCTTCAAATTACTCTCATTGGGACTTCAAACACTTTTCCCTGCATTCCTGCTATTGTTGAAAGCATTTCAGAAAGACATCTTCAGGAATTGAGTACAGTTGGGCCGTCGCATTCTACATACTATCTTCTCATTAATCAAATTGAGTCCCCTTCAGCGACATTGTCAGCTTGAGGAACTGCTAAAAATCGCAAGAAGCCATGTCGAAAATAGTAAGCCTGGCGTACCAGAGAAATGTGTTTGATCAAGACAGTCTGAATCCGTTGCGAAGAGAGCGGGTGCGTTGTTATGATGGAGGTGCCAAGTTTTTGTTGTCCACATGCCCGGTCCTTTGCACAGATCAACATCACTGAGTTGATGGGTGACCTCTAGGAAATCGTATTCTTAGTTTTAGTCGACCTGTACGTCTACAGGGGCGGCTGCCTTTGTGCAGGTCCCAGCTCTGGTTTGAGCTGGTAGTAGACGGTAGGAGGATTTCCTGCTTAGCTAGCTAGGCTCTAGCAGCTTATTACTCCCTGCGTCGGGGCAAGTGTTGCGGAGGGGGATTAATCGATCTTAATAGATTCAAAGACTTGAGAAAAGTAGTCTCGCAGTCTGTTAGACGCCATCTGTGCTGCTCTTAACAAACCACCTAATCATGGTGCTATTCCATGTCTTATAGTTAGTCGTCTCTCACGAAATGCTCTCTGTGGCGCATTGGCGCTATTCTTATCTTTGTTATACACAAAGTTCCAGACGGACCACTCGGGGCTACCTCCAGGTAATACTCTTTGGTGATACTTTCGCCTTGTGGTGCGCACACATGATGCACAAGCCTACAGGAGTCAAAGAAAACGGTCGACATGACTTTAACAGTGCTGCACATCGAGGTGAATAAAAACTCGACGGGTTTCTAATTACACTCAACAATAACAACAATAATAATAGCCGTCCATCGCAAGCGACGAGGACAACAGCAGTCAGACATGTTGTGCTGCACCTCACCAGCGACGAGGACAACAACAGTCAGACATGTTGTGCTGCACCTCACCAGTGAGTTCGGAGGTGGCTGTGTAGTACAATTCTGGAATGGAAAATCCTTCCACGTACGTAGCATTTAATTAGAGAATTGTACATGTGAATATCAGTTGTTTGGTCTTTTCGCAAAGTACGTTTTTTTTTGTGCTTCGGGGATCCGGCGCTCCTCAGCAATGGAGGTGCCTCCGATGGTGGTTCTACGCCATGTCTTGCGGTCCTGTGCGAGACATTCCCATTCGTTTTCATCAATGATTACACTCAATACTGAAAGGCTGACCGCCATCAACTGACACAACCGGAAGGCGGGAAAAAATTCACGCATGTGCATGACGGTCTCCTATACCTCACAGCCAAAGGACGACATCTGTACTTCATTTTTTCCCGCGAGGAATAAAATAAGGTCGGAAACGTTATTAGCCCACCTCGTATGTGAACTGAACAATTGTGAATCTACCGAGAATCGTTGCATTGCTCTATCTTTTTATTATCCCTCTTATTAATCAGCATCCCTGAACGATTAGCTCTTGAGAGTTCTAGTTAATTATGCTGAGGGTTACAGCAATGTAATGTAATGTTGAGTGGCGAGATAAAAACAATTCTTAAGAGCCCTTAGCGGGCCTCCCCTCTCCACCCACATTTCGGGGCTTGGGAGGAGTCCCGTATCTGTCAGTTCCACCGTGTACCAGTTTTGCAATAGGGCAAAGGACATGTTTCTTGGAGTGTAATTCTAAGTTGGGCACACTCAGCTCTGTGAAAAGCTGAGTTGATTACACCCGGCGCAGTTCATTGCCGAACTAATACCGGAGCCTTGGCCGGCTACGATTTCCACCAACCCACTGGGACTGGAGCGAGTCGTGCATCCGTCAGTTCACCGTGTGCCAATTTTGCAAAAGGGTCTGAGACACTCTTCTCGTAGTGCAATGCCGCGGTGTGCCTGCCTACTCGGCACAGTGCAATGTTGAGTTAAATACACTTAGTACAGTGCAATGTTGAGTTAAATACACTTAGTACAGTGCAATGTTGAGTTAAATACACTTTATACAGCGCAATGTTGAGTTAAATACACTTAGTACAGCGCAATGTTGAGTTAAATACACTTAGTACAGCGCAATGTTGAGTTAAATACACTTAGTACAGCGCAATGTTGAGTTAAATACACTTAGTACAGTGCAATGTTTAGTTAAATACATTCAGTTCAGCGCGATAACTGAAATCAGAGTTAGACAGCTATGATACTTTGGCATTATAACAAGACATACCTCCTAGCTGAAGACCATACTATTGGGTAAGATGAAAGACAGTCGTCCAAGAGGCAGACTGCGTTATAAGTGGGCGAATAACATCAGAAGATGGACTGGAAAAATTCTGCCAGATTGCACTATTACGGCAAAAGATAGAGCACGCTGGAGATCCATTGCAGACAACCTTCGATGCGGAGATGACACATCAACTGAACTATTCAAGTCACTATGAGGTTACACAGGTCGTCAACGTATTTGAGCGTCCCTAGCAATATCTTTATGTAAAACCATTGCTGGAAAAACCACCACTGCAAATGCTCTCATTCAATCTTTCCTGTAAAAAAGTCAGCTATAGGGGTGGCCATATCCTTCATTATGAACGAAAATGCAAATGAATCAATCATATAAATCGATCAGAACAGTCAATACGTGTAGCCAATCAGATAAGATAATGATATCAAACCCGTTAGATCAATCAGATCAATCAATTATATCAATAAATGAGATCAATCGATGAGATCTATTAAATAAAATTAATCATAAATCCATAAATCTATCAGAATAATCGAACAAATAATCAATCAAAACAATCAATCAGAACCATTAGTTATATAAAATCAATCGGAGCAATCAGTCATTATTACATTTGTTCGTGATTACCGTGTCTTCTTTGGCCTGACGTTTTCAATAGAGATGACTTCTTTTGTCTTTGGGTCCCAACCGAACACCCAGTACTATCTCTGGGTAAGATTTACTTTTTCATGAAATCAGAGTTGCCAAAAAGCAAAGTGTCAAGCACAACCTGCAGAAGGTTTTTCATTATGTTCGTGAGTGAGGAGTCTTGTAACGATTGTTGCAATGGCAATGTACATTCCAAGATCGTCAGTCAACATTGGTTGCACTTAACGCATGGAATTATCATTTCACTGTCATTCGTTATAATTGTAATCAGCAGATACAGGAGACGCCCTGCAGCATATTGATGCCGTCGTGTACACCGACGGATCAGTGATCTCCACGGGACATCAGGCTGGGGCTTCTCGGCTAGAGTGAGAGGACAGGTCGTTGTCGAGTGCAGCAGGGCATACATGTCAACAACCTCCAGTTTGAGAATGGAGATGGAAGCAGTGACCTCAGCGCTAAGATGCATATATGAGACGTATTTAATAAGGGCAATCATCGGGGCAGACGCGCAAGCCATACTTCAGAAGGTATAGAGGAGTTGGCTTAGGTACGACTGGATAGCAGCTGTTGATGCCTCAAACGTCCCAGGGGTTGACTTGCATCTACTGTCCTGGTCATGATGGGGTTCAGGGCAGCGAAAGAACTGACATCTTAGCTTCACAACCTCCCATCATGGGCACATAAGTGATGAATAGGAATGGCATTCTGAAATCAATCAATGACCGCCTGATAGATGAGGACACTGCAATAGATGAAGCACCAATCCACAGGCTGCATAGTTTCGACATTAAACGAGGTTCAAGAGGTGTATGACGCATGAGTGAGCTACAGGAGCAATCAGCATCCATACCCCGAGCCATTTGCTGAAAGAGACAGCGCCTTTGGGTACACACAGAGTGCAGTGACGTCGATTCTTAGAAACAGAAACAGTTGCTCCAATTGTTGCTCGACGATCTGTCGTCACCAACCATGCCACTTCTTGGTTGTTTCTAGATCTCCGCTTGTACAGGGCCTTCCCGTTCGTGCGTTGCTCTTAATTGATGTGCGACCATCTTTGAAACGACGATAAAACGCTTAATCCGTACATGACTCATCTCATAGCTTCATTACCGCAGACGGATCAAGATGCTGAGCAGCGCATGATCTGCAGCGGTCAGCGAACCCATAGCTGACTGCTACTGTCAGGGCCAGCGAACCCATAGCTGACTGCTACTGTCAGGGCCAGCGAACCAGAGCTGACTGCTAGCGTCAGGGCCAGCAACCCATAGCTGACTTCTAGCGTCAGGGCCAGCGAACCAGAGCTGACTGCTAGCGTCAGGGCCAGCGAACCAGAGCTGACTGCTAGCGTCAGGGTCAGCAACCCATAGCTGACTGCTAGTGTCAGGGCCAGCGAATCAGAGCTGCCAAGACCCTTCTACACCTCCAGGCGGTGATCCTGGATAACAGGCTGCAACAGGACAGACTGGCTAATGAGAAGGGATCGAAGTTGGAAGGCTAACCTGATACAAAAAAAAGGATTGATAAAGTCGGATATGTTGAATCGAAAAGTGCAAATATCGCAGTTAAGCTGTAAACTACGACACAACGCATTCCGTACTCCGGACTACATTCTTCAATTTAAGCCCCTTTCATGGTTTGGTAGCGGGAGATTGGGAACGAACGAAGAAGAAGAAGAATGACAGATTATCACAGAGTTATCCAAACCCTAGGCCGGAAATAGAGAGAGACGTGCAACGGCAGGGTAGAGCTAGAGGTTAACCAGCTGATAAATCATGCCATCCAGTATAGTGAGGTTATCATATATAACGATAGATCTATTTGGCGCCACGAGGTATCTGGTTGAGACCTCTACTGGAGTGAGAGGTCTGGTCATCGCTGCGCACAACAGGGCAACAGAGTATCAACCTCCATACATTACACCAGGCGCTATTTATGTGCTTAATAGTCTCTCAAGCGTGTCACTGAGTTATTGACAAATTGATTCTAAAATCGTTGCTCAACACATTAGGCCAGTTTAGCTCGAAATACAAATACAGAGTGCACCAGTGTGACTATCCATGCAGCACAGCAGGCCCTGAGTAGATGAACATTGTGTACACAAAAATAGGGAATGTGCAGAAGATTTCAAGGTCGCATGCCACACTAGTCACCCAAAGAAAATTATGAGTCGCTCCAAATAATGTCTATTACTTACCTTGTTTTATTTTTTCTTTGTGATTATCAGGTTTTGCCTTTCAGCGTCAAATTACGAAGAGATCTCTAGAATGATCTTGACTGCGCGCCTCAAGAACAGTGGAATTCTCAGTCTCAGATATTTCTATAAGCAACCTTTTTCGTGGTCGGTCTTTGGCCTTAAATCTGTTGTATCTAATTGCTTGTTGTGGCGTGCTCTGTGGTGATAGGCTTATTACGTCGTCAAACCATTTTTGTTGCGGTTTTTTTAATGTAGTCCAATGCTGGTGTTATTCCCATTAGTCTCCTGATGTCATCATTTCTGATCATGTATCTCCTTGTTACGCCCAACATATTTGTCGAAGGTATTTCATTTCTGCTGTTACGATTTGTCGATTTTCAATTGTACCTTGTACCTTTGACAGATCATAACACATGATGGTAGGTATGAGATAGAGGCGAAGGAGAGCAGAGGAATGGCCAAACATATATTTAAAAACAAGAAAGATATATTGAAATCCAGACAGTTCACATGTGCACTGCATCTTCTTCGGCATTCAGCCTCTTCGGTCATGCTAGATCGGTCGTTCCATCATAATGACAAAGTCACCAGTCCTCCCCTGGGGTTGGGTGGCGGGAACAGAGCTTCTGTGTCAACTTGGCTTTCTCTGACCAGGTCTGGGTGACGGAGACAGAGCTTCTGCGTGAGCTTGGCTCTCTCTGACCAGACCTGGCTGGCGTGAACATAGCTTCTTCGTCTGCGTGACACTCTCTGGTCAGGCCTAGGTGGCGGGAACAGTTTTTACGTCCGCTTGGCGCTCTCTCTCTCTCTCACACTCTCTCTCTCTCACTCTCTCTCTCTCTCTCTCTGGCCAGGTCTGGGTGGCGGAACAGAGCTTCTGCGTCAGCTTGGCTCTCTCTGGCTAGTTTTCGGTGGCGGGATCAGAGCTTTTGCGTCATCTTGGCACTTTTTGGCCAGATCTGGGTGGCGTCCATGGATTCTGTCAGCTGGACACTCCTTAGGAAATGTTCTTGGATCTGGGCTGGTTTCAGTTGGTCACTGAAATGTTTGTGATATCTTGAGCCGATGAAAGTAGACCAATAGTCTTCAGAGACCTGCTCTCGTGTGGTTTGCTGGTGTCTGTGAACTAGCTGGATTGGGTCAGATCTGTTGTTCGCGTCCCTCCTTCTTCAACTTTGAAGGATACTCATTGTGGATCAATTTTTTGGTCTTTTAAAAAGACACGATACTTTATTGAAATTATACTGAAGGGGAAGGTTGAAGGTAGGCGGACAAGAGGCGAGCAGTGATATAAGTTGGAGAGCAGCATACAGAATGGACTACTGTCAGGATGGCAGAGTGGTCCGTTACGTCAAGTGACAGAACAAATTGGAGATCATTGCCGCCAACCCTAGTTGGGAAAACGACACTTGAATTTAAATCGGATGATAGTTTGTACCTCTCTGTAAGATATTGTATTGATAAATTTCTCCGTCCTGCCACCTGGTTTGGACAAATGCACCGAAAATGAATTTCGTCAGGTGTTATGCGATATAAACATACTCGTCTTAAATCTATAGTGCAGAACAATGAGCGATGAACAACCAGCTTGTGTATATAGCGGATATGTGTGAATATATAGAAGGGTAGACTGCACCTCATGGCAGGAAAAGCGATCAAATAGGGAGGTCATGAAAAGAATGAGAATAGAATTACTGAAGGAAGTACAAATTAAGCAAATAAAATATTGTTGACATATAAAGGTCAAAGGTCAGTCACATGGCAACAATTACCGTCGGGGATAAAGATAACTCTTCATGTACTAAGCAGCATTCTATGTCAGTTCCCAGTTCCCTTCCTTGTTGTTTTTACCTTCCGCAACTCATACGGCAGGTACCAAGTTTACCGCTGGGTCGACTAGAAGAGCGATCGTACCAGGCACGATACACGGCCCGGATTTGTTACATGTCTGTCCGTGATTTCGAACCTCTGATTCATTATAAGCCAGCTCACTGTCAACTATGCTACATGTATGCTCCCCATATAAAGGGACACGACACATTGATGAACACAATGCTGGAATGAAAGGGAGACTGTAGGCGGGGAAACGGATGACAGCGCTATAAGTAGGAAGAAAACATAAAAGAGATGGACTGACAGCAATCTTTCGGAGTGTACTATCAAGGAAAGAGACAGAGGATGTTGGAGACTCACTGCAGTCAACCTTTGTTCCGGAGACGGGACACTTGAGATTATAATCAAATGACACACATACAAAGTAGCAGGAAGATGGTAGTCAACATAAATCTGTCCAATCGATTGATCAGATTTCCATTAGATAATTATATCGATGCTTGAAATTTAATGTGAGATTTAAAAGTTGTGCTGTTGTGAAACCACATCACATTTGCTAATGGCCAACTGATATAATTTAATCACGAAGCTTAAAGTTACAGCCACGCAGGAAAAGAATATTCAATAAACGAAAAAAAAGTGAAATTTGTATGCAGGGTTGTTGTTTGTTGTTGTTGTCAATCAATTTCAGAACGGATGCAGAGGCACTGAAGGCTGCAGTAGAAGCAATGCTGACAGGCGAAAGCAATGGCAGCTAGATAGTCCTGTTTAGAGATGCCCTGGCCGTGGTTACAGCACTAAAAACCCAGAAAAATACAGAACTTAATGATTTAAGAGCAGTAGTCTGTCAACTATGCCAGCAGTCCGCACCAAAAATAGTAGTGGTACAGTGGGTTCCATCCCACTGTAACATTCAAGGCAAAGAGAAGGAAGACAGACTGGCAAAAGAAGGTGCAAGGTTACCACAACCAGATTCTAGTGTGACCTGCGAAGAGTCCAAAAGGTTTATTAGGGCCAGATACATGGCCAAATGGGAAACAGAGCATACTGGCTACACAAAAAATGATGCCTATTACCAGTTGAACAAAAGAGAGCAGGTCGTGGTCTTCAGACTCCGCACAGGCCACAGACTGATGTACCATTTAGTCAATAAACTGAAGATAGGTGGTACTAACGAATGCACCTGTGGTACAGGGAAAATGACCGCTGAACATCTGCTGCAAAATTGCCGGACATACGAGGACCAGAGAAAGCACACGTGGCGATCACCAGTGGCAACACTAGACACGCTCTATGGCAGTGTCGACAGCCTCAGGATGACTTCTGCTTTCTTCGAACAAATTCAAGTTGACGTCTGACAGCGTACGAGGAAGAAGAAGAAATTTGTTGTTTGTTGTTGTTGTTTAATGTTTACGTTGTGTATTTTTCCTCTTCCGAGCGCCCTGAAAAAAATGTGTCAAGTGACGGGTTGAAGTAGCCTTCCTCACATCCCGAGCGTGCTGATAAACGTGTAGTGGGATACTCCAGGCTGGTGTGCTTTGCTTGATTTTATCTGCGTCACGCTCACTACTAGGGGGATTACGCCGGTCCACATCTTGTTAGCCAGACTGCATTGAAAACATCCCGTTTCCAGGGAACGCTACATAGAAGAGAGGTGTGGTCTTGGACAGTACATTGGCCCTGACCCTGACGTCACGTATGATGTGCCTAACCGGTCTAGCGTATCAGTTGGCCATACTTGGGGATAGACACTAGAATGTATTTATATGTATTTAAATTAAAATTTATAAATACAAAATAATTATCTCAAGACGTAAAAGATAAGCTAAAGTAACAGAATTGAAGTATGGAAAACATGTAATTGCATTTTGAAATAAAAATCGTTTTTTAATGCATTCATTTATTTTATTTTATCTCCTTTTGTCATTCAGAAATTAAAAATTTTTAGAAGTTTCAATCAGATTTTTTTTTTTTTTAATATATAAAGAAAAATAACCATACGACAAATTTATTATTTGAACCACTGACATCTGGCATCATAGGGGAGGATTGCATCCCAATACCATCGTACCGATTGGAAAAAAAGGTTTCATGAAAAGTATCTAGTGATCGTTTGTTTTGACTTCTCAAGTAGATAGAAACACGTTTCGTTTCGTACAACAAATTCCTCGCTTTATTGATTACAAATTATTCCGATTTGTCTAACAGTTGTTTAATATCGTCCAAAACAATATCATTAAAGTGTATTGTTATTTGGTTTGTACCTGTCCTAGAACTTTCAGCTTTTTAGCTTTCCGGAACTAGACCAACGGACACTAGCTTTAGCTTAGACTTGACCAACGTAAACGAGTTACAACCAAGAGTAGACCAAATGATGCTAGTTACAACCAAGATTAGACCAAATGATGCTAGTTACAACCAAGATTAGGCCAAATAACACTTGTTACAACCAAGATAAAAACCAAATGACACTAGTTACAGACAAGGCTAGAACAGCGGTAACTAATTACACTCAAGACTAGACTAAATTACACTAGTTACAACCAAGATTACTAAAAAATGACACTCGTTACAACCACGATTAGACCAAATAACACTTGTTACAGCTAAGATCAGACAAACGGACACAGTTTACAGCCAAGATTAGGCCAACGACAACCAGCTACAGCCAAGACCAGACAAACGGACACTGTTTACAGCCAAGACTAAGCTAAATGACATTAGTTACAGCCAAGACTAGGCCAAGGGGTACTAATTAGAGCCTAGACTAGACTAAATGACACTAATTATAGTAAAGACTAGACTAAATGACACTAATTGCAGCCAAGACTAGACTAAATGACAATAGTTACAGCCAAGACTAGCCAAAATGACATTAGTTACAGCCTAGATCAAACCAACGGACAGCCAAGACTAGACTAACGGACATTAGTTATAGCCAAGACTAGAATAAATGACACTAGTTACCACCAAGACTGGACCAATTGACATTAGTTACAGCCAAGACTAGACCAAATGACAGTAGTTACAGCCAAGACTAGACCAAATGACACTAGCTACAGTTAAGACTAGAACAAATAACACTAGTTACAGCCAAGACTAGACCAATTCACAGTAATTACAGCCAAAACTAGACCAAATGACACTAACTACAGTCAAGAATAGACCAAATGACACTAGCTACTGCCAAGACCAGATCACCGGATTCAGAGCTCATTAGACCTAACCCCCATCCGGGTGCAACAATACGAAAGACAAACAAGAAGTACTGGGCTCTCTCTCCAGTACTCATGCAATACAATCTACTTGCTGTAAATGGATACCTGATTTACTGACAGAAAAGGCAAGCAGCAGAAGAAAATCTGGGCACTGCACTTCAGAAATAATGCACAGACACATTACATGGACGTCTTTTACACTCTATCTTTGATAGCAGTGTATAATATTGGACTGCAAGATCCATCATTTTTGTACTCAAATGCATGTTGTTGTAAGGGACAAAGTGGTCAGATTCGTCAGGCTGACAATCTCGTTTAATAAATTAAAATGTTACAGGAACGACAGTTTCATAACACATACATGCTTTGGCCAAGCTTCCTGGGAGGAGGTCGACAGTAACGGAAATTCTATGCTCTTGTTGGAGAAACAAATGAACGATTTATATGTTGATCCCGACTGGTCTGACGGGGTCTTTGTGCGTGACAAGGACAAGAATAGCACCAGTTCCTCACAGAGAGCATGTTGTAAGATACGACTAACTGTGTGACATGGCATAACACCGGCCATGGTTAGGTGGGTTTATTTACAGCAGCATAGATGGCGCCTAACAGTCTGCAGGTCTACTTTGCTCTAGTGTTTGAGTCTATAAAGACGAACTCGCACATGGGTTAAGCACCGAACGCAGCGGAATATTAAGCTGTTCAAGCCCAGCCTGCTAAGCAGGAAATCCTTTTCTCGGCTATATCCAGCTCATAACAGAGCTGGGACCTGCACAGGGGCGTCTGCTTCTGTAGAAGTACAGGTCGACTAAAAACTAAGAGCTAAGATATGTTGATGATAACAACAAATCAAATGGGGAAAGAAAGAATATTACAAAACACATTATTCGGGATTCTTTTCCGATAGTAAACTAGCTCCTGTAGTCGACTCAGCCACACAAATTGGGTACCAGAAATAATCATCCACTGTGTGCCGTGTGTCACACAAATATATAGGCCTAACACCATATTTCATATACGCCGCATTATTTCAATTTATTTCATTTGTTAAAGGATCTGAGACGAGGCATCTTAGCGCTAATTATGACAAGAGTTGGAGAGGTTGATGCTAACAGAAACGATATCGCAAAACGGCGATGTGTTCGAATCCCGCAAGTCACCAGCGCCCTCTGCTCTCAGGTGAGGTTAGATCGGGAAATTGGTCGGAGAGGGACGATAAACTGTGAGAGCCTGTGTACACCTTATGTACTAAGAAACCTTTGCAGTTGAAAATGGCTGTCCGAGCACAAATATTCGAAAGAATAATGAAATTCTTACTGAAAACCTTACCCAGGCATGGTAAGTAAATCGCAAAATAAAAACCTACTTCGGATAGCCTTCGGCTACCTGACAGCAGGTATACATACACATGTTTGAATAACAAGACTTCAAGTATTCCAAGCTTGATACGAGTTGCAGAAATAGAACATTATTAACAGCTAATAATGAAGAAATATAAAAATGTGGAAGCAACGTTTTTTAGGTCATATATAGCCGGCGACAGAATTAGTACAAGCTAGTGTCGCCGCGCAGTCTTGTAACATCAGACAGCAGGACTTTGGTGCAAGAGAAAGATCAAGAAAAGGTCAGATGGTGCTGAAGAAATTTACAAAAGGCATTGACTGGAAAATTAACTCACAGGTGTATGGTACATCTCCCAATAACGTTTATTGACATATGTAGCCTGTTGGGGTAATAAAGACTGGCAAAATGAGAAATAGTAATGGGAAGGTGAACGTGGTGATAGGAGTTAGATCTACACATCCGTCTTCTGCAGCAAAATCTACATCCATACACGTTCAACATACTCACTGGTGATCTGCCGCTTTCTGAACATTGCGATTAGTAGGCATGAGTTATGGTATCCGTTGCTCGCTGGTATTATACACTCCTAATCCGCGTTTGAACACTTCTCTTCCTACCTACACCCACTTTCCCTGCTCCAGCTACATTTTAATCCATCCTTCTAGAATCTCCGGGTTGTTTAAGTAATTATTTTTAATTATTATCATATAACATGCAGTTACACCGACGGTTCTGTAACAAACACAAAACAGAATGGAGGGGGAGGGGTATTCCTGAGCCTACCAAATGGTAGAAAAATAACACTGTCAGTGGCAACTGGAAAATTCTCAAGCAATTTCAGAGCGGAGGCAGAGGGACTGAAGGCTGCAGTAGAAGCAATGCTCACATGCGAAAGCAACGAAAGCCAGACAGCCCTGTTCACAGATCCCCCTGGCCGTGGTTACAGCACTAAAAAGCCTGAAAAATACTGAACTTAATGATTTAAGAGCAGTACTCTGTCAACTATGCCAGCGGTCCGCACCAAAAAGAGTAGTGGTACAGTGGGTTCCATCCCACTGTAACATCCAAGGCAACGAGAAGGCAGACAGACTGGCAAAAGAAGGTCTAAGACTACCACAACCAGATTCTAGTGTGACCTACGAAGAGTCCTAAAGGTTTATTACGGCCAGATACATGGCCAAATGGGAAACAGAACATACTGGCTTCACAAAAAATGATGCCTATTACCAGCTGAAAAGAAGAGAGCAGGTCGTGGTCTTCAGTCTCCGCACAGGCGACAACAGACTGACGTACCATCTATTCAATAAATTGAAGATAGGTGGCACTGACGAATGCACCTGTGGTACAGGGAAAATGACCGCTGAACATCTGCTGCAAAATTGCCCGACATACGAGGACGAGAGAAAGCACATGTGGCCATCGCCAGTGGCAACACTAGACAAGCTCTATGAAAGTGTCGACAGCCTCAGGATGACAGCTGCTTTCTTCGAACAAATTCAAGTTGACGTCTGACGGCGTACGAAGAAGAATAATATAATATAGAAGATATAATATGCAGTAATTGATGCATTTCCTTATGTCTCCAATTATAAATAATTACTGTTTGTATGTGGGCGCTTTCAATGCTACCATATACGGTCGTTCATCGCCGTGACCTCCAACAAAATCAGACCAGTAGATCAGCAAGGCCCTGAAGGATTAATGTCTTTGTGTAAGCTGTTTTCTCACGCTGTAACCATGGCTCCTGAACCGTCCATAGATTGGATAGAGATTACGACTCCATAATTGTCATGCGTAGTGACATTTGACATTTTGCGTCCATAATTTTACTATATATCATTTTAACTTCCCTAGCAACGTATTCGTGTGAATATCGTATCGATCACTCGCCTATTTGTCTCTGTTAGCATATTAAATGTCTGGAAGTTATCGCGAGCTTACATTTGAAAATATTATTTTCTTCATATTTGTGAATAATTATGTAACTAATTTCTCTACCTCCTTTCAAAACGGGTGTCCATGCATCTCATCTCACCACTGCACCTCATCTCACCACTGTACCTCATCTCACCACTGCACCTCATCTCACCACTGTACCTCATCTCACCACTGCACCTCATCTCACCACTGCCCCTCATCTCACCACTGCACCTCATCTCACCACTGTACCTCATCTCACCATTGCACCTCATCTCACCACTGCACCTCATCTCACCACTGCCCCTCATCTCACCACTGCACCTCATACCACCACTGCACCTCATCTCACCACTGCCCCTCATCTCACCACTGCACCTCATCTCACCACTGTACCTCATCTCAAAACATCTCATCTGTCTAGCAATATTGCTAGGCACTGAGATCACGTATAACCTTCTTTTATGTCCACTCCGCGTGGTTGGTATATTCAATTATCGTCGCTGTTGATTGTCCTCATCACCGCCAAATCACCTGTGTTCCTCTTTTCACGAATCCTTGTTGTTTGGTGTAATAATCTAGTGCAGCTTAGGAAGTCTTCTTGTCAGGTCTTCAATCAATTTAATTATTTGTTTGCACATATATATATATATATATATATGCGTGCGTGTATGTGTGTGTGTCATAATTCATCAGAAAAGCGACCCGTTCCACAACAAAGTAGTTAATCATGTGCGCTTCTTAACCCTGTCTCAAGTTGTGTAGTGTTGTCACAAAGTGGCCATTAGACGAATGGAAAGTTGATGCATTTCCTTATGTCTCCATGAGGTCGCCCCCTGCGTGGTCATTCTCACGTTGTAGAGGGATCAGGGCTGTTGGTTCTGGGGTTGGTATTGGCCATCCCTTTCCTGATCAGCGTGCAAGACTTGAGCAGGATCGTTGGTTTTCCTACTTTTATCTGGCTGTTGCACCGCTTCCTCTGTGTCCCCGTTACTCTGTTGTTCACTTGTAATCGGCTGCCCCTTGGCCGAGTTTACAATGTGCAGTATTGAGAAAGCCGGAACAGGGTATTCTTCATAACATCTCCATGGAAACGGGCTGTGTATAAACATGTATAGTTTTACACACGGATTGACGAACAGTATTGTTTCCCAACCGCCGATCCGCGGACTGGTGACGATCCATATCAATTTTATGTCTTCATGGAAGACATCAACTTTTGAACACTTAATCGTCATGAAAGAAAAAACCTGATAGAGTGTTCTTCTGATGTCACTAACTCTTGTGTCAAAACATAAAATGCAATTTTTTTCTCATTTGTTTATATCACTGTACATTCAACAAATATTTATGTATATAGTTACATAAATATACAATTGTTGGTTGTATTTTCGACTACCTGTTCGCGTAAAAAGACTTTTTCAACCTGTCAGTGATAAAAATCAAACAAAGAAAGAATGGATTTCAATGCGTCTCTAAGAAATAAAAAAATGTAAAAAATGTAAAAGTTGATGAAGGTTGAGTTTAATCAAAATTTTAAAATGGGTATGGTCAGATACCGCACCGAGACGAGAACACAAACAAAACCTACGTTACGACAAATAGGCCTTCATCAGGGACAACAAATAACAACAATACTGAACTAACAAATCAACATATAGTGAAAGTGGAAGGTAAGACGACACAAAGATAACAAATAGTAGCAGCAATGGTGGTACAAATAAATATGAAATTAAAATAAAGCGAGGCTGCGGCGGCTCTGTGGATGTATTTAATGGGAAAAAACATGAAAAAAATGTAAAAGTTGATTAAGGTTGAGTTTAATCAACATTTGTTAATGGGTATGGTCAGATACCGCACCCTCTCAGAAACCACCGTTACCAAATATTGCAACAAAATAAGCAGCAGCAGATGTTGCACAAAATATTGCAACAAAATAAGCAGCAGCAGATGTTGCACAAAATATTGCAACAAAATAAGCAGCAGCAGATGTTGCACAAAATATTGCAACAAAATAAGCAGCAGCAGATGTTGCACAAAATATTGCAACAAAATAAGCAGCAGCAGATGTTGCACAAAATATTGCTTTTTCAAATCGTTATTTTATTCGCATTTGTATTTACTGCTCGGTTTATGGTTATTTTAAATAGCTAAAGAAGTTTCATTTTATTAAAGCAGATTTTAAACTTATTCACAAAATACTATATAAATATAGGTCTTTATTTCTGTCTGAGGTATATGCGAAAAATGTTTAATATTTTTACCGGTCCGTAAATTTCTTTCATATTTCAACGGCCCGCGAAATATTTTCATATTTTCGCCGGTCCGTAGGTGAAGAAAGATTGGGAAACACTGATCTGCAGCATTCAGTCACGTTGACCTTGACGCCGGCAGGAACTCAAGATGTGGAGCCCTGGGAAGAATTAAATTTCAGCTGTTCAGTTCAGTTCAAGTGCCATTTCCGCATCGAAGGTCGGCTGCAATGGATCTCCAGTGTACTCTATCTCTTGCCATAATAGTGCAATCTGAGAGGCTTTTTCCAGTCCATTGGCTGATGTTATCCACCAACTTAAAAAGTTGACTGGCACTTGAATGACTGCCTTCCACCCTACCCTCTAGTATGGTCTTCAACAAGGATGTTAAATGTTATATGACAAAAATAACGTAACTGTCCAACCCTGATTTCGGTCAGTAATTCTCTTTTCACCCGCAACTTTTTCAATACCTTCATATTTGTTTTCTTCTCTTTCCAAGAAATGCGACCCAATCTTCTATATACCAATTTTTCGAAGGCTTCAATGCTCTTTTCCATCTTGTTATTCATTGTCCGTGTGTCTACGCCATGAAGTAGTGACGCGTACAAATAAAACCTGACAATTCTCATTTTCAAATTCTGATTGATCTGTTTGGATGTCAGTGTGTGTTGCATGTTGTGGATGTCAGTGTGTGTTGCATGTTGTGGATGTCAGTGTATGTTGCATGTTGTGGATGTCAGTGTGTGTTGCATGTTGTGGATGTCAGTGTGTGTTGCATGTTGTGGATGTCAGTGTGTGTTGCATGTTGTGGATGTCAGTGTGTGTAGCATGTTGTGGATGTCAGTGTGTGTTGCATGTTGTGGATGTCAGTGTGTGTTGCATGTTGTGGATGTCAGTGTGTGTTGCATGTTGTGGATGTCAGTGTGTGTTGCATGTTGTGGATGTCAGTGTGTGTTGCATGTTGTGGATGTCAGTGTGTGTTGCATGTTGTGGATGTCAGTGTGTGTAGCATGTTGTGGATGTCAGTGTGTGTTGCATGTTGTGGATGTCAGTGTGTGTTGCATGTTGTGGATGTCAGTGTGTTGCATGTTGTGGATGTCAGTGTATGTTGCATGTTGTGGATGTCAGTGCGTGTTGCATGTTGTGGATGTCAGTGTGTGTTGCATGTTGTGGATGTCAGTGTGTGTTGCATGTTGTGGATGTCAGTGTGTGTTGCATGTTGTGGATGTCAGTGTGTGTTGCATGTTGTGGATGTCAGTGTGTGTTCTCATTCTGATTTCTTTTTTACAGCCGCCATCTTTCGTTTCATGACCTAGATAGAAGAAACTTTTTATCTGTTCCAGTAGTTGTTCCTTTATTTTTATCTGCATGCATGGTTTCTTGTCACTTTTCCCAATTATCATTAAATCTCTTTTCTTTATGTTCATGTCTAATCCAAACTCTTGTCTTATTCTGTATATTGTTGTCACAAGCTCCTGCAATTCTTGCTCACTTTTTGCCATCAAAACTTTATCATGCTCATTTCTAAGATTATTCATTGCCAATCCTCCAATGACAAGCACAGGCATACCCTCTATCTGTTTGAATATTTTCTCGGTGTAGATATGAAATAGACAAGGGGGATAATACACATCCCTGTTTCACTCCTCTTTAAATTCAAATTTAAATTCAGCATTTAAAATAACTAGCACACCGTGTTATGAGCGAGTTGGTGAATTCTGATGCACGAATCCAATTTAATATGGTCATTGAGTGAAAGTATGACGGCGTAAACTAGTGGTTAAGTGACATGGCTCACAACCCAAAGGTGCTGAGTTCGATCCCCATCACAGCACCGACCATTACTCAGGGGAAGCAAACCCTTAGAAAATGCAGGAGGAAGCAGACCCTTACATAACATGGATGCCGAAGTCGGATGCACTGGGCCGACAGGCGCAAAAATAAACCGCAGTGCAACGCACACCGCCTTGGGGAATAGAGAAGTAAGATGAAAGCATAATTTTTTTTAAATATTTTAAAAAGTATATGACATCAAAGCACTGTGCGAACGAGAACGAAGGCAGAACAAACGGACAGTTCTACGGCGATGACTTCATTAGGAACTTAATTTAACGTTTCATTTATATTTCTTTCCTCTAAAAGTTATGGGCATCCAATCGATTCTTGAATGCATTGATTGTCCCTGTCTCCACTGCTTCCTGTGGCAATGCATTCCTCGAAGGGGCCCACCCTTGACTACTGCTGGTCACCCACCCATGTGTCGTGGAGTCAAGGCACATGGCTATGGGGCAACTTTTATTGACCAAAAACTCAAGACCCTCAAAATACTACAGTGGAATGCGGAGGGAGTCATTAACAAAAAACTTTCCCTAACACATCACCTGCATGAAGGTAAGATTGACGTGGCATGTATCCAGGAAACGCACCTCAACAATAATCATAAATTCTCAATCAGAGGATACCAAACCTTTCGTCTCGATAGAGAAGGCCACAAAGGAGGGGTCCTGATATTGACCAGAAACTGCATACCGAGTAGCGCGGTACCTGTCAGTCACACCGGACAAGCAGAAATTGTAGGAGTTGACATAATGGCTCAAGAGACGAAGCTCCGCATTTTCAATCTGTACGGACCACCAAATAGAGACCTATCGCTCTCGAGTATGGAGGTCAGAGACTCCAACTGCATAGTAGTTGGAGATTTCAACAGCCACTCGGAGAGATGGGGATACTCTGATACAGACAGCAGAGGTGACGAAGTGGAAGATTGGGAGACAGATACAAATCTCTCCCTAATCAATAGGCCGGAGGATAGCCCTAGCTTCTATTCAAGAACATGGCATACCACCTTGACTCCAGATTTGGCCTTCTCCACACAGGACATACACGATAAAATAGACCACCAGGTGCTAAACCAACTGGCAGGTAGCGACCACAGGCCGATCACGCTAACCATTGACATGGAAGTAGGCCCACAGGAAACAAAACCGCTCCCACGTTGGAATTACAAACGAGCCGACTGGGACAGATTTGCAAGCCTGGCAGATGGGCTGTGTGAAACCATCAACACACGAAACAACAAAATGAAGCCCATGGTGGAAAGCCTAAGCAAGGCAATAATGCAAGCCGCCACTGAAACCATCCCAAGAGGAGCTAGGAAAAACTATAAGCCCTACTGGAATGATGAGTTGCAGAAAGCGGAAGATGCAGTAACAAATGCTAGGAACATGGCAGAGCGAGAACAATCCATGGAGGCAAACATCGCCCTCAAAGCCGCCACGGCGAAATACAAACACACTCTCAAGCAAACAGCAAGAGAAAGCTGGAAAAATAAAACGGAAAGCCTAAACCTGGACAAAGACGGGAACAAGCTATGGAAGCTAGTCAGAGCCATGAACGACGAAACCCCGTCAAATAAACAAATTACCATCAAGCAGGGCGAAAACTTGCTCACAGGTAAGAAAGCCGCAAACGCTTTTGTCGATCACTATGCCAGAGCAAACCACATCGAGGTCCCTGCAGATAAGCATACAGACATTAGCGAAGAGCTAAAGGGGCACGACAACATGAATACGGCACCTGAAGAGCACATGATGGCCAAATTAACAATGAGCGAAATGGAAGAGGCTATGAGAACACTAAAGAAAAGGAAATCTACCGGAAAAGACGGGATAACAAACGAAATGCTGATGGGGCTGGGCCAAACAGCGAAGAGGAAACTGCTATCGGTCCTGAACCAAAGCTGGAAAAGGGGAATTGTACCCCAGGCATGGAAAGACGCAATACTGGTACCAGTACCAAAAACAGGAAAGGACAAAATAGATCTAAATGGATACAGGCCCATCAGCCTACTGGGCTGTGTCGGCAAGCTGATGGAACGTATGATAAACACCAGACTGATGTGGCATCTGGAAGAAAAACGAATACTAATTCCACAGCAAGCCGGCTTTAGACAGCACAGATCCACTGAGGACCAGGTCATCCTCATAGCCCAGGAAATAGAAGATGCCTACCAGGCACAGAAACACACAGTAGCTGTTTGGGTGGATCTGGAAAAGGCATTTGACAAAGTCTGGAAAGACGGACTTGGAGTCAAGCTAAGAAGAAGTGATGTTTGTGGGAAAATGTACAAGTGGATCAACCACTACCTCAAACAAAGAACGGCCAGAGTCCAAGCACAAGGGCAGATGAGCAAAAAGGTGACACTCGAGCAGGGTGTACCCCAAGGGGGAGTACTGTCACCCCCACTCTTCCTGGTATATATAAACGACATTACAGAGAATATACAAAGGAGAGTCCATAGCTCAATGTTTGCAACGATCTGGCTATGTGGACCTCTGAAAAGAATCTCACCATAGCAAGAAATCGGATGCAGCAGGCCCTAACATCGCTGGAAGAGTGGGCGAACTCATGGCTGGTCAAAATAAACGAGGAGAAAACCACATGCACAATATTCTCGCTTTCAACAAAACCCCAAAATACCGAATTAAGTCTAAATGGCAAATTCCTGCAGCCAAACGACAACCCAACCTATCTGGGAGTCACATTTGATCGGCGCATGACATGGAAAAGTCAGATCGAGAGAAACCGAATGAGAGCCAGACAAAGAATGGCAATCATGAGGAAACTTGCTGGCACAAGCTGGGGAGCAGACGAAGGCATACTAAAGAAACTGTACACTGGAAGAGTGAGACCAGTGCTCGAGTATGGCATTGCGGCATGGACAACAGCAGCAAAGGCGAACTTCGATAAAGTTAGCAAACTTCAAAACCAAGCCATGAGAATTATAACAGGAGGCATAAAGTCAACGCCAATTGTAGAACTTGAAAAGATTACAAAACTGCAATACATGACCGATAGAAGAGACTGCAGAGCCCAGCTGCAGTCAGAGAAACTCCGAAGACTGACTGACCATCCAATGCACCAGAGACTAAACAATTTGGGAAATGGGAAACTAAAGCGGAGAAACTTTGCAGAAATAGCCAAAGCAAAGATGCACGAAGATCCCATAAACGCACTAACAACACCAAAACCCATCACTACTGTACGAAAACCTACCTGGAGGCAGGATATATTTCCAGAGGTGGTAGAAAATATACCAGGTATTGGAAACAAAAACTGCCAGACTGAATAAGAAAGGAGAGATACTACCCTAAGCTTCATATCGAAAAGCTACCCAAGCATGGACTGCACCCATGCATACACTGACGGTTCTGTAACAAACACTACACAGAACGGAGGGGCAGGAGCATTCCTAAACCTACCAAATGGCAGAAAAATAACAGTCATTCGCTACTGGTAAGTACACAAGCAATTTCAGAGCGGAGGCAGAGGCACTGAGGGCGGCAGTGGAAGAAATGGTGACACACAATGAAAATGAAAGCCATATAGTCCTGCTTACAGATGCTCTCGCCGTAGTCACAGCGCTAAAAAGCCAGAAAAACACTGAGCTTAATGACTTAAGAGCAGCACTCTGCAAACTGTGCCAGCAGTCCGCACCAAAAAGGGTAGTGGTACAGTGGGTCCCATCACACTGCAACATCCAAGGCAACGAGGAGGCAGACAGACTGGCAAAAGAAGGTGCAAGACTACCACAAACAGATACTAGTATGACGTACGAAGAGTCAAAACGGCTTATCAAAGCCAGATACATGACCAAATGGGAAACCGAACATACTGGTTACACCAAAAACGATGCCTATTACCAGTTGAACCGAAGAGAGCAGGTCGTTGTCTTTAGACTTCGCACTGGCCACAATAGACTGAGGTACCACCTATTCAACAAATTGAAGATAGGGTGTACCGACGAATGCCCGTGCGGTACTGGTAAAATGACCGCTGAACATCTGCTGCAAAACTGCCCGACATACGAGGATCAGAGAGAGCAGATGTGGCCATCACCAGTGGAACTGTAAGACAAGCTCTATGGCAGTGGCGACAGCCTCAGGATGACCGCCGCTTTTTTCGAAAAAATAATGGTTACTGTCTGACTGCGTACGAAGAAGAAGAAGAAGAAGAAGAAGAAGAAGAAGAAGAAGAATGCATTGATTGTCCCTGTCTCCACTGCTTCCTGTGGCAATGCATTCCAAGAATTCACCACCCTCTGACCAAATAAATTGTTTCTTATAAATCTAATCTGGACCTTTCTATAGTTAATTTGTAGCTATACACTCTTGTTCTTGTATGGGGTTGTATTTTGAAACATGTTATAGTCTAATTTATTCTTACAGTTGATCATCTTATAAACCTGTTTTAACTCTTTTCTAGACACTGCAGGCCGGTTTTTTTAAGTTTTTCCTCCCAACTGTAATTCTGGAATCCCACTATCAGCTTTGCTGCTCATCTTTGTATCCTTTCCAGCATGTGTATATCCTTTCTACGATAAGGACTCCACACCTGCATACAATACTCCAATTTAGGTCTAACTAATGCTTTATACAGTTTGACTATCACTTCCTTACTCCTATGTTTAATATTTCTTTTTATCATACCCAACATCGCATTTGCCTTGTTCACTGCTACCTGGACTTGTTCACTCACTTTATATGTATGATCTAACCCCTAGGTTCCCTGTACGTTTAACTGTTTTAGATAATAGGAGCCATAATATTTGGTACGATGTAATTAACAAAACACAGTACAATTATAGACATGGTGAACAGAACATATCCTACTGTAGCTTGCTATAGAAATAGTAAGATGAATACACATCAGGTGATGAAAGCAGATAGAGCACCACAAACAGCCGGACAAAAGTGCTGGCAACCTGTTAGTAAAGCAAAGGCAAAGGCCGTCGTCCATCGTAGTCGAGGATGGTATCATTAATTTTTCTAGCGCTATATTTTAGTAAGGATTAACTGCGCTATTTTTATCCTCACTCTCTCGTCTCGTGCAGCCTGACCCCAGTGGCAAGTCAAGGCCAAGACGACTAGGGGGCGACTACGAGATGGAGGGGACTCCGCATCAAGCACACGTAAAAAAAGACGGCGGAGTCTGGAGTCGATTCTACACCACCTGATCACGAGGCCGACGGCTTAACCACTTCGCCACGGAATCCCCTGTTAGCAATATACATATATATATATTACTTCTGCCGAAGACGGATGTATCGAACCGAAAGGTGCAAATATCACAGTCAAGCTGTAGATTAGTGACACAACGCATTCCGTTCTCAGGACTACGTCCTGCTACTTGCAAAGCCCTGTTCGGGGCTTGGTAGTGGGAGATTGAGAACGAACGCAGAAGAAAAAGAAGAAGAAGAAGAAGAAGAAGAAGAATATATTGATTACTTGATGACTCGTTCCTCAGATGGTGTTGTACTGCTGCGTGTCCCAAATTCGTTGATTCTGAGCTAAGTGAGTTAAGTGGGGATTAAACTGTCTCGAGGGCCATGATTAATAGCTCGTGATAGGACCCTAAAGGCACTAAATCGATCGGCTACCTACCTAGGATTGCACATCTCCTGGACGAAAATCCGAAACATTGGCAGGGGTCCCTTTGCCGCAGAAATCACCGTCCGAGAACCACAACCCTGTTTCAGTCACAGAGGGCTTCGTCTACCTCGGCAGCGGGCAGTCCTCTGACGCACGCAGCAGTCACTACATCACCCTGAAAGTCCCAGCCCACGAGATGCTCCGACAGGCAGTGGGGGCAAATTACGGGGGAAAAGCCGTGCTTATCCTTAGACATCCTCGGGGCCGCCCTCACAACACCTGTCTACAACAGATCGTCACCTCACCAACAGACTTATAGGCCGCCAGTGATGCGGCCATAAGACGTGGTCATGACATGGTCATTCGGCGCGATAGGCCCTGATCGCATAAGCGTACCATTGATTGATTGACTGTAGGCATTTTCCACATCGTCGGTACCAGGCTACAACGTTCATCTTTTGTTTTGAGTTTATGGCTTGCCCATAATGATTTACCTGCTTGAACAAATGCATAGCTCGCCAACCATTGTAAATATGCATGTGTGTATCTGTGTGTGCGTGTGTGCGCGTGCGTGTGTGTATACTAGGGAGCTGTGACAGTCTGCGTTGAATTGACTAATCGTCATACATCGATGTGACTGAATTGAATTTGTTCGACAGTCTGAAAAGTTGGCACCTTCAGCTACACATAGTTAAAACAACTTAACCGCCAGTTATTTTCATTCTAAAAAAAGTTCGACAGTCTGAAAAGTTGGCACCTTCAGCTACACATAGTTGAAACAACTTAACCGCCAGTTATTTTCATTCTACAAAAAGTTCGACAGTCTGAAAAGTTGGCACCTTCAGCTACACATAGTTGAAACAACTTAACCGCCAGTTATTTTCATTCTAAAAAAAGTTCGACAGTCTGAAAAGTTGGCACCTTCAGCTACACATAGTTGAAACAACTTAACCGCCAGTTATTTTCATTCTACAAAAAGTTCGACAGTCTGAAAAGTTGGCACCTTCAGCTACACATAGTTGAAACAACTTAACCGCCAGTTATTTTCATTCTAAAAAAAGTTCGACAGTCTGAAAAGTTGGCACCTTCAGCTACACATAGTTGAAACAACTTAACCGCCAGTTATTTTCATTCTACAAAAAGTTCGACAGTCTGAAAAGTTGGCACCTTCAGCTACACATAGTTGAAACAACTTGACCGCCAGTTATTTTCATTCTACAAAAAGTTCGACAGTCTGAAAAGTTGGCACCTTCAGCTACACATAGTTGAAACAACTTAACCGCCAGTTATTTTCATTCTACAAAAAGTTCGACAGTCTGAAAAGTTGGCACCTTCAGCTACACATAGTTGAAACAACTTAACCGCCAGTTATTTTCATTCTAAAAAAAGTTCGACAGTCTGAAAAGTTGGCACCTTCAGCTACACATAGTTGAAACAACTTAACCGCCAGTTATTTTCATTCTACAAAAGGTTCGACAGTCTGAAAAGTTGGCACCTTCAGCTACACATAGTTGAAACAACTTAACCGCCAGTTATTTTCATTCTAAAAAAAGTTCGACAGTCTGAAAAGTTGGCACCTTCAGCTACACATAGTTGAAACAACTTAACCGCCAGTTATTTTCATTCTACAAAAAGTTCGACAGTCTGAAAAGTTGGCACCTTCAGCTACACATAGTTGAAACAACTTAACCGCCAATTATTTTCATTCTACAAAAAGTTCGACAGTCTGAAAAGTTGGCACCTTCAGCTACACATAGTTGAAACAACTTAACCGCCAGTTATTTTCATTCTACAAAAAGTTCGACAGTCTGAAAAGTTGGCACCTTCAGCTACACATAGTTGAAACAACTTAACCGCCAGTTATTTTCATTCTACAAAAAGTTCGACAGTCTGAAAAGTTGGCACCTTCAGCTACACATAGTTGAAACAACTTAACTGCCAGTTATTTTCATTCTACAAAAAGTTCGACAGTCTGAAAAGTTGGCACCTTCAGCTACACAAAGTTGAAACAACTTAACCGCCATCCTGCTAGGATGATGAGAACAATATTATGACTTTCTTTATTTATGCCCGTCGTTTCAGTCCGTCAACATTGTGGACAAACTACGCCACGGTTAGTGATACAGGATAAAAACACACTGACAGTATCGGCTCAGTGGCAGCACCAGGACAAGAACAAAACGATACCTTCACTGCAGCTACAATGCCTTCTTCTAGGACAAAACAAAACGAAAACAACTAACAAATCTCAGCAACATTTTAAAAAACCAGAAATAATGTAACATAGATGGTTTTTAAGGTCACCGCCAAAGTTAATGATATGCTCAAACTCTAATGATAATTACTTCTGAATTTATGTTTACTTTGCACATCCGGGTACGAAATCTGCAGCAGGATTATTTCTGTCTTCAAGGCGGCATTATTATAACTTGGAGCTTTGAGCTTAATAAACAGGGTTAAACGGACATCCGGTTTAACTTGTAAGGGAGGTTCCGGATGTACAACAGCTGTTTTATTCGTTAGCAGTTTCAATGTTAACGTCAATTTGTTGACTTCCAAATTTTGTTTGTGTTATTTTAACGCACAAGAACAGAGATCGGCAAACATTTTTGAGGGGAAGGTGTAGAAAAGAAAGACCTCATATTAAATAAAAAGAAATTTGACTCAACACGGCCAACACTGAAATGATTGACATGCCGAGACCACTCTTCTGGGGTCTAATATGGAACTGGTGCTGGACTTAGACCCCCAGAATTCTGGGGTTATGCCCCTGTGGCTCGGTTCTGTGTGCATCCAGTGTGTGATAAAGGAATTGACGGAAGAGCACTATCAGGAGTGGAGCCTGAGACCTAAGCTAACTTACCACGCCAATACTGCAGAATGACTATCAAAAGGTACACCCTCGCGGGGTCTAATAGAGAACATGTGCTGGAATTAGACCCTCGAAAAATTTGGGGCTACCCTCTAAGAAACTTGATTGTCTCGCTAAGGGAATTGACGGAAGGGCACCACCAGGTGTGGAATCTGCGGCTTAATTTGACTGAACACGCCAATACTGTAGAGCAACTGACAAATCGAGAGCACTGCCGTTTGGGTCTAATAATGAACGTACGCTGGTATTAGACTCACGGACGACAAGTCAGCTCTCAAACACCCAAATGAAAGAACGCTACGGAAATCGTGTTTTAACTCTGCAGAAACCGCAGATTTCAAATACCTGGTCATTGACAAACAAAAGCCCTCAATAAATTCGTCTGACCAAATAGTGAACGGGTGCTGGAAATAGATCATCTGAAGACAGGTCAGTTTTACCCTACAAATGACTGGGCGTTGCTACGGAAAACCAGCTCAAATTGAGAGGAGCCGCAGACACTTTGGTTCACGTACCAGGCTGATAAGCCAAGGGCGCGAGGCTACCATGTGGGGGATTGCGACCGAACCCTCGTAAGCCGCAATCCCGCCCAAAATCTCAGCACCACTGCAATGGGAGGCTCCTACATGTTCGGGACCTGGGGCTTGCGCCCCAGCCCTATCAGGTAGAGCCACAGTAAGAGGCCCTTGCCGCCCGCAAGTCAAAGCGGGCGGACAACTGCTTGATACTCACCCTATACGGCGATGGGGTGCGAAAAAACACCAACCAAAGACTTAGTACCTGGTCGGGGTGTCGAAAACAGTAAAGCAGCCACCTCACTGTGAACTGTCAAGACTCAACCACCGACCATGAGAGTTGTCCGCACACCAGGCGAACAACATCTCTGTGACATTACCAGGCTTGTCCTCTGGCTGAATGCACTCCGGCTACGATATCTACCTCTGTACGTTATCAGCCATATAACTATCATACTGGACGCAGAAGAGATGCAGACCAGCGGACATTGCACACCTGCACCACTGTGTCAACACCCCAGGTGGCGGGGAATGCTAGGCGTACCATCCCTGCATAGTAGCCAAGAAAATAAAGGGAAAAAGAGACACCCCACTCAAATGCAAATGCTACGTTTCTGGCAGGACGTGACGATCCTGGGATACAGACACACTGGACTGCCTCTCTTCCGGGTAAACCAGTTCATCTCATATATCACATATCATCATTGCACCCTATAGACACGAGTAGTGAAGACTCGATAGTCTGGTAAGACAACTTCCATAGGAGAGAAAACTCTGATCGTAAACAACTGCTGCCTTGCAGATAGGCTGGGGACAGCCAAAGGCTAAGGAGGGCATCCCTACAGAAACGCCTGTTGAAATCGGATGCACGGGGCCGCAAGCCTAACAAAACAGTGCAACGTAAATCACAGTATGATGGCAGTACAACCTATTCGAAAAACGTATGGCGCTCATCCTGAGGAGACCCGCCAGGCAGCGATAGCGCCGGGCCTCACGCCTCGAAGGGGCCCACCCTTGACTACTGGTGGTCACCCACCCATGTGTCGTGGAGTCAAGGCACATGGCTATGGGGTAACGTCTATTGGCCAAAACTTCAAGACCCTCAGAATATTACAGTGGAATGCGGAGGGAGTCATTAACAAAAAACTTTCCCTAACACACCACCTGCATGAAGGTAAGATTGACGTGGCATGTATCCAGGAAACGCACCTCAACAATAACCATAAATTCTCAATCAGAGGATACCAGACCTTCCGTCTAGATAGAGAAGGCCACAAAGGAGGGGTCCTGATACTGACCAGAAACAGCATACCGAGTAGCGCGGTACCTGTCAATCACACCGGACAAGCAGAAATTGTAGGAGTTGACATAATGGCTCAAGAGACGAAGCTCCGCATTTTCAATCTGTACGGACCACCAAATAGAGACCTATCGCTCTCGAGTATGGAGGTCAGAGACTCCAACTGCATAGTAGTTGGAGATTTCAACAGCCACTCGGAGAGATGGGGCTACTCTGACACAGACAGCAGAGGTGACGAAGTGGAAGATTGGGAGATAGATGCAAATCTCTCCCTAATCAATAGGCCGGAGGATAGCCCTAGCTTCTATTCAAGAACATGGCATACCACCTCGACTCCAGATTTGGCCTTCTCCACACAGGACATACACTATAAAATAGACCGCCAGGTGCTAAACCAACTGGCAGGTAGCGACCACAGGCCGATCAGGCTAACCATTGACATGGAAGTAGGCCCACAGGAAACAAAACCGCTCCCACGTTGGAATTACAAACGAGCCGACTGGGACAGATTTGCAATCCTGACAGATGGGCTGTGTGAAACCATCAACACACGAAATACCAAAATGAAGCCCATGGTAGAGAGCCTAAGCAAGGCAATAATGCAAGCCGCCACTGAAACCATCCCAAGAGGAGCTAGGAAAAACTATAAGCCCTACTGGAATGATGAGTTACAGAAAGTGGAAGATGCAGTAACAAATGCTAGGAACGTGGCAGAACGTGAAAAATCCATGGAGGCAAACATCGCCCTCAAAGCCGCCACGGCGCAGTACAAACACACTCTCAAGCAAACAGCAAGAGAAAGTTGGAAAAACAAAACGGAAAGTTTAAACCTGGACAAAGACGGGAACAAGCTATGGAAGCTAGTCAGAGCCATGAACGACGAAACCCCGTCAAATAAACAAATTACTATCAAGCAGGGCGAGAACTTGATCACAGGTAAGAAAGCCGCAAACGCCTTTGTCGATCACTATGCCAGAGCAAACCACATCGAGGTCCCTGCAGATAAGCATACAGATATTAGCGAAGAGCTAAAGCGACACGAAAACATAAATACGGCTCCTGAAGAGCACATGATGGCCAAACTAACCATGCGCGAAATGGAAGAGGCTATGAGAACACTAAAGAAAAGGAAATCTCCCGGAAAAGACGGGATAACAAACGAAATGCTGATGGGGCTGGGCCAAACAGCGAAGAAAAAACTACTATCAGTCCTGAACCAAAGCTGGAAAAGGGGTATTGTACCCCAGGCATGGAAGGATGCAATACTGGTACCAGTACCAAAAACAGGAAAGGATAAAACAGATCCGAATGGATACAGGCCCATAAGCCTACTGAGCTGTGTCGGCAAGCTGATGGAACGGATGATAAACACCAGACTGATGTGGCATCTGGAAGAAAAACGAATTCTAATTCCACAGCAAGCCGGCTTTAGACAGCACAGATCCACTGAGGACCAGGTCATCCTCATAGCCCAGGAGATAGAAGATGCCTACCAGGCACAGAAGCACACAGTATCTGTTTGGGTGGATCTGGAAAAGGCATTTGACAAAGTCTGGAAGGACGGACTTAGAGTCAAGCTGAGAAGAAGTGATGTCTGTGGGAAGATGTACAAGTGGATCAACCACTACCTCAAACAAAGAACGGCCAGAGTCCAAGTACAAGGGCAGATGAGCAAAAAGGTGACACTCGAGCAGGGAGTACCCCAAGGGGGAGTACTGTCACCCACACTCTTTCTGGTATATATAAACGATATTACAGAGAATATACCAAGAAGAGTCCATAGCTCAATGTTTGCAGACGATCTGGCTATGTGGACCTCTGAAAAGAATCTC
The DNA here is from genome assembly GCA_036924085.1 of Ariolimax columbianus. Classification (NCBI taxonomy): domain Eukaryota; kingdom Metazoa; phylum Mollusca; class Gastropoda; order Stylommatophora; family Arionidae; genus Ariolimax; species Ariolimax columbianus. The sequence goes on from JAVGWX010000003.1 coordinate 92,124,562, forward strand.
ACCATAGCAAGAAATCAGATGCAAACGGCCCTAACATCGCTGGAAGAGTGGGCGAACTCATGGCTGGTCAAAATAAACGAGGAGAAAACCACGTGCACAATATTCTCGCTCTCATTAAAACCCCAAAGTACCAAATTAAGCCTAAACGGCAAAATCTTGCAGCCAAACGACAACCCAACCTATCTGGGAGTCACATTTGATCGGCGCATGACATGGAAAAGTCAGATTGAGAGAAACCGAATGAAAGCCAGAGAAAGAATGGCGATCATGAGGAAACTTGCTGGCACAAGCTGGGGAGCAGACGAAAGCATACTAAAGAAACTGTACACTGGAAGAGTGAGACCAGTTCTCGAGTATGGCATTGCGGCATGGACAACAGCAGCGAAGGCGAACTTCGACAAAGTTAACAAACTTCAAAACCAAGCCATGAGAATCATAACAGGTGGCATGAAGTCAACGCCAATTGTAGAACTTGAAAAGATTACAAGACTGCAATCCATGACCGATAGAAGAGACTGCAGAGCCCAGCTGCAGTCAGAGAAACTCCGAAGACTGACGGACCATCCAATGTACCAGAGACTAAACAATCTGGGAAATGGGAAACTGAAGCGGAGAAACTTTGCAGAAATAGCCAAAGCAAAGATGCACGAAGATCCCATAAACGCACTAACAACACCAAAACCCATCACTACTGTACGAAAACCTACTTGGAGGCAGGATATATTTCCAGAGGTGGTAGAAAATATACCAGGTATTGCAAACAAAAACTGCCAGAGTGAGAAAGAAAGGAGAGACACTACCCTAAGCTTCATAACGAAAAGCTACCCAAGCATGGACTGGACCCATGCATACACCGACGGTTCTGTAACAAACACTACACAGAACGGAGGGGCAGGAGCATTCCTGAACCTACCAAATGGCAGAAAAATAACACTGTCATTCGCTACTGGTAAGTACACAAGCAATTTCAGAGCAGAGGCAGAGGCACTGAGGGCGGCAGTGGACGAAATGGTAACACACAGTGAAAATGAGAGCCATATAGTCTTGCTGACAGATGCTCTCGAAGTAGTCACAGCGCTAAAAAGCCAGAAGAACACTGAGCTTAATGACTTAAGAGCAGCACTCTGCAAACTGTGCCAGCAGTCCGCACCAAAAAGGGTGGTGGTACAGTGGGTTCCGTCACACTGCAACATCCTAGGCAACGAGGAGGCAGACAGACTGGCAAAAGAAGGTGCAAGGCTACCACAAACAGATACCAGTATGACGTACGAAGAGTCAAAACGGCTTATCAAAGCCAGATACATGTCCAAATGGGAAACCGAACATACTGGTTACACCAAAAACGATGCCTATTACCAGTTGAACCGAAGAGAGCAGGTCGTTGTCTTCAGACTTCGCACTGGCCACAACAGACTGAGGTACCACCTATTCAACAAACTGAAGATAGGGTGTACCGACGAATGCCCGTGCGGTACTGGTAAAATGACCACTGAACATCTGCTGCAGAACTGCCCGACATACGAGGATCAGAGAGAGCAGATGTGGCCATTGCCAGTGGAACTGCAAGACAAGCTGTATGGTAGTGACGAGAGTCTCAGGATGACCGCCGCTTTTTTCGAGAAAATAATGGTTACTGTCTGACTGTGTACGCAGAAGAAGAAGAAGAAATAAAAAGAAATCAGAAGTAATGGTGGTAACTATAGTAGAAAAATTAATCTCTTAAATGTTGCATACAGGTGAACGAGACGCAACTAAATCAAGATCACGCATTTCAATACTTGGGCGCGCACATCAGTTCTGATGGGAGATGTTCATAGGCGTCTCAGTCTTTGCAGACCATGCGCGTGGCGCCCTGTGAGTAGCCTCTCATGGCGGAAGTCTGGGTGCTGAATATAGAGACCCTGGTCTGCGCAAACTGTAGTATCCCCCTCTCGGCCTCGCACTTCAGACTTCGCACTGGCCACAATAGACTGAGGTACCACCTATTCAATAAATTGAAGACAGGTGGCACTGACGAATGCATGTGCCGTACTTGGAAAATTACCGCTGAACATCTGCTGCAAAACTACCCGACATACGAGGATCAGAGAAAGCAGATGTGGCCATCACCAGTGGCAACACTAGACAAGCTCTATGGCAGTGTCGACAGCCTCAGGATGACCGCTGCTTTTTTCGAAAAAATAAAGGTTGACGTCTGACAGCGTTGGAAGAAGAAGAAGAAGATGAAGAAGATTGTTGATTATTTAGTTTTTAGTCCAACTTAGGACGACTCGTAGAAACACGGCAGTGACGTCTCGTGGGTTTATCACTCAGGCAACAACGACATATGTGCTTACACAATAGTGACATCGGGCATTGTCACACGTCAAGAATGTCACCCATTATGCCAACAACTCCAAGCACGGCTGGGCTGTCTCTGTAGTCAGAAGAAAAGACGAACGCTGGAGCACAGCAACCACTCTGTGGTACCCACGCGGCAATAAAATACCACCCCATTAGTTGCAAAATCTGTTCGAGTTGCACAGCACTCGCGATCCTGAAACAAATAAGCTAGCCATCCACCGGACAACCCGTGCCCGAGACAGAATCGACTGGAAACCGAGATAAGACCAGCACAAAACCGAAAAACATAGCACGGCTCGAGCCCAGCCAGCTAAGCAGAGAAATGCACCCAGCTACTACCAACTCGTACATGCACAGTTCGACTAAGACAAAGACTAAGATAAGACAAAGATATCTATCTATCTATCTATCTTTTTGTCTATCTATATATCCTTCTATCTATCTATCCTTCTATCTATCTTTATATCTATATATATATCTGTATATCCATCCATCCAATCCATCCATCCATCCATCCATCCGTCTATCTGTCTGTCTGTCTGTCTGTCTATATATATATATATATATATATATATATATATATATATATATATATATATATATATATATCCATCTTTCTATTTATCTATCTATATGTCTACCTATCTATCTATCTATCTATCTATCTATCTATCTATCTATCTATCGGTCTGTCTGTCTGTCTGTCTGTCTGTCTGTCTATCTGTCTGTCTATCTATATATATATATATATCCATCTATCTATCTATCTATATATCCATCTATCTGTCTATCTATATATCCGTCTGTCCATCTGCCTGTCTGTCTGTCTATATATCTACTTATCTCTCGATCTCCCACTATGTATCTTACACCACCTTGTGGCAGCCGAGGAGCATGTGTGACGCTACAAACCCCAAGAATTATTGTGACATTAGCATCGCTCACTGCAGAATCTTCCAAGCGGGGCATGTTGAAGAGTACTGTCCAGGCTCCAAATGCACAGACCTGTATGTGATGAAGTCAGTCAGGTGACAACTACAGGTAAAGACAGTCCCTTTTAGCGCTCTACAGTTGATGACGACCTATAAAATCAGGTCTCATCTCTTTTTGAACTACAACTGCTGTTTCTGGACGCTAACTGTGTCCAGTTAATGTAAGTCTTAAATACGTATTTTTTCTGTAGCCAGTTGCAGTGTGTCTCTTATCCTACCTGAAGCGTGCTGAAGAATGTATACATAGGTACTCCTGGCTGTTGTGGAGGGCTGGAGCTTCTTAGCAGGGCTTAGATCAATGGAGATCACGATATTGATACACGTCTCGATGTCCAGGCTGCAATACCACAACGTGTTTAATGAAGAACGAGCGGAGTCGCAAGATTGGGGAGTCTGGTTAAGTGTTTTTCATCTATCCGTGACATCAGCTGGTAAGGGAGGGGGATGGGTGGCCTGGGGAACATGGGGGGAAGTTAAAAAGGGTTGAGAAGAGGGGCGTAGTTGATCATCATCATCATGTAGCATGTCCTTTGTAGAACGTCGCTCCCATCACAGTTTGTCTGAAAGAAACTCGTTCTCTTGCCAAAACTCCAGCCTCCGCCAGTCATACCCAGGCATTCCTGGATATCTTGGTGCCATCGTCTTCTTGGTCTACTCCGTCCTCTTTTGCCTGGCACCATACGTGCCATCACCGTTCTCTCAAGACCGTTGCCAGCACATTTGATCTCCATCTTTGTTGCACTAGGATGTAATCTATTTGGTTTCTACTGTTGCCATCAGGGGAGGTCCACGTGTATTGTCTACGTTGATGCTGTTTGAATAAGGTGTTAGCAATTGAGATATTGTTTTCCGTGCAGAATTCAACCAGTTTTTCTCTTCGCTCATTGCTGTGTCCCAAACCAAAAGGTCCTCGAACACTTCCCTCCTCTTCGGCTCTTTCCTCTCCGACTTTCGCAGGTAGTTGATCAGTACATTTCATTTTCCTTTAACATGAGGTGGGGATTGGGGTGAGGATGGAGGTTGGGTAGGGAAGGGGAAACGATCTTAGCCAGTTTCTTTAATTTGCTGTCTATAAGGTGAGGTGAGTTATCTTGATCAGTATGTTTCACCTGTCCACAAGGTGAAGTGAGTTATCTTGGTCAGTATGTTTCACCTGTCCATAAGGTGAAGTGAGTTATCTTGATCAGTATGTTTCACCTGTCTATAACGTGAGGTGAGTGATCTTGGTCAGTATGTTTCACATGTCCCTAACAAAAGGTGAGTTATCATGATCAGTATGTTTCACCTGTCCATGACGTGAGGTGAGTGATCTTGGTCAGTATGTTTCACCTGTCCATAACATAACTTGCGGTGAGTGATCTTGGTGAGTATGTTTCACATGTCCCTAACAAGAGGTGAGTTATCATGATCAGTATGTTTGACCTGTCCATGACGTGAGGTGAGTGATTTTGGTCAGTATGTTTCATTTTGTTTTTCCCTTCCTGCCAAAAACGTCATCTCGTTGTGTAAGGTACCCATTTACTGCTGAGTGAACCGAAAGGAAACGCTTGATTGTATAGTGACAAAGCATTAGCTTTCCGTGACATAAGTCCCGTGATTAAACTCCTACTACTGGCACGCTCCAGTCGACCCAGATGTAAGAGGATTACTTTCTAAATTGTGGACGTGACCTACATTTTTGGAAGGACAGACAGCGAGGAAAGCAATGGCACACCCTAATTTATATAAGCTGTGACGTAATACAGTGAAGTCTCGAACACTTCACCCTTGACAACAGTTTCTGCTTTGCAATTTGCTATTTAAATGCTAGAATGTATCAAGACGCGGGGAACCTCTGTCCTGTTGGGAAGCTTGCACTCAAACCGACCTGTCACTCAAACTGACCTGTCACTCAAACCGATCTGTCACTCAAACCATCCTGTCACCCAAACCGACCTGTCACTTAAACCGATCTGTCAATCAAACCGACATGTCACTCAAGCGTCAAGCCAAGATAAAAGAACGAAAACCCGAAATATCCATAACTAGATGCAAATAGCTAACAAAACAGAACTTCTTCTTCGTTCATTCTCAAACTCCGCTATCACGTCATGAAAACGGCTTTGTAAGTAGCAAGTAGCGGTCTAGAGAACCGAATGCGTTGTGTCGTAGTTTATAGCCTCACAGTGATACACATCCGACTTCATCATGACACCTTTGTTAGCCTTCCCTCTTCGATCCATTCTTCTTAGTCAGTCTGCCCTGTTGCAGCCTGTTTTATACATGATCACAACATAGAGGTATAGAAGGATCTTGGCAGCTCTGGGTCGCTGGGCCGGGCGCTAGCAGTCAGCTTTGGGTCGCTGACAGCTACAGCTCATGCACTGCACTGCATCTGGAACTCATAAAACAGTTTAACAAGGCGTTCAAAGAATAAAGTTTAAGTTTAAAGAACTTACCTTACGCTTCGTGGAATGTGTTATTACAGCTTTTCCAAGTAAAGATTGAACACAAAGTCAACAGATTACCGGGAGTTCCCGTTAAATTCGGCTGTTTTCCCGGTATAAATAGAGTATTGTTTTTAGGTAAATTTTTTTATTTTTTTTTATGTTCAACTACGGAATTAACGACAAAGTCATAAGAAACAAAAATCGTACCTCAGCAATAATTTAGTTAATTAACCTTCAGAGACAGCGATCGGTGAGGCGACAATGATCACCCTGTGTGACCTACGTTTGAAAGGTTAGAAAAACTTGGTGTGCGCTTTTGAAATAGACTAGGGTTGGAAAATTACGGTCCGCCGCCTCTTTTGTTTACGGCCAGTGAGCTAAGAACAGATTTTACATTTTTCAATTCTTTAAAATTTCAAAGTACCGGCTATAACGGCGGTGGAAGACTGTCCAATTGAGGAGTTGCGAAAAAGACCTCATGTGGCGTTCGTTTGGCTTCACATTTGCGCATTAATTAACAAATGAACATTTGCATTCAGTTTTGAACCCAAACTTGATTAAATGTTATAACAAACAACAACAAAAAAGCAATTACATTCTTCTCATTAGTGGAGTTGTATTTCAAACAATATTTAGTCCTATTATTATTATTATTATTATTATTATTACTATTATTATTATTACTGTTATTATTATCTTGTTGTTTCGAATGCCCACAATGATCAAGTTCACTTTTTCATGCGCCCTGAAAAGGACGTTAAGTGACGATTTTGCAGTGCTGATGAAGGTGGACTGAGATCCCCCAGAAGGTTGTGCTATGCTTGGATTTATCTGCGTCTCGTTCACTACTACCGGGATCATGTCGATCCTTCACCTCGTTAGCCAGACTGTCATGATAACAGTCCGATTTCAGGAACGGCCACGAAAAAGTCAAGGTGAGGTTCTTAACCAGTATATTTTGCCCGACTTTCACTAATATGTCTGATCAGTATATTTTGCCTGACCCTCACTAATATGTCTGATCAGTATATTTTGCCTGACTCTCACTAATATGTCTGATCAGTATATTTTGCCTGACACTCACTAATATGTCTGATCAGTATATTTTGCCTGACCCTCACTAATATGTCTGATCAGTATGTTTGACTTGACCAGACGTTAGTCTTCCTCCCTTATTATTTTTATTATTATTATTATTTTATTATTATAATTATTATATAAATTACATTTTGTTCAATAAATTTGTGAAAACATTGTATTTTCTTGATATTTAAGTCTATATACACGAACATGCTCGAGTTTACCTCTTGGCCAGCAGAGCCTAAAGTATTTTCTATTTAAAGCTTTAAACCAACAATATTTGCCGACCCATTTTTTACAGAATTAGCGTCAGGTGTCATACATAGCTCACCATGATTCGGGAATTCTTCTTCTTCTTCTGCTGTCGTTCTCAATCTCCCGCTACCAAACACTGAAATGGCTTAAGTAGCAGAATGTAGTCCAGAGAACATCATGCGTTGTGTCGTAGTTTACAGCTTGACTTCGATATTTGCACCTTTCGGTCCAACACATCCGACTTCAGCAACCATTTTTTTAGTACCGGGTTAGCATTCCCTCTTCGATTCCTTCTCCTTAGAAAGTCTGCCCTGCTGCAGTCTGTTATCCAGGATCACTGCGTGGAGGTGTAGAAGGGTCTTGGCAGCTCCTGACGCTAGCAGTCAGCTATGGGTCGCTGACCACTGCAGCTCATGCGCTGCTCAGCGTCTTGATCCCGATTCAGGAATTGACCTACGCATATCTGTCACTGCTGGCAACTTTCCTAAACTCTGTTCTATTTCGTCATAGACAGCGTTCGCCACCGCACTTTCAAAAAAGGTTAATTTTTACAAACGTGATGTAAAATATGCATCTTATAATCTAAAAATAAAATTAAAATAATTTACTTTAACTAATTAACTTCGTGGAAACGACTTTCAAACTTTCTTACAATGTTACAGAGGCGACATATTGGCTTGAACTATTACTATACGTGTGTGTATCGCATCGGCGTGAATTCGGGACTTTTACTATATTTGAATGTTTGTCAATGACAACTTTTCTGGAACTAATAAATGCACATATACTTCTTACCGGAAGTATTAAATAATTTTTTTTTAAACGTGTCCTGATGCCGAAATATTCCGGAGTGAATGAGTTGAAATTAGACGAAATTGTTCACATTGAATAGTTTGAGCACTCTCAGCACGAAAAATGTTGTAAAAACGTTTGAAAAGATAGACGGTGCTATATATTTATATTTATACACACGATGCCGTTAGTTCTGATTGGTGCTCGCTTTCATTAGCGAAGTCGCTTGTCCTAACTGAGAGATCCCACTGAGCAAAATGGGGAAAACTCCCCCGTTATTAAACCTCCTTGCTTACGGTAAACAGTTCCGTTGTATGCACGGGGGAAGGGCGGAAAAGCGAGGCGGACAGCGCGGTGAGATTGAACGTCTTGTACTGCGAGCTGAGGGTATGTTTGTTAGTGCCAACGATCACAAAGAAACTTATTTTGTTCCCCTCAGAAAACACTTAGAACAATAGAAAAGAAAGTGAAATAATAGAAAGTGTAGATCTGAACCCCAGACCTTCTGGTAACAATGGCGCCCCACCACAAGATTGGGTGACAATCTAGGACAAACCAGACACCAAAATAAAATAAATCCTTTAAAAAATGTTAACGCTTTTACTAAAAAGAATAGAATAGTTCAGCTCTATTAACTTATCTTGGCTTGTATGTCTCATTGTAATCACTCATGTTTTATCACAGAAATGAAATAAAGGGTGGGGCGCTGGGTAATGCCAAAACATTTTCTAAGTTTTTATTTGAAGATTCATAAACATTTTACTTTGTTGTTTTCTCTTAAAGTATTTAAAGCCACGCACTTTTATTTCATATCTGTGATTAAACATAATGAGTGATTGATGTAAGACGTAGAAGTCAATCTAACTATGTTAATAGAACTAAATTATTGTATAGATTTTAGTGCAATTTTGAAATTAAAGTATTTTTTTTGGTGGTCATTTATATTTGTTTATTTTGTTCATTTCTGTCTTTCGAAAATGTGAAAATCTTTCTTATAATATATTATAATATATTATGAAAATAAATTATATTGTTACACTGTTAATGTAAGTAACGATAATTAAACACTTTAATTATATTACATTATAATATTATAGTACAATATTATATCACTCACACGCTTACGTGTGTCTGTATTATTGAAAAACAAACACGCATACGCACACACATACATAAGCACGCACACCCAATCGCACACGAACACACACACATATACGCACATACGCACACACACACACACACATACATACGCACGAACACATACACACAAATACGTGCGCACACACAAATACGCACGCACATACACATACGTATGTAACACACACGCACACAAATACGCACACACACAGGCACCCACACATACGCTCACACACACGCACACACGCGCGCGCGCACACACGCATATATACGCCTAAACGTTCGTATATCCTTTTGCACGTGAATACACAGATGGACAAAATTAAATTTATACAATTTGCAACAATTGTCCCAAAATTGTTCACATATTGTCCCCAGAAATATCAATATATTGTATTGTCATTGGGCTGGTACAGATCCTAAAACTTTCAGCTCTCGGGCTTATTGGGAACTGCTTGAATTTTCAAGTACAAGATGTGGCCCTAACTAACAAGTGAAGTTAAATAAAAATCGTTTAACAAGTGTCCCAACTGGTCGATAATTTCGTCGTTTTTAAGATTTGCGACTATTGTGACTATGTGCGCTGCTCAGCATCTTGATCTCGCATGAATGGTATTATAGTGAAGGAGATTTGCATACGTCAGCTTCACTCTCTCGTCCTCAACTACCCTGATTCGGTGGCAAGACACAGTCAAGACGACTACCGACACAACTGGATTCGGATTTTTCTTAGGATTTTCTCCCAAAGCCTTTCAGGTATCAAACAAGGCAGTGGGTCCAGAAATAGAATCGCTGAGGTCATAAACCTTTTTCTCAATTGTATCACACATGCATAATTCGGTATGCCTGAAACCCACTGGAGGCAGCAAAGGCAGTCCAACCAAATTGTGAACAAGTGCGCAAACCAAATGCAAAGTTAGAAGCAGTTATCTCTATGGAAACCTACATTAACAGTTCGTGACCGAAATTAATTTCCCGGATTACGGGATGGAAATGTGCATAGCTCTCGATATCCAGAGATAGTCATTTCGGCAACGTCCTCAATTGTTAGAGAAGAAAGTACACAATTGCACATATCTTGACAATTCGCGCTGACCAGACGGGATAAGAGACAAAGTGTGTTCCTTTTAGTGAACATTGGTGTGGTAACATGCTGATCAAGAGCTTTCCTCATATCATTGTTGTTCTCCTTTAAACAGCATCTCACCAACGAGGTGGGAATCGACACCATAGTGGAGAGGTTACTGGAGCTTCGCATTACACTATAGCTTGTGGGAGGAAGACTACCGTCTAGTTAGGCAAAATATACTCATCAGACATGTTAGTCAGGGTCAGGATAAACATATTGGCCGTTTCTCACCTCGGCTTCCTAGTATCCCTCCCTGGAAACGGGCTGTTTTCATGGCAGACTAACGAGGTGAGGGATCGACGTGATCCCCGTAGTAATGTGTGACACGCAGATATTGCCAAGCATAGCACAACCACCTGGAAGACCAATGTCCACCTTCATCAACACGCTAGGGATGTGAGAAAAGCTACTGCAACCCGCCACTCAACGTCCTTTTAAAGCGCACAAAAGAGTAACCTACTCATTGTGGGCATTCGTAAACAACACTATAGGTTCGAGGTTCACAGCCTTGCTTCTCAAGTACGCCTCGGGATGTAAAAAGATCAACTGTGACACGCGACCATTGAAACGTCATTAATGAGTCGACTCGACTCATTAACGGTAACTTCGAACTCCAGCCATATGCTGTTTAGATTCTCACCGATTATTTAAATTTAAACTTTTATTATTGTTAAAAAGGTGTGTTATTATTATTTTTGACTTAAAAAAACTATTTTTATACATAATAAAATATATAACTCACAACAATGTGATATCAGTACCAAAACTGGACATTAACAAACAAAGATAAAAGACACAACGAAACAACAGAGATTAAATGTCTGGGCAGAATGCTTAGAGTAACATGAATGGATAGAATCAGAAACGAAGATAAATTGAAGATAGGTGGTACCGACGAATGCCCGTGTGGTACCGGGAAAATGACCGCTGAGCATCTGCTGCTGAGCTGCCCGACATACGAGGATTAGAGAGAGCAGATGTGGCCATCACCAGTGGCAACACAAGACAAGCTATATGGCAGTGTCGACAGCCTCAGGATGACCGCCGCTTTTTCGAAAAAATAATGGTTACTGTCTGACTGCGTACGATGAAGAAGAAGAAGAAGAAACGAAGATATTAGGAGCTAAGTAGGGGGCTCGATGGTTTCGAGGTAAGGTTTCCGCCTAGGGTACCGGAGGTCGTGGGATCGAATCACGGTGGAGGATCTGGATCTTCTAGTAAAAGTTCCCGTGATCTCTGGGTAGTGAGATCGGTCTCCCGTATTCAGTGTCGAGCACGTTAGAAATCTCTTGTCAGTTAGAATTCGAAAAGAGCAGGCTTTACAGCTGCTGCCCGGACAAAAATTAAAAAATTCAAGTTAAAAATCTACCCAAATTAGTTGTACCTTCACCCAGGTATAGTAAGCCGCAGGAAGCTCTAAAGTACCTACTACGCATATCCGAAGCCTTCGGTTACGTGGCAACAGACATTAAATATGCCAATTTGAAGACCAGGATTCCAAGTAGGTACAGCACCAGTGACGAACTTCATCAAGAGATAGAAATCTAAATGGTTCGGCCACACGACACGTCAAACACCAGATAGTATTCCTCAAAAAGCAATGCTATACATTTACAATGGAAACACTGATCAAGATGCTGAGCAGCGTATGAGCTGCAGTGGTTAGCGACCCATAGCTGACTGCTAGCGTCAGGGCCAGCGAACCAGAGCTGTCAAGACCCTTCTACAACTCCACGCGGTGATCCTGGATAACAGGTTGTAGTAGGGCAGACTGGCTTAAGGAGAAGGGATCGAAGAGGGAATGCTAACCCGGTACTCAAAAAATGCTTGCTGAAGTCGGATGTGTTAGACCGAAAGGTGCAAATATCGCAGTCAAGCTGTAAACTACGACACAGCGCATTCCGTTCTCTGGACTACATTCTGCTACTTAAGCCCTTTCAGGGTTTGGTAGCGGAAGATTGAGAACGAACGAATCCAAGTCAAGCCAAGCCCAATGGAAATAAAACCAACGGCCGAACACCCAAAAGATCAACATAAGAAATGACAGAAACAGTGAATCTCCCCGTGTACGAAGCACATACTAAGGCCCTGTTATGAAACCCCTTCATAAGCTGACGCTGAAAGACACACGCACATACTAGGGCCCTGTTTTGAAACGTCTTCATAACCTGACGCTGAAAAGCACAAGCTGGACAGATAGCGAAAAGAAGAAAAGACAGAGTACACCACAAGAAGAAAGTGCGAATCTAAGAAATCACACATACAGGGGCAACAACGCATGACATCAATGGACAGACACCAAGTTGAGGGTATTCCAAGAATGTCTTAAAATCTATCTGTTACATCTATATATCTAGCTTGCAACATGAGACAGCAAATTTAAAGAGCAAAATGAATATTTAAAAATGTTGGATTGACAGCATTAAGGAAACACTGAAGTGGAATGGATTACAAATATCAATAGCCACATGCAATGACAAACGAAAGGAGATTGTGCTTTAGCGTGAAACAACATAAAGTGACAGATGAGATGATATGATCAAACACAGCCTAGTCTGAAACGGACACAGTAATATTATTCGGGTCTTATTTCCTCGATTTGCGTCTCCTGAGCCGATAAGTGTCTCCTGCAGTCCAACCTCACGCTCGTGTCATAGGCTTGAGCGAGGTTGAGTGTGAGCTATCTCAGATGACCACGACTGTAGCCATAACCCCAGCTCCAGAAGCCCTTTAAAGTCGCTGCTATTTGTGTGCATGTAGCACTGCTGTCGTGACCTAGACGCCGACGGTTGGTATAGTATGGTTAAGTGTTACCGGGGTCCGAAAGGAGAGAAAAAAGTAGTAACATCATGACCTGTCAGAAATGTCGCAAAAGGCGACAAATCATGATTAGGGATGGACAGCGTCTGACTAAGGCATTCGCTTTAAGGGGGGGGGGGGGGGGGGGGCGCTGGGCTGTAACCCAGAAGCCTTTGTCAGCCAAGAAGCTTCTAAAGATAGTCAATTCTGCAGTTCCGTTTCTTTAAATTGATGTTGAATATGCTAGACCGGCCTCAAACCATTTGTCCTAGGTTACGAGACAAGAGCTTTAATCCTAATTCAATCCATAATGACAAAAAGGAATACCCAATATTGAAAGAACACGCAAGACACAACAACGATGGAAAGAATACTTCCAAGAACGTCCCAACCCAACAGGCACTCATGGAGAGTCTGTATTTTTCCCAAGAAACACAATTTTCATCTTAAACCTAATATATTTACGCAAGAAATAGAAAGACATGTACAGAACAGCTCTACAAATAGGTTGCCCTGTATGGACAGCATAACTTTATAAGAAAGACAAGCTTGTGGGAGAACACGACTGAAGTAGCTAGAAATAATCTTTACAAAAGCGTTGAAAGCAAGAAGAGCAAATACGCCTGCGATCGAGAGCAAGTTATAATAGTACCAGTTTGGAAGAACAAAGAGCCAGTACAAGAACTGCGGTGTTTGATTATCATCAGCAGGTGCCTTGTCGTTTTGAGTTGGCTTCTATCACGTGTGTCGTTTACTAACTCTGTTGTTGATTGTCGCCCGTGCCATTATCTCAGGATGTCCAACATCTTCTCTCTCTCTGCCTTCTTGTGTCTCTCTTTCATGCTATCTTTCCCGTTGTCACAGCGTGCTTTAACCCGCCTCTTTTCATAACATGCCAGAAAAGGATGACCGCCTTGTTCTGAACTATGCAATAAGTTGTCTTTGTGTTTATGCCTCTTCGAGTGATGTATAATTAGTCTTCCTTGGAGTCCATAGGATTCGAACCACTCTTCTGTCACATTTCCGTTCCTTCTACAGATGTATCCACTTGCTTGTTGATTGTCCATAATATACTGTCATATGTCAGTAATGGTTGCACGTAGTATCGAAATACTCTCTTTCTCAGTTCCAGCGACAAGTTTTTGTTGCACAGTATTCTTGTCATGGTCTGGGAGACCGATTTTTCTTGGGCTATTCTTCATTTTATTTCATGATATCATTTTCCATCTGATGTTACGTATGTATCCAGATATTTAACGTGTTTACTTGTCTCAATTCGGTCGCCTTTGCTTTGACGTATAATTTTATAGAGATCGGTTTTTTAGTCTCTACCACCGTCTTCCGTTTCTTGCTATTGAAACTGAGGCATTGAATATTGTAGATTGTTTATGTTCTGTCTGTCAATTGATATTCCTGGCATTGCCTGTATGTTTCACAAGAAAAACTTCATGTACAGAGAGAACAGGTCAGGGAAAGAACACAGCTGTGCCTTTCTCCCCTTTTCATCTGTTTATATTCTCCCACTTGATTGTCAATTCTTATAGCCAGTCTGTTCCCATTCTTATAGCCCCAGTCTGTTCCGATTCTTATAGCCAGTCTGTTCCGATTCTTATAGCCACAGTCTGTTCCTATTCTTATAGCCACAGTCTGTTCCTATTCGTATAGCCACAGTCTGTTCCTATTCGTATAGCCACAGTCTGTCCCAATTCTTATAGCCACAGTCTGTACCGAATACAATTTTTGAAGGATCCTGCGATCCATCAATAAGCACAATTTTCAGCATTTGCGTAATTTTCATGTTTTGCCCTGTCAAACACTGTAACATCATATATGAAACACAGCTTTACATCAACTTTCATCTCCTCTCTCAATTATCGTTCTTTTATTTGACGTTGTTTGTACTCTTGCCTTCGATAAACCCGCACTGCTCATCACCAATTTCTGGTTTTATTCTATTCCTTACTCGTCTCATGATGGTTCGCAGTAGCGTCTCTGTCAAGTGGCTCATGAAGCTGATAGTGCGGTGTTCCTCGCATTCAACTCGTGGTTTTTTTCGGTAGCGTTATGAACGTTGATATCATTAAATCATTCGGAATATACCCACAATCGTTAATATCATTCAACAATGTTGTTGTCACATTTATCCCGAAAACTACCATGGCCGTAATTTTCTCTATTGGTATGTTATCTGGCCTTGGTGCCCTTCCTAACTGTATATGTTGTATCTCGTCCTGTACCTCTGACACCAGTATTGATGGTTCGTCACATTCGACTTGTTCAATTAAATCTGGTTTGTCATCATCGTATAATTCGTCGATGTGCTATGTCCATCGAGACCCAGTGGTCTCAATGTAAGATGTTTGCCTCGGGTGTTGGAGGTCGCGGGTTCAAATCACGGTGGAGACCGGGATTTTGTCACGTGGATCATTTGGTAAAAATGTCCCCTGATCTCTGAGTAGTGAGATCAGACATCCGTGTTCAGTGGCCTGCACGTTAAAA
Organism: Ariolimax columbianus; assembly: GCA_036924085.1. Lineage (NCBI taxonomy): Eukaryota > Metazoa > Mollusca > Gastropoda > Stylommatophora > Arionidae > Ariolimax > Ariolimax columbianus. Next base: position 92,140,017 of record JAVGWX010000003.1, read on the forward strand.
ATCCTTTGGAAATCGAAAATGTAGGTTTAACGGCCTCTGGCAAAATTCAAGTTTAAAATCTACTCAAATTATTTTAGGGATTCTTGCCCCACAGAGAATATGTCCCAAATAAGGGAACTGTGTGGCTATACATCGTCTTGGTTATTCGTTTAGCGGAGCGGCGTACATTGCACCTGACAGGCTGCGGGTCTTCCTTGATATAATTTACGTTTCCACCACCACCAGTCGCCAAAATTATGCGATCTTTTATTGTGCCTATTCTGTATTTCATATTATGTGTATACAGAGCCATATCGCTGCTAGATTATATAAGAAAAACTTCAAACAATTACGACCAATCGTTGAACATTAGAAGAGCAAAGTTCAATTTACATTGTGTAAGTATTTACTTGTGTACTTATATATTTTGTTCACATTTAGGCAATTAAGCAAAATAACAGAGTATAGCAAGCATTTAAACATACCATTTATTGACCAGAAAAGTGCTTTTGAAAGAGTAAACATGTTTTCCTGTTGCTGTTGTTGTTGTTGTTGCTGTTATTATTGTTGTTGTTGTTGTTGTTGCTGTTATTATTGTTGGTGCTGTTGTTGTTGTTGTTGCTGTTATTATTGTTGGTGCTGTTGTTGTTGTTGTTGTTGCTGTTATTATTGTTGGTGCTGTTGTTGTTGTTGTTGCTGTTATTAGTGTTGGTGCTGTTGTTGTTGTTGTTGCTGTTATTATTGTTGGTGCTGTTGTTGTTGTTGTTGCTGTTATTAGTGTTGTTGCTGTTGTTGTTGTTGTTGCTGTTATTATTGTTGGTGCTGTTGTTGTTGTTGTTGCTGTTATTATTGTTGGTGCTGTTGTTGTTGTTGCTGTTATTATTGTTGGTGCTGTTGTTGTTGTTGTTGCTGTTATTATTGTTGGTGCTGTTGTTGTTGTTGTTGCTGTTATTATTGTTGGTGCTGTTGTTGTTGTTGTTGCTGTTATTAGTGTTGTTGCTGTTGTTGTTGCTGTTATTATTGTTGTTGCTGCTGTTGTTGTTGTTGTTGCTGTTATTATTGTTGGTGCTGTTGTTGTTGTTGTTGTTGCTGTTATTATCGTTGGTGCTGTTGTTGTTGTTGTTGTTGTTGCTGTTATTATTGTTGGTGCTGTTGTTGTTGTTGCTGTTATTATTGTTGGTGCTGTTGTTGTTGTTGTTGCTGTTATTATTGTTGGTGCTGTTGTTGTTGTTGTTGCTGTTATTAGTGTTGTTGTTGTTGTTGCTGTTATTATTGTTGTTGCTGTTGTTGTTGCTGTTATTATTGTTGGTGCTGTTGTTGTTGTTCTTGCTGTTATTATTGTTGGTGCTGTTGTTGTTGTTGTTGCTGTTATTATTGTTGGTGCTGTTGTTGTTGAATGCCCACAATGAGTAGGATTACTCTTTTGTGCGCTTTAAAAAGGGCGTTTAGTGGCCGGTCGTTGTAGCTTTCTTCGCGTGATGATGAAGGTGTACTGGGATCCTCCAAGCGGATGTGCTATGTTTTTCTTCATCTGTGTGCGTTCACTACTACAGGGATCACGTCGATCCCTCCCCTCGTTAGGCAGGCTACAGTGAAAAACAGCTGCTTTTCAGGGAGAAATATGGGGAAGTCGATGTGATGTTCTTGACCAGTATATTTTGCCTGACTCACACTAACATTCCTTATCTTGACCAGTATATTTTGCCTGACCCACACTAACATGTCTGATCTTTACGTCTGTATTACTGCTGCATCTTGGTCCCGTCTCAGGAAATAAAAAACAGCTATAGACAGAAATCGCTAAATCAGTGGGCTGCATCCCAGACACCAAGCAAAACCAGATCCACAGAACCTGCAAAGAAATTGAAACAACCAGACTGGAGTTTGATCTTCAAGCTGAGAACAGGTCATGTCCTTCTCAACATGCATCCGAATAGAAAAGACCCATTACTTGAACCAAATTGCAGATTCTGCGACGACCACGAGGAGTCAGTCGAGCAGTTCCTGAGTCTATATAGTTGATACATGTCTTAGATCCAATTATCTCACACCTGCATACCAGGCCATCAGACTCCTCCGCCCCGGAAGCAAGCAGAAAGAGTCTAACAATACCGAGTTATCAATCGAGCAGATGGCTCACCATGTTCGACGTACGAAGAACTAGATGAGCACTATACGCTCGCCCTCAATCATCCTTCAACAACGGCTGGCCCTGACCTAGATTCGGAATGTGTGGATACTTCCCATAAAGAGGAGACGCGCATCGACCCTCCAACATTGGTAGAAGTCCAAGCCCCCATACGGAAACTTAAAGATGGGCGCCCTTCAGGTCCGGACCATATTCCACCAGAGCTATTGAAGTACGCCATGGACCCCATCAGCTCCGCTCTTCGCCACCTCTTTTGAGAAGTCTGGAGAACAGGACATGTTCCCGCAGATTGCGAGATGGAATAGTTGTTGCCCGATACAAAGGCAAGGAAAGCCGTAAGGACTGCAACAACTATAGACCAATCACATTGCTCTCAGTTCCAGGCATAGCATTTGCACATGTGCTGCTGGCCAGGCTCAAGCCACTCCTGATCGCAAAACGCCGCCCCCATCTGTCTGGTTTCACCCCGGACAGATCAACTGGGGATGTCGTTCTTGCTCCTCGGCTCTTGGGTGAGCTGCACCATGAATTCAACCATCCCATGTGAGCTGCACCATGCATTCAACCATCCCTTCTGCGCTGCGTATGTGGATCTAAAGGCTGCATTCGATTCGGTCGATAGGGCTGTTCTCTGGAAAGCCCTGCAAGACATCGGCACTCCTGTCCAACTGCTGAACTTGATAATAGAGCAATACACGGACATCGGTGCAAAAGTCCGCCTAGGTGGCACTTCTCTCGGACAGGTTCCAAACATCTTCGGGGGTCAGGCAGGGTTGCATCCTTGCCCTGACCTTTTCTGCCGAGACATCGACTGGATTCTACACCGCCTTGACTCCCACCATCTGGGTATTTGCATGGACCAAACACGTATCACAGACCTCGCCTATGCTGATGACATAGTCCTAGTTGGCCCAAACAATGAAGCTCTGCAACAGTCTCTCGAGAAACTGGCTATTCAAACATCAAACCTGGGTTTATCTATTTCCTGGGCAAAGACGAAAATTCAGAATCTTTACCCCTACACTGGTCCTCACAGCATTGTTGTCCATGGTCACACGATGGAGTGCACCAATGAATTCACATACCTGGGTAGTTCTTTTTCATCCGATGGATGCAGTGCGCCTGACATGTTAAGGCGGATTCGGCTTGCTGCTTCCGCTATGAACGACCTTCGCCGGGTGTATAATAATGACAGATACAAAATTTGTATTTATCAGACGTGTGTATTATTCCTGTCGTACTGTATGGTTCAGAAACTTGGACCCTACTTACACAGAACATATCAAGACTTGATGCCTTTCATATTGCGCAACCAGCGACGCATCCTCTGTATCCAGTGGTTCGATCTCGGAGCAAAGACGGGTCTTCCCTACATCTCGGACACTCTGGCCCGTCGCCACCTGTCTCTGTTTGGTCAGGTGGTTTGACTGGACTAGGAAGTACCGGCTCACCAGAAAATGCCCAAGTTTGCTACGTGTAACAACGGTCTCCCACGGGCCGGCTGAAGGCGAGGGAGGGACTTCCACGTTCTACATTGCTCCGACAGATAGCATTCCCCCCTTCGGCACTGAACGAGGTGTGGCTACACGTTTCAGCAGTTGGACATGGTTAATGGTTGATCAACACAACGGGCCCTAGATGCCCAGGCAAACATTCTACTTAAGAGAAAATGGAAGAGACAATTTAGAAGTAACAAATCAACAAGGACATGAAACACACACGCATATACACACAAGTAGGAGTAGAAGGCGAGAAAGTGAAAATGTGTTCCCACACTTTTCCAATTTGGGATCCATTGGTACATAAATAGGTAAAGGTAGTCTCATAGTAGACACTGTTGTCTAGACACTGTTGTTTAGACAATTAACAAATGCACAGAAAATGAGAGTCGTCAGGTGTTATATATTCGAAGTTGTTTGCTCTCTGATGCGGAAACATGGACGGTGAGCAATCAGCTTATGGATAAAATGGAGGCATTTGAAATGAGTGTACAGAAGGATGTGTCGCATCTCATGGAAGAAAAAGAATAAATAGGGAGGCCATGAAAAGATTGGGAATGGAAAGAGAAATTCTGAGGGGAAAAAATGTGGTCAATGAAATATGTTGGGCTTTAAATGGACGCGACACAACGCTGAAAGCAATGATGGAGGGAAAGGTGAATGTTAGTCAGGCAAGAGGGAGACCGCGCTATATGTTAGAAGACAACATAAAGAGATGGACTGACAACAAACTGACGGAGTATATCATCAAGGCAAGAAACAGAGTATGTTGGAAGTCTATGGCAGTCTACTTTCGATGGGGATATGGCATTTGACATCATCACCAGATTGGACTATATCGAAACTCGGGATTCTTTTTATTTTGGCTTTTTGTCCTGCTTGTGTCTTTCAGCGTCAGGTTTTGAAAAGGTTTCTTGACCGGGCCCTAGAATGTGCTTGTGTCTTTCAGCGTCAGGTTTTGAAAAGGTTTCTTGACCGGGCCCTAGAATGTGCTTGTGTCTTTCAGCGTCAGGTTTTGAAAAGGTTTCTTGACCGGGCCCTAGAATGTGCTTGTGTCTTTCAGCGTCAGGTTATGAAAAGGTTTCTTGACCGGGCCCTAGAATGTGCTTGTGTCTTTCAGCGTCAGGTTTTGAAAAGGTTTCTTGACCGGGCCCTAGAATGTGCTTGTGTCTTTCAGCGTCAGGTTTTGAAAAGGTTTCTTGACCGGGCCCTAGAATGTGCTTGTGTCTTTCAGCGTCAGGTTTTGAAAAGGTTTCTTGACCGGGCCCTAGAATGTGCTTGTGTCTTTCAGCGTCAGGTTTTGAAAAGGTTTCTTGACCGGGCCCTAGAATGTGCTTGTGTCTTTCAGCGTCAGGTTTTGAAAAGGTTTCTTGACCGGGCCCTAGAATGTGCTTGTGTCTTTCAGCGTCAGGTTATGAAAAGGTTTCTTTACCGGGCCCTAGAATGTGCTTGTGTCTTTCAGCGTCAGGTTTTGAAAAGGTTCTTGACCGGGCCCTAGAATGTGCTTGTGTCTTTCAGCGTCAGGTTTTGAAAAGGTTTCTTGACCGGGCCCTAGAATGTGCTTGTGTCTTTCAGCGTCAGGTTATGAAAAGGTTTCTTGACCGGGCCCTAGAATGTGCTTGTGTCTTTCAGCGTCAGGTTTTGAAAAGGTTTCTTGACCGGGCCCTAGAATGTGCTTGTGTCTTTCAGCGTCAGGTTTTGAAAAGGTTTCTTGACCGGGCCCTAGAATGTGCTTGTGTCTTTCAGCGTCAGGTTTTGAAAAGGTTTCTTGACCGGGCCCTAGAATGTGCTTGTGTCTTTCAGCGTCAGGTTATGAAAAGGTTTCTTGACCGGGCCCTAGAATGTGCTTGTGTCTTTCAGCGTCAGGTTATGAAAAGGTTTCTTGACCGGGCCCTAGAATGTGCTTGTGTCTTTCAGCGTCAGGTTTTGAAAAGGTTTCTTGACCGGGCCCTAGAATGTGCTTGTGTCTTTCAGCGTCAGGTTTTGAAAGGGTTTCTTGACCGGGCCCTAGAATGTGCTTGTGTCTTTCAGCGTCAGGTTTTGAAAAGGTTTCTTGACCGGGCCCTAGAATGTGCTTGTGTCTTTCAGCGTCAGGTTTTGAAAAGGTTTCTTGACCGGGCCCTAGAATGTGCTTGTGTCTTTCAGCGTCAGGTTTTGAAAAGGTTTCTTGACCGGGCCCTAGAATGTGCTTGTGTCTTTCAGCGTCAGGTTATGAAAAGGTTTCTTGACCGGGCCCTAGAATGTGCTTGTGTCTTTCAGCTTAAGGTTATGAAAAGGTTTCTTGACAAGGTCCCTAGAGTGTGCTTCGTACACGGAGAGTTTCACTGCTTCTGTTATTTCTGCTGTCCATCTTTTGCGTGGTGGGCCCTTGGCTTTGTATCCATTGTATCTATATAGCATTGTTTTCTGAGGGATACTATCTTGTGTTTGACGTGTCAGGTGGACGTACCATTTGCTTTCCTGTCTCTTGAAGTTTTAGCATATCTTTGTTTCTGCTTTTATCCATTCGTTATACTATCAGCATTCCTCGCAGGCATCGCATCTCTGTTGTTACCATTTGTCCTTCATCTTTGTTAATGTCCAATTCTGGCACTGTTAGCACAATTTGGGTAGAAATAGTGTGTTGTATAGCGCTCTTTTTGTGTCCATTGTCACTTGTTGACATTGTACTGTCGGGGACATTTGTCCAATGCCTTGACTTGCTTTATTACATCTGGTTATGGATTTCTGTGTCACCTTTTCCATCTGCTCAGATTATGTTACCGAGGTGCTTGAAATCTATCACCTGTTTTACTTGTTGGTTTTGTAGGCATTTTGTTGTTTCAATTTCTTTTCTTGCACTTGTCATAACTTCGGTATTCTCTACGTTGATTTCCATATTGTTATTCGTCCAGACATCAATAAACGTGTTGATATATTCCCGCAGTTGTTTTTCTGAGGTGGTTATCAGCAGAGAAAAGTTAACACAACGTCTTTGTACTGGTTTATCTTAATAGACTCAAACACTAGAGCTAAGTAGACCCGCAGCCAGTTTGGCGCCATCTATAGCTGCTCTTAATAAACCACCTGGGGAAGGTACAAATAACTTGGGTGGATTTTTAACTTGAATTTTGTCCGGGCTGCGGCCGTTAAGCCTACTGGTTTATTTTTTCCAACGGCCGAGGGATTTTTAACGTGCTTAACACCGAACATGGGAATCCAATCTCACTGTCCAGAGACCAGACGAATTTTTACCAGAAGATCCACATGAATAACATCCTAGACTTCACCGTGATTCGAATTCGCGACCTCCGGCACCCGAGACGGATGCCTTACCTCGAGACCTTTTTAACTTTGTTTTCCAGTCATTATTAATATTAAGTTTTACTGCAGTCACGCAAACGAGGCCTGTTCAAAAAGTTCCAGAACATCTTAAATTTGACCAATTTGACTTCAGGTCAGTGGTGCTTTCTAATGATGAATGTCTTAACCTACTATTTCATGTGATTAATTAGGTTAGTGATCACTGAGGTTGTTTCCCTCGAATATGTCGGCTTTTAAACAAGTGTCGTCTATATATGTGATAACAGCATGACCTCTGTCATGGCTCGGCGTTTCCCGTTGAAACATTAGGATTATGTTTGTAAGGCACAGGGACATAAAGCTGGGAGATACGTTCACACATACGCCATACGGTACCGAGATCAAACTACTTCACTAATTCGAAACCCTAGTAGGCCGTTCTCAACAACTGTAGAAAAGTATGCCTAACACTTAAAAATCCCATTCTTCAATAATGGAAGAGTTTGTGTTTGACTAAATTCTTACTTTCGCCTTTCTAAAAGTAGTTTCTTAGTTGATATTTCTGTGGTAATAAGTTCTTACGCCAATAATTGATATTAATATGAATCTGTTAGAAATTATAAGAACCGTGCTGGTCAGTAAGAGATATTCGGAATCAGACGTCTGCTGAGTAAATATCACAGAAACAACTTCAAAATGATTGATGGGAGTACGAGAGGGTAGGAGATCTCCAGACCTGATGTCATTCGCAGGAAATTAGGTCACTAGCTGCTGCGTCGGTTTATCTTAAGATGAACTATTTTCTAGGCGGTAAATCGTCTTCCCCTTGTGGATCAAGACAGACAAAATAGACCAGCTGGGCCTTGCTATTCATCGTGTGGATGGGACTTAGTAGGGTTATGAATGGTCCTAGCAAATGTATTATGTAAACTACTACAAAAAAGCACACCTATACGAGACTTCCAGCATGGAGTTCCAACTGTTGTGGTCGCTACTATTTGAGGGGGAAATGGTAATTGAAAATGAAAAATTGTTAAGAGCTGCGGGTTGTTTAATGTTGCAATGTACGATTGGTAATATATGGCTATTTGTTGATCAATACATATTTTGTTGGTGTTTGTGCTGATATAACTATGTACTTGTGAGACTTTGTAAATAACTGCAACATGGATTAGTATCTATCTATCTATCTATATATCTATTTATCTATCTATCTATCTATCTATCTATCTATCTATCTATCTATCTATCTATCTATCTATATATCGATCTATCGATCTATCTATCTATCGATCTACCTACCTACCTATCTATCTATCTATCTATCTATCTATCTATCTATCTATCGATCTATCGATCTATCGATCTACCTACCTACCTACCTATCTATCTATCTATCTATCTATCTATCTATCTATCTATCTATCTATCTATCTATCTATATATCTATCGATCTACTTACCTACCTACCTACCTACCTACCTACCTACCTACCTATCTATCTATCTATCTATCTATCTATCTATCTATATATCTATCTATCTATCTATCTATATATCTATATATATATCTATATATATATATATATATATATATATATATATATATATATATATATATATATATATATATATATTTATCAATACATATATATATCTATTTATACTGTCAAAGAAGACAGCACCTTCAGTACTCGGTTTCAATCCAGTCAACGACCGCATAATTGTAATCAGACTAAAGAAAAAGACTAGAAATTTAACAATAATTCAAGTGTATGCACCAACATCAGTAGCAGACGATTGTGAAATGGATGATTTTTATAACACCTTGCAAAAAGCGATGGAAAAGGTTGAAAAAAGAGACATCTTGGTCATCATTGGAGATTTCAATGCGAAAGTCGGAGAGGAAAGAGCCGAAGATGAGAGAAGTGTTCGAGGACCTTTTGGTTTGGGACACAGAAATGAGCGAGGAGAAAGACTGGTTGAATTCTGCACGGAAAACAACCTCTCCATTGCCAACACATTCTTCAAACAACATCCACGAAGACTGTACACGTGGACCTCCCTGGATGGCAACAGCAGAAACCAAATAGACTACATCCTAGTGCAACAAAGATGGAGATCAAATGTGCTGGCGACAAAAACGCTGCCAGGAGCAGACTGCGATACGGACCACGAATTACTGTGCAGTTTTCCAAACAAGACTACGTAGGATCAACAAAGGTTTCCAGCCAATACGCTTCGATGTATCAGCAATACCTACTGAATACAACATCAAAGTAGAAAACAAATTTGAGGCGTTGCTTGCTACACAGCAAGAGATGACATCTGAGGAGTTGACATCGTACGCAAGGGATATTTTGATCTCGACAGCAAAAGAAATGATTCCAAAGATATGGAACAAGACACAGAGCTATATAACAGAGGAAACACAGAAACTCATTGCAGAAAGGCAACAATTAAAACAAATGGGAAGTAAGGGGACCAACACAGCATATACAAACTGCGCAAGAAAAGTTAGAAGAGAAATAAGAAAAGCTAAAAGAAGATACATAGTATAAACATATAAGGATATAGAAAACCTACAACAACAAGGCAGAGAAAGAGATGCATTCAAAGCAATAAGAACACTGACAAGGGAATTCCGTCCGGTTCCACATGTCATAAATGACAAAGAGGATAACACATTTACAGAAACCAAAGGCATACTGAATAGATGGAGAGAGTACTGCAGAACCATGTATGGAGATAGCACAAAGCGCTCAGTTACAATCCTTCCAAAGGATGAGAAAGAACCTGAACCAACATTGGAAGAAGTACGCTCTGCAATTAAAAGCCTGAAAAAGGGAAAGTCCCTAGGATGCGATGATATCCCAGAAGAGCTAATACAAGCAGGAGGAGAGGCATGTGCTCGAGTCTATCACAAGTTGTGTAAACAGATATGGCACAGTGCAGAGTGGCCAGAAGCATGGAAGAAATCAATTTATATTCCTTTCCCCAAAAAAGGCCACCTGAAGCTGTGCACGAACTACCGAACTATCGCACTGATCAGCCATGCTAGCAAGATATTCTTGCGAATCCTATTAAGAAGGATAGAGAAACGGTTTGAATCTGAAATTCACGAAGTCCAAGCAGGTTTTAGGAAAGACGGAGGGACCCGGGACCACATATTCAATTTAAGGAATATCCATGAAAAATGTAGAGAGTTTAATGAAGACCTGTACACATGTTTCATTGATTACACTAAGGCCTTCGACACGGTAAAACATCAAAATCTATGAAGAATCATGAAGAAAATGGGGTTTCCTTTGCATATAGTCCATCTCATTGAAACATTAAACCGAGATCAACAAGCCACTGACCGAGTATCTGGGCAAACATCAGATTGGTTTGCAGTACAAAAGGAAGTCCGACAGGGATGTATCCTCTCACCTTATCTGTACAACATATATGCAGAATGTATAATGAGAAATGTTCGAGAAGATGAGAACATTGAAAGTTTCGACCCATCGACGATTGGGGGGTACGAGATTCCAGAGTTACGATACGCAGATGACACATTGAAACTATCAAGAAGTGCGGAAGGGAAAGCAGCTACTTTCAGCCGTTAATGGACACAGTAAAGATCAAAATCTGTTCATAAACATAAACAAAACAAAGTTATTGACCATCGATAAAACACAATGTCAGCATAAATTTACAGTGGGTGGTGAGGAAATAGATCGGGTTACACATTTTGAATATCTGAGCTCCAGAATTGACAAAAATGGTGACTGCTCGAAAGAAATCAGAAGAAGACTAGCTATGGCAATGCAGAGACTGAACAGCGTGAAGAAATTATGGCAGGGCACCAACAAAACGATAAAAGTAAAAGTCTTGAGAGCCTGTGTTTTTCCTGTGGCAGCTTATGACTGTGAAGCATGGATATTACCAAAACTTCTAAACAAATAATCGAATCCTTCGAGTCAAAATGTTACAGAAAGATCCTCAGAATTCCCTGGACAGAGAAAAGAACAAATGTAGACATTCGGCAAGAGTTGATCATAGAGGAGAACTGGTTTATCAATTCCATTTTGGCTAAAAAATGCAAATACTTTGGTCACATCAAGAGGCACAACGGTCTTGAGAGAACGGTGATGGAAGGTATGGTGCCAGGCAAAAGAGGAAGGGGTAGACCAAGAAGACGATGGCACCAAGATATCCAGGAATGTCTGAGTATGACAGTGGCGGAAGCTGGTGTTTTGGCAAGGGAACGAGTTTCTTTCAGACAGACTGTGATGGGAGCGACGTTCTACAAAGGACATGCTACATGATGATCTATACAGCAATTTATCAATACATATATCTATCAATATAGCAATATATCAATACATATATCTACCTATCTATTGATCTATATATATATATCTTATTCTTAGTCGACCTGTACTTCTACAGGGGCAGATGCTCCTTTGCAGGTCCCTGCTCTGAAGTGAGCTGGATGTAACCGGGAGAAGGGTGTCTTGCTTAGCGGGCTAGGTTCGAGCAGCTAATTACTCCGCTGCGTTGGGACAAGCGCTTACGGTGGGTGGTTTTATATATATATATATATATATATATATATATATATATATATATATATATATATATATATATATATATATATATATATATGCCATTATCAGTTTTGTCGTTTTGCTTAGTAATTTTTTTCAGCATGTTTATATCCTCTCTACGGAAAGGACTCCACACCTGAATTCTTTACTCTAATCTAGGGCTAACTAATGCTTCGTGCAGCTTGACTATCACTGCCTTGCTCAAATTTTTAAACTTTCGTTTAATCATACCTAACATTGCATTTGTCTTTTTCACTGCTGCCAGGACTTACCTTTCACTTACCTTTCCTGTATGGTCTATTACAACCCCTAAGTCCCTTTCCTGTTCTACCTTGCTAATATTGTTTTCTTCCGTCGTGTATTTATATTCCATTCTGGATCTACCCATGTTGTTGTTGTTGTTGTTGTTGTTGTTGTTGTTGTTGTGAATGCCCATAATGAATATGTTTACTCACTTGTACGCCCTGAAAAGAACGTTAAGTGGTGGGTTGCAGCAGCTTTCCTCTCATCCCAAAAGTGCTGATGAAGGTCCTCCAGGCGGTTGTGCTATGCCTATCTTCATCTACGTATCGTTCTTTACTACGGGGATCCCGTTGATCTTTAACCTCGCTAGCCAGACTGCATGAAAACAATTTGTTTCCAGGAAGGGCTACGAGGAAGCCGAGATGAGGGTTTTTACCAGTATATTGTGCCTGGCCCTGTCTGATCAGTAAAATATGCCTGACCCCGTCTAACATGGATGGTCAGTATATTGTGCCTTACCCAGTCTAACATGTCTGATCAGTATATTGTGCCTGACCCGTCTAACATGTCTGATCAGTATATTGTGCCTGACCCTGTCTAACATGTCTGATCAGTATATTGTGCCTGACCCGTCTAACATGTCGGATCAGTATATTGTGCCTGACCCTGTCTAACATGTCTGATCAGTATATTGTGCCTTACCCAGTCTAACATGTCTGATCAGTATATTGTGCCTGACCCGTCTAACATGTCTGATCAGTATATTGTGCCTGACCCGTCTAACATGTCTGATCAGTATATTGTGCCTGATCCCCTCTAACATGCCTGATCAGTATATTGTGCCTGACCAGACGTTAGTTTTCCTCTTCGGATCTACCCTTGTGGATTACTGTACATTTTTCTACCATAAACTCCATTTGCCGGCTCTCAGACCATTTACGAATTTGATCTAAATCCGTCCTCAATATATCCGCCTCTGCTTTAGAAACCTTTCTTTCTTTCTTTCTCTTTCTTTCTTTCTTTGTTTCTTTTTCTTTTCTTTCTCTCTCTTTCTCTCTCTCTCTTTCTTTACTTCTTTCTTTGTTTCTCTCTTTCTATATCTCTTTCTCTCTCTCTCTCTTTTTCTTTCTCTTTTTCTCTTTCTTTCTCTCTCTTTCTCTCTTTTCTTTTCTTTTTCTTATCATTTTTTTTCTCTACTTTCTTTTTCTGTCTTTCCCTCTCTCTCTCTCTTGTTTTCTCTTTCTCTCCCTCTCTCTCTCTCTCTCTCTCTCTCTCTCTGTCTACCTCTGTATGTATATATTAATTTTTTTTAAATAATAATAATAATTGATTCAAACTTGAAGATCTAATATCAGCATCGTGAGACAGATTATTGAACAATTGCAGCGGTTTTCATATTTCGACCAAATTACTACGAAAGATGTCCTTTGTGTGGTTGAAATTAGAACTCCGATCGCGATATCAAAAAAGTCTTTCCTTGAGAAACATAAATTTCTAACAACAAATAACAGCAATATTAAACTTCGGAACAGAATAATCACTACAAGAAAGAAGAGGACGCCCAAGAAACAACTATATCACACACGCTTGCAAGAACATAGTGGTACAGACTTATACTGAGCTGAATAGATCTGAGGAGAACAGAAGACAGCGGCGTGACATGACCAGAAGACTTCAACACCAGTCCTCGGACTGACTAACAGAGGACAGTGGCGTGACATGACCAGAAGACTTCAACACCAGTCTCCAGACTGACTAACAGAGGACAGTGGCGTGACATGACCAGAAGACTTCAACACCAGTCTCCAGACTGACTAACAGAGGACAGTGGCGTGACATGACCAGAAGACTTCAACACCAGTCTCCAGACTGACTAACAGAGGACAGTGGCGTGACATGACCAGAAGACTTCAACACCAGTCCTCGGACTGACTAACAGAGGACAGTGGCGTGACATGACCAGAAGACTTCAACACTAGTCTCCAGACTGACTAACAGAGGACAGTGGCGTGACATGACCAGAAGACTTCAACACCAGTCCTCAGACTGACTAACAGAGGACAGTGGCGTGACATGACCAGAAGACTTCAACACCAGTCCTCAGACTGACTAACAGAGGACAGTGGCGTGACATGACCAGAAGACTTTAACACCAGTCCTCGGACTGACTAACAGAGGACAGTGGCGTGACATGACCAGAAGACTTCAACACCAGTCTCCAGACTGACTAACAGAGGACAGTGGCGTGACATGACCAGAAGACTTCAACACCAGTCCTCAGACTGACTAACAGAGGACAGTGGCGTGACATGACCAGAAGACTTCAACACCAGTCCTCAGACTGACTAACAGAGGACAGTGGCGTGACATGATCAGAAGACTTCAACACCAGTCCTCGGACTGACTAACAGAGGACAGTGGTGGAACATGACCAGAAAACTTTAACTCCAGACTGACTAACAGAGGACAGTGGCATGACATGATCAGAAAACTTGAACACCAGTCCTCGGACTGACTAACAGAGGACAGTGGCGTGACATGACCAGAAGACTTCAACACCAGTCCTCAGACTGACTAACAGAGGACAGTGGCGTGACATGACCAGAAGACTTCAACACCAGTCCTCAGACTGACTAACAGAGGACAGTGGCGTGACATGACCAGAAGACTTCAACACCAGTCTCCAGACTGACTAACAGATGACAGATGATGATCTATATACACATATTGAGTTTTCATTGTATTGGAGAACTTATGAAAATCAAAGGAAGTTAATACAAGTCATTAACTCCAGTGTAACGTTTGTTTTTATGTTTGTCCCTGAAACATGGAGAAGAACAAAGGCGATGATGGAAACGGGAAAGATTTACATAAGTGAGTTCCTACACATAATATAGGTATTGAAAAAGTATGATACGATCACTAAAGTTTAACTGTTGAACAGACCCAAGCAGATGTCAGTGAAACATGACATGAGGAAAAGTGTCTGTCATTTATATGACACATTAATTAAGCCAGCAGATAGCATTACAAGGCAGTCTCTGTTCTAGAATTCACAGGGCAAGAGAAGTAAAGGCAGACCAAAACACATACGGAGATGAGAGCTAGAGACAAACATAAACGATACATGTGAAGACGCTGGCCGAGCTGGAACGATGTCTCAGGACTGAAAGACTTGGCGTGTATTTGCAGAATACCCATGCTGCACCTGGAGCTGAATAGTTTTGATTGACAACTTTGTTTACCTCAGAAGCACACTGTAGATATCTGTGATTATTGAGGAGCTAGCAAATAAAGTCCAGGCACAACTGTTGGTTCAATGTGCTCAATAGTGTGGGAAATTTTATTCTCTAGTGGTTAAGTGGTACGGCTCACAACCGAAAGGTCCTGGGTTCGATCCCCATCACAGCACCGGCCGTTACCCCTGGGAAGCAAACCCTTAGAAAATGCAGGATGAAGCAGACCCTTACATAAAATGCATGCTGAAGTCGGATGCACTGGGCCGACAGGCGCAAAATAAAAACCACAGTGCAACACACACCGCCTTGGGGATTAGAGAAATAAGGCGAACGCAAAAACAAACAAAAAATTAAAGTAGCTGTCTTCTTTTTGGAAGTAGCGGTGTTGTTCAGTTAATTTTCACCTGAAGTTAAATTAAATTATAGTCTTAGCCTTATTGTATGTGATTCTCAGGTCTCTTTATTGGGATGCTCTTCTACACTGCTTGTCTGTCTGCAGTTTCATTGCTTTCAATATTGCAGAGGGATGGGATCCACTGTATGACCAACCTTGGGTGTTCTGCTGAGAGCTGTCAGGGAGAACATACATTGCCCGAGATCTTCATCTTTGTGTTGTTTTAGCGCTGCTAATCCTGACGCGGCATCAGTCAGGAAAATATGTTTTTTTGGTAGATATCTTTATCTTGGATTACACGATCATCTGCGACCTTCAGTGTCTCTGCTTCTGCACGGAAGTTATTGGAATATGTTCCCGTTGTTAATACTCGAGTTTTTTCTTCTCAATTCCTTAGTCTATAATAGTCCCCTCCACCTCAATTGGACGTGGCTTTGTTAGACGAGCCATCTGTATATACGTGTATCCATGTTTATGGCTAATTTTCTTTTTAAAATCTGACGGAGTTCCTTATTTCCCTATTCCCTCTATAGCTTATACTATCTCGGTGAACTTGGCTTTTTTACGTGGGGGAATTTGGAATGTTTATTTTAAATTTCTAGCCACTGCCTGACATGATTTGGTCTGCTCATGCAAATTATTTTGTTTTTTATATAATGTAGTTTCTCTTTAATCTCCCTCTTCCGATACAATTTATACTCACTTACTTGCTTAGTCGCTTCTCTTCTACCGTGAGGTGTAGTGGTTTGCCAGAGAAAACGCCGTACTGTTCTATCCGCAGTCTTTCTCCTGGCATCTTTCCAATCTCGCCCTCGGTTACTTAGGGACTCTCGTACGTTGTCTTCCCAACGTACTTTGGGACTTCCTGGCGGTCTGCGTTCTCGACTTTTTGCCTCTTATGACCGCTTTGGTATCCGATCGTCTTTCATTCAACAGAAATGGCCAAACCCCTGTAATTGGGACTGCTCCACTTGTCTCTGCAGGGGTTGAATTTCGAGATTGCTACGTATTATCTGGTTACGGATTTTGTCCCTTTGTGTTACCTGAACCACCTTTTATAGGTACCTCATTTCAGAAGTTTGTGTTGCCTTTCTTGAGCTGTAATCATTGCCCATGACTCGCATCTATATGTCATGACAGTCACATAGGTCGAGCGGTATACATCAATCTTTGTTTTCCTGCTTATTTCTCTTTTGTTGAGAAATCCTATATTTATTGCCTACAAGCTGCTGCCCTCATGCAGTTAACTCCTCTTTGATTCCTCCCATGCTGTCTATTACCACTCCTAAATATTTCAAGTTGCTGACCTGCTCCAGTGGTTGTGTTCTCAGTGTTACCTGATGTCTCTTATCATCTCTGGCGATCACCATGGTTTTTGTTTTGGAGTTGCTGATGTGCATTCCACTCTTCTTCAACTTTTCTGCCCAGATCTGCAGATCTGGAGATGTACCTCGGATATCCTGATCATGGCCACGTATGTCATCTACAAATGCTAGTTCTGATATGTAACTTGGTGTCATCTTCCAGTACCCTACTTTATACTTTTTTGTCCGTTGATTGCAGGTTTTGATGACTTCATCCATGAGGAGTATGAAAAGGTACGTTGATAGAATGTCACCCTGTCTTACTCCACTTACCAAATAGTGGTCTTGAACTCTCCTGACTTTTGATTTGATGTCCGCACATAATTTCTGTATGTTTTATAGAAACTCTGTATGACACAGATCAAGATCAGAGGCTCTTGGATACTCTTCCTTGTCAGGCACTCCCAGAGTTTGTCCCAAGGGACTTTATCGAATACCTTCTCCAGATCCAAAAAGCAGAGATGCGTCTCCGTATCATACTCCAGAGCCTTTTTGCTCAGCTGTCTGAGTGTAAAGATAAAGTCTTGGGTACTTCTGTATGCTCGAAACCCACGTTGACTCTCGTCTATATTTGACGCTGCTCGACCTTTTAATTGCCGTTCTAGAATTACAGAGTAGACATTCCCGGGGATACTGAGAAGGGAAATACATCTATGATTTTCAAATTGTCGATTGTCACCCTTTTTAAATATTGGTATTATTATGGCAACCTTCAAATATCTTGGTATATTCCTGTGGCGTCAAGCTGCCTTGAGAATCTTCATGACTAGAATCTCTCCTGCCGTTCCCATGTGTTATACCATCATGTCCTGCTGCTTTACCAACCTTAATTTTCTCCAATGCTACCTATTATCGTTCGCTTTCATGGCTCCATCTTCTGAGATTTGGACTGTTACTTCCAGAGCTTGATTTTTCTCCACTCCAAGGAGATCGAGAAATATTCTTTCCATCTGTTCATTACCTCTCCTGGGACGATCAACAGCACACCTTGTTTATCTTTAACAAATTTCAGGGGGCATTCCTTTTCCTTCCCCATGTTCTTTAGTGTCCTGTAGAACAGTTTCTGGTTTTCTCCAGCATTATTTTCCAGTTTCTCACCAAATTCCTCCCAGGATTTTTATTTGGCCTTGAGCACCGTCTTCTTTGCTTCTCTATTAAAATTTACATGTTCTTTATATTTCTTTATTTTGTTCTTCTGCTTTCCTAGCCTCCAGGTATTGCTTCCATACCTTTTTCTTTTCTTGTATTATTCTTTTCACTTCTTCTGTCCACCATGGTGTACTCTTTGTTTTCCACCCTTCTCTAGTTTGACTGCATGCCTCTACTGCAGCCTCTTGGAGGATGCCTTTGAATTTGACCGAGAGCATTTCCCTACCTTCTTCAGATTCCTCTATCCTTCCTATTGCCGTAATTATGAGCCCTTGGTATCTCCTCTTAGCATCTGATTCTCTTAGTTTGTAAGTCTTAATTTTATTTTCTCCTTGTGTGTTATTATTTTTCTTGCTTGTTGATGGGTGTTGCCTGGCTGAATAACTTTTTTCGATTTCTCTCTTTATTTTAACTAGGTAGTGGTCGCTTCCTATCTCTGGTCCTCTGAACACTCTGGCATCCTTTACATGCTTGAAATCAGTTTTCCTCACTATCGCATAGTTACTTATGGATCTTTCATTTCTTGCCGGCTCGCATCTTGTGTAGGTATGGATTCGCTTGTGTGGAAACCTTGTATTTGTAATAATAGGGTTTTGTTCTTTGCAGAATCTTAGCAGTTGTTTTCCATTGTCATTTAAGACATCTTCCCCATATCCATCAATCACTCCATCCTATCTAGAATAGTCTCCAACTCTTGCGTTGAAGTCTCCAAGGAGAAGTATTTCATTATGGCAATCGTCAATGGTCCTTTGAAGGAGCTCATAAAATTCATCTTTTATGTTCTCATCTTCGTTTGGTGCATACACAGTGAGGAGATGAATGTAGACTTAACACCATCAGTCGTTCTGAAATGAACTTCCATTTTTTAAATGTTTTCTGTTTTATTACTGTCCACTATACACCGCACCCCTGAACTGGCTCTTTCAGTCACGGGAACTCCGCTGCAGAGTAAAATGTTGTCATCATAGTCCGGAACGCGCTGTCCCTTTTTATGTGTTTTTGTAAGTGTCTGGACTGTCAATTTGGCTCCCTTCATCCCGTCTATTATTTCATTTTCATTCCAGTTTAGGCTTCTCGTATTCCATGTTCAGTAAGTTATGGTCCTTATTTCTCACATGTCTGTCGCCGTTAAGATCAGTCTGGTTTTCTCTATGATGTGTCTCGTAATCATTTATTAAGACACACATGTGATTCGCCTGTTGTGTCTTTGCATGGTAGAGGGGATGCATCCTTACAGCCTCCATGTCCGCCGATTTGTTTTTGTCCACGGCTGCCTATTTCATATTTGCAGCTAACCTCCAAGTTAGGAGGCCTTTCAGCAGAATATCATGGACGGGGGAAAAAAGACAAATATACACATTCTGCAAAAGAGTACTGATTTATCAATTCCATTTTGGCCAGAACATTAAAATACTTTGGTCACATCAAGAGAGACAGTGGTCTTGAGAAAACAGTGATGGAAAATGTAGAGCCAGGCAAAAGGCAGTGGTAAGCCGAGATGACGATGGCACAAAGATATCCATAAATTCCTGGATATGACTGTGGCGGAGGCTAGAGCTTTGGCAAGGGAAAGAGTTTTTTTAAGACAGGCTGTGATGGGAACGACGTTCTATAAAGGACATGTTACGTGATGAAATAAGATAGTGAGGTAAGACACTAGGAGAGACACATCTGCCAACAAACAACTGCTGTCTTGCAGGGGACCTTAGTATAGTCATAGCTATGGAAGAAGCTGCTAAGAAATATGCTGGCACGAAATCGCCTGTATGCGACGGGAATGTGGAAGAAATCCTGCTTTCGTGAATATCACTGTCTAATAAATCAAGCCTGCAGGAAAGGGAGACAGCTAAATTGAAAGGTTCAGCCGCATCCGCAGGGGACACGGAAAATGTGCTACACAATGTAGACATCGGGACATAACATAATGTAATGTTTGTTCACCGTGCCAGATATTGAGCCTTCGCGATGCATTCACTTTACCGCATGCAATGGAAGGATAACCAAATACATACAATTGTACGCACACGTTCCAATCTTCAGGAAAACACATGCTGTACACATTGATACGAGAGAGACAACTGTTCTAGTGAGTAAATAGGTCAATAAAATTACCACAAATATTTCCGAAATTCTCTGAAATGGAAGTTTACTGACAAATGCCATTTCTTCTTCGTACGTTGTCAAACGTCAACTTGTATTTTTTTCGAAAAAAGCAGAGGTCATCCTGAGGCTGTCGACACTGCCATAGAGCTTGTCTAGTGTTGCCACTGGTGATGGCCACACGTGCTTTCTAAATGCCATTTAAATATGGAAAAATAAAACTGACAATTTGAATCTAAAATGTCAGAAAATTGAATGGGTTAAGAAGGCTGGACAATTTAATCTCAGAGACGAGTGATACGAACTATATTGGACGCGGTAGAGGCCGGATACGACAAGAGATAAGAACAATGTGCATTTATACATTCTGGAGGAGTAACTGAAGAATTGCATGCACGGATATTAATACACAAAAAACACCTCGCAAAGTATGTTGTTTTTGGTGTTTAATGCCCAGAATGGGTAAGTTTGCTCTTTTGTCAGCCGTGAAAAGTGCTTTAAGTGGCAGATTGTAGTAGCTTCCCTCACATCCTGAGCGCGCGGATGAAGGTGGGCCGTGGTCACCCATGTGGTTATGCTATGTGGACGCTCACTACTACGGTGATCACTACGATCCACATCTCGTCAGCCAGACTGCCTTGAAAATATCATGTTATCAGGGAACGCTATATGGAAGTGAGATAGTAATCTTGGTCAGTATATTGTGGCTGTCCATGATGCGATGTCCTGGTCATTATGTTGTGCCCGACCGGGCAAACGTTTTAGTTCCCCTCGAACAAATATGTGTATGACAAATACACACACAATAATCAAAGGATCAGAAGTTGGTTGTTAAACTTTTTGAGATTACCATTTTATATATGTGTATGCACTAACTCAGGACGAGTTTCAAGGAGATTAGATCTCTGACTGGAGAATTCCGGGCATCTCTACAGGCAATAAATGAAAGAAACGAGGCAACTGGCAGAAAGCTAAGACATTCTAGAAAGATGGGTGGAATACTGCAGAGAGATGTACGAGTACAACACAAAAACGAAGACATGTCAACAAACAATGAAGAGGAAAAACCAGAACCCACATTGAGTGAAGTTCGAGCAGCGATTAGGGCGCTGAAAAAATGGAAAACCCCAGGCTTCGATGATATAACCGCTGAACTGATACAAGCGGGGGAAGAGGCAAGTATCTGCATATACCATGCAGGCTGTAATAAGATCTGGGGCCACACAGAAAGGCCCAAAGCCTGGACACGATTTGTGTACATCCCCATACATAAGAAAGGGAATCTAAAGTTATGTACAAACTATCGCACTTTCGCCTTGATGGGCCACGCCAGCAAGATCTTATTGCGTATCATCATGAATAGAATAGAAAGAAAGTTGGACTATGAAATAAACGAAACGCAAGCAGGGTTCAGACCAGGAAGAGCCACGAGAGACCATATCTTCAACATGAAAAACATCATCGAGAAAAGCAGAGAATTCAGAACGGACCTGTATGCTTGTTTTATAGACTACACCAAAGCCTTTGACTGCGTAAAACATCAGCAAATGTAGAACATTATGAAAGATATAGGCTTTCCAACACATCTGGTTCAACGCATAGAAAGATGACCTGATCATCATCAAACAACAGTTCAGTAAAAGATGACCTGATCATCATCAAACAACAGTTCAGTAAAAGATGACCTGATCATCATCAAACAACAGTTCAGTAAAAGATGACCTGATCATCATCAAACAACAGTTCATGAGGGTTAGCAAACTGCGCAATTTTATCCATGTAAGTTAAGAAAACAAGTGGAGAAAGCACACACCCTGTCGTATACAACGCAGTACTAGAAACCAATGTGTCATACATTTATTCGTTCGTACTGCACCTTCACATTTTACGTCAATTACACGAATGCCACCCAGTAGTTGACCCTCCACACCACATTCCTCAATTATCTCCAATAGCCTCCCTCGGTTTATCCGGTCCAATGCCTTTTATTGATCAATGAAGGCCACATGGAGTTTCTTATTGTATTCTATGGTTTTTTGTTTCATTTAACTGTCTTTTATTGTTATAGCAAAATGCCTCTCGGACATCAGAGATTATTCAAACCACGGCTGAAGAAAATGCTTGCTTGTGTACAGAGGGCACTGGGCTGTCAAAAGCTACCAGCTCAGAGCTATGGAGATTTCATAATTATCATTGTCATCATCATCATGAGCCAATTCAGAGTTGGCTACAATGTTACAAACAACATCTCCATGAAAATATCAAGTTTTCATCAGTAGCACATCGCAACTCAAATGGGAATAAAT
Source organism: Ariolimax columbianus (assembly GCA_036924085.1). Classification (NCBI taxonomy): domain Eukaryota; kingdom Metazoa; phylum Mollusca; class Gastropoda; order Stylommatophora; family Arionidae; genus Ariolimax; species Ariolimax columbianus. Next base: position 92,162,315 of record JAVGWX010000003.1, read on the forward strand.
AACTGATGAGGTCTTTAATGTAAACTACGATATCAAGGCACATGATGTGATTGATAAATAAATTCATATTACAGAAAGTCGGTAGTGGTAGAAAACTCATTTAACTTCAAACTTTCTGTATTCAACTTCCGCTACCGACACGAACAAGTCTACCCAGATGTGAAGTAGTTCATTTGTAAACCGGTACTTGTCTATACCGTTAGGGAAGGAAAGGCGGCGGGGAGGAAAACTGGCCACCCTACCTCATGCAACATGTAGCTTAGAACAATGAATTATATAACACTTTATGTTTACGGCAATGTTTTATATGCGACTGTATCTAGTGATAACTAGTGCAACGATATGCAGTGAGAAGTGATGGAGAGAGTGACAAAGCTTTTGAGGTGAAAACGAAAGTGAAGTACGGATGTCCCGTGTCAACCATTCTTTTCCTGTCACTGACTGGCTGATGCAATAGACCAGGGATGAAACCCCAAGAGGAATAAGATGGGCCTTATTGTCTTCCATGGAAGATCCAGAATACGCAGATGCCACTACATTATTGACACAATCCTATTAACACATTACAACAAATGTAAAGATTGAGTGTGTGGAGTCAGTCAAGAAGATTGACTGAACATTTATTTTTTTTAAAAAGAGAAGTCTTAGTTTTAGTCTTAGTCAACTGTAGTTCACCGACCCTGATGCAAGCAGTCAGCTATGAGTTCTTGGCCGCTGTTAGCTCATTCACTGCTGCATCTTCACCAACACATGTTCTTCTTACCAGAGGCACTACACCTCAGGCTCGCGTCTACGGGGGATCGCAGTCTCAATCAACACCTCATTGGCCAGGCTGCTGAAACACTGCCTATTTCAAGGTACATGGCATGGGCTTGAGATGTAGTCTTGGTCAGTATGTTGCACAAGTCAATGAGCTGACTGCAGCCAGCGACTCATAGCTGGCTTCTTGTAGCAGGGTCAGCGAATTACAGCCAAACAAAACCCTATTCCGCCTCCAAGCGGCGGCGCTGGAGACAGGCTGCACTAGTGTAGTCTTGACTAAGAGAATAAGGGTTGCAGTGAGAAGGCAAATCTGGACCCGAAGAAAGCTAGATCAAATCGAATGTGTTGGGCCAAAAGGTGAGGATATCGCAGTCTCGCAAACTATGATTGTCCCACTTGACAGAACAAGTATCCAGTTGAATCCGGTTGATGTGGTTTCAGTGCGAATTCCACGGATGATGATGTCATTATCTACACAGATGGATCCGTCATCTACACAGATTTATCCGTCATTCGTAGGTTGAGAAGCGCATGGGCCTTCATGGCTCAGAGGGGTGGGAGAACGATCAAGGAGGAGTGTGGGGCTTTTGCGGTGGCCACAATCTGTCTGGCTATGGAGGTCACGGCTGGTACGTAGACGATGGTCTGGATTGAATCAATGAATGGCACACATGTGTGCATCTTCAGTGATTCGATGAGGATGCACAGGAAGATAGAATCAGGTTGCGCGCGGTGCCAGTGGTTGGAGTCGGTAGGGCGGTCAAGATTACAGAGAGTCACCTTCATATTCGTTCCGGGATATGCATGTGTCGAAGAAAACGAGAGAGCTGATAGGTTGGCGAGAGAGCTGATAGGTTGGCGAGAGGGCTGGTAGGTTGGCGAGAGAGCTGATAGGTTGGCGAGGGGGCTGGTAGGTTGGTGAGAGAGCTGATAGGTTGGCGAGAGGGCTGGTAGGTTTGCGAGAGAGCTAATAGGTTGGCGAGAGGGCTGATAGGTTGGCCAGAGAGCTGATAGGTTGGCCAGAGAGCTGATAGGTTGGCCAGAGAGCTGATAGGTTGGCCAGAGAGCTGATAGGTTGGCGTGAGAGCTGATAGGTTGGCGAGAGAGCTGATAGGTTGGCGAGAGAGCTGATAGGTTGGCCAGAGAGCTGATAGGTTGGCCAGAGAGCTGATAGGTTGTCCAGAGAGCTGATAGGTTGGCCAGAGAGCTGATAGGTTGGCCAGAGAGCTGATAGGTTGGCCAGAGAGCTGATAGGTTGGCAAGTACAGCTGTAGTGGTGAACGGGAGATCAATGGACCGAGCCGATATCCTAAACGCCGTTATGGAAATCAGCTGGAAGATTCGGAAGTTGATCCAGACTCTACATCCTTTGCGCGACTGATTGAATTGGGTGTGAAACGAGGGGCAGCGGGGAAGGAACACCCCACAGGGATACAAAGATGTCTGGTTAACCAGCACAGGACCGGAACGTTCAGTCATGACGTGCTGGCAGAGATACCCGAGGATGAGGATCTGAGCTCGTATGGACTTTTCCTGAGTGCAATGAAGATGATCCGAAGACTAACAAACAAATCGCCATTGTTTCTCTTAATTGTACAGGATGAAAATCGGAACTCTCTACAATCAACGTTCTTTTCATGACGAATGCAGAAGTAGTATGTTGCATTTGACCTTTATAGGTCCAAAAGATTTAATTAACTAATGATTTAATCTCTTCTGTAGGTCTTCAGGTAAAAGTGTTAAGATCTGAGATGCTGGCACAAGACAGTGTATCCACACTTTCTATGACCTCTCTGGTCAGGTAAGGAACTCTTCTATCTCATTCTTATCCTTTACCGCTCTAAATTCAAAATTACGCATCGTTCCCTGTGGCGGCATTATTTTTCATGACGACATGTCGTTAAACTATGGTTGCTACTTTGAGAGCCTATAACATTTTTATTTGACGTTATATTGAGATGATTTGTTTGTGAGTAGAGAAATAAATGAATAAAGAATTGGATGGTGTTTTTGTTGCGTGTGTTAGTTTCTGAGATTCAAAAAGATGAATGTGATAGTGTTGAAAAACAGCACAGACATATGGACTCACCTGCTTTCTGCGTCCCTTGCTAAAAAGAAGGAAAAGAAATTCAGCCGAAAGTACATTTTCAATGTTTATCTAATGGCCGTGGTTTCACACCAAATTCTCAGTATTCACTATGAATGTAATTATTGTATCTACATAATCAGTTGCAAAACTTGACTTTCCCATTCTCAACAATGGATGAATCTTCAAATCCAAGCGAAAATCAGAAGAAATTCATTGTAAAAGTCTAAAAAGAAATGTTAAAATCGCCATTGTTTCTCTTAATTGTACAGGATGAAAATCGGAACTCTCTACAATCAAATGTCCAGTATGTTCAGCCGTTTCTATGACATTAACCCGGTAGTTTAAATACGATTTCGCAATGACCGAAGAGCTGGCGCCGTGCAACGTCAGTGGAACGGAGCCAAATCGTCGTATTCGCACGCCGTTAGAACGGAAAAGGTTAAGAGAGTTGTTTTTCATCCCATATGTACATGGCTAGCTCTAAGACATCGTCTATTGCTCAGGTAGACTTCATCATCTGTTGCTCAGGTAGACTTCACCTTCTGTTACTCAGATAGTCTTCATCTTCTGTTACTCAGGTAGACATCATCATCTGTTGCTCAGGTAGACTTCACCGTCTGTTACTCAGATAGTCTTCATCTTCTGTTACTCAGGTAGACATCATCATCTGTTGCTCAAGTAGACATCATCATCTGTTGCTCAAGTAGACATCAGCTGTTGCTCAGGTAGACATCATCCTCTGTTGCTCATGTATACAACATCATCTGTTGCTCAGTTAGACTTCATCATCTGTTGCTCAAGTAGACCATATCATCTGTTGCTCAAGTAGAGATCATCATCTGTTGCTCAGCTAGACATCATCATCTGTTGCTCAGGTAGACATCATCATCTGTTGCTCAGCTAGACATCATCATATGTTGCTCATGTAGACGTGATCATCTGTTGCTCAATTAGAAAAGTTAATCACAATGTCAGTCGCTTCTTACCATATGTTTCAGTGGTCCTTATCGTGTTCCTATCACATACATAGTCCTTCAGCGAACTTATCGAACAGCTTCAACAGACAGTTATAACAAAACAAAACAGAATACTAACTAACAGACTGCAGGAAGGACACGGGAGAATCGCGTTACAGCCACATCAGTCAAGCATGAATGCCTGGTTTAGGCTTGCCGTGTATGTTTGACAAGGTGAAAGGTCAATGGGTGGGGTGTTGTGTGCTGTTTAATTGTGGTGGACAGTGGCTCTCATCCTGAGGTCCATAAGATGTCCTGGTTCGATCCGAGGAGTATCTTGTTGGTGTTTATGATGAGTCCTTTTGGAGTGTGTGAATGTTCCTTGGGGGGGGGGGGGGGTGTCCCTTGTGGGAATACACAAAGTGTCCTTTTGGGGGACCTAACGCGGTTTCTTGTCAGGGATCCATGCACTGCCATGTTCGGGATCCATTAAGTGTCGCGATGGGGTCTGTGAAGTTTCCTTTTTGGATCCGTAAAGTGTTCTGTTGGGGTCCACGAACCACACCTTTAAATTGTAACTATTTTTACTTTCATTTTTTCAATGTTCGGATCTCTGACACACAAGATAGACAATACTTCTAATGATAGCAGTGATGTGTGAAAACCCTACACTGTGCATGAAGAAATCCTCTCTTACACAACAGAAATGAACTTTGTTCTGTTGAAGAAGACAACATTGGGGGGGGGGGGGGGGGGGGGCATACATTTAACAATGAAGATGACATTTTCTGTAATGGTGTTGTTGAGCGTGTGATTTCATACTTTATCGTGGATGTCTCCAAAATGGTTGAAAAGAAGTTGGTGTCTTTTATTACGACTTACAATCTGGCAAAGAGTCTACATTACTCTACTGTTTTGGGACATTATGGATGCCGCCAGACCACGGATTTGACTGGAATTCACTTGTGTTCACGGAAACATGGTGTTGTTTTCCGTCTGGACTTGTTATTTCGTTCTTTTTTTTGTGATTTCTTCCATCCGTTTATCCTGGTCTAGACGCCGGCTGAATGGCACTACGCTTATACCTGTGTCGTATTTCACGGGTTAGTTCTGCCGCTTCACCTTCACGAATTTGGCGTGTGGGAATTTTAGATGCTACTATGATGAGCTGAATACAGCTGGGGAGAGATGCCTAACTCACTCACACGCTGAGTGCTGTCCATACGACCTCTTGTGGTTATCGAAAAGGCACGACAAACTGCGTTAGATGCCATCCCACCTTTCTACCCTGCGGGTTAAATGTTTACGGAAAGGCTTCGGTGGTAACCCTGAGGCAAAATCTGCATCCTATGCTATCTCCAGTCGTCTCGATGAATGTCTTGCCACTGGCAAAAGGTAGCTTACGCTCTGTGAGTGAGGTTGACAAAAGGCGCAGTTTCTTCCTCACTTTAATCCAAATCACCGCGCAAGTCACCCATTTTAGCGGACACAGCAAGAGATACGACTGTCCACACGGCTGAACAAAGAGAGTGGTCTTCATCACTTGTGATGGACAACTATTACCTGTGTGAGACAATGTTCTCAGCTCATGTGCTTCCAGTACCCGAATGGGGAGCATATGATGACTACATTGTTGTCTGCCATGCATGTCATAAGTGATGAGTAAGGGGATTATAGAATATGGCTGGCAGTAGGAACTATAAGCCACAAGAAAAAAGAAAAGAAGAACCTTACACCCCAGGGCAGAAGTAGATTGACCGAGTAAGTAAAACGATGTTATCAGCTCTTGTACATAGATATATTGAACATTCAGAAACAGACGTAGTGTAGAGGTCTGATCTGCACCTCATATTGTTGGTTCTGAGATTTGAAAGTTGACTGCTGAAAAACGTCACTAACAATAGTTCAATGTTGAATTACACAGACCATCTTATTCTTCTACTGATTCCCAGGAAAGTCATATCATTCACTTTTTATGTATTGGATATTCTTTGTACGATTTTCTTTAAAACGCTGTAGAAAACTCTAATCTCGGCTGGTTTTTAATATGCGTGAAGTGTGTCGTGTGCACATATATGAGATGTGACGTAGTCTACTGTAGATCCGTTACGCGTCATATTTATTTGCTCCAAAGTGGCACACTCCAAATGTGATAGTGGAGCAACCTCGTCTCTATAACATTTGTTCGCTATCAGAATCTAAACAAAGACATTTCTCTACCTTCTTTTCATCAGGCCGGTTGCTTTGCCAAATATATTCGTCTTCAGCGTGTAGTTTGTTTCTCTAGTTTCTGTCTCCAACCTGCATAAAAGGCAGAAGTATTTTATTTTTATATCTGAAGCATCTCTTCTGGGAAAGTGATTTCAATGGACTGTGAAGCTATGCCAAGATGAGTCAACTAGAGTCAGGGGTAGACGCATTGTTAAAAGTGCATAACACATGCTCACAGTGTGGCAGTCGTCTTATTCTAGTTTCTATTACACATAGTCTCACATAAAACCACTCGACTAAAACATACTAATTAATACAACCAACGTTGAATAATAATACGGTATATCATCGTTAATGCATTTTAGTAAATATGAAATTGGTGACGTAGAATACTGTAAATGTATGTTTGGGTTTTTGTTTTTTTTGTGGTTTTTTCATGGGCGTTGGAGGTGGGGTGGGGTTGGAGGGAGTAGTGATTTCGTGCAAATGGTTCGTAGTTTAATTATCAATGTCTTCCAGGATTGTCAAATCTCGAAAAGGTTGAGATCCAACTCTGTATTGTGATTTGTAGCAGCCATGTCAAAAGAGCAGTGACGCCATAACACATCTCGGCTCTAGGTGACGTTTCACGCGATTATTTATATTGTATAGCGCATCCCTTGTAGGGAGTGGGAAGGGAGCCTTTAATATACAAACATACACAGTCCCAAACATTCACTTCTTTATTAAAACACTGCATTTCCCTACAGCAAAAATGAGTTGGTTACGCTTCTATCACATCATAATTGTGGCAGTGTATCTGGGTCGTTATTTATAAAGTTTGTAGGAACCACAGTTATGTTGCATTAGCAAGTGTTGGATATCCCTTATTTCCTAGAGAGCTTTACACATTCACACACACGAATATGAGTGTGTACATTATATGTTTAAAACAGTTAGGTATGAATATCTACCAGGATTCACATCTGGTGCACGTTAATTATGGCATTGATTCAATAAACCAGATGTGTATAACTTTGACAGTGAAATGTATTTTCAAAACCTGAAACGTAAGAATGTGTACTAAAGGTGTTTGTTTACTTTCACAAATACTTAACTTAACTTAACGTCTTTATACTGGTTTAGAAAACCCTGCAGAGTCTGTATACAACCAGTTCCATTTACATCACTTTGCCCTAGAAGCTGTACGTATCCAATCTATTCTTAAATGCATTAACCGTCCCAGCCTCCACTACCTCCCCTGGCAATGCATTCCAAGCATTCACAACGCTCTGGCTAAAAAAAATACTTCCTAATATCTAATCTGGACCTCTCCTTAGTCAACTTGTAGCTGTGCCCTCTTGTTCTTGTTGGTGGTTGTATTTTAAAAAACGTGTTATAGTCAAACTTATCCATTCCTCTGATCATCTTATGCACCTGTATTAAGTCACCACGAATTCTTCTCTCTTCGAGACACTGTAAGCCGGTTTTTATAAATCTTTTTTCATAACTGTAATTCTGGAATCCCACTATCAGCTTTGTCGCTTTTTTTTGTATTCTTTCCAGCATGTTTATATCCCCTCTCTGATAAGGACTCCACACCTGTACACAGTACTCCAATCTAGGTCTAACTAATGCTTTATACAGTTTGACTATCACTTCCCTGCTCCTATGTTTAATATTTCTTTTTATCATCCCTAACATTGCATTTGCCTTTTTGACTGCTACCTGAACTTGCTCCCTCACCGTACATGTATGATCTATTATAACCCATGTCCCTTTCTTTATCTATCTTTCTAATATTGTTCTCTCCCATTTTGTAATTATGTTCCATATTGGATCTACCCATGTTCATGACTGTACATTTATCTACATTAAACTCCATTTGCCAGATTACATACCATTCTCGAATTTTATCTATATCCGACCTCAATATATCCACTTCTACTTTAGATGAGACACTACTGCGTAGTTTTGTGTCATCAGCAAATTTTGCAATAATGGATTCCATACCTATGTCCAAAACATATATATATATATATCAAGCATAAAATTGGTCCCAACACCGAGCCCTGTGGCACTCCACTTTTCACTTCACACCACTTAGAGTACTCCTTATTTATACCCACCCTTTGCCTTCTTCCCGTTAACCAATTTTCAATCCATTTGGAAACTTCCCCACCTATTCCATGTGATTTTAATTTTCGAAATAATCTTTGATGAGGTACTCTATCAAAGGCTTTGCAAAATCCAGATAAATAACGTCTACTGGCTCCCCTTTATCTGTGATTTTGGTAACCTCCTCCATGAATTCTAATAGATTTGTTAAGCATGTTCTCCCTCTAGTAAACCCATGCTGACTATTTCTAATTAGATTAAATTTGTCTAAATGCATTACAATGTTTTCTTTGATTATTGACTCAAAGAATTTACAGACTATGCTCGTTAAGCTCACAGGTCTATAGTTTGCTGAATCTGATTTTTTGGCTTTTTTGAGTAATGGGATCACTCCCGCATCTTTCCAATCCCGTGGAACAATCCCTTGTGCAAGTGATTGAGAACATAATATAGCCAATGGTTTTGCTAATTGGTCTCTAATTTCAAACAGCAATATTGGATGAATACCATCTTGACCTGGACATTTATCCACTTTCAACCCCTCCAATTTTTTAAAAACCATTTCCTCTGTAATACAGATTGATCCTAATCCTGCTGTATCCATGTCTCTTTGAAAAAATATCTACAGGCTCTGGGATCTTGGAGCAGTCCTCTTTTGTGTAGACTGTGCCAAAGTACTGATTGAGTAGATTTGCTGCCTCCCTATTCTCACTTATTATTTACCCTGTACTGTCTATGAGAGGGCCCACTTTGTCCTTCGATCTCTGTTTATTTCTAACATAAGAGAAGAAGCTTTTACTATCAGTCTTGATCCTCTGAGCAAGTTTATTTTGGAATACTATTCCAGCTGTTTTATTTACTTTCTGAGATATGTATTGCTTGTCCAAATATTTTAAATATGTTTCTTTTGATTTACCTGCCTCTATATATTTTTCCATGCTTTATTTTTAGCTCTTCTACATTTAACTACAAATAGGACAACATGAGACGTACAATGAAACAGAGAAATAAACAAACAGATACACACTGGCTTAAAGTGTTTCAAATGTCCTACTATGAAAATTAAATTCATTTTTATTTAGCCAGCACTAAGCAAGCAAGATTCCACAGTAGTGGTTTTGTTATAATGTCACCGTATCTGCTTGAAATAGTTCAGAGTAATGTTCAGACTTGCGTGGTATGATTATTGAGTTTAAAGATGATTAATTCAAGAAAAGTATAAAGAGATAGTTGACATACCTATTTTTACCTCCTACTATTGGCCAACACTGGAGCAATCCGATTTTAAGTCTTTATTAAACGTTAACCTTCAATATGTTTCATGTAAACAATGCAGCCATTGTAGGAAATTGAATAAATTTGTGCAAAGTGCTAAATTAAAACACATTTTTGTTATAAAATAGTTTGACACACACCCACACTCATACACACACACTCATATCCCCCCCCCCCCCTCATACACACACCCATATACACACACACACACACCCATACAACTATTACAGGATCAGGCAACACAAAGGCGGGTCCATATCCGCATACACCTTCATCCATCCATCACCTCAGCATACTCTTGCATACACATTCCTATCTGGACAAAGAACTTACTTTTTTCCATGAACAAAATTAGGAAACTGCTTTGGTTAAAGGTGTGTCCGTAGTAGAGAGATCTACTCAGACATGGCCATACTAAGTATCTGAACTCTGCCAATATTGTTAACAGTTTGTTTTGTGTGTCTCTATCTAGTATATGTACATTGGAGTGTGTGAAGCATTATGGCTCTAAACATGTCTTCAATTATTTTGGTAAATTTGTTAATTATTTGTCTAGTTTTACATAATGTTGTGCTAACTACTTTACAAAGATAAAATAAATGAATTCCTGTTTCTTGTATGTTTCTGTTGCACAGATGACATTTTTGTGTTCTAAGTCCTAGCTGGGTTTAAACGTTATATATTGTATCCATGAAATAACACAATTTGCACCTTATGTTTCAACGCAAAACGCCACTGAGCACAGAATATCCAAATAGCCAGTAATAGCTACAGGGCCTAGAAATGATCAGTGTTCGCATGTTGATTATTACCTCGTCACAAGGGCGATGTATTCATTACACAGAAGGGAGTTATCTAATTCTACTATCACAACAAAAAATATTTCATCAAAGCAAATGTTTACTTATGCAACTCTTCCCCTTCTCTCTCTCTTCTCACCTCACTCTGTTTCATTTGACTCTATCCTACAGTCACACTCTTGCACAACTTTCACACGCGCCCTCATGGTGAGGACCTTCCATTGCACTTTGGTTGGGCTAGCTTCTGAATGCGCACAAACCTAGCATAGGTACATACAGACGCACACATGCATCCAAGCACTGGTTTATGCGTCCTGATATCGCCCAAAGGACTAAGGTCTGGGGTGGAATGGACGCGCCTCCGCCAGTAGAAACTAGTGAGGCAAACGCTTAAGAAACATACACACAAACAAACTATTAGTAACTGCAGGGCCAAGCTAGTGTTTGTGTTTTGCAGCCACTCGTCTAGCCCGTTCCATGACTTCGACGCTTCCGTGTAGGTTCAATGTTCAGCTCAGTGTAAGGATGCTACCTTACACACGTAGATTGGGGTTAGTGCTGGTTCCTCCCCATATGTCATGTAAATAAGGCGGCCACGAGCAAGAGAAATTTTGTCAGGTGGAAAATTAATACCCTACATCCTATGTGCATGCTCGCAAAGTGTACAGCCATGTGGATCTGCTGTAGGGCCATAGAACACTCTTTCTAGGCTGCTATTAAATTACCCCTAGATTGAGGGGAGATGCCCAAGGCTGGTTTCTCTTGCGACTTTTTTTTTAAAAGAACATTCAGGAAAATATAACTCTTGTTGTCTTTAATTTTCTTTTCATTTATGTAGTTGCATCCCTTGATAAGTTTAATATAAAAATAAATATTTTAGCATACTTTGCTTTTAAACATGTAAACCTAAATAATGGCTCAAATTTCAATATCCAAAATGCATATTCATTTTTCCAACTTTTATATAATTTATGTATATTATGTAAGGATATGACAAACACATCATATCTTCTGCAGACCTCGCTTTGATCTTTTTTTTATCTACAACTAGCATCAAGAACTTACTAGAAAATAATGAATAAGCTCTTTGAACTAAATGTCAAAATGGTATAATTGTTCAATAAGATAAACTAAGAGATACAAATGTTGTTGGCTCCTAAGAGGCATAACAAGGAAACATAATTACAACATTATAAGGCCCCAGAACATGTATTGTTCACGAGAAGGCATGGGGTTCTCTCTTCAGTCGCGTCATGTTCGAGTCAATCAGTTCAGTTGTAAATTTGAACCTCATTTACTGCTTAGGAATGGCCTGACAGAGGGGAAAGGAAGTAGTTCTCAGAAACGCTGATGTCTCTAGCAATGAAGTATGTAGTACCTCATCCAAAACTGCAGTGTCTCTTTATTTTGATTATTTAGTGGACACACAAAGCGAGTCGACCAAGCTTATACTCCTACAATCGTCTCTTTGACATACATTTCAAATATAACCAATTGGTGTTTGTTGAGTCACTAGTCGTTACGGTTGGTGGTTTGTCAGGCAGTGCTGTTGTTCGTGAGCTTTGCTCGTTTGTGCCTTGATGTTGTCCCCTAACCAGCATTGGACAGCGAACATTAGAATGTCCTAAATGACCACATCAATTCTTGTTTTTCACGAATTAGCTTCTATTTTGGGCTAACTGTTAAAACATTTTTTTTTAAAGAAGAAGACTAAAGTAGAGCGAGAGGGAGGGGGAGGTGCGGTATGATGTACACTTATAAATGTTAATTGGTGCAGGGATTACATAACATGTCAAAAAATAAAGATGTCGAGAAAACATAAAGGTAATACAGCGACCATTCACTACAATCAAGGATGAAGTGTTAGGGGGTAGCCAGGACTAATACAGAAGAGAAAGAGAGAGAGAAAGAAAGAGAGGGAGTGAAAGAGAGAGATAAATTATGCTTTTTACCAGTTAAACAGAAGAGAGCAGGTCGTGGTCTTCAGACTCCGCCAGGCCACAACAGACTTAGGTACAGAAGAGAGCAGGTCGTGGTCTTCAGACTCCGCACAAGCCACAACAGACTAAGGTACAGAAGAGAGCAGGTCGTGGGCTTCAGACTCCGCACTAGCCACAACAGACTAAGGTACAGAAGAGAGCAGGTCGTGGTCTTCAGACTCCGCACAAGCCACAACAGACTAAGGTACAGAAGAGAGCAGGTCGTGGTCTTCAGACTCCGCACAAGCCACAACAGACTAAGGTACAGAAGAGAGCAGGTCGTGGTCTTCAGACTCCGCCAGGCCACAACAGACTTAGGTACAGAAGAGAGCAGGTCGTGGTCTTCAGACTCCGCCAGGCCACAACAGACTTAGGTACAGAAGAGAGCAGGTCGGGGTCTTCAGACTCCGCCAGGCCACAACAGACTTAGGTACTGAAGAAAGCAGGTCGTGGTCTTCAGACTCCGCACAGACCACAACAGACTTAAGTACAGAAGAGAGCAGGTCGTAGTCTTCAGACTCCGCACAGGCCACAACAGACTTAGGTACAGAAGAGAGCAGGTCGTGGTCTTCAGACTCCGCACAGGCCACAACAGACTTAGGTACAGAAGAGAGCAGGTCGTGGTCTTCAGACTCCGCACAGGCCACAACAGACTTAGGTACAGAAGAGAGCAGGTCGTGGTCTTCAGACTCTGCACCGGCCACAACAGACTTAGGTACAATAAATAACGTGTAGTGGTCTTCAGACTCTGCACAGGCCACAACGGACTTAGGTACAGAAGAGAGCAGGTCGTGGTCTTCAGACTCCGCACAGGCCACAACAGACTTAGGTACAGAAGATAGCAGGTCGTGGTCTTCAGACTCCGCACAGGCCACAACAGACTTAGGTACAGAAGAGAGCAGGTCGTGGTCTTCAGACTCCGCACAGGCCACAACAGACTTAGGTACAGAAGAGAGCAGGTCGTGGTCTTCAGACTCCGCACAGGCCACAACAGACTTAGGTACAGAAGAGAGCAGGTCGTGGTCTTCAGACTCCGCACAGGCCACAACAGACTTAGGTACAGAAGAGAGCAGGTCGTGGTCTTCAGACTCCGCACAGGCCACAACAGACTTAGGTACAGAAGAGAGCAGGTCGTGGTCTTCAGACTCTGCACCGGCCACAACAGACTTAGGTACAGAAAATAGCAGGTCGTGGTCTTCAGACTCTGCACAGGCCACAACAGACTTAGGTACAGAAGAGAGCAGGTCGTGGTCTTCAGACTCTGCACAGGCCACAACAGACTTAGGTACAGAAGAGAGCAGGTCGTGGTCTTCTGACTACGCACAGGCCACAACAGACTTAGGTACAGAAGAGAGCAGGTCGTGATCTTCAGACTCCGCCAGGCCACAACAGACTTAGGTACAGAAGAGAGCAGGTCGTGATCTTCAGACTCCGCCAGGCCACAACAGACTTAGGTACAGAAGAGAGCAGGTCGTGATCTTCAGACTCCGCCAGGCCACAACAGACATAGGTACAGAAGAGAGCAGGTCGTGATCTTCAGACTCCGTCAGGCCACAACGGACTTATGTACAGAAGAGAGCAGGTCGTGATCTTTAGACTCCGCCAGGCCACAACAGACTTAGGTACAGAAGAGAGCAGGTCGTGGTCTTCAGACTCTGCACAGGCCACACCAAACTTTTGTACAAAAGAGAGCAGGTCGCGGTCTTCAGACTCTGCACAGGCCACAACAGACTGAGGTACCATCTATTCAATAAACTAAAGATAGGTGCTACTGACGAATGCACCAGTGGTACAAGGAAAGTGACCCACGAGCATCTGCTGCAAAATTGCCTGACATACAAGGACTTGAGAAAGCACATGTGGCCATCACCAGTGTCAGCACTAGACAAGCTCTATGGCAGGGTCGACAGCCTCAGGATGACCGCTGCTTTCTTTGATCAAATCCAATCGACGTCTCACATTATTTGAAGAAGAAGAAGAAGAAGAACAAGAAGAAGAAGAAGAAGAAGAACAACAACAACAACAACAACAACACATATGTGACGTAAGCGACTTGTTTTTCTTCTGTCCTATTGCTCTTGCTTTCGGTATGGCGGAGAGGAGTTATGAGTACGCAACAAAGATGGCGAAGTAACTGGCTGCGGGTCCATATTGCTCTACTGTTTTGGTTCATTATGGATGCCGCCAGACCACGGATTTGCCTGGAATTCACACTAGTCGACGACTAATACTTGTGTTCACGGAAAAGTGGTGTTGTTTTCCGTTAGGACTGGTTAGTTCGTTGTTTTTTTTTGTGTGATTTCTTCTGAACTTCACGAAATTGGTGTGAGAAATTTAGACACTACTATAATTGACTGAACACAGCCGAGGAGAGATGCCATACTCATTCACACGCTGACTGATGTCCCTACGCCCTCTTGTGGTTATGGAAAAGGCACGACAAACAACGTTAGATGCCATCCCCCCTCCACTGCCCTGCGGGATACAAGTTTACGGAAAGGCATCGGGAGTAAACCCTGATGAAAAAATCTTCATCCTATGTTATCTCCAGTCGCCTCAATAAATATATTGCCACTGGTCAAAGGTAGCTGACATAGCAAGAGAATAGACTGTCTACGGGGCTGAACAAAGAGAGTGGTCTTCATCACTTGTGATGGACGAACATTATGAGTAGACTTTTGAACTGCGTCAGGTGGGAGACTTGTGCTGCCGACATTTTGAACTTTTGGAGTGTTTCTTTTGATCTCTTGTAGTCACCGTCGCAGCGATCGACTTTTTGCTTTTGTCCTGAAACCTATAATTAAAGTCCGTCTTTTAATTTATGAGCAAGTTCCGAAGCAATTTTCTACTAAGCTGCATGTCAGATCCAAATGATTTTTCGCATGCAGCCATATAATACCAATGACGCTAAAACACTGATATTATTTAGTCCATAGATGTTTAGATATTTGCATGTCGGTGAATTCTTTTGATCTTTAAGGACCATTGCTTAGAAATGACATAAAATTTAAGATTTCACAGTAAGCAGCTTCATTTCTCGTCCCATTTTGCTCGTAGCCGTATCTCCTTAATGTATCGATACATCAATTCTTCTTCTTCTTCTTCGTACGCAGTCAGACAGTCAGTAACCATTATTTTTTCGAAAAAAGCGGCGGTCATCCTGAGGCTGTCGCCACTGCCATAGAGCTTGTCTTGCAGTTCCACTGGTGATGGCCACATCTGCTCTCTCTGGTCCTCGTATGTCGGGCAGTTCTGCAGCAGATGTTCAGCGGTCATTTTACCAGTACCGCACGGGCATTCGTCGGTACCACCTATCTTCAATTTGTTGAATAGGTGGTACCTCAGTCTATTGTGGCCAGTGCGAAGTCTGAAGACAACGACCTGCTCTCTTCGGTTCAACTGGTAATAGGCATCGTTTTTGGTGTAACCAGTATGTTCGGTTTCCCATTTGGTCATGTATCTGGCTTTGATAAGCCGTTTTGACTCTTCGTACGTCATACTAGTATCTGTTTGTGGTAGTCTTGCACCTTCTTTTGCCAGTCTGTCTGCCTCCTCGTTGCCTTGGATGTTGCAGTGTGATGGGACCCACTGTACCACTACCCTTTTTGGTGCGGACTGCTGGCACAATTTGCAGAGTGCTGCTCTTAAGTCATTAAGCTCAGTGTTTTTCTGGCTTTTTAGCGCTGTGACTACGGCGAGAGCATCTGTCAGCAGGACTATATGGCTTTCATTTTCACTGTGTGTCACCATTTCTTCCACTGCTGCCCTCAGTGCCTCTGCCTCCGCTCTGAAATTGCTTGTGTACTTACCAGTAGCGAATGACAGTGTTATTTTTCTGCCATTTGGTAGGTTCAGGAATGCTCCTGCCCCTCCGTTCTGTGTATTGTTTGTTACAGAACCGTCGGTGTATGCATGGGTCCAGTCCATGCTTGGGTAGCTTTTCGATATGAAGCTTAGGGTAGTATCTCTCCTTTCTTTTTCAGTCTGGCAGTTTTTGTTTCCAATACCTGGTATATTTTCTACCACCTCTGGAAGCATATCCTGCCTCCAGGTAGGTTTTCGTACAGTAGTGATGGGTTTTGGTGTTGTTAGTGCGTTTATGGGATCTTCGTGCATCTTTGCTTTGGCTATTTCTGCAGAGTTTCTCCGCTTTAGTTTCCCATTTCCCAAATTGTTTAGTCTCTGGTGCATTGGATGGTCAGTCAGTCTTCGGAGTTTCTCTGACTTCAGCTGTGCTCTGCAGTCTCTTCTATCGGTCATGGATTGCAGTTTTGTAATCTTTTCAAGTTCTACAATTGGCGTTGACTTCATGCCTCCTGTTATAACTCTCATGGCTTGGTTTTGAAATTTGCTAACTTTATCGAAGTTCGCCTTTGCTGCTGTTGTCCATGCCGCAATGCCATACTTGAGAACTGGTCTCACTCTTCCAGCGTACAGTTTCTTTAGTATGCCTTCGTCTGCTCCCCAGCTTGTGGCAGCAAGTGTCCTCATGATTGCCATTCTTTCTCTGGCTCTCATTCGGTTTCTCTCGATCTGACTTTTCCATGTCATGCGCCGATCAAATGTGACTCCCAGATAGGTTGGGTTGTCGTTTGGCTGCAGGAATTTGCCATTTAAGCTTAATTTGGTATTTTGGGGTTTGATTGAAAGCGAGAATATTGTGCATGTGGTTTTCTCCTCGTTTATTTTGACCAGCCATGAGTTCGCCCACTCTTCCAGCGATGTTAGGGCCTGCTGCATCCGATTTTTTTGCTATGGTGAGATTCTTTTCAGAGGTCCACATAGCCAGATCGTCTGCAAACATTGAGCTATGGACTCTCCTTGATATATTCTCTGTAATGTCGTTTATATATACCAGGAAGAGTGTGGGTTACAGTACTCCCCCTTGGGGTACTCCCTGCTCGAGTGTCACCTTTTTGCTCATCTGCCCTTGTACTTGGACTCTGTCCGTTCTTTGTTTGAGGTAGTGGTTGATCCACTTGTACATTTTCCCACAAACATCACTTCTTCTTAGCTTGGCTCTAAGTCCGTCTTTTCAGACTTTGTCAAATGCCTTTTCCAGATCCACCCAAACAGCTACTGTGTGTTTCTGTGCCTGGTAGGCATCTTCTATTTCCTGGGCTATGAGGATGACCTGGTCCTCAGTGGATCTGTGCTGTCTAAAGCCGGCTTGCTGTGGAATTAGTATTCGTTTTTCTTCCAGATGCCACATCAGTCTGGTGTTTATCATGCGTTCCATCAGCTTGCCGATACAGCTCAGTAGGCTGATGGGCCTGTATCCATTTGGATCTGTTTTGTCCTTTCCTGTTTTTGGTACTAGTACCAGTATTGCGTCTTTCCATGCCTGGGGTACAATTCCCCGTTTCCAGCTTTGGTTCAGGACCGATAGCAGTTTCCTCTTCGCTGTTTGGCCCAGCCCCATCAGCATTTCGTTTGTTATCCCGTCTTTTCCGGGAGATTTCCTTTTCTGTAATGTTCTCATAGCCTCTTCCATTTCGCTCATTGTTAATTTGGCCATCATGTGCTCTTCAGGTGCCGTATTGATGTTGTCGTGCCCCTTTAGCTCTTCGCTAATGTCTGTATGCTTATCTGCAGGGACCTCGATGTGGTTTGCTCTGGCATAGTGATCGACAAAAGCGTTTGCGGCTTTCTTACATGTGAGCAAGTTGATAAATCAATTGATTGTTTGTGTTGCCTTTTATGTACAATAGTAAAAAGGGCACCAATATGCAATAGTTAGTACAGCTCTTCGATCACACTTAGACCCCCAAGGTGGAATCAACTGCGCATTTAATGTTTTGTTGTGTAACGCATTTTAATATTGAAATGTATTTGTTGCCATTATATGTACACCTAATTGTTTTGATAAACATACGCTAATCCATATGTCTACAAAAGATTATATTAATCATCCGAATATGTCGATTCAAAGGGATTGATAATTGCTTCTAGCTGGACAAATTGTAATCCATCTCGTTGCCATTACTGTACAGCGTCCTGGAGCACATGTTCAACACACTTCTTCCAGAACTGAATGTCTATTTTTGAAATGTACTCACGTGTCAGCACTTCAACATCACACATTTTTAATGTTGTGTTCTGTTCGGCAACTTGCCCTTTGACTTCAGCCCACACAAGCTCTATACAGTTTAGATACGTATGACATTCAGGTAGTCGAAGACAAATGTGACCGTATCTTTTCAATGATTTTGTCAATATGATTCACCTTTGTCTTATTTGTCTTCCTCACAAGCTGCAACAACTCTGGCTTCAAATACATGTCTTCAAAATTCAATTTTCACTTAGCTAGCCATGTCCTAATTTGAGCTTTTATATTTGATGCAGTGGGTACTTTGTCTTCCTCTGATACTGCATTGTGATATGATGCATTATCCATTTCTAGGCATGACGGTCTATCCAGAATTAGAAGCAGTTCCTTCGTAATCCAGTGCCTGACAATCTGTCCATTCATTTCAGTGTAGTAGTCTCTACCGTCATTAATTTTTGTTTGGAAAATAAGTTCAGCGTCACGGACAAGTCCGTTTTCACTGCTTCCGGCATACGTTAGTTAATGGGCTGCCCTTTGCTGCTTGGAATTTGTCTTTTCTGTTCACCGTCAGCTGATTGCCATTCTTTACTATAGGTGTGGTGAGCATTGACCCAGGATTCATCGAAGTATACAATACTATAGCTTTTCCTATGCTGTTCACGTATATGTCTCAGGTATTTGCTTCGAGAAGCAATTAAATGTGGCTTTTCACATATAAATACTCCTGTCGCGTGAAGTTTTCATGAATGTAAAGCCGGCAGATCTTACAATTTTCCATAGAGAACTTTTGGAAACTTCAAAACTGCAGTCGAATTGCAATGTTATTTTTAGTTTCAGCAGAGTAGCAAGTTGATTTTTCGTCAACAGTTTCAATATCTCCCGTTTTATGACATCTCTGTCGAAATCGTCAAATGTCCTTTTCATTCCTTGCTTGATATGATTGCACTCTGAGTCCTGTCCAATCCAACGGTTAATGGACGATCTATCCGGACCAAGCGCCAATTGCCTTCGTTTCTGTGGGTCATGAATATAGCAATATAAGAAACGGAAAAACTGTTTTTAGTAAAACAGTAACATTCTGCATTTTTGCACTTCAAACTCATTTTGAAATTAATGTCAAAGTAACTTTTGAAAAAGCAACTGTACCTGTATGTCACAATAACTAACCCACAAACTTTGATATCGGGATGCACCTATAACTGAACGACAGTTTCGCATGAATGAATTTAGTTGTTTTCCGCATTCGACAAAATGTCTAATTGTGTGCACGGGATAATCAGGAATTCGTTTTTAGCTCTATGTATTTGAATGTCAAAACATCTATTTTTATAACATAACGACTGAGTACAGTATTACTGGATGACCCATTCTTCAGCGGTGGTTAGACCGCTGCGGGTCCCAACTTCTCTTCCAACGGTCTCTGTCTTGGGCCACAGTGGATCAGTGGAGAATGAGTCGTCCAACTGTGGCATCGTAAATGTTGTTGCGGGATGCAAAGGAGTCGGTCCAATGAGTTGGTGGTCGTCCCCGTGGTCGTTTCTTGTCTCCGGGGTGTCAAATTGCTGTCGCTGTTCTCCAACGATCGTCCGTTCGTCACAGTAAGGGCCGTTCGTTCTTCACAGTAAGGGGCCTTCCCAGCGATGTTTCATCTTGTATGCATAAACAACTGTATCTTCCACCAGGGACAACTGATTATGTCCGAGTTGTGAAGACTTTTTGTGCGCTGGCTATCAAGCGTGATGCGGACCATGCGTCTCTCAAAGGAGGCTTGAGTCACTCTGGGGTTTGACTCCATCTCCTTCGTGAGGGACCATGTTTCCGCCGCATAGCATATTGCAGGTAGTACTGTGGAGCTGAAGGGAGACGTGCACAGGCTCTGGTCGTGGATGTTGTCCAGTACCGGCTTTATCGCGCGACGCCTCTTCTTCTTCTTCGTTCGTTCTCAATCTCCCGCTACCAAACCCTGAAAGGGCTTAAGTAGCAGAATGTAGTCCAGAGAACGGAATGCGTTGTGTCGTAGTTTACAGCTTGACTGCGATATTTGCACCTTTCGGTCCAACACATCCGACTTCAGCAAGTATTTTTTGAGTACCGGGTTAGCATTCCCTCTTCGATCCCTTCTCGTTAGCCAGTCTGTCCTGCTGCAGCCTGTTATCCAGGATCACCGCGTGGAGGTGTAGAGGGGTCTTGGCAGCTCTGGTTCGCTCGCCCTGATGCTAGCAGTCAGCGATGGATCGCTGACCACTGCAGCTCATGCGCTGCTCAGCATCTTCATCCCCGCGCGACGCCATCTTGTCAACTCTGGTCTCAAGTGGTTCTGCATGTTGAGCAGGCGTCCAAGGTAGATGTTCTCGTCCACGTTGTCCAGTCTCTCTCCATCCAGGAAGACTGGGTCGCGGGAAGCGAATGACGTCCGTCTTATACGTGTTCACATCGAGTCCCGCTTTCTTTCCCTCTCGGTGGAGCGCTGCTAGCATTTCATTGGCGTCTGTGGTTGCCTCCGTGATGCCATTTATGTTGATGCCAAAGGTATCCCAGTCGCACCGGCCGATGGTGGATTCCAGACATACAGAAAAAAGGCTCGGTGAGATGGTGTCCCCTTGACGTACTCTTCTCTGTGTGGGTACTACAACTGGTCTTTGGAGGCTCGGTGAGATGGTGTCCCCTTGACGTACTCTTCTCTGTGTGGGTACTACAACTGGTCTTTGGAGGCTCGGTGAGATGGTGTCCCCTTGACGTACTCTCCTCTGTGTGGGTTCAACAACTGGTCTTTGGAGGCTCGGTGATATGGTGTCCCCTTGACGTACTCTTCTCTGTGTGGGTACTACAACTGGTCTTTGGAGGCTCGGTGAGATGGTGTCCCCTTGACGTACTCTCCTATGTGTGGGTACTACAACTGGTCTTTGGAGGCTCGGTGAGATGGTGTCCCCTTGACGTACTCTCCTCTGTGTGTTTTCTACAACTGGTCTTTGGAGGCTCGGTGAGATGGTGTCCCCTTGACGTACTCTCCTATGTGTGGGTACTACAACTGGTCTTTGGAGGCTCGGTGAGATGGTGTCCCCTTGACGTACTCTCCTCTGTGTGGGTACTACAACTGGTCTTTGTAAGGGTTGGAAGGTAGCTGTGCAATCGGTGTAGCAGTCAGCAAGGATTCTTGTGTATCCATTGTCGACCCCTTGATCTTTTAGAGATTTACAGACGAATTTTGGTTCTACCGAGTCAAACGTCTTCTTGCAGGTATAAATTAGTGGGGTCTGGTACTCTCGGGTTGTTTAGATCAGTCGGCAGCTGGTTGAAATGTGATCATGGTGCTGTATGCACGACGAAATGTGATCCATGGTGCTGTATGCACGACGAAATGTGATCCATAGTGCTGTATGCACGACGAAATGTGATCCATGGTGCTGTATGCACGACGAAATGTGATCCATGTTTATCTGAACACCAGGTCAGCTGGGCGGCTGTTTAACCTGTCCCGACTGCGTGCGAGGACCAAGGTCGGAACGGCGCTCATTGGGGAGATGCTATTTGCGGATGATGCAGTTCTAGTGACCAATAGTGAGGAGGCCCTACCGAGACTGAGAGACAGATTCGTCGAGGGGTGCAAGCAGTGTGGTCTCACCATAAGTCTGGAAAAGACAAAGGTCTGTGCACAGGGCATTACCACTAACTCTCCATAAAGATTGATGGCGTCACTCTAGAGGTCGTCAACAGTTTCACTTATCTTGGGTCTGTCATCAGCAACACACTCTCGCTCGAGAAAGAGATAGACAGTGGGCTTGGCAGGGCGAGTTCCGTCATGACCCGCTTGACGAAGAGAGTCTGGGAGAACACTGCACTGTCTCACTACACCAAGATCCGGGTCTATCAGACCTGCGTTCTTGGCACTCGCATGTGTGGAAGTGAGACTTGGAGCACTTACCCTATACAGGAATGGCGGGTCAAAACCTTTCACATGAGGTGTCTACGGCGTATATTGGGGATTGGGTGGCAAGATATAGTGTCACATAATGTGGTCTTACAACGAGCAAATACTCACAGCATGTACTCGCTGTTGAGCCAGCGATGTCTACGGTGGGTTGGGCAAGTTTATCGCATGGAAGATGAGAGGCTGCCAAAGAATATCCTCTTTGGACAGCTAGCTATTAAAGTTAGAAGAATCGGCCGCCCCACACTGCGATTAGAAGAATCGGCCGCATCACACTGCGATTAGAAGAATCGGCCGCCCCACACTGCGATTAGAAGAATCGACCGCATCACACTGCGATTAGAAGAATCGGCCGCCCCACACTGCGATTAGAAGAATCGGCCGCCCCACACTGCGATTAGAAGAATCGGCCGCCTCACACTGCGATTAGAAGAATCGGCCGCCCCACACTGCGATTAGAAGAATCGGCCGCCCCACACTGCGATTCAAGGGCGTATGCAATTGGGATAAGAAGTCATGTGACATCCCTTCCGGCTCTGAAATAATTGTTCAGGATCGAGTTATCTGGAGAAAGTTAGTTGGAGGGGGCGTAGTGGCTGCTGTTTCTAGTGGGTATATCTTTCGCCTCCTATCATCCATGGGATCATATACCATCAACCAACCCTCGCCAAGCAGCTCTGTCCTGTGCAATCTTTTTCATACCCTTCCAGCTCTTCCCTATTTTCTTTACTTGCGTCTCCAGATCTCGTCTCTATGTATTCCTTGGTCTGTCTATGCCTTTCCTTCCCTCTGGGTTCCGTGACAGGGATTGTCTAGTGATACAGACCTGGGGCTTTCTTAATGTATGACCCATCCATCTCCACTTTCTTCTTAGGATTTCCTGTTCAAATTTATCTTGTCTCCCTCTCTCCCACAGTCTGTCGTTTGTAACTTTGTCAAACCATTTTATACCAAGAATCTTTATCATGCATCTGTTCACAAAACCCTGCAGTCTCCTGTCATTGCCTTTGGTCATCCTCCAGGTTTCCGCTCCATACAGCAGGACTGTCTTCACATTTGAATTGAAAATCCTTATTTTTGTCTTCCTTCTTGTTTCTCTGGAGTTCCATATGGGTTTCAATTCTGTCGGGTATACTCTCCTAACATATTCTGTTGGGTATACTCTCATAACATATTCTGTTGGGTATACTCTCCTAACATATTCTGTTGGGTATACTCTCCTAACATATTCTGTTGGGTATACTCTCCTAACATATTCTGTTGGGTATACTCTCCTAACATATTCTTCTGTAATAAATTTCCTTTCTTAATCTGTGTGAGTTCCCTTTTTTCTATTCTCTTTATGGTTTCTACCATCTCAGGGGACATGACTTTTTCCATGAGGAGATTTGGGATGTTTGTTTTAGATTTCTAGCCACACCCTGGCTTATGATTTGGTCTGCTCTTGCAAGTTCTTTTGTTTTTTATATGAAGTGGTTTCTCTTTAATCTCCCTCTTCCCGTGCGATTTATCCTGTCATATATTGGATGATCAGGCATTTGAACTTCTTCCACAGCTGTAGTGTTTTTTGGTCTCTGCGCGTCTCCATACTTTCGATTCGTGTGATGGTCTCCACTGCATTTATTGGAATTATTCTCAAAGCTCCAGTGATGATACGTATACCTTGGTTTTGGGTTGTATTTATTTTGTGAAAGTTATTCTTTGTTGCTGTGGACCATGATGCTATCCCGTATTCTAGCACTGGTCTCACATAACCTGTGTACAGTTTCTTTAGTGTGCCCGTGTCAGCTCCCCATGTTGAGCCTGCTATCTTTCTCATTATGGCCATTCTGTTCTTAGCTTTGTTGGTTGCTTTTTGATCTGGTTTTTCCATATCAACCTTTGGTCCATTGTTATTCCCAGATAAGTTGGACTTATGTCAAGATGGAGAGTCTGGCCACTTACTTTTAGGATCACTTCTTGGGGCTTGGAAAAGTGTATACGTGGTTTTGGTGAGTGTAGTTCTGAAGTTGCTATGACTGCTTGATCGTCTGCGAAAAAAAAAGAGTTCACCAATGTTTCTACCTTCATTTGGGTTGGCTGTTTTACAAATGTGGTCTACACATGAAATGCACAACTAAAGGGATAGCGCATATCCCTTGCCGTACTCCAGATTTGATATGCAATTTTTCTGAGAGCCAGGTTATTGTTCTAACAGAGCACTAGCTATCAATGTAAAGACTTTTGCAAGGGTTAACTAGGTCATCTGTTACTTTATATATATATCGCTTCTAAACAACGGAGAATGCCTGAAAAGCCAGTGAAATATCAGTCTCGCGAAGCGAACTTTCCATGCCCTCCTTGCCTGCGAGTATGCAGATCCCAAAATCGGACTTGTCAGCCATCTCCGCACCCATCCACAACCCGGAAGTACAGAGTACTTGACTGGAAGGACAGACTAAAATGAAAAAGGAAAGGTCCTCATCACGCGTGATGGACGAAGAACTTTTTATTTTTTTTGTTGGTGGGTGTGTGTGTGTAATTATAGTTATTACATTTTTATTTCCACATTATAGATAAATATGTATAAATGAGAAAGGTAATTGAACAAATTACAAATGCAGACATTTTTCTTGACAAATCTTTGGATTTCATTGCGTCCCGTGAGAGAACAGAGAGAACATTGCGTCGCGTGAGAAAACAGAGAGACCATTGCGTCCCGTGAGAAGAACAGAGAGAACATTGCGTCCCGTGAGAAGAACAGAGAGAACATTGCGTCCCGTGAGAAGAACAGAGAGAACATTGCGTCCCGTGAGAAGAACAGAGAGAACATTGCGTCCCGTGAGAAGAACAGAGAGAACATTGCGTCCCGTGAGAAGAACAGAGAGAACATTGCGTCCCGTGAGAAGAACAGAGAGAACATTGCGTCCCGTGAGAAGAACAGAGAGAACATTGCGTCCCGTGAGAAGAACAGAGAGAACTTTGCGTCCGTGAGAAGAACAGAGAGAACATTGCGTCCCGTGAGCTAATTAGACACGAACACAACTGGCGCTCGATCTGGATAGATCATCTTTTTATCGTTGGATTGGGCAGGACAGAGTGCACGAAAGTATTTGATTGATTGATTGATTGATTTATACATTTATGCTGAGCAGGAAGTGATATAACAGTTCTCTACACATGCCTTCTCTCGTCTGAACGTCGCTATTTGTGTGTTTCTCTTTTCACGAAATCCCACACATTCTTCTGCATAACCTCATTTCAGAATCTTATATCTTGTTCTCCAGCTGTTTGTTCATAGCCTTCGTTGCTGCACCGTATAATATTGTTGAATATTTATATAACCCCTGATGAGTCTCATTTTTAGTGTATTAATTATTCACCTGAATATGCCTCATATTATTAAATATTACAATCCTACCAAAGGAAGAGAAAGAACCTGAACCAACATTGGAAGAAGTACGCTCTGCAATTAAAAGTCTGAAAAAGGGAAAGTCCCCAGGATGCGATGATATCCCAGCAGAGCTAATACAAGCAGGAGGAGAGGCATGTGCTCGAGTCTATCACAAGCTGTGTAAACAGATATGGCACAGTGCAGAGTGACCAGAAGCATGGAAGAAATCAATTTATATTCCTCTCCCCAAAAAAGGCAACCTGAAGCTGTGCACGAACTACCGAGCTATCGCGCTGATCAGCCATGCTAGCAAGATACTCTTGCGAATCCTGTTAAGAAGGATAGAGAAAAGGTTTGAATCTGAAATTCACGTAGTCCAGGCAGGTTTTAGGAAAGACAGAGGCACCCGGGACCACATATTAAATTTAAGGAATATCTATGGAAAATGTAGAGAGTTTAATGTAGACCTGTACACATGTTTTATTGATTACACTAAGGCCTTCGACAACAAAATGATAAAAGTAAAAGTCTTGAGAGCCTGTGTTTTTCATGTGGCAGCTTATGGCTGTGAATCATGGACGATTACCAAAACTTCTAGACAAAGAATCGAATCCTTCGAGTCAAAATGTTCCAGAAAGATTCTCAGAATACCCTGGACAGTTCTTGCAACTCTCTCTCACTTTCAGTCAGCGATACATTGTCATCTGCAAATCTGATATTGTTTATGATTCTTCCATCGATGTTTAGTTGAGGCACTTCTGCAATCTGCCTGAAGATTCTCTTTGTGTAAAGATTAAAAAGACAAGCCAGGTAACAACACATATACGTGTATAACACCTCTTTGGGTATTAGTATACTGTGAGAAAACTTGCCCGATCTTGCTGCTCCAACATGCCCCCATTACAAGTTTCTGACTTCATTGGCGTTCCAATCTTTGCAGATCATGCGCGTGGCGCCCTGTGAGTAGTCTCTCGGGACGCAAGCCTGGGCGCTGAATATGGAGACCCTGGGTTGCCAAACTGCAGGATCCCCCTCTCGGCCTCGCTGGTGTAATCGAAAGGAATGCAAAGCATGACAATTTGGCATCAGCTTAGCTGCAGGAGCTGCCGGAATGAGTTCGCAATTTTGAAACTATCCGCCTTGGGTGCTACCACTCCGGATGTATGTCTGGGTTTACTCCCGTTGCCCTTGTCCGAAGCCCTAGGCTTCCACAAGGCAGTGGAGTCGTTGCCCGCAGACACTAGTTATTCGAGACATCCGATGATACTCTCATCGTCCCAAGACTAGCCAGCACTCTCTGAGATTTGTGGGTTTACAAACAGAGTTCCTCCTCTCCTAGGCGAACTGTCTGAACATGCTAACGAGCTTCGTCTACCCGGGTTTTGATTCAAAGTTTACCTTCTCTTAGATTGGTTGCCAACCAAGGTTAATGAGCTCAATCTGCCCGCCCAGTTATACCGCCGGGTATTCAGTCGATAGTTACTGACTAGCCTAACGTCTTTATTAAACTACGAACACACATCCGTGTCTCACAAATCTTTGAATGTTAATCAATAAACGGTGAGTAATTCTTACCAGATCTCATCGTTGCCACCTGTTCCCAGTACAGGTTTCTGATTAGCCTAACGACTTAATTAACCCACGAACCCATCACACACAACACCCCCCCCCCTCCCCTTGTCCTTTAAGAGCATGTATTGACTGAGTGGTTAACTGCTAGGTTTTGTGTGTTATAGAGACAAGAGTAACACGACTTCCACAAAGAGGACATATCGCAAGACACTACTAATGCCTCTTGTCTCTCACTAGATAATTCATCTGAGGAAGGAAAGACTAACTAGACCTGTGTAACAACTTGCTTAGGAGAGGTACATCGGACACCAAACAGGTTTTACCTTGTGGGTATGATGGGACAGAGACATGCGAATGAAATCGAAAATTGCGAAGAGCTCATTTCAGACCATGATTAGGGAGGAAGCCAGGACTGGTCCAAAATAATCTTGGAGAATAAGAAGACAAAGAAGAGGAAGAAGAAGAATAAGAAGAAAGAAAAAAGAAAGAAAAGAGAAGAAAGACGACAGAAAACACGAGGAACAAGGGAGAAGTAGACTGTATAAGGATATAAAATATTGATTTAAAATCTCAACTATTTTTAGTGAATTTTTTTCAACCGTCTGATTTCAAATAGCGCAGGATCAACATTCGAAGGACGTTCAATTAAAACCGGGCCTTTTTTTTAGTAAGGAAAAAAATTTTGAAAAACAAAATATTTTTGATACCATCTCCAACAAAGTTTGTGCATTTATCTCAGCATTTAAGTAATGCTTGAAGAGATTTAGCGTTAAAAGCTTTGACAGTATGTCTGAATAAATCCAGGACAGCCTGCTTTATTTCATCATCAGTGCTGAGATGCTGACCTTCCTGAATTCTTTTTGTGACCTAAACAGATGGAAATTGCTTGGAGCGAGGTCTAGGCTGTAAGGTGGATGTGACAATACCTTCCAGCCGAGTTGCTGCAGATGGCACATAGTGTGGTGAGCCGAATGAGGTCGAGCGTTATCTTTCAGGAGCAGGACGGGATCACTCACGGATGTACGGCCTTCTCTAAAACGTTTACACCATTCAAGTGTCTTACTGCGTCTTAGTGCCTCATAACCATATTGTGATTGCAGTTTTCTGTAAATTTCAGCTGGTTTCACGCCTTCTTTCACAAGAAACTTCATCACAACACGCTGATCCACGCAAGCACATCCGGTGTTTCCCGCCATTTTTATTTATCTGCCACGAAATTGGCCAATGGCAAGTAGGCCTCTTGGCAGTAATAGGACACAAGTGCTCCTAACTAATGACAGTAGTTCTATCACGCTATAACGCATTAAGGTAGAAGTAGAACCAAAAGAAGTCCTGGATTGATTTGAAGGCCCCTCGCATAATAATATCATACGCAGATCTTACCGCTACACTAATGTATGTTTCTGTTTTAAATTTAAAACATCGTTCTTCTTACAAAGTCGCTCCACTTCTACCCTTGGGTGTATGGATCTTTCTTGTGGCTTATAGTTTCTACATTATGGGTCAAATCCCCATTGAGGAACCGCGGCGTGGGAGACCGGCAAACGTGGCAACTGGCACAGTAAAACAACAGATCGTGTCCATGGCAAAGGGGAGTCACTATTGAAAAAATAGCTGTAGATTTCAACATGAGTCACTGCGCTGGGCACAGAATTGTCCATGATGATCTCGGTTATATAAAAGTGAGTCGCAGATGGTTCACGGGACAACTGACGCAGTGGTAATGGAGGAGGTGCAAAATTTGTTACATTTCACACCAAAAAACTTTTTTCTATTGGACAGGTGGGCAAAGTGTGTTCCAGAAACAGAGACTATGTCAAAAAATTTAGAAAAAATGTATGGTTAGCACTTTTGTAAAAATATTATTAATGAAACTGCTGTTACTTAAATCTTTACATTTCAGCCTAACTGATGAGATCGGTCTTAACACTTTACAGTCGGGCTAAGTTGATTAGTTCGTGTCATAATTCTTTATTTAGGCCTACTTGATTAATCGAAGGTGTTTGAACACGAATCTAATAAATTAGGCCAGACTGTAAAGAATTAATTACTGCCCCTCGTATATGGAAGTTAAGGGATAAAGGGACTATTATCAAGTTAAATTGGTTAATTTCGAATTGTCAAGTCAGTATTCATGTACGGAACAGAAACGGGGAGAGCTTCAGAGTTAAAACAGAGGAAACTCCAGTCGTTCGTCAATAAATATAACGGCTGACTATTGATATAGTCTGGTAGGACATGATGAGTAATGAAGACCTCTGGGAAAGGAGTCAACAATGAGCAATGGAGCAGCAGACCAAACGTAGGAAATGTGGCTGGATATGACACACTCTACGGATATCACTATCAAACGTGGCCAGACAAGCCGTGATATCGAATACCCGGGGGAAGAGGAAGAGAAGTAGACAAAGAAACTGGAAAATAGGCTGTGAACATGAACTTCGGTCCTTGAATCTCAACCTCAACTCAGTACTGAACTTCCTGGAAGAGGGTTGTTAATGGCCAATGCCCCGAAAATAGTGACAGACATTGGGGATGATGAAAAATTGTATCAATGTAAAGATGTATGATCTTTTTTGCAGAAATGTAAAGATGTATGATCTTGTTGGCAAAAATTTAAAGATGTATGATCTTGTTGGCAGATTGTTAGATAGCACTTTCAGCTACCCAAGCATGGACTGGACCCATGCATACACCGACGGTTCTGTAACAAACACAACACAGAACGGAGGTAGAAAATAACACTGTCAGTGGCAACTGGAAAAGTCTCAAGCAATTTCAGAGCGGAGGCAGAGGCACTGAGGACTGCAGTAGAGGCAATGCGGACAGGCGAAAGCAATGAAAGCCAGATAGCCCTGTTCACAGATGCCATGGCCGTAGTTACAGCGCTAAAAAGCCAGAAAAATACTGAACTTAATGATTTAAGAGCAGTACTCTGTCAACTATGTCAGCAGTCTGCACTAAAAAGAGTAGTGGTACAGTGGATTCCATCCCACTGTAACATCCAAGGCAACAAGGAGGCAGACAGACTGGCAAAAGAAGGTGCAAGACTACCACAAACAGATTCTAGTGTGACCTACGAAGAGTCCAAAAGTCTTATTAGGGCCAGATACATGGCCAAATTGGAAACATTGACCACACTGGCTACACAAAAAATGATGCCTATTACCAGTTGAACAGAAGAGAGCAGGTCGTGGTCTTCAGACTCCGCACAGGCCACAACAGACTGAGGTACCACCTATTAAATAAACTGAAGATAGGTGGCACTGACGAATGCACTTGTGGTACCGGGAAAATGACCGCTGAACATCTGCTGCAAAACTGCCCGTCATACGAGGACCAGAGAAAGCACATGTGGCCATCACCAGTGGCAACACTAGACAAGCTCTATGGCAGTGTCGGCAGCCTCAGGATGACCGCTGCTTTCTTCGAACAAATTCAGGTTGACGTTTAACAGCGTACGAAGAAGAAGAAGAAGAAGAAGAAGAAGAAGAAGAAGATGGCACTTTCCGGACTCCAACATGAACCTTTGGCTTGGCTTGGCTTCGTTCGTTCTCAATCTCCCGCTACCAAACCCTAAAAGGGCTTAAGTAGCAGAACGTAGTCCAGAGAACGGAATGCGTTGTGTCGTAGTTTACAGCTTGACTGCGATATTTGCACCTTGCGGTCCAACACATCCGACCTCAGCAAGAATTTTTGAGTACCGGGTTAGCATTCCTTCTTCGATCCCTTCTCCTTAGCCAGTCTACTCTGCTGCAGTCTGTTATCTAGGATCACCGTGTGAAGGTGTAGAAGGGTCTTGTCAGCTCTGTTTCGCGGGCCCTGACGCTAGCAGTCAGCTATGGGTCGCTGACCACTGCATCTCATGCGCTGCTCAGCATCTTCATGACCCTTTGAAGACCGATAAAAGCACACTTGATATAGAGCTCAACAGAACACTTCGTGGACGTCCAGCAGGACACTTCACATGTCCCAACAAGACTTTTCATGGATCTCCAAAAAATAACACCTTACGGAGCAAAACAGTACATTAAACGGATAACATCATGAGAACCTCTGTCTAACACGGTTGCTGACTTCAGTACTTGAACGGCCCACATTAACAGGCCCTTGCACGTTTTTTCTTGTCAAAAATGAACGAAACCTTTAATATAAATACAATAGTAAGGCATTCGTGCTTGGCTGACGTGTCCTCAAAACAAACGTTGGGTCTTTTCTTGATCTAGTATTTATTGTCAGTAATCCAGTCCTTTTGCCTCTGTTTTCTTTTGTTTTGTTCCATCTGTCTATCAAAACTGCTCGACGGGAATCTGTGCATGATAGAGACGACATTAGGATAGCTGAAACACTAACAACACATTGTAAGTAGGGAATAACATTGCGCTCTAACGCTTCAGGTCATAAAACGTTTTGTGTGTTGCGGCTACGAGAATAGTACCACGCCACGCTGGCAACACATTATAAGAAGTGTCTAACATTGCAGCCTAACGCTTCAGGTCAGAAAACGTTGTGTTTGTTGTAGCTTAAAGAATATTACGCAGCCACGCTTCTCTGTTCTGCCAAGAAACGACGTCCCATGCAAACCCATAAGTGAAATGGCTAGTCTACCTAAACAAATGGTAAAAAATGTGGATTCTGATAGTTCAGTAATCCGCTAGATGTACAAATTTTTGCTCTGCTCTCTCCTACGCTCCTCCGATCTCGATCCCCGTTTTGTGACACAAGTAGTGTAGATTAACAACGCAGCCCAACACCTTTGGATTAGAAAACTATGTGTGGCAAAGAAGGAATAGGTCCTCTGCCACTATGTAAACGTGTCATAAAATGGTAAAGCTGGGAATAGTATCACTGCTAGGATGTAAACTTGTCATAAAATGGTAAAGCTGGGAATAGTATCACTGCTAGGATGTAAACGTGTCATAAAATGGTAAAGCTGGGAATAGTATCACTGCTAGGATGTAAACTTGTCATAAAATGGTAAAGCTGGGAATAGTATCACTGCTAGGATGTAAACTTGTCATAAAATGGTAAAGCTGGGAATAGTATCACTGCTAGGATGTAAACGTGTCATAAAATACTAAAGCTGGGAATAGTATCACTGCTAGGATGTAAACTTGTCATAAAATGGTAAAGCTGGGAATAGTATCACTGCTAGGATGTAAAACTTGTCATAAAATGGTAAAGCTGAGAATAGTATCACTGCTAGGATGTAAAACTTGTCATAAAATGGTAAAGCTGAGAATAGTATCACTGCTAGGATGTAAAACTTGTCATAAAATGGTAAAGCTGAGAATAGTATCACTGCTAGGATGTAAAACTTGTCATAAAATGGTAAAGCTGAGAATAGTATCACTGCTAGGATGTAAAACTTGTCATAAAATGGTAAAGCTGAGAATAGTATCACTGCTAGGATGTAAAACTTGTCATAAAATGGTAAAGCTGAGAATAGTATCACTGCTAGGATGTAAAACTTGTCATAAAATGGTAAAGCTGAGAATAGTATCACTGCTAGGATGTAAAACTTGTCATAAAATGGTAAAGCTGAGAATAGTATCACTGCTAGGATGTAAAACTTGTCATAAAATGGTAAAGCTGAGAATAGTATCACTGCCACTATGTCAAAGCAAAGGCCGCCGTTCATTGTAGACGATTTATTTGCTAGCGCTATTTTTAGTAAGGATTAACTGCGCTACTTTTTTATATAACTATGAAGGACGAAACGAACCTGAGAAAAAAATCCCCCCAACACCAACAAATATAGAGGATAACAAACTGATAGCGAAGGAAGACGTAACTGCAGCGGTAAAGACATTGAGAAGAGGGAAGTCGGCCGGCGTGGAAAATATACCAACAGAGCTCTTACAAGCAGGTGGAGAGGTAGTGGTGGAAGGTCTGACACACATTTGCAACAAAATATGGGCGACAGGAAACTGGCCGGACTTATAGACGAAATCAATAGTTATACCGTTACATAAGTCTGGAAACCTAAAGCTGTGCCAAAATTACAGAACAATAAGCCTCATCAGCAACCCTAGTAAGGTCATACTAAGATTAGTCCTCGACCGATTGAAACCCCAAGCAGAGAACATCATTGCCTAGGAGCAAGTAGGGTTCAGGCGGGGAAGAAGCACTACAGAACAGATATTTAATATAAGGCTGCTAAGCGAGAAATATCTAGAACAGCAGCTAACACTGTATCATGTGTTTGTTGATTTTAAAAATGCGTTTGATAGGGTATGGCATAAAGCGCTATGAGCAACCATGAGGATGTATAAAATCAACGGAAATATTATAACGGTCCTTGAACACCTGAATGACAAGGCGTCCAGAGCAGTTCTTGTGAACGGGAGGCGAGGGGACTGGTTTCGCCATTCAGTTGGTGTGAGACAGGGGTGTACCCTCTCTCCAATTCTTTTCAATATATTCCTTGAGGGAATTTTGAGTGAGGCACTTAGAGGTCACGTTGGTACTGTCAAGATGGGGGGCCGAACGATCACCAACCTTCGTTTTGCAGATGATATCGACGGGTTGGCAGGTTCAGAAGCAGAACTCCAGGAATGGGTCAGAAGAGTTGATGAAACAGCTCTTGACTATGGTATGGAGATAAACGCTGGAAAGACAAAATTAATGACCAACAACGCCAAGGGCTTCAACAGCAGGATAAAAGCTAACGGTCATGAACTCGAAGTGGTTGACCGTTTTAAATATCTTTGGTCGATTGTCAGTGTTGAAAGATCAAAATGTGAGGTGTTGGCCAGAATAGCACAGACAATAGCGGCGCTTGTACGGCTTAACAAAGATAAACAGTTAGCACTCTGCACGAAAATCAGATTAATGCGTACACTGGTCCTGTCAATATTACTATGTGCTGACCTTCAACGAAGGATACAGGCCTTGGAGATGAGATGTTTCCGAAGACTTTTAAACACCACGTACAAAGATCGAGTTACAAATGAGGAAATACGAGATAGAATTACAACAGCAATAGGGCCTTCTGAAGACCTCTTGGCAACTGTAAAAAGAAGGAAACTCGCTTGGTACGGTCACATATCGAGATAAAATGGTCTTCAAAATACAAACTTCCACGGAAAGGTGCATGGCAGACGACAGATATCTGGTTGATCCTGCCAGTAGTCATATGCTTGTCTCAAAGATTAAGCAATGCATGTCTAAGTTCACACTGTCTCACGGTGAAACCGCGAATGGCTCATTAAAGCAGTCGAGGTTCCTTAGATGACACGATCCTAGTTGGATAACTGTGGCAATTCTAGAGTTATACATGCTTACCAAGCTCCGACCCTCGCGGAAAGAGCGCTTTTATTAGTTCAAAATCAATCGTCGTTTCCCCTCGCGGGGTTGCGGCGTCCCCACTGGTGACTCTGGATAACTTTGTGCTGATTGCATGGCCTCATGTGCCGGCGACGCATCTTTCAAATGTCTGCCCTATCAAATGTCGATGGTACGTGACATGCCTTCCATGTTTGTAACTGGTAACGGGGAATCAGAGTTCGATTCCGGAGAGGGAGCATGAGAAACGGCTACCACATCCAAGGAAGGCAGCAGGCGCGCAACTTACCCACTCCCGGCACAAGGAGGTAGTGACGAAAAATAACAATACGGGACTCTTTCGATGCCCAGTAATTGGAATGAGTACACTTTAAACCCTTTAACGAGGATCTATTGGAGGGCAAGTCTGGTGCCAGCAGCCGCGGTTATTCCAGCTCCAATAGCGTATATTAAAGTTGTTGCAGTTAAAAAGCTCGTAGTTGGATCTCAGGCGCAGGCGGACGGTCCGGCTCGCGCTGGTTCACTGCCCGTTGTCTCCTGCCCTACCGTCTGCCGGCTCTCTCCCGCGGGTGCTCCTCGCTGAGCGTCCCGAGTGGCCGGCGCGTTTACTTTGAAATAAATTAGAATGTTCAAAGCAGGCCTCGTACGAAGAAGAAGAAGAAGAAGAAGAAGAAGAAGAAGAAGAAAAAGAAGAAGAAGAAGAAGAAGAAGAAGAAGGACCAATCTCCGACCACAAGAATCACAGGCAGCGGCATCTGACGAGAAGGGTGGCGTTAGCTTGTGAGGATGTCTTCATGTGTGCCTCAACGACCTTATCGGTTACGGGATGACCTGACCTGACCTGACTTTTATCCCCGCTTTCTCGTCTCGAGCCGCCCGACCCCAGTGGCAAGTCAAGGACAAGACCACTAGGGGGCGACTACGTGATGCAGAGAACTCCGCATCAAGCACCTGTGAAAAAGACGGCGCAGTCCGGAGTCGAACTCAGACCATCTGAGCACGTGACCGACGGCGTAACCACTTCGCCATGAAATCCCACGAAAACTTGTCATTAAATGGTAAAGCTGAGAGTAATATCATTGCCACCGTGTAAACTTGTCATAAAATGTTAAAGCTGAAAATAGTATCACTGTCACCGTGGTAACTTGTCATAACGGACAGTTAACTGTGCTGCCTAACCTCTCCAGAACATAAAATACTCTGCAGCTAAACTAGCCAAAGCGGCAAAATGCAGTCAGATTAGCGAAGACATCCTACAACATCTAAATACGAGGAGAAGGCTGAAACATAATCGCATGCACAACAAACTCGAGTTATGCGAGCTTAACAAGCCGATTAGACGCAGACCAATAGAGGACTATGAACAACATAGTCTGAACAAGATGATCAGAGCAGCCAAGACAAGAGGCAGCGTAATCAAATGCTTGAAAAGCCTTCTCCAATCAAAGATTATTATGACTGCCCTAAAAAATGCAGACGATATCAGCCCGACGGATAGAGCAGTTATAGAGGTAAAATGTCAGGGGCACTACATCAACTCTTTGCATCAAAGGGGATATTCACCAAATTGACACTCAACAACGAATCTGTTCCGGTACCAAAGATCGAATCAGATGATGTGGCACATGCAATCAAACAACCTAAACCACGTAGAGCCACAGGACAAGACGAAATCGTATATGACGTAATCTAGGCAGGTGGACACACTAGCGCTGCATTTAATTACTGTGTTTAACATCTGTCTGAACGAATTCTAAATCCCTGACCAGTAGAAAACGTCAAATCCATCCTAATCCATAATAAGGGGAACAAGGAAAACTGGCACACTACCGTCCGATCTGTCTGCTGCCATCCATTTATAAACTCTAACCACAGTGATCGACAACTGCGTAGAGAAGCTACTAGATGAGAACCAACCACGAGAGTAGGCACGTTTCAGGAAAGGCTTCTCAACTACTGACCACCTCCTCTCAATCAACCAATTAATGGAGATGACACATGAAGTGCAGATGCCTTTATGACATGTTTTCGTGGAATATGAGAAGACTTTCGATAGCATCGAAATAACTGCGGTGCTGAATGGCCTGAGAAATCATGGAATTGCAGAAAAATACGCCCAACTGATAGAGGAGATAAACAGCGGATGCGCAAAGGATATCACCCTCTTCTATAAACCGATCACCATACCGATACAAGGTGACGTCCGACAGGGTAACACAATCTCACCGAAACTCTTTGCAGTAGCCCTTGGTGAGGTCTTTAATATCCTGGTCTGGGAGGATAGCGGCATAAACATGAACAGAGAAATTATTACTCTTTCGAGGCTCGCTGATGACATTCATCCTCAGCCACGACGTCAAAGATGCGGAGAAAATCCTGCGTGAACTCAGCAGAGAAAGTGTTGATTGCAGTTGGCCCACAAATCAATAGAAAGATAAACTAGTTCATCATCAACACCTTCTGCCCAAAAGGAGATATGCGCCTTAGAGATTATCCCGCCGAAAACGTAAATACTAATATCTACTTGGTCCAAGAGATCACGAACTACCATTCAATAGATCGAGAGATCTCACGGAGGATAACAGCGGGCTGCCTCATCTTCAACTGCATTAAACCCATACTGCAACAGATGCGAAACGTTAACGCTAGGGCTCACACATTCAACAATCAACAGTGTGATTATTTCAGTTATGGTATATGACTGTGAGGTGTGGAACCTACATAAAGCTGATGCAGATAGACTGCGTTACCCAACGAGCGATGGGGTGAAGATTTCCATTCGAGACCAAATCCGCAACGCAAAGATCAGACGTCGAAAATCCATCACTTACGTAGCTTTCCTCACATCCCTAGTAGGCTGATGAAGGTGGACGTGGTCGTACAGGCGGTTGTACTATGCTTGGCTTCATCTGCATGTCACTCACTACTGCGGGGAAGACATTAGTCCCTCACCTTGTTAGCCAGGCTGTCATGAAAAAAAGCCCGCTTCCAACTATTTCAGATCAATGTGGAACTTGAGGCTTCAACAATTACACTCAGTCATAATGTCTTGAGCCATTCCATTCAGCTCTGAGCCTTCTTGATAGAGAACCTTCTTGTGTCATCGATATATGGCAAGTCATAAGTGATAATGTTCTGAGCCATTCCATTCAGCTCTGAGCCTTCTTCATAGAGAACCTTCTTGTGTCATCGATATATGGCAAGTCACAAGTGATAATGTTCTGAGTCATTACCTTCATCTCTTAGCCTTCTTGATAGAGAACCTTTTTGTGTCATCGATGTATGGCAAGTCATGTGATAATGTTCTGAGTCATTACCTTCAGCTCTGAGCCGTCTTGACAAAGAACCTTCTTGTGGCTTCGATGGCTGAGTTGTAAATTTTCATTTTAGTTGAATTGTCAATATTTGTTAAATGGGAATGGCTTAACGTGTATACATGGGTACCCAGCCCCATGTCTAACCATCTATAGTCGTCTCTTATAGTATGTCTGGTATGTTAAAGCGTTACTACTCTGTGCTCCCCTTTTCAGGCTCCGGTAACGGTTAGCCGGAAGATGACAGTGAACATACGTTTTTTTTCTGTGAAACCACACGGTTCCACCATGTTACGCATATATTTCAGCCACAGGACAATTTTATTAACCTTAGCATATTGTCTGTGGCTCAGCCTTTTTCAGTGTGTTTATCCTGGATGCAGTGGCGTCACTGTGGTTGTGCTGAGCTGGCGAGCGGCACGGTAATACCAACAAAAGGTCGTGGCCAAACTGACTGTCTATTTAATGGTTGTATAGTCCTTCACAAGAAAGTGTTTATTATCTGTTTAGTTAATTTATATTTATTTATTACAGGCGAATATATTGTGATTCTCATTAAATCGAAGAGATAATGTATGCTGTTCAAATGGTGACATTGAAAACTGAATGGGACTTTATAGAATTTCTCCCAGCCATTCACTAGGCATATCCTTTTTTCTCTGCTAATCATTTTGTATGTGGTTTCAAGTGAGATTAACTTTTAAAACTCTCTATTTTCCAAAGAACTGTTTGCATTCAGCAATCAAATCTTTCTGATCTAGCTATGTTAGCAAATAAAAATGATTTGGTGAAAGGCGGTACGTTGAAGTGATTCATGGGGTCGCAGCTTTGAAGTCAAGAAAAGGAATGTCCTTATTTAGATCCCGATTTACGAGTTAAATAAATACACAAAACATGTATGGGCTGGTACGTTATGAGGATCATTTGGAAACACTATGAGTTACCGTACTGGGTCACACAGCCTTTAGTGACGCCACTGCCTGAAAGAAATCTTAAAATAGTTGTCTTATGAAACGCCCAGCCTAAAAAGTTATATATTAGCGAGATCAGTAACCATTTCACATAATAATTTAATAATATATCCGTTGAATGGATACAATAACAACAGAAGGAAGGAAGGCTTGAAAACCAGAAATGCCGACGACCAAAGTTGTGTGTATGAAGCTAAGGATATACTGCAAAATAACGTGAAGGGGCGTCTCACAATCTGTGAAAGATATATGGTAATTAGCGCACCCAAAACTATTTATGAGGATCTGCAGTGCACCAAGTCAACTAGCTATAGGCCAGTGAGACGTGGACTGTGTATAGCAGGCATACTAGGGAAATAGACAACTTTCATACAAGGTTCCTCCGTAGATTGTTCAAAATAAAGTGGCAGGATAG
The DNA here is from genome assembly GCA_036924085.1 of Ariolimax columbianus. Classification (NCBI taxonomy): domain Eukaryota; kingdom Metazoa; phylum Mollusca; class Gastropoda; order Stylommatophora; family Arionidae; genus Ariolimax; species Ariolimax columbianus. The sequence continues at coordinate 92,201,393 of JAVGWX010000003.1, forward strand.
GGTACCAGACACCAAGATCCTAATGAAGGCAAACATGCCGAGCATCCACACACTGCTGCAGAAGACCCAGATCAGGTGGGCCGGCTACATCGTGCACATGCCAGACAACCGCATCCAAAAATAACTAATGTATGGTGAGCTGAAAGATTGCCTGTGTCAAGCCGGTGGCCAAAAGAAGCGTTTCAAAGACTTCTTCAAAGTATCTCTGACACGCTTCAGCATCGATGCAAACGCATGGGACATCTCGCACAGGACCCCAAGGCTTGTCCTAGAAGCACCACCAGAGGCACCTCCGAAGCACAGAAAAAACGCATTTTGCGTTAAAGACAAAACAACTGATATTCACATGTCCAATTCTGACATTAAATGCTACGTATGTGGAAGGATTTTCCGTGCCAGAATTGGACTATACAGCCACCTCCGAACTCACCGGTGAGGTGCAGCACAACATGTCTGACTGCTGTTGTCCTCGTCGCTTGCGATGGACAGCTATTATTATTATTAATATTGTTATTAGTATTTTTATTATTATTATATAAACAATATTTCTTTCCGCGGACCAGGGAGTTTTAACACATGGATGGGATTCCCTTAGAAGATCCTCCTGTTTAATGTCTCCAATGAGTAAGTTCCCTCTTTTGAGGGCCCTGAAAAGGACGTTGAGTGACAGGTTGTAGTAGCATTCCTCACATCCCAAGCTTGCTGATGAAGGTGGACCACGGTCCTCGGTCCTCCACGCGGCTTTGCTATGCTTGGCTTCATCTGTGCAGCGCTCACTACTACGGGGTTCACGTCGATCCACATCTTTTCAGCCAGACTGCTTTGAAAACAACAGGTTTCCAGTGAACGGTACATAAAAGAGAGATAGTCGACTTGGTCAGTGTATTGTGTCTGGCCCTGACGCGACGTCCTGGTCAGTATGTTGTACTCAGTTTCCCATCATACAAAGAAGTCTATAACATCATAATATGTGCTCTATGTAGTCATCATCATCATGTAGCATGACCTTTATAGAACGTCGCTCTCATCACAGTATGTCCGAAAGAAACTCTTTCCCTTGCTAAAACTCCAGCCTACGCCAGTCATACCCAGGTATTCCGAGATATCTTGGTACCATAGTCTTCTTGGTCTACCCCTGCCTCTTCCTCTTTTGCCTGGCACCATACCTTCCATCACTGTTCTCTCAATGCCGTTGTGTCTCTTGATGTGACCAAAGCATTTACCTTTTCTGGCCATACTGGAATTGATAAATCAGTTCTCCTCTATGCTTAATTCTTGCCGAATGTCTACATTTGCCTTTTTCTCCGTCCGGGGTATTCTGAACATCTTTCTGTAACATTTTCTCCACGGATTCGATTCTTTTTCTAGAAGTTTTGGTAATCGTCCATGATTCGCAGCCATAAGCTCCCACATGATAAACACAGGTTTTCAAGACTTATACTGTTGTCGTTGTGTTGGTGCTCTGCCGTAATTTAATGAGGCTGTGCAATTTCTGCATTGCCATGGCTATTCTTCTTCTGATTTCTTCGCATTCGCCATTGTTGTCAATTCTGGAGCCCAGATATTCAAAATGCGTGACCTGATCTATTTTCTAATCACCTACTATAAATTTATGTTGACGTTTTGTTTTGTCGGTGGTCATTTTCTTTGTTTTGTTTATGTTTATAAACAAGTTTTGATCTTTACTGTGTCCATTTACAGCTGAAATTAGCTGCTCTAGCGCTTTTGCACTTCTTGATAGTATGACTGTGTCGTTTGCGTATCATAACTCTGGAATCTCGTACCCGCCAATCGTAAATGTATAAAAAACTGTCAATATTCTCGTCTTCTCTAACATTATTCATTATACATTCCGCATACATTTTATATAAATAAGATGAGAGGCTACATCCCTGTCTTACTCCCTTTTGTACTGCGAACCAGTCTGATAGTACTTGACTTTATTAGAAATCGCGTTCTAAAGGAAAATATATATTGCATGATCAGCCGAGAAAGACGGCTATGATTGAACTAGCCTGACCAAACAAAGTGGTTATTAAAACAAAGAAAACTGAAGTGTCTAAGTGGTCTGAAGTTATTTATTAGTACAGGACATGCAGCAACTCAGATTCTTGTCAGCCAAAATACAACAATAAGGAAAACTGCCATTCTAACGGACTCCATATGCGTTCTCCAAGCCATCGCAAGCACCAAACAAGATAGACTCACATTAAATGGCTTGGTTTAGCTTCGTTCATTCTCAATCTCTGGCTACCAAACCCTAACACGGGCCTAAGTAGCAGAATGTAGTCCAGAGAACGGAATGCGGTATGTCGTAGTTTACAGCTTGACTGCGATATTTGCACTTTTCGGTCCAACACATCCGACTTTAGCAAGCATTTTTGAGTACCGAGAGCATTCCTTCTTCGATCCCTTCTCCTTAGCCAGTCTGCCCTGCTGCAGCCTGTTATTTAGGATCACCGCGTGGAGGTGTAGAAGGGTCCTGGCAGCTCTGTTTCGCTGGCCCTGACGCTAGCAGTCAGCTATGGGTCGCGTAACACTGCAGCTCATGCGCTGCTCGGCATCTTGATCCCAATCAGCATCTTGACTCACATTAAATAAAAACAGATTTAGTCCTACCGTGGATTCCAGCCTACTGCGGGATCCTTGAAAACGAGAAGGCAGATGAACTAACATAAGCCGGAAGTGGCTGCACACAAACTCACCATCCACAGAGCTATTAAGAAGCAAAGAAATTCATTAAAGGTTCCACGAGAAACGAATACAAAGACCAGCACAATGAATACAAGCCAGAAATTGACAGCATTGACAAACTTGGCAGAGATGGGCAGACAAAGATCTTCTAAGAATGGGACATTATAGATTCAAGGTCCACCTCCACAGGATGGGTCTCAGAGACACCGTCACGTGCGATTGTAGAGCATCCAAGCAAACACTTGAACATATCCTGCAGGACTGCCCCACTTATGCGCATCAAAGAAAGACAGTCTGGCCTGGGGAGCGACCATGCTCAAAAAGATGTGTGGAACAGCGAAGACCTGAAACGCAATGTTCGTCATTGACTTCACAAGGCTAGGGGACGGCGTGGGCTAGTGGTTAAGTGACACGGCTCACAACCAGAAGGTGCTGGGTTCGATCCCCATCACAGCATTGGCCGTTACCCCGGGAAGCAAACCCTTAGAAAATGCAGGAGGAAGCAGACTCATACATAAAAATGGATGCTGAAGTCGGATGCACTGGGCCGACAGGCGCAAAATAAAAACCACAGTGCAATGCACATCGCCTTGTGGATTAGAGAAATAAGGCGAACGCAAAAAAAAATAAACCTCACAGATCTAAAAGCATAGCATCAGTTGATCAAAGAAGAAGTAGAAGAAGAAGAATTAGCACAGACAGGCATGTCTATATCTGGAGAGTAACACGAACTTTATTAAAGAAAATGAATTATTTCTTAAAGCATTATTAACCCTTTACACCCTAAGTCTTAAAATAAAAAAATACATATTCATTAGAGCCGAGTGATACTTCTTTGCCTCACTCATATACTTTTTGTTTACTAATGGGATTGAAATGATATTGTAGTACAGAATAAAAGTGGAAGACTGCATTTAACATAATAGTAGTTACGGTTTTCAAACAGAATATACGGAAAAGGTTAGGGTGTAATGAGTAAAGTGAAAATGATCGTGTCGTAACTTTTTTTTTGGGGGGGTGGGGTGGGGGGTGGGGGGGGGGGGGGGTTGTCATATAAAACATAAAGCCATAACTGCATCTAGTCCCTTTACGTGAGGCATGTATCATCAAATCACGTGCCTCCCCACTGGTAGCGATAAATTATGTAGCAATTCGTTTTGAGATTACTGGTCCCATACTACATACTTGGAAGGTTGCAATCATCTTATTGTTTCCTTCTCTGGTGCAAGGGGAAGGAATTCGTCGATATTTTAATACATTTTTAATGCCTTTATTATGTATTCACTATTATTAGTTGCATTTGGCAGACAAAATATTGTGCAGATTAGTATTTCAGATATTGTGAAACCCCACCATTTGTCAGCCTTTCCATTCATACAACTCGGCATTCGTCCAACTTTTTCAAATTATATTCGCTTCGGCATTCATACGTTTGTCCGAAATTCGTTCCCTACAAAGTGCATGTAGTCCGTCTCACCAAAGAGCTTTAATAGAATTTACATGAAATATACCCCAAAATTGATGGAAACAATTGAACAAGTTGATGAAAGACCACAAGAATGAACTCAACACTAAGGAAATCCAAGAAATGCACAGGGAGGAGCAAAAAAGAAGTGACTGGAAATTTCTACAGAGAAGGAGGAATCGAGTGAGGGGAGCATATCCACTACAGAAATTAAAGAACTGTGTTACCGATCAAATACATCAAATACATATTTTGCCTCTTGTAATCGATAACGACATGCAGTCATTGAAATCAAAATCGATACTTTGCCTCTCCAGCGGGTTTGCACTATATTATCATGTAATAACATGAACCAATGACAATTTTGGAAATGGATTCATGCAACAGAATCCACTATTGTGTTCATTGCGTGGTGTGGTAGTTGTTTCGTACGTTATATTTCATTCCTGCCCAACACTTCACATTGTGCGTTCCAGTCGGTTTTTTGTTTTCTACGTCATTGCATGGTGTAGGTCACTGAGACCTAGTCAACTATCGCCTTGCCGTCAGTATTACTAGCATGTTCTATACACAGCCCGTTCTCATGGAGAAAATCTATGAAAATCCAATTCCGGCATCCTCATTGCTCACTGCTCAAGGACTAGCCAATTTACAAATAAACAAAGAGTGGTTGAGGCAGAGGGAAGAATGTTGCAGCTGGACAGGAGTAGTGACACCAACAACCCTGATCAGTACTGGTCTTCTGATCAGGAAAGAGATAGCCAATGCCAATCCCAGATCCATCAGCCTAGACCACCTTCTGCGCAATGATGACTGATCGGGGAGATTTCGAGGGGCATTAACATTAATATCGTCTGCTGGTCCCTTTGTGACGAGACTACACGACTAGAATGATAAACTGGTTGTCTTCAGACTCTGCAGTCTTAACTTAACTTCATTATACTGGTTTAGAAGGCTCTGCAGTCTTAACTTAATTATCCTGGTTTAGAAGGCTCTGCAGTCTTAACTTAACTTCATTATACTGGTTTAGAAGGCTCTGCAGTCTTAACTTAACTTCATTATACTGGTTTAGAAGGTTCTGCAGTCTTAACTTAACTTCATTATACTGATTTAGAAGGCTCTGCAGTCTTAACTTAACTTCATTATACTGGTTTAGAAGGCTCTACAGAGTATGTATACAAATAGTTTATTTCACTCCATGGATACCAAAAATACTGTGAGCATCTAATCTATTTTGAATGCATCAACTGACTCAATATTCCTCTATGCTTGTGGGACATGGACAGTTACAGCTGACCTTCAGCGAAGGATGTGTGCCTTTGAGATGAGATGTTTCCGAAGACTTTTAAACGTCACGTACAAAGATCGAGTTACAAATGAGGAAATACGAGATAGAATTACAACAGCAATAGTGCCTTTTGAAGACCTCTTAGCAACTGTCAAAAGAAGGAAACTAGATTGGTACGGTCACATATCGAGATCAAATGGTCTTGCAAATACGATCCTCCACGGAAAGGTGCAAGGCAGACGACGAAGAGGCCGTCCCAAAAAGAGGTGGCATGACAACATAAAAGAATGGACCATACTCCGACCGGAAGAGGCACAGGCAGCGGCGGCTAACAGAGAGGGGTGGCGTGGTGTTGCGAGGATGTCTTCATATGTGCCCCACCTACCTCACTGGTTACGGGATGACCTGACCTGACCAAATATTGTTCTTTCCCATCCTGTAATTATATTCATTATTGGATCTTCCCATGTCAATGTCATTAAACTCCCATCTGCCAGCTCTCAGACCATTTTTGAATCGTATCTAAATCCGATCTCAATAGATCCACCTCTTCTGGAGAAGAGACCTTGCCGCATAATTTTGTGTCATCCGCGAACTTTGCAATCTTCTAAACCAATATAAAAACTTAGTTACTAAATTACTAAAAGTTACTAAATTAAGAACAACTGGAATTGGCCCGGCAAGTCACCAGCGAATTTTCGCCTGCCAAAAATGAAACAATGGAGGACCTCAACATTATGTGACCGGTAATGTCAAAAGACGAACTGACACCATCATCGGTGACAAAGCTAGCACAAGACAGAAAACGACACCTCCCCACGGTATAACCGTATAACGACACATGTGGAAAGAAGATGATGGTGTTGATTTTTATGTATGGTTTGAAGCATTCAGTCATATTAAATAAACAATCATCTGGGGGTCTGGTTTAATCCAACACATTATTTGTTTGTGAAAAAATACATTCGACATTCATGCAAATCGCAAATCGAGCACCCTATTGAAACGAATTGTGTACGTTTAGCGAGATTCCACAGTATTGTGTTTTCTGTTTTAAATAATTTTTTTTAAATTAATAAATATTTGAAACAAATTGGCCACCCTTCAATAATCTCTTAGTGTCCCACATTGCGTCTTGACTTTACGAAGCACTATTCCAATCGACGGCAAGATGAGTGGGACCTAAAAAAACAAGATATGAGAATCTAAGATTCAGGGCAAGTAGATAATTGTCACTGTGAAGACAGACAGCACACCAGATAGACAACAAGCAGCCCGGCGTTCCGGATGTTCCGTAGCAGCAGAGGAAGAACATTACAATAATAAATAATTGCTTAATCACATAATAGAGTATGCAGAACTATAGTCGACGTGACAATATCGCACCGCTGCAAGAAATTTATGTGCCAAGGAACGCCCATTTGCTACAAAACTAATAAAGCGTCTACTGACAACGGCCTGATCGATAAACGGTGGCCTACAAAACCCGGTTCCGCGGTGACCATCTCATCCTCTCGTACTGGTACTCGTAGTGAGTCGTATTAGTAGTCGTTGGCTGGTCTTCGCTCTTCTTGCTCAACTTGCTGTTGTTGAATGAATATCTTGACAATGAGCATAATAGCCACTGTCCAGCGAAATTTTGTGAAAATCGCCCTTCCTATCACCTTGGGATTTTTATTAATTTGTATAGTTTATATATGGACGATTGAACCGTTACCGCAAGGTCCGAACCTGTGCGAGTCTATGAAAGGTAGGTCAGCCTGGTCATCTTGCTCTGACGTGCTCGTAATTACGGATTAATAGTAGTAGTTAGTAGGTCTACACTATTACTGCCATTGGCGATTCTTGACTTGAAGTTCCCACTAGATAATAACTTGTTTTTGTATTAGATTCGTCACAACAGTAACATGCAATTAGTTAGATCATTAAAATTAAAGATTATTATAATATAATATATAATTATTTATACATAATTAATAAATAACTTGGTCGATAGTCCCTTGAACTTATAATAATAATACTATTAATACTCACATATATACTTATATACTATTATTAGTAATTATAGACTACCATAAATTTCTGAGAAATATGTTTGCACTGTAGTTGAAAGGGAATGCTGCTCACGAAGGATGCAAAACCTTAGTAAGAAAGAATAAATATATTTAAGTAAAATATTAAATAATAGATGCATTTCTAGTCATATCATAATTGACCTACAGAATAACCCTGCAATACACATAATACTGACACTGTACAGTAGAGTAGATATGCACTAATAATAATATAGTCTGGCTAAGAGAATAGGGATCACAGTTGGAAGGCAAATCTGGTACCCAAATAAGCCAGCTGAAATTGGATGTGTTGGACCTATAGGCACAGATTGCACAGTCTCACTGTAAACTATGGCACGTCACAACATCCTTTTCAGAATGAATGATGAAAAAGAAGAATGTGTAGTCTATGACTTGGCTTAGGGCACCACACTTTTACTTTTAGGTACCTCATCATACACAGCCAGTAGTATCTATTAATAAAAGGGGAATTACAGGGGTCTTCTTTGTTCATGCATTTCTGGTCATAACAAAATGACGTTTTAAATTGCTTCTACTTCATTTGTACAAAACACAATAAATCTACACTGAGGGTTATTTGGGGTAGGGCCATATTCCTTTTATTTTCACTATCATTGCAATTAGTCTACCTGTATAATAAGCTTTTTATACGCTCATACACTAGTGCTATTGAGGAAAAGTTTGACCATGTGCAGGGGAAATGTGCAGAAGAGCCCGTACGATAAATTAGCATCACCAGGCAGTTTATGTTGTACAGCTCTCATTCTGGAAGAAATAGAAATGGTCTTCAAGAAATTTGGAAATTTTAAGGACAAAGAAGGCATGAAAAAAAACCAAAGCAGTATGTTCATCATACAATAACTTTGAGAGACCTGGTTGCATATATGTACCGTATATATGCTCTACAGGGAGCTAAACAAAATGTAAGAGGTGTAAGATCCCAGTGAAGAATAAACGGTTGATAAACTCTGTGGTCTTATGTACATGCACGTAAAAGAATCCTTTGACAGATAAAATCAAACAAAGCAGGTTGTTAACTGTTGTCAGGACAACAAATTCTCAAGGTAATGAAGTTGCTACCCAATATTGACCTGCATGAAGACCAAATGTAGCTTGTCCCTCCATCTTACAAAGACATAACTAGGTCAATCACTTGATTGCAAGTGTTTAATCGTCTTCTTTATATGCTGTCAGGCGTCAGCTTGAATTCATTCAAAGAAAGCATCAGTCATCCTGAGACTATCGACACTGCCATAGAGCTTGTCTAGTGTTGGCACTGGTGATGGCCACATGGGCTTTCTCTGGTCCTTGAGTGTCGGGCAATTTTGCTGCAGGTGTTCAGTGGTCATTTTCTCTGTACCACATGTGCATTGATCAGTTGCACCTATCTTCAGTTTATTGAACAGATGGTACCTCAGTCGGTTGTGGCCTGTGCGGAGTCTCAAGACTACCACCTATTCTTTTTTGTTCAACGTAATAAGACAAATTTTTTGTGTAGCCAATATGTTCTGTTTCCCATTTGTCTAACCCTAATAAACCTTTTGGAGTCTTCATAGTCATACTTGAATCTGGTTGTAATAACCTTTCACCTTCTTTTGCCAGTCTATCTGCCTGTTCCTTGCCTTGAATGTTACAATGGAATGGGACTAACTGTACCACGACTCTTCTAGATTTGAACTGCTGGCATAGTTGACAGAGTACTGTTTTTAGATCATTTAGGTCTGTATTTCTCTGGCAAGTGTATGTGAAAAGGACTTCTAACCCACAGGGGCAGAAGAGACACCACTAAGGGTAGAAGATATGTGTAGACATTGGTAAACAGGCAAGAAAATCACTGGAAGCCACAACAGTGTGGTTTTACAGAACAATGTTAAGAATCCTATGTACAGCAGAGAAACTATTGAGACTGCTTATGTAGGCCCATGTGCAAAGACAACTTATTGCACCCATCAGAAGAAATAAATAATCTATTTTTTTAAAGATTTCATGTATCTTGACATCACCATTGCCCGGATGCATGTTGAATGCATAGCCTTCTATTCTCCAATTTTAAACTTCCCGATAATCATCATGTAGCATGTCCTTAACAGAACGTCGCTCTCATGACAGCCTGTCTGTAGGAAACTCTGTCTTCCGCCAGTCTTCCGGCCTGCTCCAATATGAAATCCAGCATCTCCTTGATGTCATGAGTCTATCGTCTTCTCAGTCGGCCCCTGCCTTTCTTTCCATTGACCATGCCCTCTATAGCCACTCTCTCAAGTCCATTGTGTTGTTTGACGTGTCCAAAAAAAACCTAAGTTTTCGGGTCATTACATCACTTATGAGCCAATTCTACTCCATATTCAAGTCTTGCTGGATGTATTTGTTTATTTCTTTCTTTGTCCACGGGATTTTCAGGACTCTTCTGTAGCACTGTGTTTCAAAAGCACTGATCCTTGCTCTTTTTGCTTTTCTTCTTCTTCTTCTGCGTACACAGTCAGACAGTAACCATTATTTTCTCGAAAAAAGCGGCGGTCATCCTGAGACTCTCGCCACTACCATAGAGCTTGTCTTGCAGTTCCACTGGCAATGGCCACATCTGCTCTCTCTGATCCTCGTATGTCGGGCAGTTCTGCAGCAGATGTTCAGTGGTCATTTTACCAGTACCGCACGGGCATTCGTCGGTACACCCTATCTTCAATTTGTTGAATAGGTGGTACCTCAGTCTGTTGTGGCCAGTGCGAAGTCTGAAGACAACGACCTGCTCTCTTCGGTTCAACTGGTAATAGGCATCGTTTTTGGTGTAACCAGTATGTTCGGTTTCCCATTTGGTCATGTACCTGGCTTTGATAAGCCGTTTTGTCTCTTCGTACGTCATACTGGTATCTGTTTGTGGTAGCCTTGCACCTTCTTTTGCCAGTCTGTCTGCCTCCTCGTTGCCTTGGATGTTGCAGTGTGACGGAACCCACTGTACCACTACCCTTTTTGGTGCGGACTGCTGGCACAGTTTGCAGAGTGCTGCTCTTAAGTCATTAAGCTCAGTGTTTTTCTGGCTTTTTAGCGCTGTGACTACGGCGAGAGCATCTGTCAGCAGGACTATATGGCTCTCATTTTCACTGTGTGTTACCATTTCTTCCACTGCCGCCCTCAGTGCCTCTGCCTCCGCTCTGAAATTGCTTGTGTACTTACCAGTAGCGAATGACAGTGTTATTTTTCTGCCATTTGGTAGGTTCAGGAATGCTCCTGCCCCTCCATTCTGTGTAGTGTTTGTTACAGAACCGTCGGTGTAGGCATGGGTCCAGTCCATGCTTGGGTAGCTTTTCGTTATGAAGCTTAGGGTAGTGTCTCTCCTTTCTTTTTCAGTCTGGCAGTTTTTGTTTGCAATACCTGGTATATTTTCTACCACCTCTGGAAATATATCCTGCCTCCAAGTAGGTTTTCGTACAGTAGTGATGGGTTTTGGTGTTGTTAGTGCGTTTATGGGATCTTCGTGCATCTTTGCTTTGGCTATTTCTGCAAAGTTTCTCCGCTTAAGTTTCCCAGTTCCCAAATTGTTTAGTCTCTGGTACATTGGGTGGTCCGTCAGTCTTCGGAGTTTCTCTGACTGCAGCTGGGCTCTGCAGTCTCTTCTGTCGGTCATGGATTGCAGTTTTGTAATCTTTTCAAGTTCTACAATTGGCGTTGACTTCATGCCACCTGTTATAATCCTCATGGCTTGGTTTTGAAGTTTGTTAACTTTATCGAAGTTCGCCTTCGCTGCTGTTGTCCATGCCGCAATGCCATACTCGAGAACTGGTCTCACTCTTCCAGTGTACAGTTTCTTTAGTATGCCTTCGTCTGCTCCCCAGCTTGTGCCAGCAAGTTTCCTCATGATCGCCATTCTTTCTCTGGCTTTCATTCGGTTTCTCTCAATCTGACTTTTCCATGTCATGCGCCGATCAAATGTGACTCCCAGATAGGTTTGGTTGTCGTTTGGCTGCAGGATTTTGCCATTTAGGCTTAATTTGGTACTTTGGGGTTTTAATGAGAGCGAGAATATTGTGCACGTGGTTTTCTCCTCGTTTATTTTGACCAGCCATGAGTTCGCCCACTCTTCCAGCGATGTTAGGGCCGTCTGCATCCGATTTCTTGCTATGGTGAGATTCTTTTCAGAGGTCCACATAGCCAGATCGTCTGCAAACATTGAGCTATGGACTCTTCTTGGTATATTCTCTGTAATATCGTTTATATATACCAGGAAGAGTGTGGGTGACAATACTCCCCCTTGGGGTACTCCCTGCTCGAGTGTCACCTTTTTGCTCATCTGCCCTTGTACGTGGACTCTGGCCGTTCTTTGTTTGAGGTAGTGGTTGATCCACTTGTACATCTTCCCACAGACATCACTTCTTCTTAGCTTGACTCTAAGTCCATCCTTCCAGACTTTGTCAAATGCCTTTTCCAGATCCACCCAAACAGCTACTGTGTGTTTCTGTGCCTGGTAGGCATCTTCTATCTCCTGAGCTATGAGGATGACCTGGTCCTCAGTGGATCTGTGCTGTCTAAAGCCGGCTTGCTGTGGAATTAGTATTCGTTTTTCTTCCAGATGCCACATCAGTCTGGTGTTTATCATCCGTTCCATCAGCTTGCCGACACAGCTCAGTAGGCTTATGGGCCTGTATCCATTTGGATCTGTTTTGTCATTTCCTGTTTTTGGTACTGGTACCAGTATTGCATCTTTCCATGCCTGGGGTACAATACCCCTTTTCCAGCTTTGGTTCAGGACTGATAGTAGTTTTTTCTTCGCTGTTTGGCCCAGCCCCATCAGCATTTCGTTTGTTATCCCGTCTTTTCCGGGAGATTTCCTTTTCTTTAGTGTTCTCATAGCCTCTTCCATTTCGCGCATTGTTAGTTTGGCCATCATGTGCTCTTCAGGAGCCGTATTTATGTTTTCGTGTCCCTTTAGCTCTTCGCTAATGTCTGTATGCTTATCTGCAGGGACCTCGATGTGGTTTGCTCTGGCATAGTGATCGACAAAGGCGTTTGCGGCTTTCTTACCTGTGATCAAGTTCTCGCCCTGCTTGATAGTAATTTGTTTATTTGACGGGGTTTCGTCATTCATGGCTCTGACTAGCTTCCATAGCTTGTTCCCTTCTTTGTCCAGGTTTAAACTTTCCGTTTTATTTTTCCAACTTTCTCTTGCTGTTTGCTTGAGAGTGTGTTTGTACTTCGCCGCGGCGGCTTTGAGGGCGATGTTTGCCTCCATGGATTTTTCTCGTTCTGCCATGTTCCTAGCATTTGTTACTGCATCTTCCACTTTCTGTAACTCATCATTCCAGTAGGGCTTATAGTTTTTCCCTTTTTGCTTTTGAAATCGTCCATGTTTCACATCCATAGGTTGCCACAGGAAAAATGCATTGTTCTTAGGATCTTTAGTTTAAGTTCTTTTTTGTATTATGCCATTTGTTCTGCATACTCCTTATCTTCTGCATTGTCATAGTCAGTCGTCTTCTTACTTCTTTTGTACAGTCTCCACTGTTGTTTAGTATTGATCCCAGATATTCAAAATGTGCAATATTTTCAATCTCTTCGTGAGCGATCTTGATTTTAGGTTGAAATTTTGTGGTGTCAGTTGTTATTATCTTAGTTTTCTTTGTATTCAGGTAGAGATTCTGGGCGTCGCTGTGCTTCTGGACTGATGTAATTATTTGTTTTAGACCCTTGGCGCTGTTCGAGAGCAAAATTGTGTTGTCGGCATATCGTATTTCCGGTATCTTCTTTCCTCCTACTGTGAAAGGATCGAAGTCTGTAGAAATTGGATGTGCCTTTACATTCCTGATAATGTTTTCCACATTCATGTTGAACAGGTATGGTGAAAGAATGCCCTGTCTGACCCTCCTTATGTATTTCGAACCAATCTCTGGTTTCACCATGTATTCTGACGGCTGTTTGCTGTCCCCTGTAAAGGGTTTCTATTAGTTGAACCAGATATGTTAGGCTGCCCATATCTTTCATAATGTTCTACATTTGCTAATGTTTTATGCAGTCAAAGGCTTTGGTGTAGTCTATAAAATGTGCATACAGGTCCATATTGAATTCTCTGCTTTTCTCGATGTTGTTTCTCATGTTGAAGGTTTGGTCTGTCGTGCCTCTTCCTGACCTGAACCCTGCTTGCGTTTTGTTTATTTCATGACCCAACTTTCTTTCTATTTTTTATCATAATGATACACAATAACCTATTCTGAGAGAGCTGAAATCGTGTACATATGCTCCACTAGTAAGACCTGTTAATCTATCAAATTTTGAAAGATATTGGACAGGTCATTCAAAAGACTTTACCAAAAACATAGTTTCTGTATATTTTCTATGTGTTTAGGTTTCATTTCGGTTGAATCTCAGCTATTTGCCGCCCATGCTTGTCACTGAATTCTTCGTTGCAGCATGAGAGATGATCGTCAAAGTACCAGCGCAACAAGGCTGATAGAAACAAATGATAGAAACATGTGCCTGCCCTAAAAATAAATTTTTAAAAGCATGTCTTTGTATAAATAAAAGGCTTTTACCTCAAAAAATTAGTTTTTATAATATTTACTAGTTTAGCATGTTATGAGAAAAGGGTTAGAGCAGACAGGACAACAAAGAGAGAAATTACTTGGCGGTTTAACATCTTGATTTGAAAGATGGCCAGCAACAGAATTGATAAAATAGCACTCTGTACAGAAACTTGTAGAGATTGAGATTTGTCATCGTCTGTGTGTCAACTTTGCATATTTTTTATAAGAAACTTTTGATTTGAACATGTTTGTTATTTAATTATTGTTATTGTATTTGTACTAAATATTGTTGTCATCGCAGATACAGATGGACGCAAGAATGTCACCAGACAGTGGTGGGAGTGGGCGTGCCTAGTAGAGAAGTATGTAACTATTATTTTAATCATTTGAGAAAAAAGGGTTTTCTTCACAAATTATGAAAATATGAGAAGATTGGTTACAATGGGGACTCAGTGGTCTCGAGGTAAGGTGTTCGCCTCGGGTGCTGAAGGTCACTGGTTAAAATCACGGTGGAGACCAGGATTTTTTTCATGTGGATCATCCGGTAAACATTTACATTTTCCCTGATATCTGAGTAGTGAGATCAGATACCTGTTGGCAGTGGCACGCACGTTAAAAACCCCTTGGCAGTTGGAAATCGAAAAGAGTAGGCTTAACTGCCATTGCTCTGCAAAATTCAAGTTAAAAATCTCAAATTATTCTAGGTATTCTCGCCCCCACAGAGAATATGTTTCAAAAAGGGGATTGTGTGGGTATAACATCAGGTCTTGGTTATATGGTTAGCAGAGCGGCATAGATGTCGCCTGACAGGTTGCTGGTCCACCTTGCTTAAAATTTACGCTTTCACCACAACCAGTCCCAAAATATGCAATCGTATATTCCAGAGGCTAACAGATACTGGGATTTGTTTGGCAAGTCACCAGTTGATTTTTGCCTGCCAAAAGATATGAAACAAAGGAGGTCACACCTTCTCACAACGTCTAATGACACAAGTAGACTGAAGATAGATAGATAGATTGGTTATAGGCACTTAAATTGATCTTGAGGCAAGGCAAAGGCTGCCGTCCATCGTAAACGATGATGGCATAATTTATTTTGCTAGCGCTATTTTTAGTAAGGATAAACTGCATTACTTTTTATCCTCATTCTCTCTTCTCGTGCCGCCCGACCCCAGCAGCAAGTTAAGGACAAGATTTTTTTCAATGTCTGTGTATCTTCAATTTTGGGGGATTCCGTGGCGAAGTGATTAAACTGTCGGCCTCGTGATCGGGTGGTGTGGGTTCGACTCCGGACTCCGCCGTCTTGTCCTTGACTTGCCACTGGGGTCGGGCGACACGAGACGAGAGTGAGGATAAAAAGTAGTGCAGTTAATCCTTACTAAAAATAGCGCTAGCAAAATAAATTATGCCATCATCGTCTACGATGGACGGTGGCCCTTGTTGCTTTGCTTTTGTATCTTAATCCTGTAGATGTTGCATCAGACCATGAAGAGGCAAAACAATCTTGTGTAAAGCTCTGCATGTTCTGTTCTATTGTTAAAATAAATGATAATGTATGTGTTTTATTTGTGTCTGAACTGAGTAGTAATACTACATTTATCATTCAGAGATTGGAAGAGAGGTTTGGAGGTGAGCTGTAAAGATTTGCGAAAAATGGGAGGCTACTACATCTGTTACGATGAGCCATATAAACCAGACGCTTCATGCCTTGTGTATTCATTTGGGTAAGTGGTTTTTTTCATCTTGTTGTGCTTTTTGCTTGTTACGAAGCATAGGGCTATCTCTGCATGTTGGCTCTCTGACCAGAAAAGGGCCACCTCTGCATGTTGGCCCTCTAACCTGAAAAGGGCCATCCACCTCTACATGTTGGCCCTCTAACCAGAAAAGGACCATCTCTGCATGTTGACCCTTTAACCAAAAAACATACCATCTCAGCATGTTGGCCCTCTAACCAAAAAACAGACCATCTCAGCATGTTGGCCCTTTAGCCAAAAAACAGACCATCTCTGCATGTTGTCCCTCTAACCAGAAAAAGACCATCTCTGCATGTTGGCCCTTTAACCAAAAAACAGAACATCTCTGCATGCTGGCCCTTTAACCAAAAAAAAACCCATCTCTGCATGCTGTCCCTCTAACCAGAAAAGGACCATCTCTGCATGTTGTTCCTCTAACCAGAAAAGGGCCATCTCTGCATGTAGGCCTTTGGACATATAGCCTATGCCAAATTATTTTATGGGCACTTGCAATGGTGGCTCCATGTAGCAGTTTGTTTTACATGATCAAGTAACTGAACCCATGCACATCCATCTTGTCAGTTTTTATGATGTTCTTGGAGGGCTACATTGCAAATTGTCACCATGATCATTGACAGAACATTGGGTATGTGTAGGAAGTGCCTGTGCCCCAATCTTCCTTCTGAAATATTTTTCCACATTTCCATACATTTTTGTTTCATGATGACTATGGATAGTGTGTGGCTAAGTGGTTTTGATGCCTGCCTGCCGACAAGTTGGGCAGCGGATCAAATCCCCAGTAAAGCAAATGTTGTTTTTCTGTTGGGGGTGAAATAAACAAACATAGCCAGCAAATGATGTGGTGACAACAGTGGCAAAGCGGCCTGTAGTTCTCAACCTAAAAGCCTCTATACTGTCGCAGTAATGGAAATAAAGTCGTACAACAGTTAAGAGGACTACAGACTGAGCAGTCATAGATAGTTCAATCATAATTAAACTCCATCCAGATATTCGTAGCTATCAGTTATGCCTGACCTAGGAAAGTTTGGCTCTTTCTTTTCTTTATATTACAAATCCAACTGGCCACTTTGAACCTGTATTGTTTACCGCGAAGCTGTGATTTCTGCTCCTTTTGACCTGGCACATTTAATTTCTCCTGACTTTGTGTGGTGCCATATTTACCTTCCCACTATTTGGGAAGCATAAATGGTGCCTAAAAGGATGCAGGTCTACTTTGCTCTAGTGTTTGAGTCTATTAAGATGAACTTGCGTTTTCAATGATCTGTTTCCTCCTGCATTTTTAAGGGTTTGCTTCCCAGGGGTCACGGATGGTGCTGTGATTGGGGTCAACTTTGCTGTAGTGTTTGAGTCTAAAAAGATGAACTCGGACATTGGTTAACCACCCTCCATAAGCAATTGTTCCAACGCAGCAGAGTATTAAGCTACTCAAGCTTAGCCCGCTAAGCAGGAAATCCTTCTTTGGGTACATCCAGCTCATACCAGAGCTGGGACATGCATAGAGGCATCTGCCCCTATAGAAGTACAGGTCGACTAAGAACACGACATACTCAATTACAAAGAAACACAAAGCGAGTGCTGATGTTCTGAGGAAATCTGGCTGTTCTCCTCGTGTTGTGCCAGTCAATTTTTGGATGATATTGTTTCTCACATGTATCTTCCGCTTTTTTTTCCTGGCAGTGTGTCACGTAGGACACCTTACTATCGCATATGTACTTCAGAGTTGCACTGTTTTCCAGCTGCTGTCCTTGTCATTTGATGTATAGTTTTCTTTTTGCTTCTCTGTTTGGGAAGTAGAAATCATATACTTGGGTTTTGCTGGGGTTTGGTTTGTGGTATTTTGTATTTGTGTAATATATGGCAAGGTCGTTTATCAGTTAGTCTTCAACCTCTTCGAAGCCATGTCCTTTGCAACATCTACTGTGTTGTTGGCATAAATAGTTTACAGTGTCATATGCTTGGGATCAAGATGCTGAGCAGTGCATGAGCTGCAGCGGCCAGCGACCCATAGCTGACTGCTAGCATTAGCGCTAGCGAACCAGAGCTACCAAGACCCTTATACACCTCCACACAGTGATCCTGGAAAACAGAGCAGACTGGCTAAGGAGAAGGCGATTGAAGAGGGAAGGCTAACCCGGTACTAAAATATGCCTCCTGAAGCCAGATGTGTCAGACCGAAAGGTGCAAATATAACAGTCAAGCTGTAAACTTTGACACAACACATTCTGTTCTTCTGACAACATCCTGCTACTTGCAAAGCCCTTTTCAGGGCTTGTTAGCGGGAGGTTGAGAACAAACAATGAAGAAAAGAAGAATATGCTGCTCTTAGATCGATAAAAGTCATTCATGTAATCTAATTGTGTTCATATCCATTTTTTTATTTATTTGTATAAGGCTAAAGATTTAAACTGCAACATAATGTTCCGGGTCTGAAATCTCGTTTTCCTTGGTAAGCATCTTGTCTATTGAGGAGGTAATACAGCTCTGTATCATTCTTTTTTAGTCTTAGTCGACCTGTGCTTCTACAGGGACAGTTACCCCCTGTTCAGATACTAGCTTTTGCGTAAGCTGGATGTGACGAGTTTAGGATTTCCTGCTTAGAGGGCTAGGCTTGAGCAGCTTAATACTCTGCTAAATTGGGACAAGCACTGCAGAGGGGTTCACTGATATGCAAGTTCATCTTAATAGACTCAAACACTAGAGCAAAGTAGACCAGCAGCCTGTTAGTCGCCATCTATGCTGCTCTTAACAAACCGCCTAACCATGAGCAGTGTTATGCCATGTCACACAGTTAGTTACCTCTTATGACATGCTCTCTTATGGGGTAGTGGTGCTATTCTTATCTTTGTCATACACATAGACCCAGGCGGACCACTCTGGAGTTCTTTCAAAAATCTTATATAGATGGCATAGTAACAACAACACATGTCAGAAATTTGTGGTTTCTGTTGGGGCTTTTCCAAGTTTTATCAACGCAACCATGTGGCATTTCTTCCAGATTTAATGGATTTGTACAGTAATCTGAAAGGTTTTGATTCTTCTTCTTCTTTGTACACTTTCAGATCTCTTCTTCTTTCTTCTTCATCGTACGCTGTTTACAGCGATATACGTTGCACTGTTTTATTTTGTTAAGCCTGTGGCTCAGTGCATCCGGTTTCAACAGGCGTTTCTGTAGGGATGCATTCCTTAGCCTTTGGCTGTCCCCGGCCTAACTGCAAGGCAGCAGTTGTTTGTGATCAGAGTTGTCTCTCTTTGGGAAGTTGTCTTACAGGACTATCGAGTCTTCCCCACTCGTGTCTATATGGTTTGGCAATAATATGATATGATGGACTATGTACTAGTTTGTACTATCCCGGAAGAGAGGCAGTCCAGTGTGACTGTGTCTCAGAATCGTCACGTCCTGCCAGAAACGTAGCATATGCATGTGAGTGAGGTATCTCTTTGCTCCCTTTATTTTCTCGTCTCATCTGCAGTGATGGCACGCCTAGCATTCCCCGCCACCTGGGAGGTTGTCACAATAGGGCAGGGGGTGCAATGTCCGCTGGACTGCATCTCTTCTGCGTCCATTGGGATGACTGATAGCAGACAGAGGTAAAGAGCAAGGCAGGAGTGCATTTAACCAGGTGCATTTCTGTGGCTCGGCTGGGCCGGGCTGAGACGCGAGCCCCAGGTCCCCGCCATGTCGTAGCCTCCCATCACAGCGGTGCTGAGATTTAGGGCGGGATTCTGGCTTAGAGGCGTTCGGCCGTAGTCCCTCAGATGGTAGCTTCGCATCATTGGCTTATCAGCCAAGCACGTGGACCAAATGTCAGCAACCTGCGATTCCTCTCGAAGGAGTGCATTTGACCAGGGGACAAGCCTGGTCATGGCATGGAGATGTTGTTCGCCTGGTGTGCGGACATATCTCATGGCCGGGATTCCGGCTTAGAGGCGTTCGGCTGTAATCCCTCACATGGTAGCCTCTCGCCATTGGCTTATCAGCCTAGTACGTGAACCAGATGTCTGCGGCTCCTTTCGAATTGAGCAGTATTACCGTAGCAACGCCCTGTCATTAGTAGGATAAAACTGACCTGTCTTCCAAGGGTCTAATAGCAGCACCCGTTCGCTATTAGACCCAACGAATCAATAGAGGGCTTTTTAGTCAGTCAATGACCAAGTGTATGGAACCTGCGATTTCTGTAAAGTTAAGCAGGGTTTCCGTAGCACTCTCTTTCATTAAGAGGGTAAATACTGACCCGTCTTCCGGGGGTCTAATACCAGCACACGTTCACTATTAGACAAAACGAATCAATAGAGGGCTTTTTAGTCAGTCAATGACCAGGTATCTGGAACCTGCGATTTCTGTAGGGTTAAGCAAGATTACCGTAGCAGATGCTATTTTATTAAGAGGGTAAAAACTGACCTGTCTTCCGTGGGTCTAATACCAGCACACGTTCCCTATTAGACCCAACGAAAGTGCTCTCAATCTGTCAGTCATTTTACAGTGTTGGCATGTTGAGTCAAATTAAGCCGCAAGCTCCACTCATGGTGGTGCCCTTCCGTCAATTCCTTTATCGAGCACTGAATGCAGGCTAATCGAACCACAGAGAGCTTAGCCCCAGATTTCCAAGGGTCTAAATCCAGCACCCGTTCCATATTAGACCCAACGAAAGTGCTCTCGGCCTGTCAATCATTTCAGTGTTGGCCGTGTTGAGTCAAATTAAGCCGCAGGCTCCACTTCTGGTGGTGCCCTTCCGTCAATTACTTTAAGTTTCAGCTTTGCAACCATACTTCCCCCGGAACCCAAACACTTTGGTTTCCCGGAAGCTGCCCGCAGAGTCATCGAAGCAACTCCTGCGGATTGCTAGTCGGCATCGTTTATGGTCAGAACTACGACGGTATCTGATCGTCTTCGCGTCTCTGACTTTTGTTCTTGATTAATGAAAATATTCTTGACAAATGCTTTCGCAGTAGCTCGTCTTGCGGCGATCCAAGAATTTCACCTCTAACGCCGCAATATGAATGCCCCCGTTTGTCTCTGTTAATCATTACCTCCAGTTCTGAAAACCAACAAAATAGAACCGAGGTCCTATTCCATTATTCCATGCACCATTATTCAGGCAACCGAGGCCTGCTTTGAACACTCTAATTTTTTCAAAGGAAGCGCGCCGGCCACCCGGAACGCTCAGCGAAGAGCACCCGCGGGAGAGAGCCGGCAGACGGTAGGGCAGGAGACAACGGGCAGTGAACCGGCGCGGGCCGCCCGCCTGCGCCTGAGATCCAACTATGAGCTTTTTAACTGCAACAACTGTTTGGGTTCCGGGGGAAGTATGGTTGCAAAGCTGAAACTTAAAGGAATTGATGGAAGGGCACCACCATGAGTGGAGCCTGCGGCTTAATTTGACTCAACACGCTAACACTGTAAAATGACTGACAGATTGAGAGCACTTTCGTTGGGTCTAATAGGGAACGTGTGCTGGTATTAGACCCACGGAAGACAGGTCAGTTTTTACCCTCTTAATGAAAGAGCGTCTGCTACGGAAACCCTGCTTAACTTTACAGAAATCGCAGGTTCCAGACACTTGGTCATTGACTGACTGAAAAGCCCTCTATTGATTCGTTGGGTCTAATAGCGAACGGGTGCTGGTATTAGACCCTTGGAAGGCAGGTCAGTTTTACCCTACTAATGACATTGCTACGGTAATACTGCTCAATTCGAAAGGAGCCGCAGACATCTGGTTCACGTACTAGGCTGATAAGCCAATGCTGCGAGGCTACCATGTGAGGGATTACGGCCGAACGCCTTTAAGCCGGAATCCCGGCCATGAGATATGTCCGCACACCAGGCGAACATCATCTCCGTGCCATGACCAGGCTTGTCCCCTGGTCAAATGCACTCCTTCGAGAGGAATCGCAGATCGCTGACATTTGGTCCACATGCTTGGCTGATAAGCCAATGGTGCGAAGCTACCATATGAGGGACTACGGCCGAACGTCTCTAAGCCAGAATCCCGCATCTCTTCCGGGATAGTACAAACTAGTACATAGTCCATCATATCATATCATTGCCAAACCCTATAGACACGAGTGGGGAAGACTCGAAAGTCCTGTAAGACAACTTCCCAAAGAGAGACAACTCTGATCACAAACAACTGCTGCCTTGCAGTTAGGCCAGGGACAGCCAAAGGCTAAGGAGGGCATCCCTACAGAAACGCCAGTGGAAATCGGATGCACTGAGCCACAGGGTTAACAAAATAAAACAGTGCAACGTATATCGCTGTAAACAGCGTACGATGAAGAAGAAGAATCACGTTGGAGACCTGTATTTTTCACATGGATCTCCTGGCATGTTTTCTCCTTATCTCTGGGTAGTGATATCGGATTCCCGTGTTCAGTGCCACGCACGCTAAAAATCCCTTATAAATTGAAACGAGTAGGCTTAACGGTCGCTGCCCTGACAAAATTCAAGTTAAATATATACCCAAATTATTTTAAGTTTAGATACCTATTACGAATAGCCAATAACTTTCGGCTCCCTGGCATCATCCATTAACATGCCAGTTTGAATACCATGATTCCAAGTATTCCATGTGTGTAGTAGAAGAATTATGTGCATAAATAAAACGAATGTGCTTGGCAGAGATATGATAGAAAAATAATGCATTATTATTTTGTCTTATAACCATTAATGTACTAGATAACCAGTGGGACATCAGGCTGGCTCTAGAGTGAGAGGACAGGTCGTTGCCAAGCGCAGAAAGGCATACATGTCAACAACCTCTAGTTTGAGAATGGAGATGGAAGCAGTGACCTCAGCGCTGAGGTGGATATCTGAGACTTCTTAGACAAGGGCAGTCATCGTGACAGGCGCACAAGCCGTACTTCAGAAGGAATGGCTTAGTTATGAGTGGATAGCAATTGTTGAGGCCTCAAACCTTCAGGGATTGACATGGATCTACTGTCCTGGTCATGCCGGGGTTTAGGGTAATGAAAGAGCTGACATCTTGGCTTCACAAGCTCCCATTATGGGCACGTTAGTAAACATTAGGAATGTCATTTTGAAATAAGTCAATGACCACCTGTTAGATGAGGACACTGCAATAGATGAAGCAGCTATCCACAGGTTGCAAAGTCTTGACATTAAACGAGGTTCGAGCGGAGTAGGGTGCATGAGAGGACAGAGCAAGAGAGTGTACAACCAGCGAGTTACAGGGACCATCAGCATCCATATTCTGCACCATTTGCTGAGAGATACTGAGCACCTATGGGTATGTCCGGAGTACAGTGACATCAATTCTTAAAAACAAAACAAACAGACGGTCAGTAACACACAAACTAATGAAACTAGAACTATTAAACTTCCGCACATATAAGTTATTTTGTTGTGAAATCACAAACTTAAACTGCTCTCAGTAAACGTGCATCAGGAATGAAATTAATGTAACAGATCCTGGAGGTTTTATCCAACAGACACTGTCAAATTGTCTTGGCAGGACCATGAACAGTTGACCTGGTCATTAACCTATGTGAACTCTACCTGACAAGGCATTAACATTCCTTGCCTGCTGTAAGGTATCAGGTTTAGACTAAAATGAGCAAGCATGATATACACAAATGTAACTAAAAGGGAGATTAAAATGAAAAACTAAAATTGTACTATAAATTTGAAATGCCATTGTCGAATGTTGATGTGGAGCGTCAGCCTAGTCGACAGTGAGCTGGACGAATAAAAAAAATATTCAGGCCATAGTTTGTGCATGATATGACCGCTCCTCCAGTCAACCCAGCTGTAAATGGGTACATGACTTATGGGTTGGGTAAGGTAAAAACAGCAAGGAAGGGAACTGGCCATCCCACCTCGCATAGGCTGCAGCTTAATACATGGACATTTATCTTCAACATCGGCAACAATTCTTGCCATAGAGGGGACTGGCCTTTACCTTTACTAATGTTGACAGTATAATTGTTAAGGACTTCAAGATTGTCCTTCAGGTGGTATCGTGATGCAGACGAGAGATGAGCCACATGATATCATAGTAGTTGGGTAAAGATGGCTGCACCACTAGTGACATGCACCAAAATAGGGAACAGTGTTCTGTTATCCATTTTTTTTAAGTAGCACGTATTGATGAATAAAGGCTCAGTTGGTGATGCACTCTAGCAAGTGGAGTAGGAAATTCATGGATTTTATGACAGACTGTTTTTGACCGTGTCAGATACGCCGTGCAGTGACACCAGAGTCGATTGCAGCAGTTGAATGCATTATGGTGAAAAACTGAATTG
Organism: Ariolimax columbianus; assembly: GCA_036924085.1. NCBI lineage: Eukaryota > Metazoa > Mollusca > Gastropoda > Stylommatophora > Arionidae > Ariolimax > Ariolimax columbianus. The sequence goes on from JAVGWX010000003.1 coordinate 92,225,436, forward strand.
CGACTGGGAATTAAATGGCTGTACTTCGGTCAAGGTTCAGTACACCACGTGATTCATGATGTGCTCAAGCTCCATAAAGTGTCTACAAGGTGGGTGCCATGACAGCCAACTGCAGAATTGAAACAACAATGTGTTTCATCAGTGACTACACACTCAACTACAATACTTTTTTCTAGAGGAATCCATACACTTCATAGGTGCTGAGGGAGAGTTGCATAGAATCTAGAGGATTCAATACACTTGATAGGCACTTGGGGAGATGCATCGAATCTAGAGGAATCCATACACTTCATAGGTGCTGGGGGAGATGTATCGAATCTAGAGGAATGCATACACTTCATAGGTGCTGGGGGAGATGTATCGAATCTAGAGGAATCCATACACTTCATAGGTGCTGGGGGAGATGTATTGAATCTAGAGGAATCCATACACTTCATAGGTGCTGGGGGAGATGTATTGAATCTAGAGGAATCCATACACTTCATAGGTGCTGGGGGAGATGTATTGAATCTAGAGGAATCCATACACTTCATAGGTGCTGGGGGAAATGTATTGAATCTAGAGGAATCCATACACTTCATGGGCGCTGGGGGAGATGTATCGAATCTAGAATCCATACACTTCATAGGCGCTGGGGGAGATGTATCGAATCTAGAGGAATCCATACACTTCATAGGCGCTGGGGCAGATGTATCGAATCTAGAATCCATACACTTCATGGGCGCTGGGGGAGATGTATCGAATCTAGAATCCATACACTTCATGGGCGCTGGGGGAGATGTATCAAATCTAGAATCCATACACTTCATGGGCGCTGGGGGAGATGTATCGAATCTAGAATCCATACACTTCATGGGCGCTGGGGGAAGATGTATCGAATCTAGAATCCATACACTTCATGGGTGCTGGGGGAGATGTATCGAATCTAGAATCCATACACTTCATGGGCGCTGGGGAGATGTATCGAATCTAGAATCCATACACTTCATGGGCGCTGGGGGAGATGTATCGAATCTAGAATCCATACACTTCATGGGCGCTGGGGGAGATGTATCGAATCTAGAATCCATACACTTCATGGGCGCTGGGGGAGATGTATCAAATCTAGAATCCATACACTTCATGGGCGCTGGGGGAGATGTATCGAATCTAGAGGAATCCATATACTTTGTAGACGATGGGGTAGATGTATAGAATGCAATGGAGACAATGTCGAATATATTTTGAAGAAGTAAAATGTACAGGTTTTCGTATGAATCACACTTGTATATTGTAATGGTGAAAACTCTTTCTTTTTCAGGATTGACAATGACTTTACTTTTGATGATGCAATGGCTGAAGCTGGGTGCGATGTGTTCTCTTTTGATCCCAGGTACCTCATCCGAAACTACTTATTGATTTTTTTTAAACTGTCATTGTGCTTTGCTAGAGTTGTGCCCAGGAGATCTCTGTGTGGGATTGAGATGAGAATAGTCACCGCCAGGTTAGTTGTAAAAGGTGACAGACAGTACACTCTAACCCAGAGATTTTTCAAACTTTTTTGGTCTGCGGCTCATTTTATCTGTGCATAACCACTGCTCCTCTCTTTACTATATATAAGCATTGTACCCCCAAAAGCGAAATCCTGCTACTTGCAAAGCCTTATTCAGGGCTTGGTAGCAGGAAATTGAGAACGAACGCAAAAGTAGTAGTACCCAAAAAAATATGAATAACTTCTGAATGTGCAAATTGTACATCTGCTGATACCAATTGGGGGGAGAGGGTGTGTGTGTGATTAAGTCAAGGTCAAGTTTCGGAAACAAAATAAATAAGATCGTATTTATTTTGTAAATGAAAAACTCATAATATCCAGCACTTTTCCTAAGCCACCGTGACGCCTTAGCCGAGGGCTGCAACACACAGTGTATTTCACCTGACCCTAACAAATATTTTTTGATCCGTGTGTTTTGGCTGACCAGATGTTAGTCTCCACTCCGCTTTTACTTTTATGTGTTAAATAGTAATTCTAAAATAATCAGATTGAGGCAGACCATAGATTGATGCTAAAAATGGGAAATATTGAATTGCAAGTAAAATATTTTTTAAATTGTTTTCGCCTTATTTCTCTATTCCTCAAGGCAGTGTGCATTGCACTATGTTTTTATTTTGCTCCTTTCGGCCCAGTGCATCTGATATCGGGATGCATTTATGTCTGCTTCCTCCTGCATTTTCTAAGGTTTTGCTTCCCCTGGGTAACGGTCGATGCTGTGATGGGGATCAAACTCATCACCTTCGTTTTGTGAGCCGTGTTACTTAACCACTAGTCCATGTCGTCCCGCAAGTAATTTAATACTAATATAAATGTTCCGGTTGGGGATGAAGTGTATGGACATTTTTGTACAGGGACTTTGTCTAGATGAGGAAAATTGACCAGCTTACTTCCTTACTGCATTTTCTGTGCCCATACAAAGCTAGGTAGACTTTACCTTGACTTAATTTTCATGCTCTCTTTGAATCACAGGGCTACATTAGTCATTCTTGACGAATTCCTATTTTGGGCTATCTTCTCATTCTTCCTTTCTCCCTATCTCTGTACTAGTGAAAACTGATTGCACTGGTTTCCCCATTAGCTGTTCTTCGTCAGGTTGTTTTTTGCCTACCCCACTTTTCCCATGTGTTTCAATCCATGGCATGTTAGGTTTCTTCCAGAGATTGTGTCAGATCCATCCTTACCTTCTCTATTCAATCTCCATCTGCATTAGTAAATGTGTCCCATTTTAGCTATTCAGCAAACAAAGTATTCCATTTCCCTATCCCTATTCATCCTTGTCATTTAAATTAGTTAACCCTTTTCAGTCCAGGTTAATTTATTTGATTTATGTCTTTCCGACTGGGCCAAATACAGGAATTCTGTACGTTAAAGTTTCATTTAAAATAAAATAAATTAATATTGAACTAATTAAGCAAAAATTATAATCTAAATATCATAAGAATCATAATTTAACAATCTTAGTCGACCTGTTCTTCTACAGGGGCAGATGCACCTGTGCAGGTCCCAGCTTTGGTATGAGCTGGATGTAGCCAGGAGACGGGCTTCCTGCTTAGTGGGCTAGGCTTGAGCAGCTTATACTACGCTGCGTTGAAACATTCTTTTACGGAGGGTGGTTAGCCGATGTGCGAGTCCATCTCAATAGACTCAAATACCAGAGAAAAGTAGACCCGCAGCCTGTTAGGCGCCATCTATGCTGCTTCAAACAAACCATCTTACCATGGCTGGTGTTATGCCATGTCACACACTCGCCTATTACGACATGCTCTCTGTGAGACAGTGGTGCTATTCTCATCCATGTCATACACAAAGACCCCGGCTGACCACTCGGGTAACTATCTATGACATGAAATATTCATAATACCCATTGTATATTAGTATGAAGCGCTAATTGCTGAGTTAAAAATTGGAAAGGAAAAAATTTTTGGTGCTTACTGCGTTGTGTGTTTCGCTGCTATCCGTCAATTCCTTTAGACATACCTTTCATATTATGGTGTCCTAGTCAAAGTCTGAATCGGGCGTGTGTTGAATATCCATGAGTAATCCAGGTACATGATCATTGGACTGATCAAATAATAAATTATTTCACGGGGCCATGAAACACAACTTTCGTCGCAATAAATGTGTAGACTTGTCAAAGATTGTAACACGCGCAAATGTCCACCTATCAGAAATAACCTTACAGTTAAACATCAATTGCAACCATCGCATAGAGCCAAACAAAAAATGAAATTCCACAAACAAAATACTAAATACATGTCGGTTTTGGTCGTAGAGAGCCACAAATTTCAGTTTCGGCAGCCAATTTCAACACCTAAAATCTGGAAAGGGTTAATTATTTTCATTTGTATTGTCTTTTAACTTCGATGAATACTTTTATAGTCATAACAAAGTTTTTAAAAAAAAAAATATTTCAGACCATTTGTTTATGTGATTATTTATGTATGCTAAGCATCATACAAATATGCTTGATACAACTCATGCGAGATACAACATGAAGGTCAGTACATGAAAGACAGAAAGTATGAAAATCAGCAGATCATTAGGCCCTCTAACTATACATGTCAACGACAACAGGCTCAAACAGATGCATGAGTACAAGTACCTGGAAAGCATTTTCACTGAGAATGGACGATTGGACAGAGAAATCAAAACCAGACATCAAAAGCAAGTGTAATAGCCTACCAACTGTTACCACTACTCAAACATCAGTATAGAAACAAAACAGCAACTGATAAACACTATTTTTTTTTCCAACTCTGTGCTATCAGTGTCAAACTTGGCCTCTGTCCTAGGCACAGGAAATGAAAATTGTAGCCTGTGAAATAAGACACTTGAGAAAAGTGATCAACATAACCAGAAGAGAATGAAAAATACTGACATCAGAAAATTTGTGGGGAAAACATCCTCCCAAGAATTCATGCATAGACAGAAAGTAATGTGGTTTGTTCATCTCATGATCGGCTGCCATTAAAAACATACAACAGTGGGAGATCAGGGTTTTGAGCCAAGGGAAGACCATGCGGCAAATGGATAGGCAACATCAAAGACATTCTATGCAAGCATGAGCTCATAGCAACACATCCTGCCCAAATGTGAGGTCTACAGCTCCCCACTACACTTCACGGCATCAGTGGAAGGATAAATTAAATCTAGGGATGTGTTTTTTGTTATATGATAAACAAAGGCAATAAAGAATTATTTGTGATGTTATTTCTATTTAGTATGGGTGTCAGCGATCATCAAAGATCAAAGAAAGTCCGTTTCCTCAACATTGGTCTGTCAACTATTGACAGTGATAACTTTGTCCCACTTGTGGATGGCTACACAGAGGGTGTAGACAGGACATGGAGAATAAGAACCCTAGCTTCTTTGAAAAAGATGCTTGGTCACGAAAATGTAAGTTCTAATGTGTCCTTACAGATTCTCTTTTGTGTCTTGTTGTTTGCGAATGTCCACAATAAGTAGGTTACTCTTTTGTGCGCCATAAAAAGGATGTTAAGTGGCGGGTTGTATTAGTTTTCCTAACATCCCAAGTGTGCTGATGAAGGTGAACTGGGGTCCTCCAGGCGGTTGTGCTATGCTTGGCTTCATCTGCATGTCGCTCACTGCTGCGGTGTTCACGTCTTACCTCACCTTGTTAGCCAGACTGTTGTCCTTGACAACAGCCCGTTTTCAGGATGATCAACGAGGAGGTCAGGTGAAGGTCTTGGTCAGTATATTTCTCCTGACCCTGGCTAACATTGTCTGATCAGTGTGTTTTGTGTGTAAAAAATGACTTTCTGCAATGGATATTCATAAGGAAATACCTCTTGTTTACGGTGAGAAGTGTTTGCGTAAGGCAGTGCTTAAACGGATTGATACATTCTCTCAAGGCCGCTCAAAAATTGTTCATGAAGACCAACCTAGTCGTCCTGTTCAGATTGCAATAAAAGCATCTGTGCTGTGGATGGGGGAGATGATTCAAACTGGCAGACAAGTTACGATAGACAGTGTAATAGCTGCAATAGTGTGTTCACATGGCTTAGCCTACAGCATTATGTATGATTGGTTGAATTTCTGGAGAGTGCTTGTGGTGGATAACCAAACAACTGTCTGACAAATATGAATTAAACCAAATGGACCTGTCTTTCAATCATCTCTTTCTGTATGCAAATGAAAGAGAAGACATGCTGAACAGGATTGTTAAAAAAAAAGATCCCGTCACGCCATGCAGCGCGTAGAAAATATGGTGTTAGGCCCAAATTATATTGTAACCCACAGCATTTAATGGATGATGTGGCCAGCATTACGCCGGCCGCCTATACTTCCCGTACTGAACCGATACCCATTTAAGGCTGGTTGGACCCGGGAGCTGTTGCGGTCTGAAAAAGTATTTCCGCCTCACCTGGGGAATGAACCCAGGACCACTCAGATGTGAAGCCAGTTCGCTAACCACTGTGCTATGTGACACCCAAACAGGATTGTTACTGGGGACCATTATTAACAACCTGAATCAAAGCATGGTTCAAAGCAATGAAAACGTCCTTCTTCCTCTTCTGCTAAGAAATTGAATGTTGCACCATCAACAATGAAAGTTGTGCTTACATTGTTTGGGGATTCTCAGTTAGTGCTGTTAACTAATTTCTAAGAGAGAGGCGACAATATGAATGTCGTACTGTGAAGTGTTCTCTTGATTCCTGACTTGCAATTAGAAGAAAACGTTCAGGTTTGTTGGCTAGAGAACTACTGCATCGTCAATGTCAGACCACATACAGCTCGATTAACCCAGGGGAAGAGTGATCAACTAGGGTGGCAACTTCTTGAGCATTCACTTTACAGCTCTGACTTAACCTAGAGTGATTTCCATCTGTTTGGTGCACTAAAACCTCACCTTGGTTGGAGATGTTTTGAGAATGATGCAGAGGTTGAACGTGACTGCAGACGAAAGACTTCTATGTTGCAGGTTTTGGTGCACTGATAAAGTGATCAGATAAGTTGGTAGAAATTATATTCAGAAGTAAAGGACAATTCAGTGCAATATTAACGGGTTTTCAAGCCCATATCATATTTAGTTGTTTTTTTAATAGTCATTTGTGACCTATTTACTGAATTGTCCTCATTCCGGCTGCAGGTTCGACAAGTACAAAAATCAGACGTGAGCCTATGTAGGCCATTCAGACATAGCTTAGAACATGGAACATCCTATAGTTTGTTAGTTTGTTAAAACGTTTATATTAAGCAAAAATAAACAATTAGCCAAAGTCATACCGAAGGAGGAAAGACTTGAACAGATGTAGCTTCCCAAGTATCTTGTAAAAGGCAGATAAAGGGGGTTTTGCGTGCTGTTAGCAGCCTCATCATGTAAAATTAATTGCTACAGAAATTACTTTAAGAAGTGAGCATTGATGTTAAGGGGTTAGAAGCAGTGACCGTGGCAACTATGGGAGTCACATGGAACAAAAAGGAGACGGTATGTTGTTGTTTAATACCCACGATGAGTATGTTTACTCTTTCATGCACCCTGAAATGGATGTAAAGTGGCTGGTTACAGTAGCTTTCTTCACATCCCAAACATGCTGATGAAGGTGGATCAGAGTCATTCAGAATGTTGTACTAACCTTGGCTTCATCTGTATGACGCTCATTACTACAGGTATCACATCAATTATCTCATTGGCCAAACTGGCATGAAACAGCCATTTTACAGGGAGAACTGCATGGAAGTGAAGTGAGGTCTTGATCAGTAGGTTTCACTTGACCATGACTAACATAGTCTGCTCAGCATGTTTTGTCTGACCAGAAGCTAGTCTCCTCCCCCCAGAGACAGTTGTGATTAAGATTTTAGTGTAACTGTGGGTCTCAACTGCATCTCCAGCGGAAACTGTCTCAGACCACAGAGGCCCAATGGGTGGTAAGCACTCCACCAGAGGCATCTTGGATGTTGCAAGGGAGTCTGACTTACGCATTGGAGGTCTTCCCAGCGGTTTCTTTTTTGCCTTGTGGGTACCAGATTGCTGTCGTCGTGCTACATCGTTTCATCGCAACATGTGACCCGCCCATCTATGTTTTGTCTTGTATGCATTAATTTGTGTACTAGGCTGACTTGCTGTCTGGGGAAGAAGCCAACTGGCCACCCCACTTCATAAACAAGCTGTGGCCTTGTACAATGAGTCTCTAACACCTCATCCCTGATGGCAGTATCTGCTATGGGACAACCAATAACAATCTGTATTGCAGTCTTCTTGTGAGCCTCATCATATACTGGGATAATTTGGGAGAAAAAAAAAATTCTTAATCTTCCTCATTCATCCTCAGAACAAGGTCCCAGCTTCTCTTACAAAGAACACCACTTTGTAAGGCTGTTTTATCTCTGTGCAGCTTTTGTCTCATATCTGTCTTGTGAGGCCAGTATTGTTCTCTCTTCCTGTGTGAGCATGCAGATTTCTAGTACTTGTTCCACGTGCATGGTATTCTCCTGACATGGACACCTGTCATCTATCACAATTCTCGTTTTTTTGTAAAGATTACCCTTGAGTCTATTATGCCCAGTTATTATTCTGAAGATGATGACTTGCTCTTGTCTAGTTAAATCATAGTAGTTGTCTTCTTCTTTGAAGTGTGGATGTTGATAAGCCCATTTCCCCCTGAAGTTAGCTTTAACTGTGGTCTTGCCCTTGTTATACATTATGCTCAGATCTGTTTATAGGAAAGTTTCTCCACACTTTGCTAATTTGTCAGCAGCTTCATTGCCTTCAAAATTGTAGAGGGATGGGTTCCACTGTATGATCAACCTTGGGTGTTCTGCTGAGAGCTGTGTCAGGGAGCATATCAATAGCTCCAGATCTTCATCTTTGTGTTGTTTAAGCGCTGCTAATACTAACAAGGCATCAATCAGGGATGCTATGGTTTCTTGGATGTTGTTGCGAATGCCCACAATGAATAAGTTTACTCTTCTGTGCGCCCTGAAAAGGACGTTAAGTGGCGGGTTGCAGTAGCTTTCCTCACATCCCGAGCGTGCTGATAAAGGTGGACCGGGATCCTCCAGGCAGTTGTGCTATGCTTGGCTTCATCTGCGCGCCGCTTACTACTACGAGGATCACGTTAGCCAAGCTGCCATGAAACAGCCGTTTCTAGGGAGGGCTGCGAAGAATCCGAGGTGAGAGTCTTGGCCAGTATATTTTGCTTGAACCTAATTAACATATCTGATTAGTATATTTTGCCTGACCAGACGTTAGTCTTCCTCCCCTGTTTTTTTTTGGTGTGGATATCTTGAATTACAAGCTCGAATGTGGCCTTCAGTGCCTCTGCTTCCGCACGAAAGATATTAGAGTATGCTCCCGCTGTAACTACTATAATTTTTTTCTTCTCCATTCCCAAGTCTGTAATAGATCCCTCCACCTCCATTGAATGTGACTTTATTAGCTGGGCCATCTGTATATATGTGACATTCAGATACCAAAACATTGAGAACTTTGCAAATTTTTTTAATCATGCAAAATAACTTTCACTAGGCCTATGACCAGAACTTTTATTTCACCATTGCATCTCTTTCAGGTTTGCCAAAAGCTAGCTATAACCTTTCTTAGTCTATCTGCTAGACTACACGTTTGTGCTTTACTATGTACTCAGTGCTATAGGGACAAGAGGGAGTTTAGGAAGTTCAAATAGTGACTATTGTATGCTTCTTTATGGGCCGAAGATGCAGTACTTCTTTGTTCGTTATCAAACTCCAGCTACAAGCCCCAAAAAGGGCTTTTCGAGTAGCAGAATGTAGTCCAAAGAACAATATGCGTTGTCGTAGTTTACAGGTTGACTGTGATATTTGCACCTTTCGGTCTGACACATCCAACTTCAGCAGGCATTTTTTGGGTTAGCCTTCCCACCTCAATTCATTCTCCTTAACCAGTCTGCCCTGTTGCAGCCTGTTATCAAGGATCACCACGTGGAGGTGTAGAAGGGTCTTGGTAGCTCTAGTTCGCTGGCCCTCACGCTGCAGTCAATTTTGAGTTGCTGACCGCTACAGCTCATTATTTTGATCCCAGAAACAGTACAGTGAATGAGCTGACAGCAGCCCGCGACTTATAACTGGCTGGTTGCATCAGAGTCATCGAACCAGAGCCGACCCTATTCTACCTCCAAGCAGTGACCCTGGAAACAGCTTGCACTAGTGTGGTCTGGTTTGGAGAATAGGGATCACAGTGGGAAGGCAAACCCGTAACCCAAAAAAGCCAACTTAAATCCAATGTGTCATGCCAAAAGGCACAGATATCGTGGCCTTGCTGTTAACAAATATCAAAAAGGTGAAACATACTTAGGGAGCATATTATCAGCAGATGGTGTGGTCAAAATCACTCTCCACAACCAATATATGCAAAAACCCAACAATTCTGAAAAAATGTAATCAATGGGATAGCTATAATCAAACAGGTAAAAGATTTCATGTACTTAGGGAAAACATTATCAGCAGATAATTGAATATCAGTCAGGTCATTGGACAATTAACACCAATACTTATTTGCAATCACGTGACAAGTACTACCAATTATATATACAACTTGATTTTCATCCCAACACTATGCTACTTTTCTGAACAAATGCCAAAGAATAAGAAAAAATACATGCTTCTTTAATATTTGTTAACATAACATACATTTCTGTCTTTTCTACAGAAAACGCTCGATATTTTGAAAGTCGATGTTGAAACCTATGAATGGGCAATAGTGAGAGATCTTCTAAAAGATGGCAGTTTGAATTATGTGAAGCAGCTGCCTATGGAGTGGCACATTTTCCCTAATGAACCAATGCGTTCAGAGTTTCAAAGCATGTACAAAACATACCAAGAATTTAAGGACATTGGCTTTAAAGTCTTCTACATCAAATATGGACAACACAGACATAGCAGATACTACTTCAACCTGCAGGCAGACATGGCGTATGTCAACACTTTATTTCAACAGCCTAAACAGTAGGTACTGTTGTGGTACACAGGTGAAAGAGATAATGTATGAGAGAGAGATAGACTCTAGTGTACGGGTGAGAGAGAGAGGAGTAGTAGTAGTAACAGGAGTCTTCCTTCGCAATGAATTTGTTCATAGGGTCGTGTAAAATAAGCCCTGGTATAATTTATCTCTGAGCTGGACTTCTAGCAAGAATAGTTGGTTAAGAACAAAAATGTTTCATGCAGTACAGTAGGTACACATTATCGTTGTTATCTGTCATCCACGATTTTAACACCACTTTCTCATTATCCATCGTTGTGTGTCGCATATTTTCTATCTCTGAAATCATATACACAAGAGCACAAACAACATTTCAGGCTCTGATAGCAAATATAAACTATGAATCTGCAACATTAGCTTTCTAATTACCAGTTTACAAAATTACCTCTATTTCCAATTTCCACATAATTTTGTTTATAATGTCATGCCCGATGTTGTTAAATTAGTAACTGGTACAATTAAGTATTTAAAATTCAGCTAACACATTAACTATTAATTGAAACACATGCTTACAGATACAATGTCAGTTCTACAAGCCCTAAAGCATTATAAACTGCCAGAGCTTAAAAAAGCCTTAAAAGAATTAAATCCAAAATAAAGGTAGTGCTGCAGAGGATACCATCACGATGTGACATACTATGAAATGAGAGAGCAGACAAGTTAGTAACAGAGGTAGAAATAAGATAAAAAAAAGAAAGAACAAACACCTTCCAGGAAAAGAAGACCATTAGCCTAGCCAACCATTAAATGTGAAACATATCATTGTTGAATAGAGCAAATGATCTTGTTCCAAATGAAAACTGGACATAACAGATTTAATAGCAATTGACACAGACTACTACTACTTCTGCATTCGTTCTCAATCTAACGCTACCAAATCCTGAATAGGGCTTTGCAAGTAGCAAGATGTTGGCAGAAGAGAGGAATGCGCTAAATCGCTAGTTTACAGCTTGGCTGCGATGTTTGCACCTTTCGGTCCGACACATCTGTCTGCGGTAGGTTCATCATAGGCTCTATAGACCATGGGCGTGGTGCCCTGTAAGTTTTGTCCAGCTCTGTCTCCTGTATTTCGAAACTGTCTGCTATGACTGTAAAGGCTGATCCGCAAGTGACAGTCCCTGCCACAGGTCGTACAACCATATTGAGGAGGCTGGCTTGCCTGGCTATTCCTTGATCTCTTCAGTCTTTCTTTTTTCTCTGCAGCCAGAAGACCTCTGCAAGTGTCAGCAGCCACTATGCCCCTCCAACTGACTGTCTCCAGATAGCTCCATCCTGAGCAATTTCTTCCTAGCTCTCGGATGGGATGTCACATGACTTCATGTCCTTCTTGCATACGTCCTTGAATCGCAGGGTGGGACGGTCGATTCTTCTAACACCAATGGCTAACTGTCCATAAAGGATATCCTTTGGCAGCCTCTCGTCTTCCATGCGATAAACATGCCCCAACCATCAAAGATACCATTGGGTCAACATCGAGTACAAGTTGTGAGTGTTTGCTCTCTGTAAGACGATATTATGTGACACTCTCTCTTACCACCAAACCCCAATATACGCCGTAGACACCTCATGTGAAAGGTGTTGAGCCGCAGTTCCTGTTTAGTGTAAGTGTTCCAAGTCTCACTTCCATACACGAGAGTGCCAAGAACGTAGGTCTGATAAACCTGGACATTGGTGTAGGGAGACAGTGCTGTGTTTTCCCAGACTCTCTTCATCAGGTGGGCATGACGGTATTTGCGTTGCCAAGCGTGCTGTCTATCCGCTTCTCGACCGATAGAGTGTTGCCGATGGCAGACCCCCAGATAAGTGAAACTGTTGACAACCTCCAGAGTGACGCCATTAATCTTTATGGAACGCATAGTGGTAATGCCCTGTGTGCAGACCTTTGTCTTTTCCAGGCTTGTGGTGAGCCCAAACTGCTTGTACTCCTCTGCGAATCTGTCTTCCAGTCTCTACAAGGCCTCCTCACTATTGGTTACTAGAACTGCATCATCCGCAAATAGCATCTCCCTAATGAGCACTGTCTTTGCACATAGTCGTGACAGGTTAAACAGCTGCCCATCTGACCTAGTGTGCAGATAAACACTGTCCACAGATGTGTCATAAGCGTAAGATAGGAGCATGGAGAAGAAGATCCTAAAGAGGGTTAGCGCAAGCACACATCCCTGCTTCACTCCACTCTTGACGGGAAAAGAGTTTGAAGACGATTGGCAGGTTACACATACTAAAATTTGCCTTATCCTCCATTTATATGCTTTCCATCACAGTAATCTTTATCTCTGGAACTGGACTTCATATTCTTAATGTTGCCACATTATTTTTTCAGCACGTCACAATTTACTGTGGTTGTTGACTTTGAGAGCTTGTAATCTTTTTATTTGTTAGTCTAGAAATGTGATTTTGTTGTGTGTGGACATACATTATTAAAGAACTTGTTGGTGTTATTGTTTTTGTTTTGTATGTGTTAGTTTCTGAGATACAAAAAGATGAAGGTGATAGTGTTTACAAACATATAGACTTACCTGTTTTTGTCGTCCCTTGCTTAAAGGAACAAAAAATCTCACAGAAAACAGATTATCAATGTTTACAAGATGGCCAAATCTGTTAGTTTTCACTGTAAATGTAATTATTATATCTACATAAACAAACTAAACAGATCTACCTCAGAAAATTATGTTGCAAAAACTTAACTTACCCATTCTCAATAATGGGTGAATCGTCAAACCCAAGTGAAAAACAAGAAATCATAAATAAGGAGTACTCTGAGTGGTGTATAGTAAAGAGTGGAGTGCCACAGGGCTCAGTTTTGGGACCGATTTTGTTCTGGATATATATAAACGATTTGGACATTGATATAGAAAATAGTGATTGCAAAATTCGCTGACGACACAAAACTATGCAGTAGTGTCTCATCTAAAGCAGAAGTGGATTTGAGGTCCATTTAGATAAAATTTGAGAATGGTCTGCGAGCTGGCAAATGGAGTTTAATGTAGATAATGTACAGTCATCCATATGGAAAATAATTACAGAATTGGCGAAAATAATATTAGAATGATAGAAAAAGAAAGAGACATAGGAGTTATAACAGATCATACAGGTAAAGTGAGTGAGCAAGTCAAGGGAGCAGTGAAAAAGGCAAATGCAATTTTAGGTATGATAAAAAGGAATATTAAACATAGTAGCAAGTAAGTGATAGTCAAACTGTATAAAGCATTAGTTAGACCTAGATTGGAGTACTGTGTACAGGTGTGGAGTTCTTATCTTAGAGTGGATATAAACATGCTGGAAAGGATACAAAAAAGAGCTACAAAGCTGATAGTGAGATTCCAGAATTACAGTTATGAGGAAAGACTCAGCCTACAGTGTCTAGAAAAGAGAAGAATTCTCAGCCTACAGTGTCTAGAAAAGAAGAATTTGAGGTGACCTAATACAGGTTTATAAGATAATCAAAGGAATGGATAAATTAGGCTATAACAAGTTGTTTTATCTAAAGAAAGGTCTAGATTAGAAATTAGGAAATTCTTTTTTAATCAGAGAATGGTCAATGCTTGGAATGCATTGCCACAGGAAGTAGTGGAGGTGGTGACAATTAATGCATTTAAGAATAGATTGGATGTGCATAGCTTTAAGAGCAAGGAAATGTAAATGAAACTGGTTGTTTACAGACTCTGCAGAGTCTTCTAAACCAGTAAAACAACGTTAAGTTATTTCAAAATGTCTAAAACAAATTTTAAAATTGTAATTGAGTTAAACCAGACAAGATAGAGGTCGAACTCTCTACGATCGGATCAGCAATATGTTCAGCCCTTTCTACGGTAGCCCGTTTGTCAATCTATGATTAAAAAATTTCAAAGAAATGTTGGAAAAAAACGACAGACAATGCTCCAGGGAAATTTTTGTGCCGTTGGTAACGTAAAGAATATGATGAGCGGAAAGTAGAAGAGAGGAAGAAGAAAATCATGCTGTGGCATTATTCATTTTTCTCTCAATTTGTCCATTCTTGGTGTGTGTACAAATTAAGATGTTCAAAGTTTGTTATAAATCATGTGCAACTTTAAATATAAGTGAATGTACTTGTTGTACATACTAGAGAGTTATAAGTTTATTGCGATGTGAGTGTTAATGTGATTTTCCTGATATTGGATTAATCATTATTAATTTGGGATGGTTATTTGACCTTAGGAAAGTATGTATTTATCATCTATTTGCCAAGAAGTTTAGAGCTTTTCACGACAAATTGTCATTTTAATATGGAAATGCATCTCAAAATCCTAAGGAGCGTCAGAAATGCAATTTAAACATTTTGAGAAACTAAATACATGTAAAGAATACAGCAGGAAAATCAACGTAGAAAAAAACTGAGGTCATAAAAATACCTAGAATAGTCAGAGACATCAATATCTTCCTTGGAAAGCAGCAAATCAAGCAGGTGAAAGATTTCAAATACTTACGGAGCACATTATCAGCAGATGCTTTGGTCGAAATCACTCTCCGCAACCAATTTATGCAAAATCCCCACAATTCTGACATGCTATTATCAGTGATATGCTATAATCAAAGATATGAGATATCATCAAACAGGTGAAAGATTTCATGTACTTATTATCAGCAGAAATCCAACAAATCAGATTATTGGGCAATTAACTCCAATACTTAATTGCAAGCACGTGACAATAACTACCAAAAAAGCTTTATATAACATGATTTTCATCCCGACACTATGCTACCAATGTCAAAACTAGCATCAAAAGAAAAACAACACAGCAGAAATTGAAATGCCTGCAAAAAATATTGGGTGTAACAAGGAGAGACATGATCAGAAACGATAACATCAAGAGACTAGTAGGAACAACACCAGTATTAGACTACATCAAAAGACAGCAACTAAAATGGTTTGGCCACTTAGTAAGACTACCACAACGAATTCAAGGCCAAAGGTAGACCACAAAAAAAGTGGCTTAAGAAAATATCTGAGGTGGTGAATGCCACTTCATAAGGCACACAGCCGGGCTCGTCCTAGAGGTCTCATCATAACCTGGTGCTGAAAGGCATAACAGGATAAGCGAAAAGAAAGCAGAAGATCCATCTCTCACTATGTCATTTTGCTAACATCGCACTTTAAGGGACTATTTAATAGCAGATGGCAAGGGCCTACTGTATTATAAGATTAGTGACAGCTAAGGACAGAAAAAAAGATATAGATTAATTTCCTACATGTATAAAGTCATGTATAAACTGACTTATTCATTATCAAACTTCAAATTTGAATGCTAAAATTGTCTCAAATGCCATACATACCAACCAAACATCACATATTCACAAGAATATTTATTTAACTTTGATTTTATTTATAAAATATAAAAGAACGTTTTAGCTATATTTTTCATATTGACATTACCACATGTGGTATGTTTTCAAAGATGTCAGCAACAACCACAACAGAGATCAGATTATGATACAGGGCCTCAATTTGATCCACAACTGACCTTAACAAGGAACAACATTGATTACCAAGTTTTAAAAGCCAATAATTCAGACAAAACTATACATTGTCATTTAACGGATTAAAAATCTCCCTGATTCCCATTGACGATTTCTGTACAAAATTCCGTTTTTCACTTCCAAGTTTTTTTTTTAACTTAGGAATTTTGTTTATTTCGGAGGTTCTGTCATTGATATCTGTATTTTAGAAAGATTATCCACATACCATGTTGCTAAATTATCAAAACATATGTATATAATAAGATATTAGTATTGTTAAAATTATTACACCTAATAATAGTTTAGTACCATCTTCCCACAAGGATTATCTTCAATAGGAAGCCAAGGTCTTGTCCATGTAAATATATAGCTAAAATTATTGAGCTGTGGGTACAATTTAATTTTTTTTTTTGCTAATTAAACTATGTCATTGTAGTCTCTTTTTTGCGCTAATCTCCATCACCATTTATAGGATTTGTTTATTCCATTCTATTTACTGTTCGATTTTAATAGTTTTATATATAATATGTGACATGTGAAATTACTTAGTCTCAAGTGAAGGATATTCTCATGCTAGTTTTATGGGGCGAGGGGGAACAAATTCCGTAAGTAATCGAGTATTTATAAAGTTTGTCACAAAAGCATATTATTTTACACCACACATGTTTCATTGTACTTAAAAAACAATATATTGTATTCAAATACATGTGAAATTTAATCTAGCCATGTTTACATATTTGGATATGATATACAGACACAATATTCAACCACAACAGCATAATTGGTAATGGTGTTCCATTCAACACCTCTGCATCAAACTTAAAATGTGTTTGCTTAATATCACAATAGAATATATGTTCTAGCAATGTTCGTATAAATTTATTCTGAATTTACAAAGAGGGTCTGCAGAACAACAATTCTTGAATGTCTTCTTCTTCATTGATCTACTGATGCTATGCTTCTAGTCCGGTGAGGTTCACGAAGGAGACTGCGTTTCAGATCTTCGCCGGTCACATACAGCTTTTCGAGCATGGTCGCTCCGCCAGGTCAGACTGCCTGTCTTTGGTCTGCATAGGAAGGGCATTCTTGCAGAATATGTTCTGGTGGTTGCTTGGGTGCTCCACAATCGCACGTAGCAGTGTCTCTGAGACCCATTCTGTGGAGGTGAGCCTTGAGTCTACGATGTCCCATTCTGAGTCTGAAGATCTTAGTCTGCAGTCTGCACATCTCTGCCAAGTTTGTCTATGCTGTCATTTTCTGGTTTGTATTCTTTGTGCTGTTCTCTCCATTCTGTCCTCATAAATCATTTGATGAGTGTCTTTGCTTCTTTATAGCTCTGTGGATGGGGAATCTGCTTGCCGCCACTTCCGGCTTTTGCAAGCTCATCTGTTTTCTCGTTTCCAGGGATTCCACAATGGGCCAGAATCCATTATAGGACTAAATCTGATTTTTGAGACAGCAATCCTGTGTTGTATTTTTTTTTATGTGCTTGAATGCTAAAACCCTTTCCCAAGAATAGGGGAGTGAGTTGTCGAACCATTGGGATACCTATCTGCTATTCTGGAGACGTGTGATCAAACCTTGGTCACTCCTAGAGTTTTCATTATCGAGTATAGAATCTAAACCTAGCAACCACTAAACTAAGCGACGTATATTCATCAGCACTATTGCCTACCTGGTCCCTAGTAGAGAGAAAAACGTCAAAATGGTGGTGTTTAAAGGTCAGTCCCATGGCAACAATTGCTGACTGGGATGAAGATATCTCTTCATGTACTAAGCCGCTGTCTATGTGAGATGAGGTGGTCAATTCCCTTCCTTGCTGTTTTTACCTTCACCAACTCATTAATCGGGTACCCATTTACAGCTGGATAGACTAGAGGAGCAGTCATACCAGGCACGAACCGTGGCTCAGATTTGTTTCTGTTCGTCGGTGATCTCGAACCGTGGCACACTGTAATCCCAGTCTAGCAAGCCAGCTCACTGTCGACTAGGCTACACGCTCTGCAATGGCAGTCTTTAACTCTTTCTGTACACATAGCCACTAAAGTGGCTCTCTAACGAAACCATACAGGATCATCTATCACTAAAGTGGACAAGTTTCTTTTGTTTTGCAAAACAGCGATTAAGGTTTTTTATATGACCCGATACTTTACTACAAAGGACTAGAATAGGTCTCTTAACAAGATTTTACCAAAACGAACATGTTCTATGTCAAAAACATGCTGTTTATTTCAATTAAAGTGTGTTGTTTTACTTCTCACAATAATTTAGGTGAGTTATAATATTTTGACATATAAATTATCTGCCCTTAACTATGTTTTTAGTTTTTATATCCTATCTATTCTGCCTAATAATCAAATAACCACAATTTACTGATATGTTCATTTTTTGTTACCATTCCCTTTCCCAAGCAAAAAATAGTTTGCTCACCTGAAAATTCTCAGACAGAATGAGATGCTCAATTTACATGTTCCTATAGCTCACCGCTGCAAGGTTTTAATTGTTAAATAAC
Source organism: Ariolimax columbianus (assembly GCA_036924085.1). Classification (NCBI taxonomy): domain Eukaryota; kingdom Metazoa; phylum Mollusca; class Gastropoda; order Stylommatophora; family Arionidae; genus Ariolimax; species Ariolimax columbianus. Next base: position 92,243,934 of record JAVGWX010000003.1, read on the forward strand.
TCGGGAAGGCAACTATGCAGAGAGCTAAAAATAGTTGCATTGACTTGGGAGATCCCGTGCAAATTTTATGCCGCTAGAGCATATATTTGTCAAGTTTTTAGCCAGACGGACAAACAGACACATGTATTTCATGTTTTATGTATTGGATAGATTGCATCAGCAAATAAAATATGACATGTAAGCTAGTTACATCTGTTCATTTTTAGTGAGAAAAACTGACATTTCCTACTAGAGGATATTCTTCCTATTACATAAATAATATTATTTTAGCCCTGGGTGAACTTTGGTGAATTAGAAGACTAACTATTAACTTGTGAAGGTCACAGAACCAGCAACGTTCTGGTGTAGCAATGTCTTGTTCTTCTGCGTTCATTCTGAAAAGTACATTTGTGACGTCATAACAGCTAGACTGTGATACCTTTCGGCCCTACACATCCAATTTCAGCACAGCATTTTTGGGACTGGGTCTGTCTTCCCTTAACTCCTTTCCTTGGAAGGATTGGTTATTTTTGTGTTATTTCCTATATTTGTGAGAGCTGATGTTCTAAGGCTGTTGACGCTTTTGTTTTGATCTGTTAATTGGTATATGTGTATAGAAATAGAAAACTAACTTGGTGTATGTTAAGAAATATTTTACAGCACAAATTACACTTATACACAACTACAAGGTGCTGCAGAGAAATCTATAACATTTCAATATTTTGATACAGCTCAACTTGAAATGACCCAGTTAATATAAAATTTGGTGATGGTGAGAAAATGTTTTGCCTATTTCAGCTAGTGCTCAAAATGTCAACTGCAACACATTTGTGAAGTCAGTACCCACTTTCTCATGGGCGTGTCAATTGTGCGCTGTTTTAACTCATCCCATGCCTGCTTTCTCCGCACTGTTAGTTCATCAATGTTACCAATTTTTTGTCAGTAGACATTCTCTTGCAAAATGCCTCAAATCCTATTGTCTGTGTGGAGTTGTTGTTGTGAATGCCCACAATGAATAAGTCTACTCTTTTGTGCGCCCTGGGACGTTTAGTGGCGGGTTGCAGTAGCTTTCCTCACATATTGAGCGGGCTGATGAAGGGGACAGGTGTTCTCCAGGCAGTTGTGTTATGCCTAGCTTCATCTACGTGTCGTGATATCGAAAACTCGTCCATTGAGTTAAAAGCTGCATTATTTGGGGGCCACAAATTTGGTTAAATGAATTCATTTGTCCACTGAGTGAGCAATGCAACTGTTTGTCTAGCACGATGAGCATGCGGGAAGATGAAGAATTCTGGCTTTTCCCTCATGCCAGGACAAAGGCACTTCATCAGCAATCTATCTTGGCCATCAGTTTGAACAAAATGAAAAATGAATTCCAGTGAAGAGATACCAACATAAACCATTACTGGTTAGTTGAACTTTGGTTTTGTTCGCAGCAACCAATTAACAGAAATTTTTTTTTTTTGCAACAGCCTGTGCATTCACCAAATCATTCTGCCAATTCGTGGGTCGAACAACAGCAATAAGTTTTCTTCTGTGAAAAATAGGAGACTCACATTATGTTCTGAGAGGTTACGCAAATGATCTTGGCACCGGGAATCTTCTTCTTCTCTGTACGCATCAGACGTAGACTTAAATTTGTTCAAAGAAAGCAACTGTCATCCTGAGGCTGTCGACACTGCCATAGAGCTTGGCACTGGGAATGATATGATTCTCTGTTGCGATCGGTCAATTCTGTCACCCAATGTTTCTTAAAACATTTCAAGTTCATTTTTGATGATTCTGTTAATGGATCTTTGAGAAGCTCCTATTTGACGTTGGGAAAGCTGTGTTTGCAGGCAGCTGCCTTGAATATGCAGTAACTTGCTAACACCATTGATCTAGTCATGGTGAGCGCATTGCAGCCAGTGCATTTACGACGTTCAACAGGCAGTTTTTTCCATCTTTCGCAAAAGAAATGTCATTCCGCCTAAACTCCATCTCTTGTTTGGAAACTCCTCAACAGCTGCTGCTTCTTCTGCATTCATTCTCAATCTTCTGCTACCAAGCCCTGAACAGGGCTTTGCAAGTAGCAGGATGTCGTCCGGAGAATGAAATATGTTGTATCGCTAGTTTACCTATTGACAGCAGTATTTGCACCTTTCGGTCTGATACATCTATCTTTAGCCACCCTTAAAAGCTGCTTTGCACCATAATGTTTGTTTCGTCAAAGAAATTTTTTGGATGTTCTTTTTACTTGTTCAGTTACTGCCAGTTTCAATCAGGCGAATTGCAGTTGTTTGCAATGGCACCTGCACGAAATGCAACATTTCAGACGCAAAATTTTAAAAGGTGTATTACAGTGTAAAAGGTGCATTAATTGTCACCAAATTTCATAATAATCTTGTACTTTACAGCAAAGCATTAAAAACTTTATTTAAAAGTCATGGATTCCTCAGCATGTAATTTGACAGCACAAACAAAGAGAAATCAGTACTAATACATGTTGCACCCACTGTTCATCTGAGCACCAAATCTCATATTTCGTCACTGAATACATCTGTTTAAAGTTTCATCCTTTCATATATTACCATTACTTGCACAATAATTAACCACATGAAGAACAGCTATAAGATATTAACCCTTTACACTCCTGCCTAATTGGTAAGACTGTTAATCCTCTACAGTCCGGCCTAATTGGTAAGATTTGTTTTAACCCTTTACAGTCCGGCCTAATTGATAAGACCTGTTTTAACCCTTTACAGTCCAGCCTAATTGGTAAGACTTATTTTATCCCTTTACAGTCTGGCCTAATTAATCAGATTCATGTTTTAAGACACAAATCTAACCAGTATGGCTGGACTGCAAAGGGCTATCTGTACTATAATTGTTCACAAAAAGAACTGATTTGGTCCAGTAATTACATCAACTATACAATATACTTTGCCACAGTAAAGAACAGATAGCAATTATTTTCTACCTTGAGTTAGTGAAGGATCTTTTTGGGGGTCCGTGGACTAAAATTGTTACTATCACCTTTTGGGACATGGTAGAGTAGGGGCAACACTGCATATTAAAATAGCTTCAGGGGTTCTGCAGTTTGTAAAATGTTGAGAACCACTACTCTGTAGATATTATTAGCTCTACAATAATATACTACAGAGGTAGACAAGATAATCCTCTGAAGATATTAAGTGCATAATAGTTTACATTTTTGTTAAACTGATTATTTTCTATTAAGATATTTGACCTTAATTAATGTCATACTCTGAAAATATTAATTGTACAATTTTTTTTTACTTTAACAATAGCTGATGTCGTTTAGTAAAGATATTAATTGTTACCTTAATTTTACCTGTCATATTCCAAAAATATTAATTGTACAATTTTTTAACTTTAAAAAAAAACAGATGTCGTTTAATAAAGATATCTTTCCTTAATTAATGTCATACGCTGAAAATATAAATTGTACAATCGTTTACTATAAAAAATAACGATGCAATGCGTTTAAAATATTTTACTTTAATTAATGTCACACTCTGAAAATATTAATTGTGCAATAATTTACTTTTTAAAAAAAGCTGATGTCATTCAGTTTATTCCATCAAAGATATTAACTGTACACAAATTTGCCATGGCAAATGAACTGATTTAATCCTGTAATATTAACTATACAATCATTTATTACATGAAAGATCTGATCTTGTATTCAATAGCAAAATAAGATTAAATCTCACTAATGGTTTTTTTATTTAAACAATATTAATTGTTGTAGTTTGTTTTTGCTTTATTTGGTACTTAATGTTCTTGTGATTCTGTAGAACTTTTTTATGTTACATTTTATCATAGTTGGATAACCCACATTTATCACGTTGTCAGTTTTTAAAGAATATAGCTACGTATATTTGATTTTCAGTTGAACATTTCTGTTACTAAATGTGCAATAATTGACCAAAAAAAAAGATTATATGTAACCCTCTAATGCATGGGGTTGTCAACCATTGGGGAAATTGTCTCTTCCCCAGTGAGGAATGTTTCTGTTTTGTCATTAGTAATAAATATTGATAAAATTGCTTTTATTCATTTCAAAATACATCAATATTTTCTGTTTAGTAATTAACTTGTAAAACAGTATCAAAATAATTCAAGTATATGTATATGTACTTATATAAAAACAATAAAAGATTATCAATAGTACTTAGTTCTTAGTTGACCTGTACCTCTACAGGGGCAGATGCCATTGTGCAGGTCTCAGCTCTGGTATGAGATGGATGTAGCTGGGAGGAGGATTTCCTGCCTAGCGGGCTAGGCTCAAGTAGCTTATTTCTCCGCTGCATTGGACAAGTGCCGTGACGGTGGTTAACCAATGTGTGAGTCCATCTTAATAGACTCAAATACTAGAGCAAAGTAGGCCTGCAGCCTGTTAGGCGCCATCTATGCTGCTCTAAACAAACCAGCTAACCATGGTCGGTGCTATGCCATGTCACATAGTTAATCACCTCTTACGACATGCTCTCTGTGGGGCAGTGGTGCTATTCTTGTCTTTGTCATACACAAAGACCCTGGGGAACACTCGGACCACTATTTTATCAATATTACATGCACTTATTTGCAATGTACGAGGTGTGATCAAATGAAACCCATCTCAGTGGCTTTATTACAAACACATGAACGGTACACCAGAAGGTTTGGCAGAATTAAACAAAGCAATTGTTATTAAGCAAGCATGTACTTGGGTCATTGGAGGAAGTCGTCACAGGAATTCATACACACATCTCACTGCTTGGGAAGATGGCGGATACCATCTCCAAAAATGGATTTTGGTTTATCGTTGAACCATTTAGTCACAGCTGTCATGACGTCTGCATCAGAATGGAATCGTTGTCCATTTGGGGCTTTATTAAGTGTCCGAACAAATTAAACTCACATGACAGATCGGGGCTGGGTGTGGCAAAACCTCCCACCTTTCCATGCTAATGCTTCCTGGATAATGTTCATGACATGCAGACAAGCATTGTCGTGCAACAGAATCGCACCGCTTGTAAGCATGTCGAATCGCTCATTCTTGATGACTTTATGCAGCTTGTCTAGTGTCTCCTTGTAGCGGATGGCATTGATGTTCATGCCTGGCTCTTTAAAGTCTGCACCAAAAGCCATTCATGGTAAAAAAAAATACAGTCAGAACCTGACTTTTTTGTGTTTTGGTGATCCTGCATGTTTCCATTGCATGCTCACTGTTTTGCTGCACAGCTCAAACTCTCCCTCCAGTTCGTAAGGCAGCAAGTAGTTCAAACTCCACCCCATGCGAGTAGTCAGTCAGCATCCATGGGACTCTTTGTGAACACACCTTCTGGTACTTCGGTTTCTTCAGAACCACCATCTGAACTGTCTAAAACGACACAGAATTCTTCCACTAACAAACATAAGCTCCAACGACAGTCCACCCGCCTCAATCTTGGCGATGGCTTCTTCTGTCGCAATAATATGCACCTGACCTGGCAGCAGATCATCTTTTGGTCTTATCTAAACATTCACCCTGTCTTTCCCTCTTGTCTTTGACACGTATTTGTCACCATACACTGCCTCTTTTTGGTCTGCTTGAGTGTGGCAGTCAGGGTATGTTCTGATGCTTGTTTGGGTGCTCCGCATGTGACAAGTGGGACTTGATTCTGCAATGCCCCATTCTGTGTCCCAAGATATTTGTCTACCCATCTCTGCTAAGTTTGTCTATGCGCTTAGGAAATAATATATTTTGTCCTCATGGTTCATTTTATGAGTGTTTTTTACTTCTTTATAGCTCTGTGCATGGCGAGTCTGTGCCACCACTTCTAGCCTTTCCGAGCTCACTTCTCATTTACAAGGATCTTGCAGTGGTCTCGAATCCGCTGTAGGACTAGATCTGTTTGTTGTTTGTTTTTTTGACAGCAACCCGATGGTATTTATTTGTGTGTGTGTGTGTGTGTGTGTGTGAGAGTCCATGGTTCCGGAATAAGTGCTTTTAACTTTCAACTTCAAGGATTTCTGTAATTTTCTCTTGCCAAACGGTTGGGGATTTTCCTTATTAGTCAGTTTTTAGTTCTCTCTTGGAACTTCTGGTGTAGAGGGTGATCAGGTAGTCTTTTGTGAAGCCTGCATCAAAGCACTTTGTGTGCTCCAGCAGTAGCTGTTTCTGTATCAATTTGATTTACATGATGTGATTGCTAACTCCATGCACAACTCTCTTTAGTCACCTTTAATGGAGTTGTTGTTTGCACACACCCACAATGAGTTCGTTACTCTTTTGTGCCTCCTGAAAAAGATGCTAGTGGTGAATTGCAGTAGCTTTCCTCACATTCCGAGTGTTCTGATGAAGGTGGACCGAGGTCCTCTAGGTGGTTGTGCTATCCTTGGCTTCATCTGCATGTCACTCATTACTACAGAGATACCGTTGATCCCTCACCTCGTTAGCCAGACTGCCATGAAAACAGCCATTTCCAGGGAGGGCTATTAGGAAGCCGAGGTGAGGGTCTTGGTCAGTATGTTTTGCCTGACTCTGACTAACATGTCTCATCAGTATATATTGTAGGACATTAGATGTACAATCATTTGCCACAAAGTGAACTGATACGATCATTGAAGGATATCAACTACAATCATTTACCACAAAGTGAACTGATACAATCATTTACTAGAAAGTCAGCTAATGCAATCACAACCGTACAATCATTTATCCCATAAAAGAATTTATTTGATCAAGTATTTTATAAATAAATGTTATGAAGTAATTTCTTTTGATAATCTATGTTTTTGTCCATTTAGTATTTTTTTGGAGCTAATAAAGACATAAATGTTGGTACTTATCTGCTTGTCAGTCAAATCAATCAATTTAAACCCTTTACCTCCCTGCGGAGCATGTGTCCTCAATAAATACTCACCAAGTCTTCCTGTCTTGCGCCATCATTTGAAGATCTTCCCGTGTTTTTTATGCCATTGTTAGGTATGTTTTGACTTCATTTCTCCATCAATGTTTAGATCTGCCACTATCTCTCTTGTCATGAGGGTTCCAGAACATTGACTATCTTGTAATATCAGCTGGTTTCCATAATATGCACCCTATCCATTGCCAATGCCTTCTCTTTATGTCTAGTTCCACTGGTATCTGCTCAATTATTTTTCACAGTTCTATAAAATTAGATCGGGAAAGAGCTGGCCAATGACAACCCCAGATTCATCAGCCCAGACCCTACAGCACCAGCATAACTGCATGGGCGTGACTTAAGGAACATCCCAAGAGTCCACCTGCCGATTTGTGATAAAAATACATGACTGGAATGTAACACTGCTTGTCTACAGACTGTGCAATCTTCTGGGGGTTGCTGTGGCCGAGAGGTCAGACACTCGTCTCCCAAAGCGATGAACAGAAATGATGGACTATCGAATCTCACACGTTTTAAAGTGATCCCAGGCTCACGAGAGGTGAGACCAACGAGCCTGCATCCAGTACTACTGCCTCCAGTTGTCTCGACTTATGTCTTGCCACTGGTCCAAAGTTTATCAGGACCAGAGGGTGAGGTCAATGACAAGCGCAGTTTCTTCCTCACTATAATCCAAATAGAGCGCAAGATACATCAAGACAAACTCATCTGTTGATGTCGCCATCATCACATGCGATGGGCAGCTAATATAAGTAGGTACTTTATTATACCATTTTATGCCCTCAATTTGGCATAAGCATCAATTGATGAATGATTGTACCTTTTTAGTTGTACTGTTCTTTGTTCCCTACGTCACAGATCCATACAATAGGACAAATTTTACACTGAGTTGAAGATCTGTATTTTTGTGACCCTCTGCTTGTGCTACTGTAGAAAGTCTACTTTAAAAAAATATTTGATCATAGATAGATGGCGACAGTATTAGACTTACGCTGCGACATTTGGTCTCATATGTCTGTAAAGATCAATCCTGGGTCAGCAGACTGCCACAACCAGAGCACACATGTGAGGAGTCGGCGTATGTTCTGTTCTTTCGGACACCACGCTTTCTCTGAGCCTTTGGGGATGTAGTTTCACTCTGCAATCTGAGCACCTTAGGTGCTGCTAGTGTGCGCCAGGTTTAAACTGTTGTGAATAAACAACTCCAAGAAGGTAACATCAATATTGAAGTTTTTCAGAGACACTCTCAAGGAGTCTCTAGTGCTTATTCTGTTTACCTGTTATCTTTCTAGCTGTTCTGAGCTAACCCTAAAGCAGCTGCTTGGGGGAGAGCTCATCAGGCTTGGGAACAACATGGCTCGTCCATCTTATCTGGGATTTTTGCAGAATGTGTTAATGCTCGACTTGTTTGACTTGCAAAGAATTTCAGAGTTAGGCACTTTGTCATGCTACCTAATATTTGCTATAATGTTATGTAAATGTTATTAGCTATGCAATAATTTACCACACACAAAAATTAGGTCACCTTGCAAAGATATTGACTATAGAATAATTTATCACAATCTTAAATTAACTTCTTCTTTGTTTATTCACAAACTCCCGCTACCAAGCCCTGAAAAGGGCTTTGCAAGTAGCAGGATGTAGTCCGGAGAACCGAATTCATTGGGACATAGTTTACAGCTTTACTGCTATATTTGCATCTTTCGATCAGACACATCCAATCCAGCATGGCATTTTTTGGGTACCAGGTTAGCCTTCCCTTTTCGATCCATTCTCTTTAACCAGTAGTCTGCCCTGTTGCAGCCTACTATCCAGAATTACCACGTGGAGGAGAAAAAGGTTCTTGGCAGTTCTGGGTCGCTGGCCCTTATGCTGGCAGTCGTCTTTGGGTCGCTGACCACTACAGTTCATGCACTGCTCAGCATCTTGATCCCTTAAATTAACATTTGATATTAGTATTTTAGATATGTTTGCTAGTTTTTTTGTCAATTGTTTTTTTAATGCATGTATTATTGCCTGTGTTATTTTATGCAAAACTGTCTCGCATCCGTACAACAGTATTGTACAAAATAGTGTACAAAAATTAAGTTTCTTCCTCACTTCCATTGTAGAGACTTCTTTGATAGTTATATGTTTTTATTCCCTTCAAATTTAGACATTTCTGTTTAGTTTTGGAAGTGCAAACTGAAGGCTAAACCTCAATAATGAATGGGATGCTGTAAAACTATATGCAATTTTTGTGATTAGGCTGGAGACATTTGACTAGGGTACAGACTTGAAGAAGGAGAATCAACATCCGCCGTTCTCCGATAATGACAAACAATAGAAAATGAATATTGACTCGGGACATGACAATCCCTTGCCCTGTTATCGACATGCTCTAGTCAGCTCGGCTAAAAATGGGTACTTAGCTTATTGTTAGGGGAAGAAAATGGAACTGGTCACTTCACCTTAAATAAAGGTTGGGCCTGGTTCAATGAAATCATTTCATCCCTGACAGAAGTGTCTGCTATAGGACTACATTTTTTAAATGTTATGTCTGAAGTGTCCTTTTCTGGCTTCTATCTGGAGTCACTATGAAATCATCTGGAGTCAGTATAAAATCCAAACACCCTTGCCCTCATCATCTGTCCATCTGATTCCGCTCGGAAGATATGACCTCATCAAATCCTCTCCATCTGTTCTTATCCTGTGCCATCTTCTTGTGCTATGCCCACTAGACCCCGATTGAACAGACTTTCTCTTCAACCGTTCATTGTCAGGTGCTTCTTGGTCTTACCACTCCTTTCCTTCCCTGTGGGTTCCAATCTAGGGCATGTCTGGTTATACTGTCTGGCTTTTTTTCTAAAAAGTGCCTCCTATCTATTTCCACTTTCTCTCCCCTCTTACCTTTTCTATTGCGGGTTGTTGTTATGTTATTTCCCACAAATCTGTGTTTTCCATTATCTGTAGACATCTAGTGTGACGTATGGGACAAAGACACTTGTTATTAAAGATATATATATACACAGGGCTTGACAAATTTAAGGGTGGCTCACCAGTCAGTCAAAAATTTCACCAGTCAGTATAGTTGGACTACAGTCATGCAATTTAATTTAAACTAGCAACTGATTCACCTGTATTTCTAAATAACAATGCCTACCAAACTATGTTGTTTTACTTACATAGTATTATATAGCCTATTTCTTCTTAACAAAAAAATGCACTACTGTCAGAGGCATGGTGTTTGTGTCCTTGGGCATGCCTGGTAGTTTTAGCACTTTTGTACCATTTATCTATGAATTTAGTAAGTTAAAATTGTTGTAGTGGAAATCCATTTAGATTCATCATCATAAACTAGATTATGTACAATCTATTCAAACCGTAATTATACTAATATTCGTACGGGAGTCGTTAGGTAGTAACGATTAAAAATGTAATTAACACTTAAAAACTGAAATGGCATAACATCGGCCATGGTTATGTGGTTTGTTTAGAGCAGCATAGATGTGCCTAACAGGCTGCGGGTCTACTTTCCTTTAGTGTTTTAGTCTATTAAGATGGACTCGCACATCAGTTAACCACCCTCCGCTGTACTTTTTGTCCCAATGTAGCGGAGTAATATGCTGCTCTGGCCTAGCCCGCTAAGCAGGAAATCCTTCTCCTGGCTACATCCAGCTCATACCAGAGCAGGGACCTGCACAGGGGCATCTGCCACTGTAGAAGTACAGGTCGACTAAGAAGTAAGAAACGAATATTTTTTGTACTCGTCAATCACAAATTTTTACACGTTGCAGACGAGCACTTTTGTCAAGCCCTGTATATATATATATATATATATATATATATATATCTTGTGTATGTGTACGAGGAGAGTGGTGGTCGAACAATTTGGAGGCCCATCTCTTGACCAAAGATACACAGTTCAGACACGTGTTGCCAAATTGTTTTCTATAGGAAAGAAATTTCAACCGTATTCATGGCAACTGCAGATATATATATATAATTTTTGCTATAACTTAATTTTTCTTGTTATTGCTGTTTAATGTGACCAGGTTGCCATTAAGATTTACCAACAGAAAAAAAATGTTTTGCGATGTTTTACTTTATTTACATGTGATTAGAAAACTCATTCTTTATGCCTAATGATAATTCCTTCTATAAAACTCGCAGCTTTTTGCTACTCATGTTTTGAGATCCTGTCTTACTTTTTGTTGCCTTTTTGATATAGATTGGCAACAAAGTATGTGTTGTTGTCCGCATTATAAATATATATTTCATTGTACATATTTCTGCTACAGTGCAAAACTGATTTTGTTGTTGCTTTTTTATGTAAACAGGGTTGAATTAAAATCAAGACAGTACTAAGATTTGAATTATTTCAAAATGTTCTTGTCAAACATCATTGTTGTGTCTCGTGCCTGGTGAAAGTCGAGAGCTGATATTTTTGTTGGAAGCAACTCGTGATGATGGTCGAGTGTTATTCGGGGCCGAGAAACATACTGATCAGGCTATGTTAGTCAAGGCTGTATGGAAGCATACTGATCAGACTATATTACTCAGAGCCAGGTGAAATATGCTGATCAGGCTATGTTAGGGTTATGTGAAACATACTGATCAGACTATTAGTCAGGGTCAGGTGAAACATACTGATCAGACGATGTTAGTTAAGATCAGTGAAATGTGCTGATCAGGCTATGTTAGTCAGGGTCAGACCAAATAAACTGATTATTCTATGTTAGTCAGAGTCAGGTGAAACATACTGATCAGACTATGTTAGTCATTGTCAGGTGAAACATATTGATCAAGACCATACTTCACTTCTACGAGGTTCTCCCTGAAAACAGGTTGTTTCATCGCAGTCTGGCTAATGAGGTGGGAATTGGCACTGTAATCCCTATAGTGGTTAGCTTACTTAGGAGACCCACATTGCACTACAGTCACGAGGACCTTGTCCCACCTCAAGTATGCCTTGATATGATGGGAGAACCTCTGAAAGCTATTTTTTTAGTGTTTGCCTCACTAGTTTCTACTGGCGGAGGCGCGCCTTTCCACCCCAGACCATAGTCAATTAGGCGATGTTAAGACGCATAAACCAGTGCTTGGATGTATGTGTGCTTCTGTATGTACCTATGTTAGGTTTGTGCGCTCTCAGAAGCCAGCCCATCCAAAATGCAATGGAAGGGCCTCACCCTGAAGGCGCATGTGAAAGTTGTGCAAGAGTGTGATTGTTGGACATAATAAAATGAAACCAAAGAGTGCAGTGGGTTCCATCCCACTATAATATTCAAGGCAACGAGGAGGCAGACAGACTGGTGAAATAAGGTTACCACAACTAGATTCTAGGGTGACCTACGAGGAGTCCAAAAGGTTTATTAGGGCCAGATACATGGCCAAATGGTAAACAGAGCATACTTGCTGCACAAAAAATCATGCTTATTATCAGTTTAATAGAAGAGAGCAGAAGGTGGTATTCAGACTCCGCACAGGCCACAACAGACTGAGGTACCATCTATTCAATAAACTGAAGATAGACGCTACTGACGAATGCACCAGTGGTACTGGGAAAATGACCTCCGAACATATGCTGCTCAACATACGAGGAACAGAGAAAGCACATGTGCCAACACTAGACAAGCTCAATAGCAGTGTCGACAGCCTCAGGATGAGCGCTGATTTATTTCCACAAATACAAGTCGACGTCTGACAGCTTACAAAGAAGAAGTGTGCGTTGCAATAGCAACAACACCACCAGAGCCCGAAAGGGCTGCAAAGAATAGTAACACTGTAACCTGCCAGACATGTCATTCGAGGCAACTAAGGAAGGCAACTATTCCAGTCTGCAGAAATATTAAGCCACAAAAACTGCAGTAGATATGATGAGGTCAACATTTGATGACTTTTGAGAACTTTTTCTTAGATCAACTGAAGCTATGCTTCTAGCCTGATGAGTTTCATGGAGCTGAGAACTTTTTCTTAGATCAACTGAAGCTATGCTTCTAGCCTGATGAGTTTCATGGAGCTGAGAACTTTTTCTTAGATCAACTGAAGCTATGCTTCTAGCCTGATGAGTTTCATGGAGCTGAGAACTTTTTCTTAGATCAACTGAAGCTATGCTTCTAGCCTGATGAGTTTCATGGAGCTGAGAACTTTTTCTTAGATCAACTGAAGCTATGCTTCTAGCCTGATGAGTTTCATGGAGCTGAGAACTTTTTCTTAGATCAACTGAAGCTATGCTTCTAGCCTGATGAGTTTCATGGAGCTGAGAACTTTTTCTTAGATCAACTGAAGCTATGCTTCTAGCCTGATGAGTTTCATGGAGCTGAGAACTTTCTTAGATCAACTGAAGCTATGCTTCTAGCCTGATGAGTTTCATGGAGCTGAGAACTTTTTTAGATCAACTGATATTATGCTTCCAGCCCGATGAGTTTCACGAAAGAGACTGCGCTTCAGGTCTTTGCCGGTCTCTCACAACTTTTCTAGCATTGTCTCTCTTTGGTCTGCATAAATGGGGCAGTTCTGCAGGATATGTTCTAGTGTTTGCTTTGGTGCTCCGTAATCACACGTGGTGGTGTCTCTGAGACCCATTCTGTGGAGGTTGGTCTTGAGTCTGCATTTATCTGTTCTGAGTCTGAAGATCTTTGTCTGTCCATCTCTGCCAAGTTTGTCTATGCTGCCATTTTCTGACTTGTATTCTTTATGCTGGTCTCTCCATTCCATCCTCATGGATCGTTTGTTGAGTGTCTTTACTTTGATATAGCTCTGGGGATGACAACTCTGCATGTCACCACTTCCGGCTTTTCGAGCTCATCTGCCTTCTCGTTTCCAAGGATTCCAGAGTGGACCAGAATCCTTCCTCTTCATGGCTGTCGTGATGCTCTTCTTTTGCTGTAGTGTATTCCTGCATTTTGTGATACTACTTCTGATCTCAGTGGCATTTATCAACGGTGTAAGCTATACTGATCATAATCTTCATTGAGCCTGTGTCTAATCTTATTTAGTTCAAAGAGGGCGTACCTATCTAGCCCACCTCTGAACTCGAGCATTTTTCTAGTTGTAAGAAGTTGCTGTGTGCTCACACTGATGCGGTTTCCTGTTGCTGGTTTTGGTATTTGGTCCCAGCTCTGGCGTGAGCTGAATGTAGCTGGGAGGAGGGTTTCTTGCTTGAGCAGCTTATTACTCCTCTGCATTGGGATACATGCTGCGGAAGGTGGTTTACTGATGTGCGAGTCCATCTTAATAGACTCAAACACTAGAGCAAAGTAGACCTGCAGCCTGTTAGGCACCATTGAGGCTGTGTCTAGTGTTCTTATTTAGTTCAAAGAGGGCGTACCTATCTAGCCCACCTCTGAACTCAAGCATTTTTCTAGTTGTAAGAAGTTGCTGTGTGCCCACACTGATGCAGTTTCCTGCTGCTGGTTTTGGTATTTTGGCAGCGGTGGTGCAGCTGTTCAGAACATGAATCAGTTGTTTCTGGTGGCAAGTAAGAGATCCTGTACATTGCCAATTCTGGTTTTTAATAAGGCGCGCAGACTTTGCAGCATCTAGTACTGTGGGCACCTGAGGGTGCCGTTTCAGGGGAGGAGTGGACAGGTTCATTTTCACCCTGATCGGCATGTGGTCGCTGCCTATATTAAGTTGGTGCAGTGCCTCCACGTTGATAACAAACGTCACGCCGTTACTGATCATGTAGTCGATTTCAGCCTCGCTCTCCCAGTTCGGTGATGGCCATATCCATCATTTCTGGGTGAGTTTATTTAAGCAAGCGTTATGCCAGGTGTGTAGATATGTAAGTATGAGTATAGATATATGTGGGCATTTTAAGTTACACTTATGTATGTATATATATAGGTTTATATATGTATATCCCTTCTGCGGGCATCCTCACCACTATATACTTATACTTAATATAATTATACTATATCTTATACTGCTACTACTACATCAACCTTATTTATATATAATTATTTAATCAATTATCTACCTTTCTATTTGTTTGTTTGTTTTGATTTATATTCCTGAGCCTACAACACATTCAACACCTAATTAACTTCGAGAGCTAGAGGGCACAGGTGAAATGAAGGATCTACAAAGTGGCACACAAATCAGTAAATCGCTTACAAGTTGGAATACATGGCTGCGATGGAAAAATATATGAGAGCAGGTAAAACCTGATACACCAAGACCAGACGGAAGAAAGTCAACACAGATGGGCCTCACAACAGAAGGAAGACCCTTTTCAATTAATTTATATTGTACTGTTAATTCTTATGTATCCAGTATATTGTTTGTCATATTTCACAATCATTCCATTTAATTCATCCTTGTTGTACACCTCAATACACTGCTATCTTCACAATTTTTTATAAAATGTATGATGGGGTTTTATTTAATTTTTTTAATTTAATTTAATATTTTTTTTTTTTTGGGGGGGGGGGGGGGGTGTTAAGGGAAAATATATATATATATATATATATATATATATATATATATATATATATATATATATATATATATATATTTAAATCAGGAAATAAATAAGAGATTCGAATCAAGTATGAAGGAAAATAAATATACTCATTCCCAAAATGGTCCCAGGAAAACAATTGTGCATATTTGTGCAAATACCTACGAAGGACAACGAGGATCATCAAAAGCAAGGAACAACGGGAGGAACATCATGGAAACACCAGATACACACACGCATCCAAGCACTGGTTTATGCGTATCGCCCAAATTGACTACGGTCTGGGGTGGAACAGGTGCGCCTCCGCCAATAGATACTAGTGAGTCAAACACATAAAATATTTTTTTTTAAATTAAAAATAATAACTTGTGCTTCGCGACAAAGATCATCAAGCGATCACCTCCATTATTTCGTTCGTCTTTTGAGAAGCTATCCAATTAGGTGTCGTTCTCTTGTTTGGACTCTACACGAAATAAACACATACATAAAATTGTAAGATCAGGATCTGTGTTGATCAGCAGCCATTAAGAACTTCTTCACTTCCGACCTTCATGGTTTCTGGTCAACACAGATCGTGAGCTTAGTAAATTTGGCATGTATTTATGTATCTTTTTCATATGTTCATTTCTACTTTCAGTACGATTTAGTCGTTCGTTTGTGTATTGTGGGTTTCGCATTTTTCGTTGCAACGTAGGTTTTGTTTTAGTTTCAGCGTGGTATATAAACCGTACCTACCATGTTTTTATACTTCTTGTGAACATACATCAACTGAAAAGAGTGACGTCACACAGATCAAACTCGAGATCACTAGTTTATGCTTCGTGTTTGGCACTCTAAAATAACATAGACAGATAAACTAACAGACAGATATATACACCTATGGCACATGTGGAGAGACTTGTTCCAATTACGAAGCAGAAATAATAGCAATAAAAAAAGCTTTGTGCCGAATAATCTCAGATTTTGAACGGCACTATACAGCCTGAGGAAACGTTTTCTCAGACAAAGTCTGCGCTCCAAGTCTTAGAAAACAGAATGTCTCCAGATGTTGATACTATCTACAAATTAATTGATCAATTGTCCACCTGGAGCGGAAGTAGTGTTCCGGTCGATACCTGCACATGTTGGAATCCAAGGAAATGAGAAGGCTGATGAGCTCGCCAGAAGCGGGGCAATGCTACCACAGCCAATACTTAGTATCACACTACAAACATGCAAGCAAATCCTGAAAAAATAACTATAGACATGAGTGGCTAGATCAGTGGGCCACGTCCAAGACAAACCGAGTATATTAAAAAACCCAGATCCCCAGGACTTAGCCAAGAAAATGAAACGAAGAGACCAGAGTTTGATCTTCAAGCTGAGAACAGGCCATGTACCTCTCAACAAACATCTGAATAGATTAGGCCCACTACGTGAACCAAACTGCAGATTCTGCCATTACCACGAGGAGTCAGTCGAGCACCTGATGACTCTGTGCCCAAGACTGGCTGATCTGTGGAACCTGCTGTTTTCACCATACGCAACACGCTCTAAACATCACTACAACATTGAGGAGGACGTGTGCTTTTGTTCGGGAGTCATTCGGCTGTCAAAAGCTGCCAGCTCACAGCTAAATGGATTATATCATCATCATCTATTCTTGAATGCATTAACTAACCATGTCCCCACTATTTCCTTTAGCAGTGCATTCTAAGCACTCACCACTCTCTGACTACAAAAATTGTTCCTGGTAACTGATTTGGCCAGTTCTTTAATTAATTTGTAGCTGTACCCTCTTGTTCTTGTAGTCGGCTGTATATTTTTTTTTAAATTTTAGTCTAATGTTTATTTTATAAACCTCTATTAAATCACCTCGAATTGTTCTCTTTTCGTAACACTGTTTGCCGTTATTTCTTTCCTCATAGCTATAAATTGCGGAATCCCACTATCAGTTTTGGCACTCTTCTTTGCATCCTGTCCAACATGTTTATATTCGCTCTACGATAAGGATTTCACTCCTGAACACAGTACTCTAATCTAGGTCTAGCTAATGCTTTGTACAGTTTGGCTATCGCTTTCATGTTTCTATGTTTAGTATTTCTTGTTATCATACCTAACATTGCATTCACCTTTTTCACTGCTACCTGGACTTGCTCACTCACCTTACCTGATCTATTTTAAGCCCTTAGCATCTTACCTTTTCTATCTTCCTAATATTGTTCTCTCCTTTCCTGTAATTACATTACAAAATAATATAATGATGGCTTCTCGCAACAAAGGTAGATGGTTTGTCCACAGCTACCACCAATTCGTTCCAATCGACCCAGCTGTAAATGTGTACCTGGCTTACTGTTAGGGAATAAAAAGCAGCGAGGAAGGAAACTGTGCACCCAGTCTCATAAAAAGTTAATGCTTTGTGTACGTCGCTTCGGACAGCAGTGACTCTTTTGGAACAACATAGAATATATACATTTGCATACACGTTATTGACCTACACGTTGTAAATCCTCTTTGGCGTCTCGTGGAGAGACGGTAATAAATGGAGAGGAGCATTCTCGCTCCGGTCGTCCAAGAATGTACACCCTCCTTTGGCAGTGGAGACTGCGTTGGCTTGGTTATGTTCGTCACATTCAAGACGTTCGCATCCGAAAAGAAATTGTATATGGACAGCTGGTGTGTGGTAAAAGAAAAGTTGGCCGACCACAGCTGAGGTTCAAAGACGTATGTAAACGGGGCTTGAGGGCACTGGATATGACATCTTTGAAAGATGGAGGAGTAGCCTGATGAGGCACCTCAGACTTGGCGAAAATAAGCTCAAACAACACGGAGAAGTTAAAAGACAACGCCGCAAGGAAAAAGAAAACCTAAAATTCAGTCATCGTCATCATCATGTAGCATGTCCTTAGTAGAATGTCGCTCTCATCACAGCCAGCCGATATGAATCTCGGTCTGCAGTCAATCTTCCCACCTGCTCCATGTTCATGTTTAGAGTATCCTTGATATCTTGTATCCACCTTCGCCTTAGTCGACGTTTGCGTCGCCTTCCAGGTACCATGCCCTCCATGACCGTTCTTTCCCGTCCGTTATGACATTTGACATGGCCAAACAAATTAATTTCAGAAACATGCAGGATGATGATTGGTCCTGTGTTCATTCTCCAGATGAGGAGGAAATTGTTTTTTTCATACCGCAACGGCACCCGGGTTGACCCAGTCTTAAATGGGTACCGGTTCAGTCCAGGAAGTAAAAGCGGCGAGGGAGAGGAGATGGCTTACGCCCTCATATAGCCGAACCTTTGAAATGTGAGATCGATAACACCTCACACCCCTACGGCAGTAATGCTATGGCTTACTTTACTTTACTTTTTACTTTACTTATCCAGGGAATTTTTAGGATTCTTTTGTAACATTTTGTTTCGAACGCTCCAATGTTTTTCTTCATTGCTGTTTGTGTCATAGTCCATGTCTCCCCCCGTACATTGCCACAGGGAATATGCATGTTCTCAGGATCTTCAGTTTTAGTTGCTTGTTAGTATTATGCCATACATTTTTCATGTTGTTTAGCTTCTGCAGCGCCATGGCCAAACGTCTTCTTTTAAACATTCTCCGTCGTTGGATAACGTAGAGTCAAGGTATTCAAAGTGTGTGACATTTTCGATCTCCATTAATAATAGTAAGGATCAAAACCTTTTTATAAACATAAATACAACGAAGATAATGACCACCGAAAAACACAATGTCAGCATAAATTTACAGTAGATGGTGAGGAAATAGATCAGATCACACATTTTGAATATCTGGGCTACAAAATTGACAAAAATGGCGACTGCTCGAAAGAAATCAGAAGAAGACTAGTTATGGCAATGCAGAGACTGAACCGCCTGAAGAAATTATGGCAGAGCACCAACAAAATGATAAAAGTAAAAGTCTTGAGAGCCTGTGTTTTTCCAATGGCAGCTTATGGTTGCGAATCATGGACGATTATCAAAACTTCCAGACAAAGAATTGAATCCTTCGAGTCAAAATGTTACGGAAAGATCCTCAGAATACCATGGACAGAGAAAAAGACACATGTAGACATTCGACAAGAGTTGAGCATAGAGGAGAACTGGTTTATCAATTCTATTTTGACCAGAAAATGCAAATACTTTTGTCACATCAAGAGACACAACGGTCTTGAGATAACAGCGATGAAAGGTATGGTGCCAGGCAAAAGATGAAGGGGAAGACCAAGAAGACGATGGCACCAAGATATCCAGGAATGACTGTGGCGGAGGCTGGGGTTTTGGCAAGGGAAAGAGTTTCTTTCAGACAGACTGTGATGGGAGCGACGTTTTATAAAGGACATGCTACATGATGATGATTATTAATAGCAATCTGCAGAGAGTTATTACTCCAAGGTCGCATCAACCTGTAGTCAGACATGACTGAGAAGGGGCTACTTACTTATATATTATCATCACCTCTAATCGTTGCCCCGGACGTCCACCAATGAGATGGAATGATGGCCTGCGACAAAACCTTGGTCCGGCATGACACTTAACAGCAAAGGACAGAGGTGAGTTTAAACGACATTTGGCTACCTGGCATAGGGCACATGCCTGAATGAACACAAGGATTACAGTTCACTATTAGAGTATGTAATGGGTACGACATGCTCGAGACAAAATGACAAGGTAATCCATGTCGCTGAATACTGGAAGTGTGACTTATGACTTGGTGCTTGGACACGGAAAGTACGCATCATCTGCTTGACCAATCATAAGACTGCTTGTATGGATGTTTATGTTCTTCCATGTTCTTTCTTCTCTCTCCATTTGTAAGCCTACCTTGACCGGGTTGGAGAGATTAAGCGTCCCAGTGATCCAGGGAGCTATGGCGGCGGGAGTTTTACTCCTGTTAGGGTCACCCAAGCCGGACAGGTCCTTGAAGAGGAGCCAGACTAAGATGCCGATGAGCAGGTGGAGCCCTTTAGGTGGAGCTGCAGAACTCACCGGCGAGTGGTACACGCTCTGGGCTAAACCAATCCACTCCCACTTCATGGGTTAAATGAATTCTTGCTTCGTTCTTTACTTTTGTCTTCTATCAGTCATCGCAGTGGACGTCGAAGAGATGCAGGCCAGCGGACATTGCACCTATACCCCTTTGTGATGACCTCCCAGGTGGCGGAGAATGCTAGGCGTAACCATCACTGCATAGGAGTCGAGAATACTAAAGGAGAGTAATAGATGACCCACTCACATGTCTATGCTACGTTTCTGGCAGGACATGACGATCCTGGGACACAGACACACTGGACTGCCTCCCGTCGGGGATACTCGAAAAATAGGTCCATAAGTCCATCATATCATCATCATCATACCTTTTCGAGCAAGACCACAGTCTGCCCAAGCATCTTTAAGGTGCGGAAGACGGATGCAACTAGCCAAGAGGCCCACATCAATCAGGTTGTCACGCATTTTCGCGATATGGGAGTGCTTCCATTTGATCCTATCTGTTTCAGCTCTCCTCCATTTAGGATACTTCCGTACTTTAATGTCTCTGCATGCCTGATATGTAAAAGTGAATCTTAATCGCCCCTGTCTCTGTTCCCTTGAATCTTGCCCTCTAGTATATTCTGTAGAAGACTTCCATGTAGCATGGTGTGGACCAGCCAACTCGGTGTGGCTTTTGTATCATTTTAAATATTTGTCCTTGCGCGTTTAATTCAGTGAGGCCATTGTCATTCTTTCTACCCAACTCACTCTTTCTATTCTACGGTGACACTACATTACAAACTCTACCAAGCTTTGTTCATCCTTTTTTGCTAAAGTCCGTGTTTCAGCCCCATAGAGTTAAATTGACCACATGTGAGTGGCCATTATTCTTGTCCTCAGTTCTGTCCTCATATTCTTTGAGATATATTTATTTATGTATGTATGTACCTCGTATGTTTGGTCTTGAAGACCAAAGTGTTGCGCAATCGTTTCGCCAATTGTGATCCAGTCTTTCTTGGTGGGGTAAGCTTAGAGGATGTCGACGAGTACGTTCATCTTGGGCGCCTCCTGCAAACGTAGAACAATCTGGAACCTGAACTATCAAGACGTCGCCGTGCAGCCTTCTCATCCCTCAGCACGGTGCTGGATGGCCAAGACGAGAACATACGCACCTCTCTTTTCAATTCCACTGTCCTTCCTGTCACGTGATTTGGTGCAGAGACAAAGACACTCGCGAAATCACCGGAGGACAAACTGAGAGTGACCAAGGCCTCTCCTGAGAGATGCTTGGTCGGAATCACTCTCCGCAACCAAAGTATGCAAACTCTCCACAATTCTGACACGTGATGTTTGTCCTTTGGGAATGATACGGTAATCTATGCAGACCTATATAGATATACACACACACACACAAGTATATCTGTCGTTTGGCGTTGGCGATCATGGACCTCCATCTATTTCTATCACGTGTGTCGTTTGCGAAACTCTGTTGTTGATTGTCGCACATGTCCTTCTCTCAGGCTGTCCAGCATCTTCTCTCTCGGCCTTCCTCTGTCTCTCTTTTCTGCTATCTTTCCCGTTGTCACGACGTGATCTAAGCCGCCTCTTCACATAACAAGCCCAAAAAAACGATGGCTGTGTTGTTCTGATTCTTTTAATAAGTTGTCTTTGTGCCTCCTCGAGTACTTTATCATTAGTCTTCTCCTGCAGTCCATGGGGTCCGCAGTATTCTTCTGTAAAGCCACAGAATATATATATATATAATGCAAATAATGTTTGCTTAAACGTCTGAGGCCAGTTGCGTCGGTCGGCCCGATCCATGACCCATGGCTGTGGCGTGGTTCCAGGCATCGTCCAAAGCGGAGGAGGATTTTGCTTCTTCCTGGAGCCATACTGTTCTGAGACGGCCTCTTCTGCGCCTCCAGCCGGGAGGGGGAAAACTTTTGAAGGTGAGGAACGACTTGTGTAGTATCTTGTGTGCATGAATTTCCTGGTCCAGCCGTACAACATGGCCGAACAAATAAACTCGGCGCCGGTCAAGTGTTTCTGAGATTGGGTGGAGGCCTATTTTAGCAGAGACTTCCACGTTGCGGATGTAGTCATGCCATCGGATGACCAGGATACGCCAGTGGTCGCGCATGTGAAAGACTTCCAGGCTCGACATGTCATGTTTCAGCAATGTCCAGGTTTCGGAGCCGTAAAGCTGCATTGGGATCACTCAGGACTGGTAGATGCGGATTTTTGTTCCAAGGGAATTATTGCCATCAATCCACATACGTAGGATGTCGTGCATACCGGACGCAGGTAGTCCGATCCACCTTGACATATCGGGACCTCTGCGCCCACCGGATGATATCATGCTACCGAGATAGATGAATTCGTTGGTGCCCATCGCAGTGGGACCTTGAGTTTCAATACCCTGGGGTGATGTGTCGGAGATGAGGTTCTGAACTGTAGTCTTGGCCCAGGATACAGACAGGCCTGGGCAGGGCGTTTCATTGTTTAACATTTCCAGAGAAAGCTGCAGCGCAGATCTGTCTGCCGAACAGGACAATGTCGTCCGCATAAACGAGATCAGTGAAGATTGATCAGCAAGCGATGGTCAGTGTTGTAAGGGACCTCAGCACCGCGAAAGGTACGACAGGAAGTCACTCAGTCGAGACTTCTCACAAGGATGTAGTCGTTCCTTCCTAGTCCTTCGGTCGTTAGAGATCCATGTGTGGCGGTGGATATCTAGGCAGCGGTACCATGACCCGGTAATCTTTAGACCGAAGGCGGCGCAAAATGACACTAACCTGTGCGAGTTATCATTTGCATTTCCACTGCCGAACGAGCCCAGGACCAAATCTTAACCACTACGTTGGGACCAATAAATTCCGTTGAAATCCTATATATATATATATATATATATATATATACACACACACACAAACGCACGCACACACACACATGTATATATATATATATATATATATATATATATATATATATATATATATATATATATATATAAGGAATCATATTTTCCAAACAGGGAAAAGTTGAATTTACATTTTCAATTCTTGCTTAGATTGTATTTAAACAGCTGTTTTCAGAAGCTGTACCATATATAATATAGCCAGTTCACTGTTTCGGGTGCTTTAAACCATGCATATCCGTGTTACTACAACTATGTGATATCGAACGTATTGACATACAGCAGGTCAGGGGTGGGGGAGAAGGTGTGGTGAGACGCCATTTAATATTAAAATTAAAGTTTTGTTTGTCAAGTAACCAGAGTTTGTTTAATACACGAGGAGGGAAAGTTACTTGGTGCTGCATAAAGGTTGATTCTGAAACGTATTGTTGAAGAATGTTGAAAATGTACCGAAGTATAATACTGTACTTATATCAGCTAGACTGATACATCCGTTCGAATGTCTGTGTTACACTGTGTAGAACTGCAGACGCCATTTTACCGCGCATGGCGGAGTTATTTCAATGGACGTGTGGTAGATTTGAGTGTTTACATTTGGTTTCTCTCTGGATATTTGACATTTTCAAGTTATACAATAACCAGAATCTGCTAATTATGTAAATCCTGTGACCTTTAAACGATGACATAATTCTGAAGCCAGCTGCTGATTTGAGTTTTAGCGACCGAATCGGAATTCGGTACACCCAGGTACCTAAAAAAGACAAAACAAACTAAAATCAGAAATGCTTTCCACAATTTCTCATTTCTGGGTGTACTGCAACAGAATATCATTATCTGCTCAGTAATATAGTAACCGTCGCCTTGTAGTTTAACTAAAACACTAGTTGCTACCGTGCCAGTCTGTTCGTACAATTTAATTATGAATACTGTTGAGTGTTGTTCAACTTGTTGCTTCTGACTCTGAGACTGCCGCACAACGACAACACCAGCAGTAACAGTGTGTAACCACTCACTCAGTGGACGAGGTCCATTTTATTAGTATTACACATTTATATTGCTATAGTTTGTTATTTTTATGTGTCAATAGACAATATATCATTTTTGTTTGTTAGTGGCTTGCCATGGTCATGGTTATTCTTTTGGCGAGGCACGTACTTTTGATTATTTACATTTATATCGTGATGTATGGCTGCCGATCTTACTAACTTCCGATCTGAATTTAGCGCTGAACTGGACTGTAATGGGATTGATTCTGTTGAATTATAAGTGGCGATGTCTTGAAGGCCCTTTGGCCCTGCCAATTTATTACATTAGATGTTAAGCAGATATCCAGGTTTGTTTAACTTTAAGTAGACACAAAAGTTAAACGTAAAAGTAAAGGACAAAAGGTTTGTCACAGACCCATGCCATACTTATTACTATCATAGGGTCTATAGAATAGTGGTAAAACTACTGTGGAGGAATCATGGAATGATTGCAGTTGTTAAGGATTTCAGTATATTAAGCCACAGCTTGAATGAAGTAGAGTGCTCAGTTCCTTTCCTCTCTGCATTTTACTTTTCTGGTCATATGCCAGGTACCTATTTACATCTGGGTTGACTGGAGTGTAACTGTTGTGGGAGTTGAATTCTGTACCTCTGCCATAAAAAGCGAGTGCTCAACCCAGAGTTGCCAAGACCCCTCTACGCCTCCACCGGGCAATCCTGGATAACAGGCTGCAACAGAGCAAACTGGCTAGGGAGAAGGGATCGAATAGGGAAGGCTAATCCGTAGCCCAAAAATATCATGCTGAAGTCGGAAGTATCGGACCGGTAGGTGCAAATGTCGCAGTCAATCTGTAAAATACAGCACAATGCATTCCGTTCTCTGGACTACATCCTGTGACTTGCAAAGCCTCTTAATCTTATAGGGCTTGGTAGTGGGAGTTTGAGAACGAAGAAGACTCACAAATTTAAGTATTAGTCCACATGAAATTCATTCAATAATTAATGTAAACTACAATAACAGTAAACTACGTTCTTCATTGTTCTTTGTCATCATGCCCGTTTATTACAAATATTGAAGTATAGGTCCTACATTGAATTTATTTGGTTTACTGTAACCAACTTTTAAGAAAGCCTGGTTCCAGTCATTTGCAGTGCAGTTTCAAAGCAGTGGTTTTTACATAATGAGGTGGGGAGAAAGACTTAACGTCTAGTCAGGCACAACATACTGATCAGACATGTTAGTCAAGGTCTAGCAAAATATACTGGCCAAGATCTCTACCTTGACTTCCATGTAGTCCTCCCTGGAAACGGGCTATCCATGGTAGTCTGGCTGACAAGGTGAGAGATCGGCGTGATCCCTGTAGTAGTGAGTATCACGCAGATGAAGCCAAGCATAGCACAACCACTTTGAGTTCCCAGGTCGACCTGGCCTAAGTGCCTGTCTTACCTCCTTTGCTGTGGTACCCAATCTTCTTTCATTCTGCAGACATGACCATACCACTGACGTTGAGATTGCTTCACTTAAGTCTGCAAGAGTTATGTTTTGAGGTATTGTCTGTCTGTCTCTTGTTACTTGGACCACTTTACTTCAATATGTCATTTCTAATACTTGGAGTTGGCTCTTCTGGGTTGTTGTTATTGTCCCTGATGCACATCCATAAGTCAAAACTGGTATATAAGTGGCGGAGTATACAGTCATATTAGTTTTCTTACTTATTTCTATTTTGCTGTGGATTCCTGTATTTATGGCATGAATAAGTTTACCAGTTGTCTTTCACATAGCCAACTCTTCTTTGACATCTCCCTTCTGATTTATTACAACTTAAAAGTATTTGAACTGCTTGACCTGTTCCAGAGACTGCTCATCCAGCATATTTTGATGTCTCTTCTCTTGAGACCACTCTGGTTTTTGTTTTTTAATTGCTTCTTCTTCTTGTGCGTTCGTTCTCAATCTCCTGCTCCCAAGTCATGATCAGGACCTTGCAAGTAGCAGGATGTAGTCCGGAGAACGGAAAGCGCTGTGCCGCTAGTTTACAGCCTGACTGCAATATTTGCACCTTTTGGTCGGACACATCCGTCTTCTGCTAATGATCATCCCTCTCTTCCCCTGCTCCTCTTACCAGATTTGAAGGTTGGTGTGGAGATGTGCCTCTGAACTGCTGACCTTGTAATCAGGGCCACATCATCTGCACATGCTAGCTCTGTGAAATATAGACTGGTCTGATGTTCCAGTATCTCAGTGAGTACTTTTTGGTCCTCTCCTTACTGGCTTCGGTAACATCATCCATGAGTAGTATGAAGTGGTATGGAAATATAATGTTGTGGTCTTCCACTCCTCTGACATTTTATTTCCTGTCCTAATGTAGTTTTTGCAGCTCTTATAGAAACTCTTGTGTGTCGCGAATCAAGGTTGCTGGGATGTTGTTCCTTTCCAGGCAGTCCCAGAGCCTGCTTCGGTGAATCTTATCGAATGTTTTTTCCAGGTTCAAGAAACAGGTGCATTTCATCATGCCCGAGAGCTTTTTTACTCAGTGTGAAGATAAGGTCTTGAGTACTTTCAGTCTGCTCTGAAGCCGCCCTGATCTTCACCCATCTGTGGCTTAGCCAGACATCTTAGTCTCTGTACCAATATTCTAGAAAAAGGCTTTGCCTTTGTGGTTTTCACATTGTCAGTTGTCACCCTCTTTTGAAAATTGTTAAAATAATGGCTATCTTCCAGTCCTTTATTGTAACCTTGGGGTGCTAGGCTGCCTGGAAAACCTTCAGGAATAACAGTCCACCTGCAGTTCCTATGTGCTTGACTATCTGGTGTTATGCCATCATGCTGCTTTGCCAGCCTTTATTTTTATCAATTCTGGCTTCAGCTCTTTCATTGGGATGTTTTCTCTGATTTTGATTTCCTCCTTTGTATTAGAACCTGTCGTACCTGGAACTTGGTCTTCCTCTGCACAGAGGACCTCTGAGAAAGAGTCTTTTCGTCTATACATTATCTCCCTTGGGGTGGTTAGCAAAGCACCGTCCTTGGCTTTTACAAATTTCAGTGGAAATTCTTTTTCCTTCCTCATTTTCTTTAGGTTGCTGTAGAATAGCTTCTAGTTTTCTCCGACATCCTTTTTGAGTCTTTCTCCAAAGTGCGCCCAGGATTCTTGTTTTACTGTAAGCAATATTTTCTTAACTTTTGTTTTGAGTGTTAATTTTTCTTTGTGTTACTCTTTTTCTACTGTACTCTTGGTTTTCAAGTATTGCTTCCAATCCTTTTTCTTTTTCCTTATTAGCATTTTGACTTCTTCTGTCCACCAATGTGTCTTCTTTATATCCTTCTTGACTGCTTCTGTTGCGGCATCGTTGAGAGTTGTGTTTAATTTTAACCAAAGAACTCATCTTTGACATCTGCTCTATTCCCCTTATTCGTTGCATAAACAATGATCATGTCGACCAACTTACCTTCTTCGTTGAGGCCCAGTACCATAATGCCTTTGTCCACAAATTTCTATCCCTTGATATCTTGTCCTTTTGACTCCAGGATACTTCTTCTTCTTCTTCTTCTGCGTACACAGTCAGACAGTAACCATTATTTTTTCGAAAAAAGCGGCGGTCATCCTGAGACTCTCGCCACTACCATAGAGCTTGTCTTGCAGTTCCACTGGCAATGGCCACATCTGCTCTCTCTGATCCTCGTATGTCGGGCAGTTCTGCAGCAGATGTTCAGTGGTCATTTTACCAGTACCGCACGGGCATTCGTCGGTACACCCTATCTTCAATTTGTTGAATAGGTGGTACCTCAGTCTGTTGTGGCCAGTGCGAAGTCTGAAGACAACGACCTGCTCTCTTCGGTTCAACTGGTAATAGGCATCGTTTTTGGTGTAACCAGTATGTTCGGTTTCCCATTTGGTCATGTACCTGGCTTTGATAAGCCGTTTTGACTCTTCGTACGTCATACTGGTATCTGTTTGTGGTAGCCTTGCACCTTCTTTTGCCAGTCTGTCTGCCTCCTCGTTGCCTTGGATGTTGCAGTGTGACGGAACCCACTGTACCACTACCCTTTTTGGTGCGGACTGCTGGCACAGTTTGCAGAGTGCTGCTCTTAAGTCATTAAGCTCAGTGTTTTTCTGGCTTTTTAGCGCTGTGACTACGGCGAGAGCATCTGTCAGCAGGACTATATGGCTCTCATTTTCACTGTGTGTTACCATTTCTTCCACTGCCGCCCTCAGTGCCTCTGCCTCCGCTCTGAAATTGCTTGTGTACTTACCAGTAGCGAACGACAGTGTTATTTTTCTGCCATTTGGTAGGTGCAGGAATGCTCCTGCCCCTCCGTTCTGTGTAGTGTTTGTTACAGAACCGTCGGTGTATGCATGGGTCCAGTCCATGCTTGGGTAGCTTTTCGTTATGAAGCTTAGGGTAGTGTCTCTCCTTTCTTTTTCAGTCTGGCAGTTTTTGTTTGCAATACCTGGTATATTTTCTACCACCTCTGGAAATATATCCTGCCTCCAAGTAGGTTTTTGTACAGTAGTGATGGGTTTTGGTGTTGTTAGTGCGTTTATGGGATCTTCGTGCATCTTTGCTTTGGCTATTTCTGCAAAGTTTCTCCGCTTTAGTTTCCCAGTTCCCAAATTGTTTAGTCTCTGGTACATTGGGTGGTCCGTCAGTCTTCGGAGTTTCTCTGACTGCAGCTGGGCTCTGCAGTCTCTTCTATCGGTCATGGATTGCAGTTTTGTAATCTTTTCAAGTTCTACAATTGGCGTTGACTTCATGCCGCCTGTTATAATTCTCATGGCTTGGTTTTGAAGTTTGTTAACTTTATCGAAGTTCGCCTTCGCTGCTGTTGTCCATGCCGCAATGCCATACTCGAGAACTGGTCTCACTCTTCCAGTGTACAGTTTCTTTAGTATGCCTTCGTCTGCTCCCCAGCTTGTGCCAGCAAGTTTCCTCATGATCGCCATTCTTTCTCTGGCTTTCATTCGGTTTCTCTCAATCTGACTTTTCCATGTCATGCGCCGATCAAATGTGACTCCCAGATAGGTTGGGTTGTCGTTTGGCTGCAGGATTTTGCCATTTAGGCTTAATTTGGTACTTTGGGGTTTTAATGAGAGCGAGAATATTGTGCACGTGGTTTTCTCCTCGTTTATTTTGACCAGCCATGAGTTCGCCCACTCTTCCAGCGATGTTAGGGCCGTCTGCATCCGATTTCTTGCTATGGTGAGATTCTTTTCAGAGGTCCACATAGCCAGATCGTCTGCAAACATTGAGCTATGGACTCTTCTTGGTATATTCTCTGTAATATCGTTTATATATACCAGGAAGAGCGTGGGTGACAATACTCCCCCTTGGGGTACTCCCTGCTCGAGTGTCACCTTTTTGCTCATCTGCCCTTGTACTTGGACTCTGGCCGTTCTTTGTTTGAGGTAGTGGTTGATCCACTTGTACATCTTCCCACAGACATCACTTCTTCTTAGCTTGACTCTAAGTCCATCCTTCCAGACTTTGTCAAATGCCTTTTCCAGATCCACCCAAACAGCTACTGTGTGTTTCTGTGCCTGGTAGGCATCTTCTATCTCCTGGGCTATGAGGATGACCTGGTCCTCAGTGGATCTGTGCTGTCTAAAGCCGGCTTGCTGTGGAATTAGTATTCGTTTTTCTTCCAGATGCCACATCAGTCTGGTGTTTATCATCCGTTCCATCAGCTTGCCGACACAGCTCAGTAGGCTTATGGGCCTGTATCCATTTGGATCTGTTTTGTCCTTTCCTGTTTTTGGTACTGGTACCAGTATTGCATCTTTCCATGCCTGGGGTACAATACCCCTTTTCCAGCTTTGGTTCAGGACTGATAGTAGTTTCTTCTTCGCTGTTTGGCCCAGCCCCATCAGCATTTCGTTTGTTATCCCGTCTTTTCCGGGAGATTTCCTTTTCTTTAGTGTTCTCATAGCCTCTTCCATTTCGCGCATTGTTAGTTTGGCCATCATGTGCTCTTCAGGAGCCGTATTTATGTTTTCGTGTCCCTTTAGCTCTTCGCTAATGTCTGTATGCTTATCTGCAGGGACCTCGATGTGGTTTGCTCTGGCATAGTGATCGACAAAGGCGTTTGCGGCTTTCTTACCTGTGATCAAGTTCTCGCCCTGCTTGATAGTAATTTGTTTATTTGACGGGGTTTCGTCATTCATGGCTCTGACTAGCTTCCATAGCTTGTTCCCTTCTTTGTCCAGGTTCAGACTTTCCATTTTATTTTTCCAACTTTCTCTTGCTGTTTGCTTGAGAGTGTGTTTGTACTTCGCCGCGGCGGCTTTGAGGGCGATGTTTGCCTCCATGGATTTTTCTCGTTCTGCCATGTTCCTAGCATTTGTTACTGCATCTTCCACTTTCTGTAACTCATCATTCCAGTAGGGCTTATAGTTTTTCCTGGCTCCTCTTGGGATGGTTTCAGTGGCGGCTTGCATTATTGCCTTGCTTAGGCTCTCTACCATGGGCTTCATTTTGGTGTTTCGTGTGTTGATGGTTTCACACAGCCCATCTGTCAGGATTGCAAATCTGTCCCAGTCGGCTCGTTTGTAATTCCAACGTGGGAGCGGTTTTGTTTCCTGTGGGCCTACTTCCATGTCAATGGTTAGCCTAATCGGCCTGTGGTCGCTACCTGCCAGTTGGTTTAGCACCCGGCGGTCTATTTTATAGTGTATGTCCTGTGTGGAGAAGGCCAAATCTGGAGTCGAGGTGGTATGCCATGTTCTTGAATAGAAGCTAGGGCTATCCTCCGGCCTATTGATTAGGGAGAGATTTGCATCTATCTCCCAATCTTCCACTTCGTCACCTCTGCTGTCTGTGTCAGAGTATCCCCATCTCTCCGAGTGGCTGCTGAAATCTCCAACTACTATGCAGTTGGAGTCTCTGACCTCCATACTCGAGAGCGATAGGTCTCTGTTTGGTGGTCCGTACAGATTGAAAATGCGGAGCTTCGTCTCTTGAGCCATTATGTCAACTCCTACAATTTCTGCTTGTCCGGTGTGATTGACAGGTACCGCGCTACTCGGTATGCTGTTTCTGGTCAGTATCAGGACCCCTCCTTTGTGGCCTTCTCTATCTAGACGGAAGGTTTGGTATCCTCTGATTGAGAATTTATGGTTATTGTTGAGGTGCGTTTCCTGGATACATGCCACGTCAATCTTACCTTCATGCAGGTGGTGTGTTAGGGAAAGTTTTTTGTTAATGACTCCCTCCGCATTCCACTGTAGTATTTTGAGGGTCTTGAGGTTTTGGCCAATAGACGTTGCCCCATAGCCATGTGCCTTGACTCCACGACACATGGGTGGGTGACCACCAGTAGTCAAGGGTGGGCCCCTTCGAGGCGTGAGGCCCGGCGCTATCGCTGCCTGGCGGGTCTCCTCAGGATGAGCGCCATACGTTTTTCTAATAGGTTGTACTGCCATCATACTGTGATTTACGTTGCACTGTTTTGTTAGGCTTGCGGCCCCGTGCATCCGATTTCAACAGGCGTTTCTGTAGGGATGCCCTCCTTAGCCTTTGGCTGTCCCCAGCCTATCTGCAAGGCAGCAGTTGTTTACGATCAGAGTTTTCTCTCTTATGGAAGTTGTCTTACCAGACTATCGAGTCTTCACTACTCGTGTCTATAGGGTGCAATGATGATATGTGATGATATATGAGATGGACTGGTTTACCCGGAAGAGAGGCAGTCCAGTGTGTCTGTATCCCAGGATCGTCACGTCCTGCCAGAAACGTAGCATTTGCATGTGAGTGGGGTATCTCTTTTTCCCTTTATTTTCTTGGCTTCTATGCAGGGATGGTACGCCTAGCATTCCCCGCCACCTGGGTTGCTGACACAGTGGGGCAGGTGTGCAATGTCCGCTGGTCTGCATCTCTTCTGCGTCCAGCATGATAGTTATGGCTGATAACGTACAGAGGTAGATATCGTAGCCGGAGTGCATTCAGCCAGAGGACAAGCCTGGTAATGTCACAGAGATGTTGATCGCCTGGTGTGCGGACAACTCTCATGGTCAGTGGTTGAAGTCTTGACAGTTCACAGTGAGGTGGCTGCTCTACTGTTTTCGACACCCCGACCAGGTTCTAAGTCTTTGGTTGGTGTTTTTCGCACCCCATCGCCGTATAGGGTGAGTATCAAGCAGTTGTCCGCCCGCTTTGATTGGCGGGCGGCAAGGACCTCTTACTGTGACTCTACCTGATAGGGCTGGGGCACAAGCCCCAGGTCCCGAGCATGTAGGAGCCTCCCATTGCAGTGGTGCTGAGATTTTGGGCGGGATTGCGGCTTACAAGGGTTCGGCCGTAATCCCCCACATGATAGCCTCGCGCCCTTGGCTTATCAGCCTGGTACGTGAACCAAAGTGTCTGCGGCTCCTCTCGATTTGAGCTGGTTTTCCGTAGCAACGCCCTGTCATTTGTAGGGTAAAACTGACCTGTCTTCAGATGATCTATTTCCAGCACCCGTTCACTATTTGGTCAGACGAATTTATTGAGGGCTTTTGTTTGTCAATGACCAGGTATTTGAAATCTGCGGTTTCTGCGGAGTTAAACACGATTTCCGTAGCGTTCTTTCATTTGAGTGTTTGAAGCTGACTTGTCATCCGTGAGTCTAATACCAGCGTACGTTCATAATTAGACCCAAACGGCAGTGCTCTCGATTTGTCAGTTGTTCTACAGTATTGGCGTGTTCAGTCAAATTAAGCCGCAGGTTCCACACCTGGTGGTGCCCTTCCGTCAATTCCCTTAGCGAGACAATCAAGTTTCTTAGAGGGTAGCCCCAAAATTTTCGAGGGTCTAATTCCAGCACATGTTCTCTATTAGACCCCACGAAGGTGTACTTTTTGATAGTCATTCTGCAGTATTGGCGTGGTAAGTTAACTTAGGTCTCAGGCTCCACTCCTGATAGTGCTCTTCCGTCAATTCCTTTATCAAACACTGGATGCAGACAAAACCGAGCCAAACCCCAGATTTCTGGGGGTCTAAGTCCAGCACCAGTTCCATATTAGACCCCAGAAGAGTGGTCTCGGCATGTCAATCATTTCAGTGTTGGCCGTGTTGAGTCAAATTAAGCCGCAGGCTCCACTCCTGGTGGTGCCCTTCCGTCAATTCCTTTAAGTTTCAGCTTTGCAACCATACTTCCCCCGGAACCCAAACACTTTGGTTTCCCGGAAGCTGCCCGCAGAGTCATCGAAGCAACTCCTGCGGATCGCTAGTCGGCATCGTTTATGGTCAGAACTACGACGGTATCTGATCGTCTTCGCGCCTCTGACTTTCGTTCTTGATTAATGAAAACATTCTTGACAAATGCTTTCGCAGTAGCTCGTCTTGCGGCGATCCAAGAATTTCACCTCTAACGCCGCAATACGAATGCCCCCGTTTGTCCCTGTTAATCATTACCTCCAGTTCCGAAAACCAACAAAATAGAACCGAGGTCCTATTCCATTATTCCATGCACCATTATTCAGGCAGCCGAGGCCTGCTTTGAACACTCTAATTTTTTCAAAGTAAACGCGCCGGCCACCCAGGACGCTCAGCGAAGAGCACCCGTGGGAGAGAGCCGGCAGACGGTAGGGCAGGAGACAACGGGCAGTGAACCGGCGCGAGCCGGACCGCCCGCCTGCGCCTGAGATCCAACTACGAGCTTTTTAACTGCAACAACTTTAATATACGCTATTGGAGCTGGAATTACCGCGGCTGCTGGCACCAGACTTGCCCTCCAATAGATCCTCGTTAAAGGGTTTAAAGTGTACTCATTCCAATTACGGGGCCTCGAAAGAGTCCCGTATTGTTATTTTTCGTCACTACCTCCCCGTGCCGGGAGTGGGTAAGTTGCGCGCCTGCTGCCTTCCTTGGATGTGGTAGCCGTTTCTCATGCTCCCTCTCCGGAATCGAACCCTGATTCCCCGTTACCCGTTACAAACATGGTAGGCATGTCACGTACCATCGACATTTGATAGGGCAGACATTTGAAAGATGCGTCGCCGGCACATGAGGCCATGCGATCAGCACAAAGTTATCCAGAGTCACCAGTGGGGACGCCGCAACCCCGCGAGGGGAAACGACGATTGGTTTTGAACTAATAAAAGCGCTCTTTCCGCGAGGGTCGGAGCTTGGTAAGCATGTATTAGCTCTAGAATTGCCACAGTTATCCAAGTAGGATCGTGTCATCTAAGGAACCTCGACTGATTTAATGAGCCATTCGCGGTTTCACCGTGAGACAGTGTGAACTTAGACATGCATGGCTTAATCTTTGAGACAAGCATATGACTACTGGCAGGATCAACCAGATATCTGTCGGAGACGTACGTACAGCACACACCGGTCGGCGGAGGAAGGGTGTGTAAAAAGCCTCGCTGGGACGACGGCCGCAGGGACCGACTGACGGGACGGACGGTTTGTTCCACCCGTCCCTCACTCCGTCGACCTAGGACCGCCTGACAGGGGCCTCCCACACGCACCAGACGACCGACCGACCGGGCTCGCTCGAGGAGGGATGGCAGCGCTCTGTGCAGAACGGATCCCAACGACCTCGGCGACGAATTTCACTGGGACTAGAGACACAATTTGGCCTGCCGGCCTGCCCTTCTCCGTAGGGAGAGCGCAGGGCCTCGAGGCAACGATTCCTGCTTTCCATTTGCCGGTCACAAGCTCTTTGCGAGAGTCGGACCACCAGCGAGACGTACTGTCGAGTTCTGCTATAAGCCTTAGATAAATCACCACGGACGGACCACGTTTCCTGATACGGACCAGACTAGCGCACCTCGGTGGAGGAGCCACTACCACAAACCGCACCCAATTCGCACTACGGGGAAAGGCAGGCGAGCGTTTTCCGCAAGCCCGCGCTATCGCTCCGCCTGGCGGGACTGAGATCGCTTTACGAACACTGGTTGAAATTGAGTCGCTGCGGCGAGACAACTACCCCAGATGACTCCAGGATACAATACAGCCCACTTCCTCTTTGGCTCTGTTGGACGTGGGAACTAGCTGTAGAAAACATTTTGCCTTCAAGATCGATGTCCATGACCCTGTATTGAAGTTTCTGTAAGAGCTAGGATTTTCAATTTGGATTTCTTAATTTCTTCCATGAGCTTGTTTTTGTTTCCATTTATACTTCTAATACAGGGAGGTGAGACGATAGTCCAGTGAATCACTGACCAAGGTGTTGTGTCAGGGTCAGGCACAATACACTGACCAAGATCACAGTTTCTCTTCCATGTAGTGTTTCCTGGAAACATGCTGTTTTCAAGGCAGTCTGGCTGACGAGATGTGGATCGATGTGATCCCCGTAGTAGTGAGCGCCACACAGATAAAGCCAAGCATAGCACAACCGCCTGGAGGACCTCAGTTGCTCGGTCATCAGCTTGCTTGGGATGTGAGGAAAGCAATTACAACCTGCCACTTAACGCCATTTTCATGGTGCACAAAACGGTAAACTTACTCATTGAGGGCATTAAACAACAACTTCTAATATTCCATGTTCCAAAAATTGTAGTTCATAATGTGCACCAATTCGTCATTTGTAAGATCAGTGGTTTTCTTTCTGTGTAGACTTGTAATTGGGTGGGTAGACAAACAGACAACTACTAGCCTGCTGTGTCTTTGCGTTATGGAGAGGTGTTGCCTCCACGCAGACCACCATTTCTGGTTCGTCGCTGGTTATTTTGTGTTAATAGCTAACTTTCAAATGTAGAGGTCTTTCAGCTATCCACTGCCAAACTGAGGTGCCTGGTAGAAAGTTTGGCTCCTCCCGCAGGTTTAAGGAGAATCACAAAGGGTTAAAGGGAAGAAGTTGTTGACATTTAATGTTGTCAGAAATTTATGGGTAAAATAAAATAAATCAAAATTGTGCAAACTTTTCGATGGCTCTGTACTCAAAAGTATATTTTTGTTTCAGACTTGCTGCTCTAACACAGAAATGAAGCTCCCACTCAGGAAAAGTTACGATGAGACTAGCTAAAGGATTCTGTTTGTGGTGATACAATATCATGTGACTTGCAACTGCCTATTGACATTGGTGAACTTTCACTACACCAACTTCACAATCAACACCGCTATACAGCTAGCAGAAAAGATATTATAGCTGAAACAAAAGACAGTATCATATCAGACACTATTGTCAGTGATGAAGTATTAAAGAATTTTGTGTACAAGGTTTCAGCCTTTTTGTTGAGTGAGGTGACAAGTTACCTCCCTCACTGCCCTGCTTTTCCTAATTGCACATCAGGCACCAGTTAACAGCCGTATACATTGTGCCATAAGAAAATGTAACGTGTTCTGGATATATCAGAGTATTAAGGTCACAAAATGTAAAATAGATATCAATCAGAAAAGCAGTGTCGACTCTTTTTATTTACGATATTCATGATCTTCAGCATGGTTTAAGTCACATCACCAAATTTATCAACTAACTGGCATACTCTCTTTGACTGTTGCTAGCAGTTCTCCAAGTTTTTTTGTTAATGGTAAAAGGTACAAAAACTGTCAACGTGCTTCAGTATTGTTTTTCATAAGAGTAACAGGGCTAAAGCAGTTGCATCTTCACTTTCATCAAAGAAGGACATCATTAAGTATACTGATGAAGCTGCTGCTAATCAAGTCCTGCTACTTGAAAGTTTAGAGCATTAACTTGGAGTGACTAATAATAATGCAATTGGATTACTACGATATCAGTTAATAAAGCTGCATTAATCTGCTGCTGAAAACCCTCATTCTCCAAATAAGATCGAATGAAACAGCATCTAACAAACATTGCATTGGGCGAAAGGGCAAGAGCCTAAGCCCTGCTGGATATATAACAATATTAACAACACAATCAACCACAGGTACAGGTAGTAATGGAGATACTGACAGATGTTTACTGGAAGCATCCTATGTCCCATTTTATGAAAATGGGAAGGACAATAGTGTTTTATCACATTATAATATCAGTAAATAAATAAATAAGATCAAACAGAGTAGAGCAATCACCATAGAAATAGAAACATTTATTTCTAAGGTAGAAATGAAGCAGTATATACTATCTTGTATCTGAGCAAAAACTATTTATATTGGAATGACCCTGAAGCAGGTTGCGGTTTGACGTTGGCATTGTTAGTTTTTGAAATTACAAAAAAATTATCATAGCTGATACTGCTGTTGGGGATGAAGTGTTAGAGGCATCATTGCACAAGGTCTTCACTTTTGTCATGTAGGCATTTCCTAACAGACGCAGGTATTTATTTACAGCTGGGGTCCGACGTTACTAGGCTGTGGGCTTTCTCAGTTTTTCTATCACAAGAAAGTTCTCTAACCGCTTGGACACTCAGCTGATAACTAAAAGGGAGTTCTGTAATATCCAAAGGATTACTGTAACTAAAGTAGATATATAGTACCTCTTATCTATACACATTGGATCTAGAACTCAGAAACTAAATGCTCTAACATCTAGCAAAACTATAGGTAATGTAGCCATTACGGATATGAGTAAACGAACACGGGGAAATCTCAAACACCCTTGCCTCAGACCTCACAGAAACCATGTTTCAGAAAGTGACTCTTTTCACAGCAAGTTTGGCATCACTGTGCCTGAAAGGCATCCCTCTAACTCAGTGACATCAAGATCTCATAAACAGTCATCAATCAGAGTTAAACTAGAGGCAGACAAATCTGTGAAAAAGAAGAGTGACGGGAAAAGAATGTTTAATCAAAGAAAAAGAAAGCCGCAAGAAATGTCCACGTCAACGCAACGAACTTGTAAACTTGCTAATCAGCTTGCAGATAACAACATGCATTTTCAGCCAGTTATTGCTGCTAATCTGTATAAAAGAGCAAGCAGGGCAACATTTGGTTCAATATCTGATAAAGTTAGGAAGAACATTGTGGTGGCTAAGAAAATGAATTCCCTGAGTTGTTCCGAGAATTCTGTGTTTCAAGGTAATGGTCTGAATGCCTTCCTTAAAAGTGTAAAGTCTTCAATAAATAATCAGTTTGCCAGTCAGGATACAAGCAGTGAGATTTGTAATCCATTCACAGTGATTCATCCAACATCTTTTCCTAAATTTATGAGGGCCGAGTCTCCGAACTTAGTAAAACCTAAATCAAAGAAGCCCAAAATACATGTCATGATGAGGGGTACTAAGAGGAAGAAAAAAAAGAAGCCCCAGAATAAGAAACCAGATACACAAAATGCCACAGTAACATCAACAAGACCAGATGTACCCGTCACTTTGGCGCCAAAGAATGAAGAGGATAAATTAGTGCCATCTACACAGGGAAAGACGGAAGAACTTGGCCCGTCAATTTCTGAGAAAAGGTTACCTTTTTTAACCTCACCTATTCAGCCGTCGAAGATCCTTGCTTTAAGTCGTTTAAATGTCTGTAACTCGGGTGCTTGTATGGATGGGCTGCACCCGTTCGGCTCGTTCATTGCTGTAGATCTCTCAGATTACGAAAAAAGAGGCAAGAAGCAGAACCGCCTCTTGTATCAGAAGTTCAAACACAGACATATTATTGATTCAGTTTTTGCTGCAGATTTAGATTCTCTGGTGACAGAGTTGAATGGGATGTCCATCTGTGAAAACCCAGCAGATAATTACGTTCGGGTTCGTCCAGGAGAAATGCCTCTGCCTT
The DNA here is from genome assembly GCA_036924085.1 of Ariolimax columbianus. Classification (NCBI taxonomy): domain Eukaryota; kingdom Metazoa; phylum Mollusca; class Gastropoda; order Stylommatophora; family Arionidae; genus Ariolimax; species Ariolimax columbianus. Next base: position 92,282,704 of record JAVGWX010000003.1, read on the forward strand.
CCATATTCAGAGTTATAAAGATTGATGTGAATAGAAAAATGAAAGATAGAATCCTTTCTTCTGAAGCGTATGGACAGGACAAGATGAAGCTACTTAAGACAAGGAAGGATACACCTTCACCACATGAAGTATCTTTACCAGTTAAGCTTGCCAGCAAAGGGGGACGCAAGAAAAGCTCAGAACAGCCCGTTGACCAGCGAGAGCAATTCTCTGTAAGTAATTCAAATGATCAATGCCTGCCACCAAAGAAACGTCACAGGCTAGTGAACATTGAAGCTTCTCTTTCTGTTTGCCCACGCCAAAGTTCTACTGATGAAGCTGCCTTGTTAAAAAAGGATCTGAAATCTGTCACTGGTGTCAGGAAAGAAGCACCTGCAAAAAAGATATCAGGAGCAGATGAAAACAAACAAGGTAAGAGAACATATTTTATTTCTCTATTTTTGAAACTTTAAATTACATAAATCCATATAATTTATTGCTCAACCGAGTGGTACCTGGGTATTTTTTTCTTTAATTTTCTCTTATCCTGCAATCCTTTCAGCATTATGTTATGAAGTGATCTCTAGAATAAGCCGGGTTGTGTGCCTCATGCACAGTGGCATTCACCTCTCAGATATATCCATAAGCCATCTTTTTTGTGGTCTGCCGTTGGTCTTGAATCCATTGTTTGTTCGGGAGTGCCGTGTAGTGGTTGTCTTGTCACGTGGCCAAACCAATTTAGCTGCTGTCTTTTGATGTAGTCTAATACTGGTGTTGTTCCTACTAGTCTCCTGATGCTATCATTTCAGATCATGTTTCTCCTTGTTACACCCAACATTTTTCACAGGCATTTCACCCTTCTCCTCCCTTAATTATTTTCTTCTCTCTTTCTCCCTCCCCCTCTCTCTTAACTCTCTCTCTCTCTCTCTTTTCCCTTCTTACCACCCTTCCCTTCTTCTCCCGTAATGAATGAATCATAACTCTCTCATCCTCTCATATTTATTTGCTCATACTTCCTTTCTTTAATATCATTTCATTCGTTCTATGCATGTAGATTTTTATTTATTTCTTCAGCGTTTGTCCTGAAAAGGATGCTGTGTCGTAGTTTACAGCGAGGCTGTGAGATCTGCGTATTTCAGTCTACACACATCTAGTTTCATTGGGACATCTCCCTATTCTCTCGGCCAGGCTGCAAAAGTGTGGTCTGTTTTCAGAGCCGTAACTTGGAGACAGAATAGGGTCTTGCTATGATTTGCTGAGTCACTGGCTGCTGTCAGCTCATTCGCTGATGCGTCTTCAGTCCATCTTTTTAGATGTAATGTAGCATTCTTTCTATAGCTGTTTCCATCTTAATCATTTAGATTTGTTAGTTAATCTCATATGTGATGCTCTTTGTGATGCAGGTATTTAGGTTATAACATATGCCTACAATGAGTAAGTTTACTCTTTTGTGCAGGAGGAAGACTAACGCCTGGTCAGGCAAAATATACTGATCAAACATGTTAGTCAGGGTCAGGCAGAACATACTGGCCAAGACCCTCACCTTGGCTACCTAGTAGCCTTCCCTGGAAATGGGCTGCATTCATGGCAGCATGGCTAATGAGGTGAGGGATCAACGTGATCCTCACAGTAATGAGTGATACTCAGATGAAGCCAAGCATAGCACAGCCGCCTAGATGACCCCAGTCCACCTTCATCAGCATGCTCAAGATGTGAGTAAATCTACTGCAACCCCCCACTTAACATCCTTTTCAGGGCGCACAAAAGAGTAACCTACTCATTGTGAGCATTTGCAAACAACAACAACCCACAACTCTTTTGTGTGCCCTGAAAAGGGCGTTAAGTGGCAGGTTGTAGTAGCTTTCCTCACATCTCGAGCGTGCTGATGAAGGGGGACTGCAATCATCCAGATGTTTGTGCTATGCTTGGCTTCATCTGCATGATGCTCACTACTACAGGTATCATGTCGATCCACATCTCAGTAGTCAGAATGCCTTGAAAACCAGCATGTTTCCAGGGAACTCTACTTAGAGATATTGGTCCTGGTCATTATATTGTACCTGACACTGACACAACATCCTGATCAGTATGTTGTGTCTGACCGGACTAGCGTCTCAGTTCCCCTAGGTTATAACAAGCTGTCATGTTTTAAAATGAGTGACAACGTAACCCTGGCTCGTATTTGTTTTTGTGATTACTTGATTTGACATCGTTTAACTGCAGTTCTCTTTTGTTCAGTTGCTCTTATCCTCACTTTTACCAGGTTATATTTTGTGACACACTTTATTTAACTTTCTTGGGATGAAGCATTAATTTTGCTAACAATTATTTATCTTTGTTGGTTTGAGCTAGCGAAAGTATTCTAATTATTAAAACTAATATTAATCAAGTAATGATGCTGCCTTTTTCTACTTTCAAACAACAAGTTCCAGGAAGGCTAGCTCAGCTGTATTTTGGCCAAGAGCTTACAATAGACACCAACAGGGAATCAAGTATCAGGACACCATTGCTGTCTCCGTTGCTGTCACCATCTCCAAGTAGGCTGTCCACTCGCAGCTCCAGCCTGCCCTCATTGTCAACACCGTCACCAACAGGATCATCTATCTCCAGGAACAGACACCACTCCAGGAGTAACTTTGCACTAGCATGTGCTGCCCACACACCGTCGTCATTGTCATCTTTAACTGATCGTCTATCATGCCCTGATTGTCGCCTCCCCGAACAGTCTCCATCACCAGGCCGCTCAACTCTTAGGTCACTGTCAATACAAGCCTCGGACTCTGGCTGTTCAACTGAGCACCCTGTGAGCAGTTCAGAGCCCAGCCCAGTGCCAAAGCAAACATCTCAGATGGCGAAGCTGCAGGGTAGGACTACCCGCAAGCGTAGGAAATCCTCTAACCATTATGTTCATGATTCTGACTCATCTCCACCCATGTTGGAAAAAAACGCAGCATTATCACCAGTTGCACATCAAAACCGCAGCATGTATTCCGAGCCTCCAGAAATCACGTGTTCTCCTTTAAAAAAGTATATGTCAACAAGATGGCAGTCCTTAAACAAAGGTAGCCTTGAAATGATTGAATCGCCAACCATCCCATCTTTATCACAAAAGAAAACATGTTCAGATGCTCCACCTGGAAAGAAAATGTGTTCAGACATTTCACCGCAAAGATCTCTAAAAGAGCCTTCTCAGTCAGAATCAGTAACAAAAAAACTGAGCAGTAAACCACAAGTTTCAAGTAGATCCTTGGTATTGTCACCATCCTCTGAATATGAACCACTTCCCCTTGAGCATTGTAAGATCCAAAAGCTGGTGGAAGAAATCCATGCAGCTTTAGCATCAGATAGGTAAGATACCATATAAAACAGCTTCTTTTATCATTACTGGCATATACCACGGGATTTTATATGTGAGGACTCAAGGCCCCCCCCCCCCCCCCCCCCCCCCCCCGTGGTCACTTTGCAGTGTGTAGGCTATTCTTTTTTTATACCCTATATAGAAAATAAGGATCCGGGATGTGCAGTGGTTAGTGCACTGGTTGTTTAGTTAAGCAATCTATGTTTAATCCCCAATTGATGCTGGATATTTAGATCACAAACCAGCTTCGTTGTCCACCTAGCTTATCAAAATTGATACCAGAACAAGTATTGGAAGTAAATTTTGCAGGTGTAACCACTTCACCCCAAGTGTGCCGTTGGTAAAAAAATATGGGCCTTACACCATATTCCCAATATGCCACATGACATGTAAACATGATCTTTTCTTGTTAGTATATATAGAAAATACCAAGTCTAACCGGAGTTTGATACCATGTTTCTTGATAATGAGACCTGAATTTCAACCACTCATCCACCTTTCCTCTGAAGTTAAAATATGTCCATTGAAAGGATTCAAGACATTTTTGTAATTGATCCTTCATGTCTGCTTTTTCAAAACAAATCAGTTTGATCAGAAATTCTCTATAACTAACTGATGTGTTATAGTGTTTATTTGCATGCAATCTTAAGAATGTCAATGACTTTTTAAAATTTAATTTTATTAATTTTTTGTTTTGCGTTCGCCTTATTTCTCTATTCCCCAAGGCAGTGTGTGTTGCACTGTGGTTTTTATTTTGCGCCTGTCGGCCCAGTGCATCTGACTTCAGCATGCATTTTATGTAACTCCTTCCTCCTGCATTTTCAAAGGGTTTGCTTCCCCGGGGTAATGGCCGGTGCTGTGATGGGAATCGAACTCAGCACCTTCGGATTGTGAGCAGTGTCACTTAACCACTAGCCCAGGTCATCCCCTAATGACCTTTTGATTTTCTTATTGATAAATGTAATGGATACGTGGATTTAGCACAGTGGTGTATCTTCCTCTTTTGTCCGACTGCTCCTGCCATGAGGTGTTGCAGAGAGGTGTGATGCGTAGATTTCATGTTTTCGCCAAGTGGGAGACTTGTGCTGTCGTTAGGTATAACTTCCTGAGAGTGTCAAAGACACCCTCGATTCACCGACGTGAGGTCAGCCCCATGCTCGTTGACTGGAGACCTGCATATGGTTGGCTCTCATTGCAGGCTGGTCATAATGTATTCTGACTAAATGATCAAACCGTTTGATTGTTTAGGTGTCAGTGTAGGCACTAACTGGGTTTGTCCCCACTGTCTGCTCCAGTGTGGTGTTGCGGATTCGGTCACAGATTGTCTTTTCAGCTGCACTTCTCACACAGGGCATCTCTCTGCTCCGGATCTTGCTCTTATGTATTTCTATAAGGTCCAAGATTGACATTGGTAACACAATGAAGGAATTAACTATGTAGTTATCAGCCTCCTCTAAGTTAAAAGAAGCACTTTAGGGTATTTCAAAATTGGTGCAATTTATCTGTGTATATCTTATATATTTATGTAAAATTTCAAAAAAGAGTTTGACCCAAGCATTATATATATATATATATATATATATATATATATATATATATAAAACACGCATGCACAATATATATTTGTAAGTGTGTTTTGTGCATGCTTGTTTTTATTTGGTTTATTTTATATATATATATATATCCATTTACAGAGTTTTGTGCATGCTTGTTTTTATTTGGTTTATTTTATATATATATATCCATTTACAGAGTTTTGTGCATGCTTGTTTTTATTTGGTTTATTTTATATATATATATCCATTTACAGAGTTTTGTGCATGCTTGTTTTTATTTGGTTTATTTTATATATATATATCCATTTACAGAGTTTTGTGCCAGTAAGAAGGCAGTTGTTGCACTCCTTCCATGACATGAATGTATTATTTATTTTTTGAGCTTCAATGAGAGAAGGAAACTATCTTTTACTACTGCTCCCCTTAACTTTCAGTGACGATGAGGAGTGTGGGACGGATGAATATAGACACAACTCCACCCATGAACAACAACCATCTTCTGCTTTCACTAGCTCCCATCTCAGCCAGTCTCCACGGAAGCACTTTCAAAACGTTGGATTATTTTCAGATTTTTATAAAACTGCCAAGTGAGTACTCATCTTGTTTATGTTTAGGTGTACACTTTTACTGAAATATCTTAGATGTGCTATAGCATGTTGGAAATTTGTTGTTGTTGCGGTTGTCTTATTTCTCTATTCTCCAAGGCAGTGTGCGTTGCACTGTGTTTTTTATTTTGTGCCTGTCAGCCCAGTGCATCCGACTTCAGCATGCATCTTATGTAAGGATCTGCTTGCTCCTGCATTTTCCAAGGATTTGCTTCACCGGGTAATGTCCGGTGCTGTGATTGGCGAGCAAACCCAGCACCTTCGGCTTGTTAGCCGTGTCACACAACCACTAGACCACACTGTCCCTTATGTTTGATTAATACATGGGCAAGTAAGAGTAAATTTGGCATGTGCACAAATAGATAAAAGCAACAGTGTGCATTATGATTCTTTGTCATAGGCATGGGACATAATAAATGACAATAACTAATTAATCAAAACAATAAAGTGGAAAGTGAATTTAAAAAAAATTGCCCATCTGAAACATATGGTTCATATGACATTACCAAAGTGGGTTGAGACAGAATTTATGTAAGGCAATTAGTGCTGAAGCAAATGGTGATTAAACATTTGACACAGACATGGGCCCATGTCTTCTTCCTTTTATGCATCGTGTTCAGATGACAAAGAGTACATACATATATAACTTCTTTTTCTGCGTGTATCCGGTAAAAGATTTTTGTGTTGCGATATCTGCACCTTCACCTTCCAGCTCAACACATTCGATTTCAGCACAGCAGTTTCGGAACTGGGTTTGCATTCCCTCTTTGATATCTAATGTCTTAGCCAGACTGCATGGTTGGAGTCACTTTCCAGGGCCACCACTTGGAGGCGGAATAGGGTTTTGGTCAGTTATGGGTCACAGACTCTGGTGCAAGCAGCCAGTTATGAGTTACTGGCTGTTGTCAGTTCATTCGCTATGCTACATCGTCAGCTCCACAAATGAGACTCCACTTCCGCTGTTCTTCATCAGGTATTATTTGTCTGTCACGCTGTTCTTTTTCTCAGTGTGCTCCAATTTGGTGCATTAAGCAGTCACAGAATAATAACTATTTGACTTCCTTTTTTGGATATTGGTGACGCCTGGGTGATATTTGTACTGCAGTTTGATTCAGGGACACATGTAGTTCATTTGAAAATGTTGTGTATAAACCCGTCATACTTCATGAATGGTCAGCCGGGGTCTTTGTGTATGACAAGGTAAAAAAATAGCACCACAGCCCCACAGAGAACATGTCGTAAGATGCGACTGTGTGACATGGCATAACACCGGCCATGGTTACGTGGTTTTTTAAGAGCAACACAGATGGTTCCTGTGGGTCTACTTTGCTCTAGTGTTTGACTTTATTAAGATGGACTCGCACATCGGTTAACCACCTCCGCAGCACTTTTCACAATGTAGCAGAGTAACACGATCGCTAAGCAGGAAATCATCCTCTTTGCAACATCCAGCTCACGCCAGAGCTGGGACCTGCACAGGGGCATCTGCCTCTGTAGAAGTACAGGTCGACTAAGACTTCATGATTGGCTTTAACAGGGTCATGGGGTCACCATTGCATTTGATGGCCTACTTGCAGGATAAATCAAAATAATAGTTGCCATTCGTAAGTGAAGATGGGGGCAGCATCAGACATGCTGTGAAATGTTATCTCATATGACTAAAGACCGATCCTGACACGGCAGACTCTGCTGTACCCGGGGTGCATATGTGAGGGGTCGGTTCTGCAATCCTTGTGCGTTCTGATCTTCCGGGTAGCTTGCGTTCGCTGAGCCCCGCCCATAGGGTTTCGCTCTGTCATCTGAGCACCTTGTGTGAGGCTAATGCGTTAGGTGAAAATGGTTCTGCGCAAGCATCTCCCAGGAGGTGACATCAATGTTGAATCTTTTCACTTTCAAAAAGTCTGAAGCATTTTATCTGTCTCTTTGATAAGTTTCGCCTTGTTCTGACCTTACAGTATAACAGCTACTTGAGGATGTGCTCATCGAGCGTGCGAACAACATGTTCCATCCATCTTATCTCAGCTTTTTGCAGACGTGTATGCATACTCATGTTCACATGCCAAGAATTTTAAAGTTTGGAGCTTTGTCCTGCCACCGCATCCTTGCAGGAAACATGCATGGCATCATTTCTGATCTTGATATGATGCTTTCTGTTTCACTTTGTTTTACATGATGAGGTTGCCAGTCCCCATTGCACAGCATTAATTAGTTAGTTTATGACGTACATAGTAGATTGACTAACCGTGAGTTGTACTAGAGTTGACTCAAATGGGACCACAGTTTATGACGTACATAGTAGATTGACTATAATTGTAGCTGAAAGAACAAAGCAATAGGGATTAATGGACTCCCCCCCCACACACACACATTTAGAGGTTAGGTCAAGGGAGAAGTGGGGTCTAATGATCCCAAACAGGCAATTTTGATATCACTGCAACTATTTGTAAATGCTTTCCTCTACAAACTTGTTATGTTGCACATTTTTGTTAGCGTATGTCCTTATGATAGTAGTTGTGTTGCAATTCCCATTGAAAACAGCTGCTATGGTAATTGTGGTTAGTTGTATGTGAGGGACTGCAGTCGAATGCATTACCAATGTTGATTGAAAACAGGCAATGTTGTAATGACATTTAATTAGCGCATAACCGATGTTCACCAGATGTTCACAGATAAATACGCCTTTTTCTTTATCTAGTCCTGGCAACATCTTCGTGTTTGCCATGTATGAAAAAAATTTCATCTGCACATAAAGTCCAGTTCTCCGGATAAAGGTAGCTGTGGTGCAGAGTTCTTCAAAACTTCCAAACAGCTTTGTGCGGAGGTTTGTCTTTGCGAGCCAGTTCTCAGTACGCAATTGGCTAAGCATATAACAGTCTTTCCGGATATGTTCGGCTGTCTGTGCTGCCTACCCACACGTACACTTGGATGATGGAGCTAATTTTAGCCTGTGTATGTGGTAATTTCTTCTTCTTCGTTCGTTCTTAATCTCCCACTACCAAACCCTGAAAGGGTAAGTAGCAGAATGTAGTTCAGAGAACAGAATGCGTTGTTTTGTAGTTTACAGCTTGGCTGCGATATTTGCACCTTTCGGTCCAACACATCTGACTTCAGCAAGCATTTTTTGAGTACCGGGTTAGCATTCCCTCTTCGATCCCTTCTCCTTAGCCAGTCTGCCCTACTGCAGCCTGTTATGCAGGATCACCACGTGGAGGTGTAGAAGGGTCTTGGCAGCTATGGTTCGCTGGCCCTGACGCTAGCAGTCAGCTATGGGTCGCTGACCACTGCAGCTCATGCGCTGCTCAGCATCTTGATCCCATATGTGGTCATTTAAATCTGTTTAGTCCCATTCTCATGCAGAACAGCTTCAGCTGCTCAATTTTCATCAAGACAGTGATATTTGTCTCTCGTTTGGTGGACTTTCCTTGTGCATCGTCTTTTTCTTTATTCTCAATCCCCCAGTACCAAGCCCTAAAAAGGCCTTTGCAAGTAGCAGGATGTTGTCCAGAGAACATAATGCGTTGTGTTGTAGTTTACAGCTTGACTGCAATACCTTGTGTTTTGAATAAGGGTCTTCTTTTCTTGGAAGGTGATTGTTCTTTTTGTTCTCATCTTGCTCCCTACTTTGCTAACCTATCTGCTGTCTCATTTCCTGGTTTTGCCACAGTGTGAGGGTATCCACTGTAGATGCTCGTGTTGTTAATGGCTTCTGGCCAGCTTACTGACCTGATCTCAATCCTATTGAGCATCTCTGAAACATCTTGGGGTGGGCACCTGGTGACCTGAACCAAATATTTTGAAACCGTCCGCAGGAGTGACTTGCGATTTCCCCAATCACACTATAAGAAAGTTGATTTTACCCATGAGGCATCGCTGCCTAACTTGTGGCAATGCCCATGGAGGTCACACATGTTACTGCCCATTAACCAGTAATTCTCAATGAAGCTGTCGCACTCTGATATCCAAATTAGTGAAGGACAATTTGATTAAATATAATTGGCTTTTCATTTTCTGATTTTTTTGGACGGTGCGATCTTGTAAATGACCCTTAACATATTTGAGTTCTTAGTCGACTTATACTTCCTAGCTCTGGTATGAGCTAGATGTAGCATGGGAAGAGGATTTCCTGCTTAGCGGGCTAGACTCGAGCAGCTTATTACTCCGCTGCGTTGGGAGACAAGTTCTGTGGAGGGCAGTTAACCGATGTGCGAAGCCATCTTAATAAACTAAACACTAGAGCAAATTAGACCCGCAGCCTGCCAGGCGCCATCTCTAAACAAACCACCAAACAATGGTCTGTGTTATGCCATGTCACACAGTTAGTCGCCGCTTACAGCATGCTCTCTGTGGGGCAGTAGTGTTATTCTTGTCCTTGTCGTACACAAATACCCCAGCGGAGCACTCGGAATTTTGAGTAGTGTGTATATAAATATATGCATGCGTGCTTAAGGTAAAACAGCACAGCACAAGTACAGGAGAGAGTGGATGTGTAATACTCTATAATTAGAATAAAAATAGGTCACTAGTTCACGCTCTTGTGCAGGTGAACTAGTTTAAGGTTTGTATCAGACTAGGTCGACGAGTCCCTGCCATGCGCCTGTAATTTGAACGTAGCGCTTGTATTATATAATCGAACACCTGAGTAGCGCAGGGGTTAACGCGTATAGCCCGTCCCAATAACGTGCACAAGATAGTCTACCGAGCTGTAAATAAATACATGACTTACTGTTTAGGGAAGGCAAGACCGGCAGATAAGCAAGGACCCGGTGACTCCCCCACCTTCCCAAAAATTAGGACTCTTACAGTGAATTATCTCACACTTCATCGCTGACAGCAGAAAATAGTAAAGTACAACCCTTTTCGTTTAACGCTTTCATACCCAACCAAACCACTACTCCTTGCTCAGAATAGATCGGTTCAAGTGACATCTCTACAACAAAGTTACAAAGCTCGGCTGGAAAGGATCTCCCCAGCATACTCTGGCTCTGATGGTGTAATCTGACAAACTCTTTCTGTTCCACCTCTTGGCGTTATGCATCGCTTATAAGTTATTTGTCTCTTGGGCGACTTCCTCCCACATTATCCTCTTACGGTGCTCTTCAACCTAAGCGCTACCACCCACTAGTGGACGAATTTAGCTTTCAGGTGAGCTGTAGCAGAATATTTACATGCTGTATTAAAAACACAACCTGAGGAAACTATCGCTGAATACCAACAAAAGTTACAATTTTGTAACCTGTATTTTTCTCGTGGCAGCATACGGCTGTAAAACATAGAGAGTTACCTAAAACCACAAGAAATAGAATCGAGTCCTTCGAGTGTTGTAGAAAAGTCCTCCGAATACCGTGGACCCAAAAGAGGAAGAAAACAGTCATTCGATAAGAGTTGGGCATAGAAGATAACTGGTTCATAAATTCCTAACACAACGGTCTTGAGAGAACGGTAATGGAACACATGGTTCTGCCGAAGATGGATGTGTCGGACCGAAAGGTGCAATTATAGCAGTTGTGCTGTAAACTAACGAAACAACGCATTCCGTTCTCCAGACTAGATCCATCTACTTGCAAAGTCCTGTTCAGGGCTTGGTAGCAGGAGATTGAGAACGAACAGAATAAGAAGAAGGAAGATATGGTGCCGTACAAGAACGGCACAGGCATATCAAGAAGGCGATGTCACCAATATGTCAAGGAATGCTCGGACATGACATTTGAGCAGGCTGGAGGTTTGACAAGAGATCGAGTTTCATTCAGTTGGGCTGTGACGGGAGCGGCTTTCTGCAAAAGACATGCTACGTGATGATTAAGAACATCAAAAATACACAGACTCTCCGAACGATAGCGGACTTTCTTAAACTTGGATTTTAGCGGGCGGTATGGAAAGTAGACGCTGACTAAAGTTATAAAAGTGGCACAAAAAGATTGAACAGCATTGCTATAGCTTAACGTCTTTATACTTCAACTGATGGTTTACAACGCTGGTAGATCTGTCTATAGTGCATTCGGGCGGCCGCGAGGCAGGTGAATAGACGACATTAGAGTGATTGTGTATAGACAGGCACATGTTCACATTGACTGACGCAACGCACTTGCCGCATGATAGACGATGTAAGCTCCTTACGACGCTCAACGGCACAAATGGAAAGAAAACTAACTAACTGGTTTATAAGACTCTGCAGAGTCTGAATACAACCAGTTTCATTTATATTTCCTTGCTATGTGCATCCAATCTATTCTTAAATATGTTAATTGCCCTTGCCTCCACTACTTCCTGTGGCAATGCAGTCCAAGCATTCACCCCCCTCTGACTAAAAAAAGATTTCCTAATATCTAATCTGGACCTTTCTTTAGTTAATTTGTAGCTATGCCCTCTTGTTCTTGTAGGTGGTTGTATTTTGAAAAAAACTTGTTATAGTCTAATTTATCCTTTCCTTTGATTATCTTATAAACCTGTATTGTCACCTCAAATTCTTCTCTTTTCTAAGCAATATTGGCCTGTTTTCTGAGTCTTTCCTCATAACTGTAATACTTAAATCCCACTATCAGCTTTGTCATTCTTCTTTGTATCCTTTCCAGCATGTTCATATCTCCTCTACGATAAGGACTCCACACCTGTACACAGTACTCCAATCTAGGTATAACTAATGCTTTATACAGTTTGACAATCACTTCCTTGCTCCTATGTATAATATTTCTTTTTATCATACTTAAAATTACATATGCCTTTTTCACTGCTACCTAGACTTGCTCACTCACTTTCTGTTTCTAAGAATATACGTCACTGCACTCTGGGCATACCCATAGATGCTCAGTCTCTCTCATCAAATGGCATACTGCATGAATGCTGATGGTCCCTGTAGCTCGCTGGCTGTACACTCTCCTGCTCCGTCCTCTCATGCGCCATACTCCGCTCGAACCTCGTGTAATGTCGAAACTCTGCAGTCTGTGGATTGCTGCTTTTTTATATAGCGGCGTCCTCATCTAGCAGGCGGTCATTGAATGATTTCAAAATGTCACTTCTATCCACTTCTACTAATGTGCCCATGATGGGAGCTTGTGAAGCCATGATGTGAGGTCTTTCATTGCTCTGAACCCCGGCATGAGCAGGACAGTAGATCCATGTTAACCCCTGGAGGTTTGAGGCCTCAACAGCTACTATCCACTCTTACCTAAGCCATCCCTTCTGTACCTTCTCAAGTATGGCTTGCGCGTCTGTCACGATGAATGCCCTTGTTATAGGAGTCTCAGATATCCATTTCCGTGCTGAGGTCACTGCTTCCGTCTCCATTTTCACACTGGAGGTTTTTGGCATGTATTACTGTGCTCAGCAACGACCTCTCACTCTAGCCGAGAAACCCCAGTGCAGCACTGATCCGTCGGTGTATAGGGCGGCATCACTCTACTGCGTGTTCGCAGTTATTAGAAGATTCACCTCATGCTCTGCTCTCTCGTTGCTCCGTTCTCTGCATTCCTTGCCTAAGGTTATGATGACTCTCTGGTACCCAATATCCAGCGTGGACCCATTCTTCCCCTTTGGCTATCGTTTCAGCTGGAGTGACGTGTCCTATTGTTATCTCTGCCTGTGCCATCCATGACGCCCCTCTCTTGGTTCGTGATCCCTTGATGTCTGAGATACTACTGTACAGAGGGTGCCGCGTGTCTGTGGAGACACGCATATTGGCTTTGACATGTGCCAGTTTATGTCTGGATGTCACCGATAACAATCCCAACATGTACCGCATCATCACAATCGGGGTATCTCTAGTGCAGCCCAGAACCAATCGCATACCTTCATTCTGGATGCGTTCCAACCTTTCACACTGTGTTCTTGATAGTGTGAGGATGCCTAGTCCGTAATCGATGACAGACAACATGACCTGACGAAATTGGATGAACAGGAGGCGTTGTTCCAAATCGGCAGCAGCCATGGTCTTGAGTGCTCCTAACCCTCTTTTACATCTTTGTACGATATGGTCAACATGGCAATTATAGGAGAGACTGCGATAAAATGTCACTCCGCGGTATTTCAACATGTGATGCCTGGGAGTTCAGCCTTTACTATGGAATTATTTAAAAAAGCACCACATCATGCAGGTCTATTTCGGATTGATCTTGGAGCTTGAGTCGCCGCACCACCGTGAGATTGCTTGCAAGGTTTCTTGGATGTCTTTGATAAACTCTTGCCTGTCTGAGCCAGTCCTGTGCGTTAGGATGTCTTCAGCAAATGTCAACGTTCGCCCTGTCCCTGTGGGTTGAATATTGGCCACTTGTATTGTGTAGATGTTGAACAGCACCATTTTTTTCTCGTTCTTCTTATTTCTCTAATCCCCAAGGCGATGTGCGTTGCACTACGGTTTTTTATTTTGCGCCTGTCGGCCCAGTGCATCTGACTTCAGCATACATTTTATGTAAGGGTCTGCTTCCTTCTGCATTTTCTAAGGGTTTGCTTCCCCGGGGTAACGGCAGGTGCTGTGATGGGGATCGAACCCAGCACCTTGAGATTGTGAGCCGTGCCACTTAACCACTAGCCCACGCCGTCCCCGAACAGCACCAGTAAAAGCGGAGACCCTTGAGGCAGTCCTGGATATACTCGCCTCGGTTCTGACTCACTCACTTCACCTGTATAATCTATTATAACCCCTAAGTCCCTTTCCTTTTCTATCTTTCTAATATTGTTCTCGCCCATTCTGTAATTATATTCCAAATTGGATAACCATGTGGATGACTGCACATTTATCTACGAGGCGTGTTCAAATGAAACTGGACCTAACTGCACCAAGTGAACATATGTACGATGCGCATGATGAAATCACTTCTGATGTAAACAGCACATACCAACCGTCAAGTTTAACAAAATTAATTATCCTCCGACTCATAGTTTCCTCAGCAGACCGTTGAAAACATAGCGGGTGTGATACGGAATCCGTCCAGAGTGTTTGATGACAGAAGTGTGGCGAACGTAAGCTCCGTCGACGGTCCATCCGAATTGCTGTATCAATTTTGACGATGACATCTTCTGACGCAATAATCTGCACCTGACCTGGTCTCGGAAAATCTTTCGTTAACTCGCGTCCTTCTTTAAACATCGTTGTCCAGTTTTTCAGTGTTGTCTTCGACACACGTTTGTCACCATACACTGTTTGCATTCTGCGATGAATGTCAACTGGTCGACATCCTTCAGCTGTTGAAACGGAATCACCGCTCGCTGATCAACTCTGGACGGATTCCGTATCACACCCGCTATTATGTTTTCAACAGTCCGCTGAGGAAACTATGAGTCGGAGGATAATTAAATTTTGCAAACTTGACAGTTGGTATGTGCTGCTTACATCAGAAGAGACGTCATCATGCGCGCGTACGTATATCCACTTGATGCAGTTAGGTCCGGTTTCATTTGAACACGCCTCGTACATTAAACTCCATTTGCCAGCTCACAGACCATTCTCGAATTGTATCTTTGAATGTAGTATAATCTTCAGTAACGTGGTATACCTTGTTGTGGCAAACCAACTGTTGACCAAGATTTCTTACAGCAGCGCCCGCCTCACCCCCTTTCCCCTCTCCCCATACCGTTTCCAGCAATTCCGCATTTGATTTGTTTTCTTTCCACGAGACTTGACCCACCCTCTGTAAAACCACACCTGGAAATCATCGATCCTATTTCCGCCCCTGTTTATTCAATGTCCTTATCTCACGTGCCGTAGAATACTGTACATAGCACTTGACCATTCGTATTTTAAAATCATGATTGATCTGTCTGGATGTCAGTATGCGTTGCATGTTGTTTGAATACTGTCTTGGCCAAACCTGTCCTCTTTCTTATTTCTTGTTCCCGGCTGTCATCTTCCGTTATTAAATGTCCCGGATAAACTCTATACCTGTTCTAGTACGAGATCGCGAATCCTTACCTGCAGAGGTGATGTCATGTCTGTTTGGCCAAGAATAAATCAAATGGCAATATCCAGACTGCCAACCTGGCACTTTTCGCACTGTGAGCCTTTTGGATCAAGGAATAACACTTTTACATCATTCCAAATATGTCATAAATAGAAACCAAGGAGCGTTGTGCATGGACTCTTGTAGGACACGATGCTGCAGAAAACACTACTGCAAGAGCACACAGTGCAGGGTTCATTAATGTGCCAACATGAGTGATGTGTCAATGCTTTGTTAACAGCGAAATGAAGACAAGGAACGGCCAGTGCAACCGAATTATCGTTTCTCCAGCAAACTAAAAATAGGACACCTGAACGCGACCTTGTGTGGGGAACATACAGTTAGAACATATTCTCAGATTCTGTCGGCTCCACAGTAGGAGTAAAGTAGCTGCATGACCCTCCTCAAATGTATATTTTGACTTTACTTTAAAATGTATTGAGTTCGTTGAACCAGCTCCTAACATTTCTTTAGTTTTCTCAATCGACTACTAGCATAAAAACGTTATCAGATAGCAAGAACTAAACATGCAGTCACTATTAAATGTCCAACCTTAAAGGTCGTATCATAGCATGTCCTATTGTCAGGAATACTATGCTAGAAACTTGATTGTTTGCAGTCTTGTTTTTGTGAGGTGGTGTGGTCAGTTGTTTGTTAGAAACTTGATTGTTTGCAGTCTCATGTTTGAATGAGGAGGTGTGGTCAGTTGTTTGTTAGAAACTTGATTGTTTGCAGTCTCATGTTTGAATGAGGAGGTGTGGTCAGTTGTTTGTTAGAAACTTGATTGTTTGCAGTCTCATGTTTGAATGAGGAGGTGTGGTTAGTTGTTTGTTAGAAACTTGATTGTTTGCAGGCTCATGTTTTAGTGAGGAGGTGTGGTCAGTTGTTTGTTAGAAACTTGATTGTTTGCAGTCTCATGTCTGATTGAGGAGGTGTGGTCAGTTGTTTGTTAGAAACTTGATTGTTTGCAGGCTCATGTTTTAGTGAGGAGGTGTGGTCAGTTGTTTGTTAGAAACTTGATTGTTTGCAGGCTCATGTTTTAGTGAGGAGGTGTGGTCATTTGTTTGTTAGAAACTTGATTGTTTGCAGTCTCATGTCTGATTGAGGAGGTGTGGTCAGTTGTTTGTTAGAAACTTGATTGTTTGCAGGCTCATGTTTTAGTGAGGAGGTGTGGTCAGTTGTTTGTTAGAAACTTGATTGTTTGCAGTCTCATGTCTGATTGAGGAGGTGTGGTCAGTTGTTTGTTAGAAACTTGATTGTTTGCAGGCTCATGTTTTAGTGAGGAGGTGTGGTCAGTTGTTTGTTAGAAACTTGATTGTTTGCAGTCTCATGTTTGAATGAGGTGTGGTCAGTTGTTTGTTAGAAACTTGATTGTTTGCAGTCTCATGTTTGAATGAGGAGGTGTGGTCAGTTGTTTGTTAGAAACTTGATTCTTTGCAGTCTCATGTCTGATTGAGGAGGTGTGGTCAGTTGTTTGTTAGAAACTTGCTTGTTTGCAGTCTCATGTTTGAATGAGGAGGTGTGGTCAGTTGTTTGTTAGAAACTTGATTGTTTGCAGTCTCATGTTTGAATGAGGAGGTGTGGTCAGTTGTTTGTTAGAAACTTGATTCTTTGCAGTCTCATGTCTGATTGAGGAGGTGTGGTCAGTTGTTTGTTAGAAACTTGATTGTTTGCAGTCTCATGTTTGAATGAGGAGGTGTGGTCAGTTGTTTGTTAGAAACTTGATTGTTTGCAGTCTCATGTTTGAATGAGGAGGTGTGGTTAGTTGTTTGTTAGAAACTTGATTGTTTGCAGGCTCATGTTTTAGTGAGGAGGTGTGGTCAGTTGTTTGTTAGAAACTTGATTGTTTGCAGTCTCATGTCTGATTGAGGAGGTGTGGTCAGTTGTTTGTTAGAAACTTGATTCTTTGCAGTCTCATGTCTGATTGAGGAGGTGTGGTCAGTTGTTTGTTAGAAACTTGATTGTTTGCAGTCTCATGTTTGAATGAGGAGGTGTGGTCAGTTGTTTGTTAGAAACTTGATTGTTTGCAGTCTCATGTCTGATTGAGGAGGTGTGGTCAGTTGTTTGTTAGAAACTTGATTGTTTGCAGGCTCATGTTTTAGTGAGGAGGTGTGGTCAGTTGTTTGTTAGAAACTTGATTGTTTGCAGTCTCATGTCTGATTGAGGAGGTGTGGTCAGTTGTTTGTTAGAAACTTGATTGTTTGCAGGCTCATGTTTTAGTGAGGAGGTGTGGTCAGTTGTTTGTTAGAAACTTGATTGTTTGCAGTCTCATGTTTGAATGAGGTGTGGTCAGTTGTTTGTTAGAAACTTGATTGTTTGCAGTCTCATGTTTGAATGAGGAGGTGTGGTCAGTTGTTTGTTAGAAACTTGATTGTTTGCAGTCTCATGTCTGATTGAGGAGGTGTGGTCAGTTGTTTGTTAGAAACTTGATTGTTTGCAGTCTCATGTTTGAATGAGGGGGTCTGGTCAGTTGTTTGTTAGAAACATGATTGTTTGCAGTCTCATGTTTGAATGAGGAGGTGTGGTCAGTTGTTTGTTAGAAACTTGATTGTTTGCAGTCTCATGTTTGAATGAGGAGGTGTGGTCAGTTGTTTGTTAGAAACTTGATTGTTTGCAGTCTCATGTCTGATTGAGGAGGTGTGGTCAGTTGTTTGTTAGAAACTTGATTGTTTGCAGTCTCATGTTTGAATGAGGAGGTGGGGTCAGTTGTTTGTTAGAAACTTGATTGTTTGCAGTCTCATGTTTGAATGAGGAGGTGTGGTCAGTTGTTTGTTAGAAACTTGATTGTTTGCAGTCTCATGTTTGAATGAGGAGGTGTGGTCAGTTGTTTGTTAGAAACTTGATTGTTTGCAGGCTCATGTTTTTTAAAGGCTGTATGACCAGTTGCCTATTAAGAACTTTACAGTCAGGGAAGATAGTGTTGAAATACAGGAGACCGAGCTGGATAAAACTCACAGGGCGCCACGCGAATGTTCTACAGAGACTGAGACGTCAATGATGATGAGGCGCTCGCCCCACCTCCCTTGAAACCAGGAAATTTTTGAATCTTGTGAGATTCAAACCCACACTTTTTTTCGCGCTTTCGTTTCTTGAGAGACACGCGCCTGACTCTCAGCTATAGCGATTCCATTGAGACGAAAGAGCAGAACCACAGCACCCTACTGCGCATGTGCTAAAGGGCGACTAAGTTGGTAGGTGTTGGCAACATCATCAGTGTAAAAGAAAGTGCACCAGAAACGTCTTCAACAACAAATAAATATGTTGCCAAGTGACGTGTGTCCCGATCTTTAGTTACACAGTATCCGTGTTGTTTGCGCGCTTTCCGCTTGTTGAATCGATAACAGGCGCGTGTTGAAGCGGCTCTTCGAACAATGTGTCTAATCGACTGAACTAGGGTCTAGCTAGTCAGGCGAAACACGGAACTAGCTCTTCCTGTACTCTAACGCCTGTTCAATCATCATCATATTTGATTAGATGTCCCAATACTGTGTTTGATTTACTCTAACCAACCTATAGGGAATCCAAGGCACATCCAACTACTGGAATAGGTACATAGTTTCGCCTATCAAGGCCATATAATAACGGAAGAAGGCAGCTGTGAACAAGAAATCAGAAAGAGAATAGGTATGGCCAAGATAGTATTCAGCAACATGCGACACATACTGACATCCAAACAGATAAACCATCCATTGAAAGTGAGAGTTGTCAGGTGATATGTATACTCGTCACTACTTTATGGCGCAGAAACATGGACGCTGAATAACAAGTTGGAAAATAGTGTTGAAACCTTTGCAATGGGGGTATGTAGAAGATTGGGTCGAATTTCTTGGAAAGAGAAGAAAACAAATGAGGTATTGAAAAAGTTGGGGGTGAAAAGAGGGTTAATAACCGAAATCAAGGTTAGACATACACCATTGTCGTTTAGATTATAAATCATTTTAATTTTGTTTTGACTATATTAGTTCAAATGTATATGGCTACTTCTGTCTCCTCCACTTCTTTGTTCGTTCTCAACCTCTAAGCCCTGAAAAGGGGTTTGCAAGAAGCAGGATGTAGTCCTGAGAACGTAATGCGTTGTGTCGTAGTTTACAGATTGACTGCGATATTTACACTTTTCGGTCCGACACATCCAACTTTAACAAGCATTTTTGGGTACCGGGTGAACATTCCCTCTTCGATCCCTTCTCCTTAGTCAGACTACTCTGTTCTAGTTTGTTATCCAGGATAACCGCGTGGATGTGTAGAAGGGTCTTGCAGTCCTGATTCGCTGGCCCTGCCCCTGCCACTCAGCTATGGATTGCTGACCGCTACAGCTCATGCACTGCTCAGCCTCTTGACCCAGCTGATTTTGTATCAGTGCCCACGCCGAACGGACGAAACTTTTATGGTACAGTGCATTTACAAGGACACGCTGTTGGTTTGTTTGTTTTGCGTTCGCCTTATTTCTCTAATCTCCGAGACGGTGTGCGTTGCACTGTGACTTTTATTTTGCGCCTGTCGGCCCAGTGCATTCAACTTCAGCATACATTTTATATAAAGGTATGCTTCCTCCTGTATTTTCTAAGGGTTTGATTCCCTGGGGGTAACGACCGGTGCTGTGATGGGGATCGAACCCAGCATCTTCTGTTTGTGAGCTGTGTCACTTAACCGCTAGCCCACGCCGTCCCCACACACTGTTATAATATTTAGTTCTTCTTCTTCTTTGTCCTCCTCGTCCTCTTCTTCCTATTCTCCTTCTTCCTATTCTCCTTCTTCCTATTCTCCTTCTTCCTATTCTCCTTCTTCCTCTTCTTCTTCCTATTCTCCTTCTTCCTATTCTCCTTCTTCTTCCTCTTCTTCTTCCTATTCTCCTTCTTCCTATTCTCCTTCTTCCTATTCTCCTTCTTCTTCCTCTTCTTCTTCCTATTCTCCTTCTTTCTATTCTCCTTCTTCATATTCTCCTTCTTCTTCCTCTTCTTCTTCCTATTCTCCTTCTTCCTATTCTCCTTCTTCTTCCTCTTCTTCTTCCTATTCTCCTTCATCCTATTCTCCTTCTTCCTATTCTCCTTCTTCTTCCTCTTCTTCTTCCTATTCTCCTTCTTCCTATTCTCCTTCTTCTTCCTCTTCTTCTTCCTATTCTCCTTCTTCCTATTCTCCTTCTTCCTATTCTCCTTCTTCCTATTCTCCTTCTTCTTCCTCTTCTTCTTCCTATTCTCCTTCTTCCTATTCTCCTTCTTCCTATTCTCCTTCTTCTTCCTCTTCTTCTTCCTATTCTCCTTCTTCTTCCTCTTCTTCTTCCTATTCTCCTTCTTCCTATTCTCCTTCTTCTTTCTCTTCTCAATTTCGCTTCCGGTCAAGCATATGCAATTTTATACGATTAGGTTGCTAATTCTCATTCACAGCCCTGTTCATCACCATTTGCGACCTATTTCTTGTCTCGGCCCTTTGTGTTCTATTAGAAAAAATGCGGCACGTTACTTATTTACATTGATCTTGAAAACTAAATTAAATAACTGAACAAGAGCAGATATTTTCCAACAACTAAAAAATATTGTTCTACAAGTCTCTTTCTTTGTAGCAAAAACACGCCATTTTTAGCAAAGACACGCCATTTGTAACAAAGACACGCCATTTGTAGCAAAGACACGCCATTTGTAGCAAAGACACGCCATTTGTAACAAAGACACGCCATTTGTAGCAAAGACACGCCATTTGTAACAAAGACACGCCATTTGTAGCAAAGACACGCCATTTGTAACAAAGACACGCCATTTGTAGCAAAGTCACGCCATTTGTAGCAAAGACACGTCACTTTCAAAGTTTTGGTTAAATCCGGGCAAAATAATTTCAGATGTTGTTGGAAACTACTCGGCAAGGTTCACTCTAGAGCGTTACATTGAAATAGCGAGGGAGCTTGCATGCCTCAATGATCTCAGCGGAAGCGCAGCTGGATAGGCCATGGGTGAATAGACTTTACACGGATAGCTGACCTAGAATATTGTTGTTGTTGCTGTGAATGCCCACAGTGAGTATGTTTACTCTTTTGTGCGCCCTGAAAGTTTAGTGGCGGGCTGCAGTACCTTTCCTCACATCCCGAGCGCGCTGATGAAGTTGGACGGGCCGGGCGTCCTCCAGGCGGTTGTGCTATGCTTGGCTTAATCTGCGTGTCTCTCACTACCACGGTTGGGGGGGGGGGGGGTCACGTCGACCACCCATCTCGTTAGCCAAACTGCCAAGCAGAACATGTCCGTTTCCAGGGAGGAGGAGATCGATATGGGGGTCTGAGAATATAATAAGTTAGGTAAGGACCATCCATCCAAATCTATATAAACAAATTGAAACGCTGACAACAGAACAAAAGCAAACGGCATTGGGAAATGAAGGACTTTCGGAAACGGGAAGATTGACGCAGTGGAACGAAAGCCTCCAGGAAACTCCACGTGACTGCCCTTCTTCTAATTTTTCTTCTTCTTCCTCTTCGATCCGCCGATACTGTGCTTTTAGCCGGGCGAGGTTCACGAAGAGGAATGTGCGTTTCAAGACTCTGCCCCCCCCCCCCCACCAACCCCACCTCGCGTGATGCTCAGAGATAAGTAGGCTAAAAAAGCCTGCTTCCGTGTCTCTAGTGAAGCCTCGGTGACCACCAAACGTTTAACAAGTCGTTTTGGTGTAGTAGTAAAGGATAAACCATCAATGATTGATGACTACAACTACCGCATGAATGGGTGTGGTAAGGTTGACCAGTGTGTCACACCATCTCCCCCCCCCCCCCCCCCCCCCTTTCCAGCTTTTCGTGCATGATCGCTCCCCTAGGCCAGACTGCTTCTCTTTGGTCTGTATAAGAATGGAAACTGCCCTCCCGAATACCAAGAAGAAAACCAATATAGCGACATGGAATGTTAGAAGAGAGGTGAACCAAAAACACACGGAGACGAGAATGCGGGAAGGAGCTAAGATTAAATGATTACATCTGGAGCAAGGCAGAAAGAACAGCCTAGGACGTGTATGCTAACTACATATGCACGGTGCTCCTACAATGCTTGCTCCCTAGCACGATGTTATTAAAAGATAAGGTTGCCAGTCGCAAGCACAATTGATTCTTAGTCCTTCTTCTTCTTCTTCTTCTTTTTCTTCTTTTTCTTCTTCTTCTTCTTCTTTTTCTTCTTCTTCCTCTTCTTCTTCTTCTTCTTCCTCTTCTTCTTCTTCTTCTTTTTCTTCTTCTTCTTTTTCTTCTTCTTCTTCTTCTTCTTATTCTTCTGAGTTTGTTCTCAATCTCCCGCTACCAAGCCCTGAACAGGGCTTCGGAAGTAGCAGTATGGAAGTTCGGAGAACGGAATGCGTTGTGTCGCTAGTTTAGAGCTTGACTGCGATATTTGCACCTTTCGGTCCGACATTTCCGTCTTCGGGCGGAAATTCTTAGTCCAAGTCATGTATATTATAATGAAACATCTGAGTAGCAGCTATGGCAGGGAGTTTGCTTCTCATGGCAAGAGGTGCCACTTTCGATCCTCGTCATCGACACGCTCCAGTCGACCCAGATGTAAATAGGTACACTGTAAGGGAAAGAAAGACAACGAGGTAGGGAGCTGACCAACTCCATCTCATTTAACTAAATGGGGAGCAGGTGTCAAGATGCTGAGCAGCACATGAGCTGTAGCTGTCAGCGATCCAAAACTGACTGCTAGCGCCAGGGCCAGAGAACCAGAGATGCCAAGGCCCTTCTCCACCTCCACGTGGTGATCCTGGAAAGGCTACAAACAGGACAGACTGGCTAAGGATAAAAAAAATGCCATACTGGAGTCGGATGTGTCGGACCGAAAGGTGCTAATATCACAGACAAGCTGTAAACTACTACACAAGGCATTCCGTTTTTCGGACTAAATCCACTACTTGCAAAGCCCTCTCCAGAGCTTGGTAGCGGGAGTTTGAGAACGAACGACGAAGAAGAAGAAAAAAATGTGGCACTATGATATCTCTAACACTTCATTCTCGACGGCAGTGTATAAAATGGAGCTACCTTTAAATAACATGGTGCACAGGGGTCAGTGTGTCTTCTCCAATAAAGCACCATGCACTCCACTGTGAGTTCTGTCAGGCAGCCTTGTCCATAACAAATAATATAAATTCACGTTTGAATTATTGAGCGGTTCTGAAACGTATTCAGCCCAGACAAATAGTTCCTCTTTCAAAAATGAATGTAAAATAGTATTTTTTATTTAAAGCGTAAGATATGTTGTCGCTCTTGTGTTCCCAGGGGTCGAAAGTGGATCAAGGGGTAGTAACATTGTAACGCGTTGGACATGGAGCTGTTAACCCCGCCCTACAAATATGGACAAGTCAACTAAAAGTAAAAATACAATTCAGCCATTTAAAACGGATGGAAATATTCTATCGTGAGAACTAACAACGTGGTGCTAAAAAAGCCATAAGGAATCTTCAGCACTCGCGGGCTTACCTGTTTGTTTCTAGAAACATCTTAAGAATTAATGTAAAGGAAGGGGGACGGCGTGGGCTAGTGGTTAAGGGACACGGCTCACAATCTGAAGGTGCTGGGTTTGATACCCATCACAGTACCGGCCGTTACCCCGGGGAAGCAGACCGTTAGAAAATGCACTAGGAAGCAGACCCTGACATAAAATGAATGCCGAAGTCGGATGCACTGGGCCGACATGCGCAAAATAAAAACCTTAGTGCAACGTACACCGCCTTGGAGCGGGAGAAGATGTGCCAGGACACAGGGTAACTTGGCGTATATTTGTTAAAGACCCATGCTCTACGGGCAGCGCAAAAGATGTTACATTTGACTGAAGATACGTGTACAGAAAAGTTACCTTAATATGAAATATGCTGTTAATCTAGAAAATATTACGGTACCAAAACCTAGCTTTTGGCTGTCTCCAAATCGAATGGAGACAACATCATACCTGGGCTGTGTTAGAGGCTGGGGCATTCGCTGTACAAATATTAACAGATGTACGTACCTATCAGAAGTTATTCACATAGAGGATGAGGTGAATTGGCGGAAGAAACCCAGTGGTCACGAGATAAGGTGCTCGCATAGGGTGCAGGAGGTCGCGGGTTCAAATTACAGTAGAGACCAGGATTTTTTGACGTGGATCATCCCGTAAAAATTTCTACTGATCTCTGAGTAGTGAGATCAGACACCCGTGTTCAGTGACGCGCACGTTAAAAATCCCTTGTCAGTTGGAAATCGAAAAGAGTAGGCTTAACGACCGCTGCTCAAGCAAAATTCGTGTAAAAATTCTCTCAAATTATAGGGTTTCTCGCCTCACAGAATATATCGCAAATAGGGGACTGTGTGGCTATAACAGCTAGGGCAAGTGCGGAATTTGTTAGACTTCATACTAAGGTGTGCGATAGGCGAGGGATCAGGACTCAAAGCAAAAATGGTCTACGCTGCAATTGTTCCATATATCCTCTTATGTGATTGTGAGACCTGGGTCGTCTATAGTCACCATGTCGGGAAATTAAACTACTTCCAAATGCACTGCCTGCGGAAACTGCTGAGGATTAAATGGCGGGACATGGTGCCAAATACAGATGGGTTAGCGCCATCGGGAAAGGCCACTATATGATATGTGCAGCACAGCCGAGATGGGTTCGCCATGTGGTACGCATGTCGGATCAACGTCTACCAAAAGAGCTCCTCCATTGTGAACTGAATAATGTCCAAGAGAGGAAGCGGTGTGCAGCGGAAAAGGTACAAAGACACACTTAAGTTTCGTTATTTAGTCAGTCGTGGAATGTGACGTTTCAAAGGGATTTCTCCGTCACTCAGAAGGCCTGTATCTACAGTAGACTGTGTATTGGCCCTCTCCAGCACCGACATGGATTTCGTCTCAGTTTTCCAACCATGTGCAATGAGACTCGAAATGGGCGCGCGTTTCTGATAGTCCGATGACTTTAACACTTGTCATTAAATGGTTTTGTTTATGAAGCTCACATCTGCTATGCCGGCTGTAGGATATAATATGAAACGTGTTTGTCGCAAACTGACTAGTTAAGGCACGATGTGCTTCAGCGCGTAACGAGGTGCCATGGATTCAACAATTGAAGGACATCTTTGGGCAGGACATGCATGCCTGACAGCAGATGGGCACGTGGATCAACGTTTTGGTGGCCATATACATGTAAATGTCCATGGGGTCACCCACCTATGCGATGGCCAGATGGACCACAGCCTACTTTAGATCCAGTAGGCTGTGGACGGACCGACCAAAGACCGAGGCTTGTATTGGTATACAACGTTGCAAAATATCCTGACGCGCACAGAATATTGTTGGCTTTCTCGCATGCGGCACATCTGCCGGATTGACGCCGAGGATCATGTGAATGAGCTAGTAGTTTCAAATGGTCAAATTGGGTAGTGATTGCGGAATACTCTTCTTCTTCGTTCGTTCTCAATCTCTCGCTACCAATGTTGTTTGCAGATTGACTTCGATATTTGCACCTTTCGGTCCTACCGATCAGACGTAAGCAGGCATTTTCGAGTACCGGGTTAGCCTTCCCTCTTAGATCCCTTTTCCTTATCCAGTCTTCCCTGTTGCAGCCTGTTATCCAGGATCACCGCATGGAGGCGTAGAAGGGTCTTGGCAGCTCTGGTTCGCTGGCCCTGACGCTTGCAGTCAGCTATGGGTCGTTGACCTCTACAGCTCTTGCACTGCTCAGCATATTGATCCCGGTTGCGGAATACAAGACTCGTATGTCTCATGGCCTCTCCTGTGCAAGTCTACCATGTTGGTGGACTCTGTTATACACAGTAATCTTTCCAAAGGTTTGGTTTTAACCACAGCGGGAGGTGGTTGTTGTTGTTGCGAACGCCCACAACGATTAGAATTACTCTTGTGTGCGCTTTGGAAAGGACGGTAATTGGCGGGTTGCAGTAGCTTTCCTCACATTCTGTGCATGCTGGAGAAAGTGGATCTGGGTCCTCCATTCGGTTGGGCTCTGCTTGGTTTTATCTGCGTGTCGTTCACTACTATGGGGATCACGCCGATCCCCCATCTTGTTAGCAGAGAGGACTACGAGGAAGTCGTGGTGGGGGTCTTGGCCATTGTATCTTGCCTGACTCTGACTAACATGCCCGAACAGTGCGTTTTGCCCGAACAGACGTTAAGTGAGATGAGACAGCAAACGAGGTTAAGAATAAATCAAATCCCCCAGCCAGAAGAGGGAGGCGGAGTACTCCACGTTAGAACAGGTGCTGATGACAGGTATTAGGCCAGAAGGCGTACCAGCAACCATGGTACTATGCAACCTACCCAGTCCTTATTGTTTGTTTAACAAAAGCCAACGGTGATTTAAAACGAAAAAAAAAACCCAACCATCGCTGTCATCCTACTGTAAAACCCAATATTCTGATTTTATAATAGCAAAGCAGGTTACGAACATAATACAGTTTTGTTCAACATTCTAATCTGCAAGCCACGCTGATGTTGACATTCCCTTTCCTGTAGTCGGGGAGTTTATGACAGATATGGCCGCACTTCAGCCTTTGTAAGCGTTAGGCTTGGTTTTTGTGTGTGGCGGGAAACACGATAATTGGACCATTCGTGAAATGAAAAGTTGGGCTATTAATTTGTATTTTATTTTATTTATTAAAGCCGGCCGTTCACCTGATGGTATTGGCGAGATAAAACTGGCATGAATCGTGCATGATTCGTTTACATTCATCGGCTTGGGGTAAAAAACAAAACAAAGATAGAGGTGGGTTCAGGAACAAGGAGCTAGGCAAGAACTTGCGATATCATCAAAGACACGGGGTCCAAGACAAGGAGATGCAATGTCAGTGACAAGGAGATGTTATGTCAGAGACAAGGAGATGTTATGTCAGAGACAAGGAGATGCAATGTCAGTGACAAGGAGATGTTATGTCAGTGACAAGGAGATGTTATGTCAGAGACAAGGAAATGCTATGTCAGAGACAAGGAGATGTTATGTCAGAGACAAGGAAATGCTATGTCAGAGACAAGGAGATGTTATGTCAGAGACAAGGAGATGCAATGTCAGTGACAAGGAGATGTTATGTCAGTGACAAGGAGATGTTATGTCAGAGACAAGGAGATGTTATGTCAGAGACAAGGAGATGTTATGTCAGAGACAAGGAGATGTTATGTCAGAGACAAGGAGATGTTATGTCAGAGACAAGGAAATGCTATGTCAGAGACAAGGAGATGTTATGTCAGAGACAAGGAAATGCTATGTCAGAGACAAGGAGATGTTATGTCAGAGACAAGGAAATGCTATGTCAGTGACAAGGAGATGTTATGTCAGTGACAAGGAGATGTTATGTCAGAGACAAGGAAATGCTATGTCAGTGACAAGGAGATGTTATGTCAGTGACAAGGAGATGCTATGTCAGAGACAAGGAGATGTTATGTCAGAGACAAGGAAATGCTATGTCAGTGACAAGGAGATGTTATGTCAGAGACAAGGAAATGCTATGTCAGAGACAAGGAGATGTTATGTCAGAGACAAGGAAATGCTATGTCAGTGACAAGGAGATGTTATGTCAGAGACAAGGAAATGCTATGTCAGAGACAAGGAGATGTTATGTCAGAGACAAGGAAATGCTATGTCAGAGACAAGGAGATGTTATGTCAGAGACAATTAAATACTATGTTAGAGACATGGAGATGCTATATCAGAGACAAGGACACTGTGGTCAGTGATAAGGGGATGCTATGTCCGAGACAAGGAAATGCTATGTCAGAGACAAGAAGATGCTATGTCCGAGACAAGGAAATGCTATGTCAGAGACAAGGAGATGCTATGTCAGCAACAAGGCCATGCTATGTCAGAAATAAGGAGATGCTATGTCAGAGACAAGGACAGTGTGGTCAGAGACAAGGACAGGATTTTCAGAGACAAGGACAGGGTGGTCAGAGACCAGGAGATGCTATGTCATAGACAAGGAAATGCTATGTCAGAGACAAGGTGATGCTATGTCAGAGACAAGGAGATGCTATGCTGGCGACAAGGTTACGGTTGTCAGAGACAAGGAAATGCTATATCAGTGACAAGGAGATGCTATATCAGAGACACTGTGGTCAGTGACAAGGAGATGCTATATCAGAGACAAGGACAGGGTGGTCAGAGACAAGGAGACGCTATGTCAGTGATAAGGAGATGCTATGTCAGAGACAAGGAGATATTATGTCAGAGACAAGGAAATGCTATGTAAGAGACAAAGAGATTCTAAGTCAGCGACAAGGACATGGTGGTCAGAGACAAGGAGACGTGACAATGAAATAGGGACTCAAAACAGGGACAAGGAAATTCACCACAAAGACATAAGGGTCTGCGACTTGAACCGAGGTAGACGAGCATGGTGGTACAGGAGAAATATTTGTAACATGCTTGAGATGTTAGATAGTGCTCTTACTGTCTGCTTCATGTACTTCTCTACTACTGATAGTAAGATTTACACTATACTCCAAATACGCCCCACCCTAGGTTCCTTTCCTTTTCTATCTTTCTAATATTGTTCACTCCCATTCTGCAATTGTGTTCCATATTTGATCACTGGAAACAAGCTGCACTAGTGCAGCCTGAGAAAGGGAATAGGGATCGCAGTGGGAAGGCAAACCTGATACCCCAAAAAAAGCCAGCTGAAACCTGATTCGTCAGGCCGAAAGGTGCAGATATCACAGCCTCGCTGTAAACTGCCACACAACTAGCAACGTCCTTTTCAGAACGAACGCAGAAGAAGAAAAACTAGAAGAAAAAATAAAACTTGTTTAAACTGTTGGCACTCACAAAAGGTAACTGGCATGTTATTTATGTATGTCTTATAGATCTAGACAGAACAGTGAGAACTTTGTAAGGAGCAGGGACAAGCTGGTGTATATAAGAGAGGAGCACAAGTCTGGCCTCATGCCTCAGCCTCTTCATATAGGGCAGTACTACATGAGACAGGTTCAAGACTTCCAGCTGCCTTATGACATATGGTGGCACTGCATTCACCAACAGGTTTGTCATTGAATGAAATAGTTTATGATGAACAAATTCTTGATGTAGAAAGATGCATAATGTACAGAGCTTGATAAATTTTGGCGTGGCTTACCAGTCAGTCAAAAATGTCACCAGTCAGCATAGTCGGACTATAGTCACACAATTTATGTTCACAAAGTAAAACTAGGCA
This sequence comes from Ariolimax columbianus, assembly GCA_036924085.1. Classification (NCBI taxonomy): domain Eukaryota; kingdom Metazoa; phylum Mollusca; class Gastropoda; order Stylommatophora; family Arionidae; genus Ariolimax; species Ariolimax columbianus. The sequence continues at coordinate 92,312,274 of JAVGWX010000003.1, forward strand.
CTAATTCACCTTTATTTCTACATAACAATGCATACCAAACTGAAATATAGTGTATTACTTACACAGTATTAGTCTATTTCGTCTTAAGAAAAATGCACTGCTGTTAGAGGCATGGCATGTGTGTCATTGAATATTCTTGGTAATTTTATTGATGACTTTAGTAAGTTTAAATTGTGGCAGTGGAGATCTATTTAGAATCTTAATCGTAAACTAGCTTATGTCGAATCTATCATAACTGTAATATCATTAATAATAGTGCGAGAGTCGTTATATAGTAACGATTAAAAATGTATTTAACAATTAAAAACACATTTTTTTACTCGACAAGTAGAAATTTTTACTCGTCACTGATGAGCAGACGAGCACTTTTGTCAAGCCCTGATTAGGTGTCATGTAGAATTTGCATGGGAATGAAGAGTAATCAGGGTCAGGTGAAACATACTGTTCCCATATTCGCTTGTGCTCCTAGAAACAATCAGCATCACTACAGTCTGGTAAATGAGGTAGGGATCAACACAGTAATCCCCATATTGGTGAGCTTAATGAGGCGCCACAACATTGCATTACAGCCAGAATGACCTCAGGATGTAAGAAGAGTCACTGTAACCTGCTACCAAAGAAACATCATGGGTAAACTCAGTATGATTAACTTGGAATAACAACATAGTTTTACAAAACTGCACTACCAGGCAGACCCGCATGTGCCTATTATCTTTCAGTAAAAAAAACAGTGTGGCCTAGGGGTGAAACATCCTCTTCACAATCCCAATGCACCTGGTTCGAATCCCGTTGTGTCCAGTTTGATAAACATAAGGTGTTTTCCCCTCGGTGCAACTGCTCCTTCTCCACGTACGGAAAGTAATTGACCTACCATTCTGCACACCTGCCAAGAAACTTATAACATCCAAATAGGCTGGCGTTTGTAAGATGCAACATTCTGCAATGGACATGCTGCTTAGAAATGGCAAAGGGTATGGATTCTGTTGGTTCCTAAATATCATATATAAAATCTTTCCCTCTCCTCTCAGGCATCAAATTCCTGCAATATGTCACCATCTAACAGTTAATGATTGATTTCAACATATCCCACCTCCCCTCATTTCTAAAGTCTGTTATGGCTGCTTTTGAAGTTCAATGTCAGTTCTTTTACTCTTGTAAATCTCAGCAGGACTAGAACTATAGATCCAGACAAGCTCTTGAATGTTTGAGGATTCTAGGTTTCTATACCTTTCCAATCAAGGATTGAAGGTCGGACACAACGTTTGGCTCGACTAAATAAGTCTGGGGAGACTTTTCAGACATTCTCACAGTGGTGTGGGGATTCTAGATCCCAGATTAATCGTAACAAGGCCTTCATGATGTAGTGCTCCTTGAACAACTCTATAGAGAATGTTGACCTGCCAGACATATTTGATGCAGGTGTCATTGACTGGTACAACGTGTTTAAAATACATCGGAGTAACATTTCATCGCAGCCTGTCATATAGGTATCACGTCGACCAAACTATTCACTAAAGACAATGGCAGCCGCAAACTTGGAACAGTGACTGCTTTTCATCCTCTATCGTCATATAGCTCTGTCAGTTGCTGAATATGGATTGGGTATCCTCAAACTATCAAGATCACAGTGTGAAAGGTTGGAACACATCCAGAACGAAGGAATGCACCTTGTTCTGGGTTGCACTAGAGTTACCGTGATTATAAAGATCAGGTACATGCTGGGATATCTGTCTGTGACACCCAGACATAAATTGGCACAGGTGAAAGTCTAAATGCGAGTTATTGCAGACAAGGGGCATCCGATTGCAGACAAGGGGCATCCGCAGTACAATAACACTTTTTATATCAAGGGAACAAGAATCAAGAGAGGGATGCCATTGATGGCATAGACAGAGAGAACAATTGGAAAGGTGACTACAGTTGAGATGAAATTTCAAGGGAATAGAATGGGTGTTACAATTGCAGATTACCACGGTGTCATCATAACATTAGATGGGGAATGTAGCTAGAGGGGTGCAGCGGGAAATTAGAGGTCAAGGTTAACCATGTGTTTAGTGCTGATACTCTGGAGAGTGATGCCGTAATATAAACCGATTCTTTGATGCTATGTGGTGTGAACCAGATTGGGGCTTCTCTGCTTCAACGAGACGTCAGGTTGTTGCTGAACGGAGTGGGACATGCAGGACAATAACTTCCAGAATGAGAATATAGATGCATGCAGTGAGCTATCTGAGACACCTGTAATAAGAATAATCATCATATCATAGTATTACAAGTATTACTTCGGGAAAATACAAAAGGGCTGGCTAAGGTGTGAGTGGATAGCAACTGTGTAAGTCACAAACCTATAGGAGCTGTGGATCTACTGTTCTGGGGGTTCTGGGCATTGAAAGATCTGACATTTTCGCTAAATGCCAACACCCATAATTGGGCACATTAGGGATAGATAGGGATGACAGTTTGAAGTCTGTCAATAATTGCCTGTTGGGTGAATAAATGTCTTGAAAATAGAAGAATGAGTTGGTTTAATTAATACAAGTTTATAAGTTAATCAGATTGGGCTCATTATCTTTGGTTGGCAGCCAATCTAAGAGAAGGTAAACTCTGACTCTAAACCTGTATAGACAAAGCTTGTTAGCCTGCTCAGGCAGTTCACCTAGGAGAAGGGGAACTCCGATTTTAAACCCACAATTGCCAGCGAGTGCTGGCTAGTCCTGGGACGATGAGAGTATCATCAGATATCTCGAGTAACTAGCATCTGCGCGCAACGACTCCACTGCCTTGTGAAAACCTCGGGAGAGGGTAGGGCTACGGAAGTAAACCCAGACAAAATCCGGAGTGGGAGCACTTAAGGTGGATGGTATCAAAATTGTGAACTCATTCAGGCAGCTCCTGCAGCTGAGCTGGTGCCAAATTGTCATACTCTGCCTTCCTTTGGATTACACCGGCGAGGCCGAGAGGGGGATCCTGGTTTGGGCAGCCCGGGGTATCTATATTCAGCGCCCAGGCTTGCACCCTGGAAAGGCTACTCACAGAGACTGAGATGCGTATGATAAGTTAATCAAGGGAAAAAATAAATTTAGACCATAACAGGTTTTTTTCAAAGTGTAGTCGACTACAAGAACAAGACGCACAGTTACAAATTAATTAAAGAAAGGTCCAGATTAGATATAAGAAAATATTGCTTTTGGCCAGAGAGTGGTGAATGCTTGAAATGCATAGTCTTAGTTGACCTCCTAAAGGGGCATATGTACCTGTTCAGGTCCCAGCTCCGGTGTGAGCTGGATCTAGCTGGAAGGAGGATTTCCTGCTTAGCGGTTAGGCTAAAGCAGCTTATCACTTCGCTACGAAGGGTTGTTAACCAATGTGTGAGATAATCTTAATAAACTCAAACACTAGAGCAAAGTAGATCCACAGGCTATGCTGCTCTTAACAACCCACCCAATACTTGGAAAGCATTGCCACAGCAAATAGTGGGGGCAGGGTCAGTTAATACATTCCAGAATATATTGGATTCATTTAGTTATTTTTAGATCTAGTGGAGTAGAAGGAATTGGTTGTATACAGAATCTGCAGAGTCTTCTAAATCAGTATAAAGAAGTTAAGTTGTGGAGAGGATGATGTTTGTTATAGAATATGATGATGTTTGCTATAGAGTATGATGATGTTTGTTATAGATTATGATGATGTTTGTTATAGAGTATGATTTGCTTTACCTTTGTTGCCCTGGTTCCAGTGCATGACAAATTTTCACTAAACTCATTTAATTGTTGCAGTTACCAAAGAAGTCAGAGAGAAAGAGCAAATTGCGTGCCATCAAAGCATGTAAGTACTATGGTATTGTACTTTAAGAACCGTCACCAGAACTATCTTGTTTATGGTCTCCAGAAGGAAGACAAAGGATAGATTGACCTAAATAAAAAAAACAACCAAATTGATGCAGATGAAAAAAATGGAAATATAAATTAGGGCTGGACCATTGAATGAAGAATAGTTGCTGTTGTGATGGTCACTGACTGCTTTGTCAGTCTTCGGTCGAGGAAATAAGAAGATAAAGATGAAAAAAATATAGTATTGTGCTTTTGTTAGAAAATTAAAATTTTTTATGTTTTTAGATTAATATTAATGTTATTAGAGGCAAAGGATTACATGGCAGTTAGAACAATGGTGTCTTACAGTGAAGGTACTTGGCCCATAATGTCATCATGACATGCTGCAGTTTATCCGGCTGTAAGAAGAACTTGAGATGCTAGTCCGGTCAGGCACATTATACTGACTAGGTCGTTGTGTCAGGGTCAGGCACAATATTCTGACCAAGACCAATTTCTCTCATCCATGTAGCGTTCCCTGGCTAACGGGATCAACTTGATCCTCATAGTAGTGAGTGTCACACTGATGAAGCCTAGCATAACACAAGCACCTGGAGGACTGTGGTCCCCCTTCGTCAGTGCGCTTCGGATTTGAGGAAAACTACTACAACCCACCACTTAGCACCTTTTCCAGGGCGCACAGAAGAGTAAGCTTACTCATTGTGGGCATTAACTTTCTAGTTTACACATTGTTTTTATTACGTAACAAACATTTAGACTTGCCCATTTTTGGGTACACCAGTGGTCTTGTAAATCCATTAAATTGCCACAAAGCACTGATAGTGTTCCTAACCAGATCCGCATATCTGCTAGTTTCCACTACAAAGGTATTTATAACATCTTCATAAACAAACTAAACAGACCCACCTCAGAAAAATCTATTGCAGCAACTTAACTTCATCACAATCAGTAATGGAATAGCATTCCAAATTCAAGCAAGTGAAACATATAATAAATCGTTAAAAAAATATCTGAAGTCAAAATAGCTATTGTATTATTTTCGGAGCGAGAGGGAATGGCCTCATTTTTTATTCAGCTGTTTCTGTAGCAAAACCAATGTTAACACAATGAATACACCAATGAGTATATGAAGACGATGCTCATGCCAAATTTAATGTGTTTTCTTTTCTTTATCACAGCAAATGTTCCATCAGATGGTCAAGTGAATGGACATAAGCTGGAGATACCTATCTACAACTGTACTCAAAATCAGCCTGGGAGTAGACTATGGGGTGATGGTTTTCTTAATAGGTATACATTATCATTTGGTCAGTTAGTGGCGTAGGCATATTACGAGGGGCATTAAGTAACGGCAATTTTATTAATAATATTTTTTTAAGAGTGCGAACCATATGTTTTTTGTGTCTTATTTTTCTACATAGTCCCCATGCTGGCAGTAGACTATGTCCACCTGTCCACTAGCTTGTGGATGCCCTCGGGAAAAGAACATCTTTTGGTGTGAACTTTAACTAATTTTGCACTGCTTCCATTACCACATCAGCTGTCTTGGTACCCATCTGCTACACACTTTTCTATAACTGAGGTCATCATGGAAAATTTTGTTTGCAGTGCCGTGACTCATGTTGAAATCTACATCTATTTCATCAATAGTGACGCCTGTTGCCACGGACTACTGGTCAATCTACTCACTGTGTCAGTTGCCACACTTGCTGGTCTCACACGTCACGGTCGACCAATGATGTTTTGTCTTCTGTTTTGAAATCGTCCTAGCCATTCATACATTCTCAAACAACTGTTTCCATACTGAACCTTCATTCTTCTGTAGATTTAAGATTTCACACTCACTGACCATAAACAACGAATAATTTCACATTCATCTGTAGATCTAAGAAGATTTCACACCCTCTGACTACAAACAACGAATAATTTCACATTATCCTGAATATTTAAGAAGATTTCACACCCTCTGACCACAAACAACGAATAATTTCACATTATCCTGAATATTTAAGAAGATTTCGCACCCTCTGACCACAAACAACGAATAATTTCACATTCTTCCATGGTGCATTCATAGTTCGGCGGCCATGTTGTGCGCTATATTGGGCATGGGCATAAACTTTGATCATCACAATCCCTACATGAGGTATTGTTAAAGAGCCATTTTGTGTCCTGAAATAAGATTTTCTGTGGTATATACTCTTGCAAGCACTTTATAATAAAATCTCTGTTACTTAATGACTGTCCCTCATATAAATAATAGAATTGACGTGTTGTCCCTTAGCCGGCAACTGCATCAGGGATAAAGTGTGGAACTTCATTGGACCTAGTCTCATCACTTTCTGTGTGGGGCTATGAGATCTGCACCTCTCATCATGGAAATTATGTACCATTATTGTGGTGAATGAATTATATACCATTATTGTGGTGAAGAATTATATACCATTACTGTGGGAAAGGAATTATAAACCATTACTGTGGGGAAGGAATTATATACCATTACTGTGGGAAAGGAATTATAAACCATTACTGTGGTGAAGAATTATATACCATTACTGTGGGAAAGGAATTATAAACCATTACTGTGGGGAAGGAATTATGTACCATTATTGTGAGGAAGGAATTATTTACCATTATTGTGATGAAGGCGTCAAATACCATTATGATATTGAAGTAATCAAATAAGGTTATTACACAGAAAGAATAAAATACTATTGTGATACTGAAGTAATCAAATGCTATTATAATACTGAAGTAATCAAATGCCATTATGATACTGAGGCAATCTGATACCATTATTGCACATAAACAATCAAATACCATTATTGTATGAAAAGCACCAAATACCATTATGAAAAATTAAATGATAAAATACCATTATTGCACACAAAAAGAACCAAATAACATTATTGCACAGAAAGAACCCAAATAACATTATTGCAAGAAAAGAACCAAATACCATTATGCACAGAACAGATCAAATACCATACTGATATTAAAAAGAATGAAATACCATTATTGCACAGAAAGAAAAAAATACCATGAGGATAAATGAAATAATAAAATACCATTATATTCTGAAGGAATAAAATATCGATTTTTGTGCTGAAAATATAATGTACCACTATGAACTGAATGAGTCAAATAATATAATGACACTTAACGTGGAACTTGTAATCTTGGTATTCAAATAGACAGGTGTATGCCTACTGTCAGATAGCTGAGAGCTATTCATAGCAGTTTAATTATTGAGGTTTTGCTTCCTGTTGCTTACTTGGCCTGGGGAAATTAGCATGGCATATTTGGGAAGAAGAACTTATGGGTTTTGCACACCCACTGTTTCGTATGTCCGTTCGTTTCTTGAGAAGCAAGATCTAAATAAAGTATAGATTTTTGTCCTGAAAAATATGTCTATGATACTTAAGAAATCAAATATCATATATGGGGCAGGACAAACCAGGATGCCTTAAATAGCCATAAGCCAGCAGTCCGCACCAAAAAGAGTAGTGGTACAGTGGGTTCCATCCCATTGTAACATCCAAGGCAACGAGGAGGCAGACAGACTGGCAAAAGAAGGTGCAAGACTACCACAACCAGATACTAGTGTGACATACGAAAAGTCAAAAAGGCTTATTAGAGCTAGATACATGACCAAATGGGAAACAGAACATACTGGCTACACAAAAAACGATGCCTATTACCAGTTGAACAGAAGAGAGCAGGTCGTTGTCTTCAGACTTTGCACTGGCCACAATAGACTGAGGTACCACCTATTCAATAAATTGAAGATAGGTGGCACTGACGAATGCACGTGCGGTACTGGGAAAATGACCGCTGAACATCTGCTGCAAAACTTCCCGACATACGAGGATCAGAGAAAGCAGATGTGGCCATCACCAGTGGCGCAACACTAGACAAGCTCTCTGGCAGTGTCGACAGCCTCAGGATGACCGCTGCTTTTTTCGAAAAAATAAAGGTTGACGCCTGACAGCGTACGAAGAAGAAGAAGAAATAGCCATAAATCAACATAATTTGTTATTGTAGAGCATAAAATACTGTAAACACAATTGTGATCCAAGTCACATCGGAATAAGAAACTAAAAAGGTTTGTACATAGGGCTATGGATCTTATCAAGGACAACATATTGCTACAAGCTAGGGGCGAAAGATGCAGCACAGTGAATAAGCTGACAGCAGCCATTGACTTATAGTTGGCTGCTTCAGGGTTGACAAACCAGAGCTGACCAAAACCATATTCCACCTCCAAGTGACTGCCCTGGAAACAGGCTGCATAGTTTCATGCATTCATTCATTTCTTCAGAGGCATCATCTTAACCTCTTACCTATAGTAACCCTCCCAGTACCATTTGTTTCTGTTTTTATTTTCAGAGATGTGAATGGCTCACATAGGATGTCTTTGTTTGCAACTCAGGACATTGAGAATGGGAAAGAACTGGGCCATTGTAACAGCTTTGATTCATTCAGTCAATTGTCTCAAGTAAGAAAGAAAGCAATATCGTCATCTGTCCACTTATGTTGTAAATGTATCCGGTAGATGCAGTCTTATTTCATGTGTCACCAGTGTGGCTGTTGCTTCATTTATTTTATGCTTCTGTAGTATTTCTTTAACACCGTTGGCCCATCTTTTTCTTGGTCTTCCTCTATTCTGAAGTCCTACTGTGCAATGTTATAAACTTGTGTGGTAGGTAGGTTTAGAATCATTCTTGTCATAGTCCACCATTTATTTCTCTGTTCGTCTCTACAAGCCATGTATGGCATTGTTCCCATTTTCTGTCAGGCGTCAGGGATTCTCATTCTCTCCTCTGCTTTCCATTAGCACCTCCTTTTGCATACTTCCATCATTTATTATTGGGCCCAGATCAGAGAGTTGTGGTTATTACGGATCCAGCAACATCCGGGCTCTCGTCTTTTGGCCCAATGCCATGTAATTGTATCTGCACATGTTTATCAGCTGTTGTCTAGTGCCATACAAAGTGTTAAATATATCGGCCTCTGAGGAAGAAGCATTTTCCTAAAATTGTTGAGCGCTGAGCACTCAAAGAGATGATCAACTGTTTCATATGTGTGTACACAGCTGGCACTCAGGAGTGTGTTGTGGTTGAATTCTGTTAATGTGTTTGTTAAGTGGGATCTGTTGGGTTCTCAATCGAAAAAAGGGGGCTCTGAGCTTTCCTTCTGAGTTGATTTATACTGCCATTTGGACTGAGACACCCTACGTCTATAGACCTCCCACTTCGTGTTTCCCATCAGAGAGTTGGAGTGAATGTACTGTTGATCTTTTGTCTTTTTATTTCTTTGGAATGTTTGTATGTCTTTGTAATAATGTAATCTGGGATTTCACTTCATTTGTTTGATTAAGTTCTTGCTTTTATGCCCTTGTGAATTCTGCCATCATTTGTGAACATGCTTCCCATATATCTAAATTCTCTTCTGTAACTTGATGAAGTTCTTTGTGTCTGACCTGAACCATGGAGTGGTCTTTTTGTTTTGTAGACTTTCATTATATAAGTAACATCAGTTGAGAGATAAAATAAGAATCTGTTTACCATCGTTGGTGGTTTGTGGCTAATTTTGTTAGCACATATATTCTGACATATCAATACTCCCAGTCGGCCACATAATTCTATGCTATATGACTATCAGTATTAGTTGTTCATCACAAGCAATGATGGCGACATCATCAAACGGTTTTGTCTTGATGACGTGACTTGCGCTGTATTTGGATCATAGTGAGGAAGATACTGTGCTGGTCATCAACCTCACTCTCTGGTACTGAGCTACGTTGGACCATCCTGCAAGACATAAGTCAAGACGACTGGAGATAACTCAGGATGCAGGCACTCTGGACCCACCTTCCTTGAGACCAGGAGTCACTATACAATACAATACAATACAATACAATACAATACAATACAATACTAGACAATAGTGTACTTAGGTGACCAGGACCTGTCGCATCGATTGACCATGTCTATGATCACGTCTGATAGCCGCGTCCCAGGCGACCTGCAGTTCTGTTGGGGAGTGGCGATCTGGTTTAGCCAGGTGTTGCAAGGGCAGCCCTGAGGACGTCTTCAGTATGAGCATGACCTCTTTCCGTCCTTTTCCCGCCCCTCACTGCCTCCTCCCATCTCTCGCCCCACAGCAAGCCAGAGCATCTCATGGGCCAGGACACAACAGGGAACATGAACACGAATGAAGAGGGAGAGGTGGCAGTTATCACTCGTCAAGGCAATTCATGCAAGTTGAGTACGCTAAATTATTTCACTGTTGGAAATCAGGTCGTGCCAGTAGATTCTGAGGATGCGTCTCTGGTTAGAAGGCCTCAAGACATTGCCAGTCCCGCTGTAGTAGTGTTCAGGTCTCAGAGTTGTACAGGAGGATGGGGACGACACAATATACATGAAGCCTGGTCTCCATGGAAATCCTCTGCTGGGACCAGATTCTGCAGAGTGCATGGATGAAGCTGCCAGGTACATCCTTTAGGTGATGTCATGACTGCAGCATTTGTCAGAGAACTGCTTGATGCCCAGATAGACGAAGTCCTCTGCTGCTGCAACAGAGTTGTGATTCACAGTGATGTCCCTTGCTGAATAACTTCCACATGACTTGCCTGAGACACATGATGCATATTTGCTGGCAGGACCATACACGGATAAGGAAGTACTACCCAGAGCCAACTCGCCAGGTATTCATACACTTTTGCAAAAAATCCAATTGATATGGGCTGACCACATTGCTCGAAATGTCAAGTGAAAGGCTTCCAAAGAGGCTCCTGTATAGTGAACTGAGGGAAAGAGAACGGCCACAGGGATGTCCCAAAAATTGTTTCAAGGACGGTCTGAAGGAGTCACTTAGGTGCTGTCAAATTGACATTAACACCTGGGAAAACCTGGCTCAAAATTGTTCAGCCTGGAAGAGTGTGGTCACCAATGGCATTGCAATCAGCGAGGGCTTCAGTGTTCAAGCAGCGCAGGATAGACCTGCAATCAGGAAGGCGAGAGCAGAGGGAATACCAGAGGTAGCTGTGGACTATGTTGCCATTTGTGTCATAGAACTTTTTGCATTGGCTTGGTTAGTCACAAGTGCACTCACATACTTTAAGGATGCAGTATGACATAGGATGATGTTGGTGGTCCTCACTCCTCGATGGTGATGGACAAATTATTATTATATCCCATACAACAGTGTTTCTCAAACTTGTTGTGTTCACAGCACACTTGTAAATTTTAGATTGCTTCAACTTTGCAGCACATTTACTTAGCTAACCCATTACCAAATAGAAAGTAAAATTCTTGCCTGTTTAAAAAAAGGATTAATCAAATGTCCTAAATTGGTGTTACTTTGGAATATACATAACTGTTCTCAATTCAATTTATTATTATTTATAATATCAGGTTTATTTTATTTGACATAAACTCACATGGTCAATTTACAAATGTTTTACATCACAATTAGATGGGCATGCAGGGAAGAACACAGTTTGAGAAAAAAGTACCATACAAGGACTGGAGTATGTCATGAAATCTGAATTATTAAATTGAAAGTTAGCAGTGTAGCAGGACAATGAGGCTAACGTCTGGTTAGGCAAAACACACTGATCAGAGAATGTTAACCAGGGTCAGGAGAAACATACTGGCCAAGACAATCACCTGACCTCCTCATTGGTCGTCCTGGAAACAGGCTGTTATCGAGGACAACAGTCTGGCTAACAAGGTGAGGTTCGACGTGATCTCCGTAGTAGTGAGCGACACGCAGATGAGGCCAAGCATAGCATAACCGCCTGGAGGATCCCGGCCCACCTTCATCAGCATGCTCGGGATGTGAGGAAAGCTACTGCAACCCGTCATGTAACCCCCTTTTTAGGGCGCACATAAGAGTAACCTACTCATTGTGGGCATTCGAAACAACAACAACAGCCAGTGTAGCTGCAAAATCACTTCTGATATGTACACTAAATATTGCTTTTGAAAGCAAGTGTATAAAAATGTAAAATTCATGAGTTGTCAATAGTACATTTCCATGACATTGTGTCAACTAATAATTTTATAATACATATAATAGTTATATTTTGTGTTTTCTTCTTTTGTTGAGCTATTTACACATGCAGACAGAGTTTAACAAATTTAGAGCAAATAAATATCTGTCTCATTTTCACTGAAAATTTTTTATAGCAAATCTAAGGCGTTATTTTTGTTTTGAACTATTTTGGGTCTTCTTAGATAGGCAGAAACATCAGATTCAGACCTGTGAGATGCGCAGTGTGCGATGTGCAGCAGGAGAGACAAAATTTCACTACACAATGTGCAACAGCATGTTGATCAAAATGGTGGAGACCACATCGGTTAATTACTATATTAAATCACAGAAAATAAATTGGTTTGAACATTTGACAAAGATTCAGTATGATCACATGCAGCGAGGTAATACTACATTGAGGTTTCAGGGCCATGATCAAGAGGTCCACCCCAGCAATTATAGATAGAGGGGATCCAAGAAACATTACAAAAGTTCAACATGTCGGCAGCACATGACTTCCATCTAGCACAAATCAGAAGTCTTTTATGCATTCCTCCTCTCTGTAATGCGGCCAGTTAAGAGTAGTAGGACAAATGAAGAAGAACTAATTGGAGCATAGTTTATTGCTTGTACTATTACATCACTGATCTGTCAATTCCTGTCATACTTTGTTTATTGTTTGTTTGTTTTGAATGCCCACAATGAGTAGGTTTACTCTATTGTGTGCCCTGAAAAGTACGTTAAGTGACGGGTTGCAGTAGCTTTCCTCATATCCTGAGCGTGCTGAAGAAGGTGGATTAGGGTATTCCAGGCGGTTGTGCTATGCTTGGCTTCATTTACGTGTCCCTCACTACTACGGGGATCATGTCGATCCCTCACCTTGTTAGCCAGGCTGCCATGAAAACCGCCAATTTCCAGGAAGGGCTACGAGAAAGTCAAAATTTAGGTCTTGTTCAGTATATTTTGCCTGACCAGACGTTAGTCTTCCTTCCCAGTCCTTGTTTATACTTGCGTTCATTTTTTTGTAAGTAAAAGATACATGTTGTTTTATTAAATTATGTTTAATTTACAGCAAGATTGTTGCTGTAGCAGTTCGGATTGCCGATGTGTAGTTGGTGTGAAACCACACCACAACAACGGCACTAGTAAAGTTCCAGAAAAGACTGTTGATGACTGTAAAGACAAACGCAAGCCCAAGTTGATGAACAAGAAAATGAGAGACAAGGTGTGAGCCTGTTTTGAACTTAATAGCAGGATAAATAATAACAGAGTCAAGTGTGTGTCTGTTAACCCTTTGTTGGACTCTGCCTACCCAGTCCGTAAAATCCCATTCCCCTGTGCTCCTGAAAAAATACGCACAATGTAGGCATTTGAGTAAAGCTATTTACTATGACAAAACTATGTGCTCTAAATTAGTTATTCTATCCAAAATTTGCTGAGCTGCTCATCTTCAATGTTTCTACTTCAGTAGAGAGTGGAATGTGCTGATTAAATTAACTAGATACATTATGTGGAATACACCTCCGTTCTCCTACCTCTTGGATCTAGCTTGATCCAAATCAATGGACGAACGAATGACAATCCGAATCGCACACATATGTTGTCATTCAAATAACAACTTATCATTTCCAGAATAATCACCATCTAAATCCAATTTATCAACCTCAAAATCATTGTAATTACTTTCAACTTGTTATGTTGTTTGTTGTTAGTCTTTTAGAATGGCCACTTTCTGAATTAAAAAAAAAACCAGCCTTCTCATCACAAAAATGTACAAAATAATCATTGCGAAGGCATGCTTCGATATTTATGTCTCCATATTTGTTATTTCCGGAAATGTGTGTTCTATATTATGGCCAAAATCCAAGAAGTACAGCCCAAATTATGGTCCAGCTGTCACACCGGCAAACGGGGTATTTTCTCACACCCTGATATATAGGTGTCACGGGTTAATTCTGCTCTTGACTTTCTTCTATGTCATTATGTTAAAAAAAAAACTGTCATACGACATTTTTCCCATTGCTGGGGTAGTCTAGAGGTTTTGAAGGCTGAGGACTACAGACCGCTTCGCTACTGCTGTCGCCACGTTGTGTGCTGGCTATGTTTGTTTATTTCACCCCCAACAGAAAAACAACATATGCCATACCGGGAATTTGAACTGCTGCCCTCCTTGTCGGCAGACAGGCATCGAAACCATTCGGCCATGCACTCCTCATTATGTCAAACCGTCCAGCATATTATTTTGTCAGTAAGTTTAATCGCAAATATCATGTCATTACCTATCATTATTAGTGTTTTGAAACATATTTAGCAGAGTTATAATATGTTGAAAGAGGGCACAGGTAAAAAGATGAGGGAAGAAAAGATAGGCTATTGACGGAGTGCATGCGTCGAATAGAAGGGTTACTTACTGTGTCTAAGCACCATGTCATACATCATGCATGGAATAGAAGGATTACTAACTTGCTGTGTCTAAGCACCATGTCATACATCATGCATGGAATAGAAGGATTACCAACTTACTGTGTCTAAGCACCACCTCCTACAGCATGCATTGAATAGAAGGATTACTAATTTACTGTGTCTAAGCACCATGTCATACATCATGCATGGAATAGAAGGATTACTAACTTACTGTGTCTAAGCACCACCTCCTACAGCATGCATTGAATAGAAGGATTACTAACTTACTGTGTCTAAGCACCACGTCGTACAGCATGCATTGAATAGAAGAATTACTAACTTTCTGTGTCTAAGCACCACCTCCTACAGCATGCATGGAGTAGAAGGATTACTTACTTACTGTGTCTAAGCACCACATCATACAGCATGCATCCAGTATTTAGCGACATGGATTGCCTTGTAGTTTGTCTCTAGTGTGTTACACCTATTGCTTGTTTCCTGGAGACAGGGCAGGCCTTCAGCTTGTCTGGGATCTATATTGCGTCACAATCACATGTGTCATCATCTGTGTATTCCCATCTCTTCATATCCCACTTGTAGCGTGATACACCAGTTCAGAGTCTGTTCAGCGATTTCCATTTCGTGTGCCCGATATGTAGCAAGCAGATGTTTTCGTGCTCGCATTGGCCTGTTCAGCCACATGCGCAACCACACCCAACAGGGAAATCTGTGACAAGGATGATGTCGGCGGTCCTCATCGACAACGATGGACAGCTATTGTTATTATTATTATGGTAGATGATGTCCGGGGGCAGGTTTCTCCCAAAGTTTGATCTCTGGGGTCTGTATCAATTCATGCCATCTCTCAATACGGTGACTTTCAGTGTTTGTCTGTATCGGCTATGTTGATTTTAAAAGGCTATGTCTAGATTAGAGTCTTGTGCTCCGTACCTGATGTCCAAACATTGAGTGTATTGGGTCGTGAATAGAAGAATTGAAATGGTATGATAAAGTTCCTGGTATCAGTGATACTTGATGTGAAGAGAGGCGTTGACATTGGATAGGAGTCCGGCTTATAGCATTACAAGGCAGTCTCTGTTCTGGAATTCCCTGGGCAAGAAATGCTGAGGTAGACCAAAAACACATATAGAAAAGAGATTGCAATGAGCATAAAGAATAATGGATATAAAGTGGCAGGAGATGATGAGAAATGAAGACCTGTGGGAAAAGAACAAAATACAGCCATTGGAACAATAAATTAAGAGAAGAGGATAGGACGTAAGATGAAGAACGCACCATCCAACATAGCTAGACAGGCTCTCACATGAAGTACTCAAGGGAAGGGAAAGAGAAATAAATAAACAAAATGACATGCAAAAGATAATGTGAGAGGAAAGAATTAAATGGTTACACCTGGAGAGAGGCAGAAAGACTGGCCCATGACCACATATGGTGACGTGATGTGCCAGTGGCCTTTGCACCGAGATGTGCAATGGACTTTGATTGATAAAAAACAGGAAAGCCATTGTCCACCAAGAGAACAAGTTAAGACCTATCATCACTGATGTAAGAGGTCATTACATTAGCCCAGTTTTGTCGATGTCTCACCAAATGCAACCCCAAGCCTTATTGTTTTTTTATTTTGGGGATGAAGTTGTTAAAGATTTAAGTATACTAAGTCACAGCTTGTATGTGGTAGGGTAGCCAGTTCCTTCCCTTGCTGCCATTTACTTAGCTAGTCATATGCCAGGTACCTATTTACAGCTTAGCAGTCTTTGGATTGAGAACATGGTTGTTGTTTGCAAATGCCCATAATGAGTAGGTTACTCTTTTGTGCGCCCTGAAAAGGGCGTTAAGTTGCGGGTGGCAGTAGCTTTCCTCACATCCCGAACATGTTTATGAAGGTAGACCGGGGTCCTCCAGGCGTTTGTGCTATGCTTGGCTTCATCTGCATGTCACTCACTACTACTAGTATCATGTCAATCCATCAATTCGTTAGCCAGGCTTCCATGATAACAGCCCATTTCTAGGGAGGGCTACTAGGAAGTCAAGGTGTGGGTCTTGGCCAGTATGTTTTGGCTGATCCTAACTAACATGTCTGATCAGTATATTTTGCCTGATTAGACGTTAGTTTTCCTCCCCCGATATATTAATTAAGAATTTGTTGGTGTTATTGTGCGTGTGTTGTTAGTTTCTGAGATAACAAGAAGATGAAGGTGATAGTGGTGAAAAATAGCACAAACATATAAACTTACCCGGTAGCGGCGTCTCATTATTAGGAGAAAAAAAAATTTGCAGAAACATACTAATATTACTATCGATGTTTACCGTAATGGCTACGTCTGTCACTTCGACTATATATGTAATTGTTGTATCTACATAAACAAAGCAAAGATGAACGAAGACCCTATAAACACATTAACAATACGAAAGCCCATCCCTACTGTACGCAAACCTACCTGGAAGCAGCATATATTTCCGGTGGTGGCAGAAAATATACCAGGTATTGGAAACAAGAACAGCCAGACTGAAAAAGAAAGAAGAGACATAATCCTGAGGTACATAACGAAAAACTACCCAAGCATGGACTGGACCCATGCATACACCGACGGTTCTGTAACAAACACAACACAGAATGGAGGGGCAGGGGTATTCCTGAGCCTACCAAATGGTGGAAAAATAACACTGTCAGTGGCAACTGGAAAATACTTAAGCAATTTCAGAGCAGAGGCAGAGGCACTGAGGGCTGCAGTAGAAGCAATGCTGACAGGCAGAAGAAATGAAAGCCAGATAGTCCTGTTTACAGATGCCCTGGCCGTAGTCACAGCACTAAAAAGCCAGATAAATGCTGAACTTAATGATTTAAGAGCAGTACTCTGTCAACTATGCCAGCAGACTGCACCAAAAAGAGTAGTGGTACAGTGGGTTCCATCCCATTGTAACATCCAAGGCAACGAGGAGGCAGACAGACTACCTCAACCAGATTCTAGTATGACCTACGAAGAGTCTAAAAGGTTCATTAGAGCCAGATACATGGCCAAATGGGAAACAGAACATACTGGCTACACAAAAAATGATGCCTATTACCAATTGAATAGAAGCGAGCAGGTCGTGGTCTTCAGACTCCGCACATGCCACAACAGACTGAGGTACGACCTATTCAATAAACTGAAGATAGGTGGCACTGACTTATGCAGTTGTGGTACTGGAAAAATGACCGCTGAACATCTGCTGCAAAACTGCCCGAAATACGAGGACCAGAGAAAGCAAGTGTGGCCATCACCAGTGGCAACACTAGACAAGCTCTATGGCAGTGTCGACAGCCTCAGGATGACCGCTGCTTTTTTCGAAAAAATACAGGTTGACGTCTGACAGCGTACGAAGAAGAAGAAGAATCTACATAAACAAGCTAAATAAATCTAACTCAGAAGAATCCATTGTAGAAACTCTCCCATTTTCAAAATTGGGTGAATTTAAAAATTGCTATTGTTTTTTTCAAATCGTACGTGACGTAAGTTGAAACTCTCTACAATCAAAAGAGCAGTATGTTCAGCTGTCTCTATGGCATTTACTCTGTAGTTTATATGCGATAAAGTGATGACCGTAGAGCTGGGGTGTGCAATGCCAGGGGAACGGAGCCAAATTGTCATAATCTCGTGTCATGGGCCGGAAAAGGTTAATAAAACAGCGGTGAAGAAGGAGGAGAAAATTGCGTTTCTGTCACAGCAAACTGGTCAAATTCAATATCAATGCTCGTTAGTCTACACAGCTGTAAATGGGTACTCAACTGACTGTTAGGGAGGACAAGGTATGAAGAAAAATGACTGGCCATGTCAGTTCAGAAGAGCTGAGACTAAATACAGTGAAGTGTCTGAGTAGCAAAGTGGTGGAGGCAAAGGTACGAGTTCAATCCCCGTATCGACGTGCATCAGTTAACCTAGCTGTAAATGGGTGTATGGCTTACTGTTAAAAAAGGAATGACAGTCAAGAAGGAACTTGGCCACCCCAACTCATATAAAGCTGTTAATTAGTGCAATGAAGTCTCCAACACTTCATCCACAACAGCAGTGTCTACTATGGGATTACCTTTACCTTATGTCAATGAGCATCTTAGTAGCAAAGTGGTTAAAAATAGTGTTACTTACCACTGCCTTTCTTCTACCAGCCTTTGGAATCTGTTGCGGTTCAGCCTCAAGCCAAGCCAATGACGTTCAGAGAGCGTTGCTATGCACGGAAGCATAGGACCTTTCTGGTGCGCAATGTGGACAAGGTTCGAAACCAACGCAGTGCAACCGAGGATTCTACATGCGCAGTGAAGGAAGAAATAAATGCATTGTACTGTAACAGGATGAGTCCGGTCATTTCAGGTGAGTTAATAGCATTTACGAGAAAATTGTGTTTGAAACATTGATTCAGTGCTGTAATGTCATGTAATGTCCAGGACTACTTCTTACATGTCTTCTTCTTCTTCTTACTTTATTTCTTTCTTTCTCTTTCTTTCTGTTTTTCTTTCTTTCTCTTTCTTTTTTTCTTTATTTTCTCCCTTCTTTCCTCTCCTCCTCCTCTCCTCCTTCCTCTCCTTCCTTCCTTCCTGTCTTTCTTTCTTTCTTCCTCTCTCCCTCCCTCTTTCTCATTCTCTTCCTTCCCCTCCTACTTCTTTTCCCCATTTGTTCATTATTTGTTCCTGAAAAGAATGTATCGTAGTTCACATCGAGGCTGCGATATCTGCACATTTCCAACCAACACATCAACACTTTTGGGTACTGCAGTGTTTGCATTCCTCCTGTATTTCCTATTCTTTTAGCCAGACTACACTAGCGCAGCCTATTTCCAGGCCCTTACGGTTGGAGGCGAAATAGGGTTTTGGTCAGCTCTAGTTCATTTACCCTGATGTAAGCATCTATCTATGAATCAGCAGCTGCCAGCTCATTCACTGTGCTGCATCTTCAGCCCTGTTAAAGACTTGAAAATGTTGTTTTTGTTTGAGTAAAGTAAAGTCAAATATAGTTGACACGATTTCACAAAATTAGTTTCACCATAATGCTGGATAACTGGCGTGACACAATATTTAAGAGATGATTTATCAAGATTGGTTTAACCAGGGTGCTGACTAACCTGTCTGACTTCACAATATGTAAGAAATTATTGGTAGCCTTCTATGTCCAAGGATCTATTGCAAGGTGACATTAATCCTGTGGGCAGTGATAATGTAAAAAAAAAGAAATCTTTTGATATATACTTAGTGTTTCTACGAAAGCAGATACTTAATATGTTAACTTAATTTACTCAATATTTTAACTTAATTTTGTTTCAGACGTAAATGGCAGATCAGTGAAACCCAGGTACGGTTATTATATCTAATTATATATTGCATATATAGGTAATTTCTTCTTGATTTTGATCTCATAAAGCCAAATCTATCTTTCTCAGTAAACTTGAAGTCTCTCTTAGACTTCTCTCATTGCTGTGTAAATTCACTCTCATTTATTCTTCACTTTCTTCTCAATTAACTCAACTTAACTTAACATCTTTATACTGGTTTTGAAGACTCTGCAGAGTCTGTATACAACCAGTTTTATTTACATTTCCTTGCTCCAAAAGCTATGCGCATCCAATCTATTCTTAAATGCATTAATCGTCGCTGCCTCTTCTACTTCTTGTGGCAATGTATTCTAATCAATCACCACTCTCTGACTAAAAAAGTATTTCCTAATATCTAATCTGGACCTTTCTTTAGTTAATTTATAGCTATGCCCTCTTGTTCTTGTAGGTGGTTGTATTTTGAAAAACATGTTATAGTCTAATTTATCCATTTTTTTAATTATCTTATAAACCTGTATTAGGTCACCTTTAATTCGTCTATTTTCTAGACACTGTAGGCCGGTTTTTCTGAGTCTTTCCTCATAACTGTAATTCTGGAATCGCACTATCAGCTTCGTCGCTCTTTTTTGAATCCTTTCCAGCATGTTTATATCCCCTCTCTGATAAGGACTCCACACCTGTACACAGTACTCCAACCTAGGTCTAACTAATGCTTTATACAGTTTGACTATCACTTCCTTGCTCCTATGTTTAATATTTCTTTTTTCATACTTATAACATTGCATTCACCTTTTTCACTGCTACCTGGACTTGCTCAATCACCTTGCCTGTATGATCTATTATAACCCCTAGGTCCCATTCATCTTCTATTATTCTCATATTGTTCTTGCCCATTCTGTAATTATGTTCCATATTTTATCTACCCATGTGGATGATTGTACATTTATCTACATTAAACTCTATTTGCCAGCTCGCATACCATTCTCGAATTTGATCTAAATCCGACCTCAATATATCCACTTCTGCTTTAGCTGAGACACTACTGCATAGTTTTGTGTTATCAGCAAATTTTGCAATCATGGATCCAATATCAATGTCCAAATCGTTTATATATCTCAAGAATAAAATTGGTCTCAAAACCGAGCCCTGTGGCACTCCACTTTTTACTTCACACCACTCAGAGTACCCCTTATTTATGCCCACCCTCTGCCTTCTTACCGTTAACCAATTTTCAATTCATTTGGCAACTTCCCCACCTATTCGATGTAATTTTAACTTTCGAAATAATCTTTGATGATGCACTCTTTCAAAGGCCTTTGCAAAATCTAGATAAATAACATCCACTGGCTCCCCTTTATCTATCATTTTAGTAACCTCCTCCATGAATTCTAATAGATTTGTCAAGCATGTTCTCCTTCTACTAAACCCATGCTGACTATTTCTGATTAGAATAAACTTGTCTAAATGCATTACAATGTTTTCTTTCATTATTAACTCTTAACAATTTACAGACTATGCTCGTTAAACTCACCGGTCTATAATTTGCTGGATCTGATTTTTTGCCTTTTTTGAATAAGAGGATCACTCCTGCATTTTTCCAATCCCCTGGAACAATACCTTTTGCAAGTGATTAAGAACATAATATAGCCAATGGTTTTGCTAGTTGGTTTCTAATTTCAAACAGCAATTTTGAATGACTACCATCATGATCTGGACATTTATCCACTTTCAACGCCTCCAATTTTTTCAAAACCATTTCTTCTGTAATACAAAGACACATCTATCTCATATCTCATTGATACCAGGACATATTCTACTGTCAGGTGGGCACTAAAAGTATTTGACAGTAGGGCATATTCTGTTTTTGCATTCGTCTCACCCCAATGAATAATTAATTTTAAAACTATAAAAATTCAAGATCATAGTACAAGATTTCCAGCATGGTAATCAGTTGCCATGGCACTCTATATCCGAACTGTCACATGGGGCAGACTGCACCACCATCTTAGTGCTTCATTGTTTGATGTTTATTTATTTCATCATCTGCAATCCTCTGCATCATAGTGCTGCAACAGTCAACCACCACTGCTTCATGTTACTGGATCTGCCCAAGAGTTTAAGACTATTCCAGCTTCCCATTCTACTTGCCTCCCGACTCTTCTCTTCCTTTGTTTGTTTCAATCTGATGCAGCTCTGGTTATAATGTTAGGTTGCTTTCCCTGGGAATGCCCCGTTTATCTTCATCTCTTTCTATATCAAGCTAACTTGTACTGGAGCATGGACTTTTGTGTTTTACTCTTTAAAGGTGACTTATTTTCTCACTTCTTCTGCCTACAATGCATAAATAAAAGCTATAGAGAAAGCCCTGTGCTGAAAAATCTAAGATTTTGAAAGCGGCACCATACAATGGAAGGAAATCGTTATATTCTCAAACACAAAATTTATACTTCAAGCTTTGGAAAACAACATCTCCTGATGTTAATAACATCTAAAAATTAATTGACCATCTGTCTACCTCTTATGGAACGGAAGTGGTGCTCCAGTGGGTTCCTGGCCATGTCGGCATTCCAGGAAATGAGAAGGCTGATGAGCACTGCCACATCCACTACCTAGTGTCACACTACAGATCTACAAGCAAATATTGAGAAACAACTATTCACAGAAATGGCTAATTCAGTGGGCTACATTCCAGGCAGGCTGAATATATTTTAGACACCAATGGAAGCCAGATCCCGAGGACCCAGACAAGAAGTTGAAAAGGAGAGACCAAAGTTTGATCTTCAAGTTGAGTACAGTCCCCTCTCAACAAACATCTGAGTAGAATAGACCCGCTTCATGATCCAAGTTGCAGATTATGTCACGACCACGAGGAATCAGTTGGGCACCTCCTCACCTTGTGCCCAGGAGTAACTGACCTTGGAAAAATTGTAATATTGCGCTACTTAAATGTGTGAAGACTAAGATCAAGATCAGGTGGTGAACCAATCAAACCAAAACCTCATCCCACACCACATGCACACCATTCATCTGAAAACAGGCTGCGTTTCAACAGCCTGGTCAGTGAGGTGTTGATTGACACTGATCTTCGTAATGGTGAGTCTGCTGAGATGACTATTTGCATTACAGCTAGGAAGATCCAGGTCTGTCTTCTCCAGTATGCCCCAGAATCTGTAGAAGAAGGTTAGAAAACAGCAAGATTCTTATTTAAATGAGAGTTGATGTGTTTGCTTTGAAAGAGCTAGCACTGGGTACATTGGATGTGAATAAGGTCAGCATACTGAACTAGATCAATGATTGTTGTGGGTCTCAACTTCTCTTCTAACAGTCTCTGTCATGGATCATGGTGGACCAGTGAATAATGAATCACCCATCTATAGCAGTGTGAATGTTGTTGCGGAATGCAAGGGAGTTGGACCAGGTTGTCATCTCCATGGTTGTTTCTTGCCTCTGTGGTACCATATTGTTGTTGTACTCCATTGATCATCTGTTCTTCGCAGTAAGGGGCCTGCACAATGATGTTTGACTATGTCTGCATAAGTAACTGCATCTTCCACCGGTGACAATTGATTTATATCAGAGTTGTGCGCTGGCTATGAAGTGTGAGGCTGACCATGCATCTCTCAAAGGAGACTTGGGTTACTCTGAGTTTGGACCCCATCTCTTTCATGAGTGACCATGTTTCCATAGCAAAGCACTCTGTTTAAGCATTAAGCATCAAAGGTAGATGTACTCATTCATATCATCCAGAAACAATTTTGCATGATTTCCTACTTGCATGCATTCATTTCAAATCTTGATTTCTTTCTTCGTGGAGCGCATCTAAATGATGGTGCTGCAGTTGATAAATTAAAAGACACAGTAAACTAGATAACAGCAGTCTGCGACTCATATTTGACTGTTTACATTAGGGTAAGCGAACCAGAACTATCCAAGACCTTATTTCATCTCCAAGTGGTGGCCTTGGAAACAGCTTAGCTAAAAGAATAAGGATCGAATGAAGACAAACCAATGTCCTAACATATACCATGCTGAAACCGATGTTTTTGGTCAAAAGGTGCACATATCACAGACTTTCTGTAAACTATGACGCAACAAAACATGCTTTTCAAATACAGATGAAGAATAATAAGAAGTAATAGTCAGACTTCAGGAGTTTTAAATCAGACTTGGCTCGTCGAGAAGGGGAGTCTACAATAACGTATTTTGATTTTGTGCAGCTAGTGTACTACCTGAACCAATGAGCTATCAGTTTTCTACCCTTCATCATCTGCTGAAAGATACTTTGCACCTATAGGTCTGCTCTGAGTGCTGTGATGTCATTTTTGCTTAACACAACATAACGAATCATTATTTTTTTGCCCAGAATGCGAAAATGTCAATTCTTGACAGAGTAGAACAGAATATTGTTATATTACTGCTATTGTTCACAAACTTATCTTATAGGCTGGCAGCATATGCGAAAGATAATCCTGAGTTAGTCAAACGCAATCAGCTGGCACAGATCTTTGACAAGATGCTCACAGAACTTATGTCCTTGACAGGTAAATATACCAGTGTATTGTTAAAATACGATAACTGTAGTCCAATAGAACACACTGGCATAAGGAGAATTTATTATTCTAGGTATTATTTCTTTATGAGGTCACATGACTGGCTTCTTTCCTAGCCCGGTCTCCATTTTCAATCTGTTGTAAAATAGTTAATTTTATTTTTTGATGTCCCCATCATTCCATGGTGACCAAGACTCACCTTTACATCTCAGGCTTGCAGGGATATTAAAGTATGAACTTATGCTGAAACGAAGAGACATGCAGAGGATAGGGTCAAATGGAGAGACATACTCAGACAATCTTACAACCAGTCTCAGGACTGATGAACCAGAGGATAGGGTCAAATGGAGAGACATGCTCAGACAATCTTACAACCAGTCTCAGGACTGATCAACCAGATGATGATGATGTTTCCCGATCCCTTGAACACATAGTGACTTTATGTACACTTCTGTGTGGGAAGATGAAGAGCCTTCAATAACAAAGTCATTGAAGTCGCAGAAGGTAACAAAGCTTTCCCCATTTTCATTTCTGGTTCCCATGCCATTCTTGCCCATAATCAACTCATAATTGCTGTTGTGTATCACAACTTTTGCATATAGATTTAACATGATATATTGATGTTCCATCTCCTCAGAGCTTTGTCCAGTGTAATACTGTAATCCTGGTGTTCACTCATGCACATTTTTGTACCCTATGCCAGGTAGCCAAATCTCATCTAAACTCATCTCTGTATTTTGCTATTAAGTACCGTGCCGGACCAAGGTCTTGTTGAAGGCCATCTCTCCATCTCATTGGTGGACGTCCGGGGCGACAATTATAGGTGTAGGGCCACCATGACGTCACTTTACGTGTCCGTCTATTGTCAGGCATGCGTACCACGTAGTCTGCCCACCAGTACTTTATCAACACCGTATTTACGACGCCATTGAAGCAGGTTTGACTCCTGATTGCGGTGTTGCGGATGTAGTCACATAGTGAAAGTGACAGTGTTCTACGCTCCATCGCTCATTGAGTAGCTTGGAGCTGCGTGATGTCACTTTTTTGTAGGTTCCACGCCATGCATCTCACATTCCAGTGTTCCTTGGAGAATATCATAAAATTGTTGTTTGGTTTCTTCATTTGGTAATGTCTTTAGGTATATAGCACTGTATGATTCTTCTCTGTCTTGAATTACATGTTGCTGTTATTAAAATGGATGATGCTGGTTCCCATTCTGTCAGTGCCTTCCTTGCTTCTGTTCACATCTGTTGGGATATATGATAGTTTATCCTGTGCCTAGTGCCATCTTACCTCTGCAAAAAACCCAGAAAGCTTAACTTGTAACTTTTTTCTTGGCAACTTGATCTGCCTTTCCCTTCATACTGGGTTTTCATGTTCAAGGACCCTATTCTGATTTTTGCCTTCATTCTCAGAAGATTTGTAGGCAACTTGACTTTTGTTGAATGGCTTTCATGTGCTAGTCATATGACTTGGTTGTGAAGGATCCTCTTAATTCAGGCCAGTAGTACCAGTTCCATGAACATTTGATGTGGTTTCTGAAGCATAGTTAGTTTTTCCAGATTTGAGCTATTAGTCTTAACCCAGCTCCCAAGCCTGAGGGATGGTTAAGCACTTTTAGTCGGGTCTTTCTCTCTCTGACCAATTCAGCCTGGTTGAACTTGCCAGGAGCACCCAAGATTTCCCCAAACAAAGCTCATCAATGCACACAAGCTGTTTCACTGCCTCAAGGTAGTTAGTGCACATAGAACGGTTAGAAGGCCCTATACCAACAGGTGAACAATTATATTTCTATGTACATTAAAAAAAATGGTGGTGACTCAATAACCACCCATGTCACCAAGGATTTCACACCACTGAGCCACACGAACCATCAGCATCAATACATTTTACCAATCGCTGAGAGAGATAGAGCACCCATGGGTCTGCCTAGAGTGCAGTGATGTCTACTCTTTACAACGTTTGAATATCACGTTGGGTCGACATCTGGGATCATGATCATCCGCTGGTCACTTTGTGACGAAACTTCATGACTGGAATGAGAAACTGGTTGTCTACAGACTGCAGTTCTCTAAACCAGTAAATAGACGTTAAGTTAAGTTGACAAGTATTGTTGGAGTCTCAGAGGATTTATTGTAAACATTTATATGTCATTTCTGGGTCACGATAGCTGAGAGGTAAATCACTCGCTTCTCAATAAACGGATGAAAACACAAAATGGTGAGATGTTTGAATCTGATATGTTTCAAGTATCCCTTGGGTCACTCTGAGTTTGGACTCCATCTCTTTCATGACTGACCATTTTTCCGCAGCATAGCACATTGCAGGTAGTACTGTGGAGTTAAAGAGAGAGATATACAGGGTCTGGTCGTGGCTGTTGTCCAGTACAGATTTTATGGACAAGAAATCACCCAGCCTCCGTAACACCATCTTGTTAACTCTGTGTTCAGGTCAATCTACATGTTTGTTGAGCAGGTGTCAAAGGTAGATGTACTCGTCCATGTCATCTAGAAACTATTTTGCATGATGTCCGGGCAAAAAATCCAAAGGTAACAAAATTCTTGCCCAATAATGACCTGCATGAAGGCTTAAAAGGATGCAATCACCTCCATCATGCGAAGGTACAACAGGGCTAATTACCTGGAAATCACCCACAAACTTACTACTAATATTCAAATATGAGTCCTAAAAACAAACCAGAGAATACACATGATGACACCTTCTAAGGACAGACTAGGTGAACTTCTAAGGGCAGACCAGGTGGATTTGCAGAACAAAAGTAAATTTTAAAGCTACCTGACATCAGACACTGTTTTGCCTGATTGAATACCAGGATTCCAGTATATCTTTTTTTTTGCACTTCACAAGAGTTTAGGCCTACAAGAATGCCATCTCAAGCCATTGAATTGAATAGCTTATAGAAAATATTAAATATAGAAATTTAAATCTTCACAGATGAAGATGGTTATAACTTGGTGGGCCCTCTTTTGTCACTGCCTTCACGAAAGCAGGAGCCTCAATACTACCAGGTGGTGAGAGACCCTATTGACTTGTCAATAATAAAACAGAGAGTGAAGATGGGCTACTACGACCACTTAAGTTTCTTCAATGCGGACATGATGTTGCTGTTTAACAACGTGGAGGTTTGTTTAGTGAAATTTTTGTTTGGTAGATTGTATTTATGATTATATTTATTGCTTTGAGTGTAACATTAGTCTTCTTCTACTTCGTTGTCATTCTCAATTTCCCGCTACCAAGTCCTGAAAAGGGCTTTGCAAGTAGCAGGGTGTTATCCAGAGGACGGAATGCGCTGTAGTCGACTGTAATATTTGCACCTTACTGTCCGGCACATCCGATACAACAGTTGACATTTTTATGTACGGAGTCAGCCTTTCCTCTTCGATCCCTTCTACTTAGCCAGTCTGATCTGTTGCAGCCTGTTATGCATGATCACAGTGTTGAAGTGTAGAAGGGTCTTGGCAGCTCGTGTTAACGGGCCCTGTTGCTAGTAGTCAGATACGGGTCGCTGCAGCTCATGCGCTACTGAGCACCTTGATTCAGAGTGTAACATTCCATTACCTTCTTTTGGTTTTCTTGCTGGAATATTGTGTAGAGACTATAGAAAGGTTACTGACTTGTAGCAGGAAAGGGTTTATTTAATTATGTGGGGTGGAAGGGTTAGTTGAATTATGAAGAAGTAGGGTGGAAAGGTTAGTCAAATTATGAGATGTGGAGTGGGAGAGTTAGTGAAATTATTAAACGTGAGGTCGAATGGTTAGTGAAATTATGAGATGTGGGTTGGAAAGGTTAGTGAAATTATGAGATGTGGGTTGGAAAGGTTAGTGAAATTATTAGACGTGAGGTGGAAAGGTTAGTGAAATTATGAGATGTGGGTTGGAAAGGTTAGTGAAATTATGAGATGTGGGTTGGAAAGGTTAGTGAAATTATGAGATGTGGGTTGGAAAGGTTAGTGAAATTATGAGATGTGGGTTGGAAAGGTTAATGAAATTATTAGACGTGAGGTGGAAAGGTTAGTGAAATTATGAGATGTAGGGTGGAAAGGTTAGGGAAATTATGAGATGTGGGTTGGAAAGGTTAGTGAAATTATTAGATGTGAGGTGGAAAGGTTAGTGAAATTATGAGATGTAGGGTGGAAAGGTTAGTGAAATTTTGAGACGTGGGCTAGAAAGGTTAGTGAAATTATGAAACGTGGGTTGGAAAGGTTAGTGAAATTATGAGATTTGGGGTGGAAAGGTTAGTGAAATTATGAAACGTGGGTTGGAAAGGTTAGTGAAATTATGAAACGTGGGTTGGAAAGGTTAGTGAAATTATGAGATTTGGGGTGGAAAGGTTAGTGAAATTATGAGATGTGGGATGGAAAGGTTAGTGAAATTATGAGATGTGGGGTGGAAAGGTTAGTGAAATTATGAGATGTGGGGTGGAAAGGTTAGTGAAATTATGAAATTTGGTGTGGAAAGGTTAGTGAAATGATGAGACGTGTGGAAAGGTAAGTGAAATTATGAGATGTGGGGTGGAAAGGTTAGTGAAATTATGAAATTTGGTGTGGAAAGGTTAGTGAAATGATGAGACGTGTGGAAAGGTAAGTGAAATTATGAGATGTGGGGTGGAAAGGTAAGTAAAAATATGAGATTTGGGGTGGAAAGGTTAGTGAAATTATGAGTATGAGATGTGGGGTGGAAAGGTAAGTGAAAATATGAGATTTGGGGTGGAAAGGTTAGGGAAATTATGATACATGGGGTGGGAGGGTTAGTGAAATTATGAGACATGGGATGGGAGGGTTAGTGAAATTATGAGGGGGGGGGGGGGGGGGTTAGTGAAATTATGCAGCAGTTGGATGGAAAGGGTTTAGTGTGGAATTAGGAATAAGTAGGTGGAAGGGTAAGTGAAGTAATGGAGATGTGGGCTGCAAGGTTAAAATTATTAAAAACAAAGTGAACAAATAAATTCATAAATGGGTATGGTCAGATACCGCACTGAAATGAAAGTAGGAACGAAACGACCAATAGGCCTTCATCAGGGACAACGAATAACAACAACAATTAACTAACTAATCAAAGAAGGGATTAATACATAATGGGGGATGTCAATACATAGGAGTGAACAAATGTTTACTTAACTGAGAAAAAGATCACTCCTTTCGAAATGGGGAACCCAAATGACGGACAAAAGCGGGAAGAAGTGGCCAGGAGGGCGAAAGAAGTGGAAAAAGGCAGGGTATGCCAGTGGCAGCCAGATACGGAAAGACCAAAAGGTGATTTAAACAGAGAGAAAAAAGAAAAGGGATATAACAAAAAATAGATGGAGGCCGGTATGAGATGAGGATTCAAGAAAAAGTGTGGCTGATATTAATGCCATGTGGCTGAATGCAGCCCATGCGAGAGATCAGTTTGTTTTCAAGGGATAATTGATGACGATCAGCATGAGACTAAGCCTGTAATACTAACATCTGCTTTACCCCGGTGCACAGGACCATTGAAGTGGTTGGCAATAGGGGCGCCTGTGCGGTTATAGATATCATTGAGATGTTGGCAGTAAAATTATAAATAAGTGGGGTTAAAGGGTTAGTGAAATAATGAAGAATTGTGGAAGGGTTAATGGAACTATGGAGAAGTTGGATGGAAGATTTAGTGAAGTGCGGTGGAAGGGTAAGTGGAGTTATGGGGCTGGGGGCTGGAAGGTTAGTGCATTTATGGAGAAGTGGAGTGGAAATGTTAGTGCCATTATGAAGTCATTGTATGGAAGAGTTATACAAATTATGTACATTTGGCATGAAAGGATAAATGGAATTATGTAGATCCGACACAAAAAAATATTATGATTACATCATTTCTAATTTATGTCCTATATGGATTCCTAGGAACAAAGACTAGAACTAATGCAGCCTGTCATAAACCCTGACTAAAGAGAGTTGATCATTTGGCTAGCAACCTTTAACATGTTAAACTAACTCCTACAGAAAGCAGCACAGCAAAATTTACTATTAAGGAAGACACAGCAGTCGGGAGGAAACTGATCATCCCTACTCACAATAAGCAGAGCATGAATGCAATGAACTCTTTAACCTTTACACTGCCACATTATTTTTTCAGCACGTCACATTTTACTATGGTTGTTGACTTTGAGAACTTGTAACCTTTTTATATGTTGGTCTATCAGTATAATTTGTTGCGTGTAGAGACATACATTAATAAAGAACTTATTGGTGTTAATGTTTTTGTTGTGTGTGTATTAGTTTCTGAGATACAAGAAGATGAAGGTGAAAGTGTTGAAAAACAGCACAAACATATAGACTTACCCATTTTCAGAGTACCTTGTTTGACATTTTTTTTTACAGTTCCACAGAGAACAGATAATCAATGTTTTCACAATGGGCATGTTTGTTAGTTAAACTTTAAACGTATTTAGTATATCTACAAAAACAAACTAAACAGACCTATCCCAGAAAAACCTGTTGCAAAAACTTCTCCATCCTCAATAAATCTTAAAATCAAAATGAAAAAAAAAAGAATAATTTCCAAATGTCTAAAACTAATTTCAAAATCACCATTGTGTTCAACTGGACAGGACAGAAGTGAAACTCTCTACAATTAAAATAGCAGTATTTTCAGTCGATTACTATGGTTGCCCGGTTGTCTCTCTATAATTAAAGTGCTTTGAAAAAATGTTGAAACATCGGATAAAAGCAACATGCAATGTCATGGACACATTTTTTCGCCAATGGTTGCATAAGAGTTAACATGTCATCCCTAACAGAACTGTCTGCCATAAAACTGCTTTTACCTTATACTTGATTCATTATCATCAGGTTAGCCAGTTCTTCTTCTTCTTCTTCGTTCGTTCTCAATCTCCCACTACCAAACCCTGAAAGGGCTTAAGTAGCAGAATGTAGTCCAGAGAACGAAATGCGTTGTGTCGTAGTTTACAGCTTGGCTGCGATATTTACACCTTTCGGTCCAACACATCCGACTTCAGCGAGCATTTTTTGAGTACCGGGTTAGCATTCCCACTTCGATCCCTTCTCCTTAGCCAGTCTGCCCTGCTGCAGCCTGTTATCCAGGATCACCGCGTGGAGGTGTAGAAGGGTCTTGGCAGCTCTGGTTTGCTGGCCCTGACGCTAGCAGTCAGCTATGGATCGCTAACCACTGCAGCTCATGCGCTGCTCAGCATCTTGATTCCGGTTAGCCAGTTCAGAGAATATTATTGAAGTCTACGTTTGACGATTTTTTTCTGTCCAGCTTCTAATGTCTTTTCATCCTTCCTGTTTAGAGTCCATGTTTCAGAGCCATACAATGATGCAGTCTAGATATGTGTAGTGACTATTCTTTTCCAAAGCTCAAATACTTGATTGGGGACGGCATGGGCTATTGGTAAAGTGACACGGCTCACATCCAGAAGGGGCTGGATTCGCTCCCTAATCACAGCACCGGACGTTACCCCGGGGAAACAAACCCTTAGAAAATGCATGAGGAAGCAAAATCTTACATAAAATCCATGTGGGGTGGAAGAGTTAGTTTAGTTATGTAGATGTGGAGTGGAAAGGTTAGTTGGGTTATGTAGAAGTGAGGTGCAAGTTGAAGAATAGATAAATAAGTAGGAACGCTAAAAAAAAATCCTTGATTAACATGGCAAATTTTTTATTTTTTTCAGCTGTACTGCAGTTCTTCCAAGTCAGACATTGGGCAGGAGATACTGAAGTTGAGACAGGTATTCAACAGTGTCAAGGCAGATATGGCCAGCCAGTTAGATGAGCTTCTAGGTACAAACACTGCCAAGATGTTCATTGACTCAACATTAGAAAGGCTGGACAGTTCTTGTAGAGGTAATTGGTAGCTATTCCAGCTTTGTACTTCACCGTTATTTGAGACCTTCCATGCAAGAAAGACGAGCCGTCAAAAGTACGAAGTAATATTAAATAGCTAAGTCTCAGTTCTATCAAACTAAATGCATCAATGATAAAACTGACACCACAAATGTCTGGTCTGTGGCATTGTGCCGTCCTGAAACATGGACGATAAATAAAAGAGAGTAGAAATACTTCCATTCCACTTATTTATAATTTTATAACCCATTAATGCTATTTCTCCATAATTCCACTAACCTGTCCACCGCTCAATATTTCCACCACACTTCTACATCTCAACCTTTCAACCCCACTTCTACATAACCCAACTAACCTTTCCACACCACTTCTACATAACCAAACTAACCGTTCCACCCCACATCTACATAACCCAACTAACCTTTCCACCCCACATCTACATAACCCAACAAACCTTTCCACCCCACATCTACATAACCCAACTAACCTTTCCACCCCACATCTACATAACCTAACAAACCTTTCTATACCACTTCTACGTCAACTAACTCTTCCACACCACTTCTACATAACCCAACTAACCTTTCCACACCACTTCTACATAACCCAACTAACCTTTCCACCCCACATCTACATAACCCAACTAACCTTTCCACCCCACATCTACATAACCCAACTAACCTTTCCACCCCACATCTACATAACCCAACAAACCTTTCTATACCACTTCTACGTCAACAAACTCTTCCACCCCACTTCTACATAACTCAACTAACCTTTCCACCCCACATCTACATAACCCAACTAATTCTACATCAACTAACTCTTTCACCCCACTTCTACATAACCCAACTAACCTTTCCACCCCACATCTACATAACCCAACTAACTCTTCCACCCCACATCTACATAACCCAACTAACCTTTCCACCCCACTTCTACATAACCAAACTAACCGTTCCACCCCACATCTATATAACCCAACTAACCTTTCCACACCACTTCTACATAACCCAACTAACCTTTCCACACCACTTCTACATAACCCCACTAACCTTTCCACACCACATCTACATAACCCCACTAACCTTTCCACACCACATCTACATAACCCAACTAACCTTTCCACCCCACATCTACATAACCCAACTAACCTTTCTATCCCACTTCTACATCAACTAACTCTTCCACCCCACTTCTACATAACCAAACTAACTCTTCCACCCCACTTCTACATAACTCAACTAACCCTCCCACCTGACCTAATTATATGAACCTTTTCATGCCGTATCTACAAGTTCAGTAATAGTATGCTTAATGTCTGCTAAAAACTTGTAAAATTCCAAACACATTTACTGAAACAGTTTTTAATTTGTCAATTGTTATTGTATTTCATTTCACATCAAACTTCAAACAACAATTTCTTTTAGCCAGGAAGGCCTCATGTTTCATGCTTCACAGATGTACACAGATGCATAGAACCAATCCTGTCATATGGAAGTGAATCATGGATAATCAGTAAACAAACAAGGAAATCAGTGGAAGTCAAAGAGAAGTGGTTTTACAAAAGAATGTTTAGAAATCCCTTTGACAGGATAGAAGACTAATGAGAATATTCTGAAGGAGAACTTATTACAAAGAGAACTTATTACACACATCAGAACGAAGTAATCATCTATTGTGGGTCATGCTTTGAGAACAGAAAGGCTTGAACACACTGTAACAGCAGGCAAAAATCATTGGGAAAAGGGTCAGAACAGCAAAGAGGGAAGATGCTGGATGGTTTAAAATCATGGTATGGAAGTCGAATAGAATTAATAAATGGCATTCACAATAGAAAATTGTGATGGGAGCAAAAAGTAATCAAAGGCAATTGAAGTATGTTGACGAGGACCCCACCTCACATCTGCATTCGCGGTCATGGAAACAGGCTGCGTCACACCAGTCTGGAATACGAGGTGGGGATCGACACTTTAATCCCCATAATGGTGTTTTTTTTACTCAGAAGGCTCACATTATACTACAGCCAGAAGGACCCTGGTCCACTTTCTCTCATAATGTAATAAGAGCCACTGTAACCCACTACCAAAGAAACTCAGTCTAGAGTTAACTCTGCACAAATAGCTTTGAACAACAGGAAGTTGTGAAGATCCATTAAAGCCTAAACTGGTCAGCATGCGTAAGATGAAAATGGCTTGGCTTGGCTCGGCTTCGTTCGTTCTCAATCTCCCGCTACCAAACTCTGACACGGGCTTAAGTAGCAGAATGTAGTCCAGAGAACGGAATGCATTGTGTCGTTGTTTACAGCTTGACTGCGATATTTGCACCTTTCGGTCCAACACATCCGACTTCAGCAAACATTTTTTGAGTACCGGGTTTGCATTCGCTCTTTGATCCCTTCTCCTTAGCCAGTCTGTTCTGTTGCAGCCTGTTATCCAGGATCACCGTGTGGAGGTGTAGAAGGGTCTTGCAGCTCTTGTTCGCTGCCCCTGGCGCTAATCGTCAGCTATGGGTCGCTGACCTCTGCATCTCATGCGCTCCTCAGCACCTTGATCCCATAAGATGATAATGATGTGATTATATTACAGATCTAAGCATATATTATGCAGCAAAAAGAAGCACATATATTTACTATCATTTATCTTTACAAATAACTATACAACATTTATTTGTAATATTTTAAAATGTTTTCTTCAGTACATTGTGGACCCCCTCGGCCATACCCCAGGATTGGAACTCCAGGTACAGGTACACATTATTACTCTCTCATTTCTCTCATTTCTATTTTTATGTAAACTTCACATTTTATTCAAAACTTACATACCTCGACAAATGATAGAATGGAAAGCGTCCCACTTCTGCATGTATATATGTAGACACAGACAAACACAAGAGACAGCCATTAAGTAACAGGAACTTTATGAATAAATTTTTACCAGAGTGCGAACTAGAAATCTTTTGTGTCTTATTTTTCTACATTAGTCCCCATGTCTGGCAACACACTTTGTCCACCTGTCCACTAACTGTGTCAGTTTCATGTTGCTGGTCTCCCACCATTCCATCAGTCACATTTTGTCTTCTGTTTTGAAATCGTTCTACACATTCTTACATTCTCACCTGACTCAAGCAACTGTCTCCATACTGAACCTTCATTCTACTGTGGATTTCAGTAGGTCACCCTGTGACCTTGAAAAAGGAAAAACGAATAACGCCTTGTTGTTCTTCCATGGTGCAAGTCGACAGTGGGGTGGCCATGATGTATACTATATAGCACCAAGTGCATACTGTTTGATCGTCACAATTTCTACATGAAGTATTGCTAAAGAGCCAGTTTTTGTCCTGAAATAAGATTTTTTTATTGTACGTGCTCTTCCATGCACTTAAAATAAAATTGCTGTTACTTAATTACTGTCCCTTGTATATATGATGTCAGGTGTATACTTTTCATTAGTTGTCTATGTGCCCCTATATCGGTAAGATGAGCATCCGAGTGGCAGAGTAGTAAAGGGGTGGATGAGCATCAATTGAAGTAAGTAAGTAAGTTGCCCATCGCAAGCGAAGATGGCGACATCATTAGACTGTCCTTATCCTTAGGATGTAACTTGCGCTGAATTTGGATTATAGTGAGAAAGAAGCTGCTCTGGACATCAATCTCACTCTCTCGTCCTGAGTTACCAGGAACCAGTGGCAAGACGTACAATCAAGAGGACTGGAAGTAGCTCAAGATGCAGACATTCAGGTCGTACAATCTGTGAGACCAGAGGTCGCTTGAAACTTGTGGGAGTCGATTGTCCACTGTTTCCTTGACGATTTGAGAGGCGAATGTCGTACCTGTCGACAGCAGCAGCCCCCACGCATAGACTAGAAGACACTGCTGCTGACCAGCGCCCACATCTATAGGCCTGGGTGATGGACCATTAACCCTAGCTGAGGGGAGATTCTGGTCGTGGCATGCAATGAAATGGACGCAATTTCCAAATAGATCGTGCACAACCAACCAAGGACGGTGCACAATCTATAGTGACATCCTATCCAACAACGTGTATTTTATAACACATGAAGAACAGATCGTGTTTACTTCGAATTTTTAGGAAAATTACACACATAGGCTTCCTGTGAATAGCATAGGACGTGTTAGAAAATGATTGCCACACAACACTGCGCCTCCATACAATGAAAATCGCAGACCATGATTTATCTGGATCTCCATATGTTGTTTAGTGTCAGAAATACCTTTCTTGCCTTTCCAAATCTGGTCTTTACATTCACATCTGCATCTATACCGGCTGACGTGTCAGTTGTCCTGCCCAAATAAGTAAAGACATCAACCTCCCAAAGGCTCTACCACCAGCATGATTGTTTCTTTGTTTATTGGATAAAGGACTTGGTTTTCTTATGTTGATATTAAAGACATATGACGTGCTCAAATTATAATGGAGGCATCAATCAAGTCACAAGGAGGGATCAGAGCACCATTTGTGAGATACTTCTTCTTCTTCTTCTGCGTACACAGTCAGACAGTAACCATTATTTTTTCGAAAAAAGCGGCGGTCATCCTGAGACTCTCGCCACTACCATAGAGCTTGTCTTGCAGTTCCACTGGCAATGGCCACATCTGCTCTCTCTGATCCTCGTATGTCGGGCAGTTCTGCAGCAGATGTTCAGTGGTCATTTTACCAGTACCTCACGGGCATTCGTCGGTACACCCTATCTTCAATTTGTTGAATAGGTGGTACCTCAGTCTATTGTGGCCAGTGCGAAGTCTGAAGACAACGACCTGCTCTCTTCGGTTCAACTGGTAATAGGCA
Source organism: Ariolimax columbianus (assembly GCA_036924085.1). Lineage (NCBI taxonomy): Eukaryota > Metazoa > Mollusca > Gastropoda > Stylommatophora > Arionidae > Ariolimax > Ariolimax columbianus. The sequence goes on from JAVGWX010000003.1 coordinate 92,349,067, forward strand.
TCGTTTTTGGTGTAACCAGTATGTTCGGTTTCCCATTTGGTAATGTACCTGGCTTTGATAAGCCGTTTTGACTCTTCGTACGTCATACTGGTATCTGTTTGTGGTAGCCTTGCACCTTCTTTTGCCAGTCTGTCTGCCTCCTCGTTGCCTTGGATGTTGCAGTGTGACGGGACCCACTGTACCACTACCCTTTTTGGTGCGGACAGCTGGCACAGTTTGCAGAGTGCTGCTCTTAAGTCATTAAGCTCAGTGTTTTTCTGGCTTTTTAGCGCTGTGACTACGGCGAGAGCATCTGTCAGCAAGACTATGTGGCTCTCATTTTCACTGTGTGTTGCCATTTCTTCCACTGCCGCCCTCAGTGCCTCTGCCTCCGCTCTGAAATTGCTTGTGTACTTACCAGTAGCGAATGACAGTGTTATTTTTCTGCCATTTGGTAGGTTCAGGAATGCTCCTGCCCCTCCGTTCTGTGTGGTGTCTGTTACAGAACCGTCGGTGTATGCATGGGTCCAGTCCATGCTTGGGTAGCTTTTCGTTATGAAGCTTAGGGTAGTGTCTCTCCTTTCTTTTTCGGTCTGGCAGTTTTTGTTTGCAATACCTGGTATATTTTCTACCACCTCTGGAAATATATCCTGCCTCCAAGTAGGTTTTCGTACAGTAGTGATGGGTTTTGGTGTTGTTAGTGCGTTTATGGGATCTTCGTGCATCTTTGCTTTGGCTATTTCTGCAAAGTTTCTCCGCTTTAGTTTCCCAGTTCCCAAATTGTTTAGCCTCTGGTACATTGGATGGTCCGTCAGTCTTCGGAGTTTCTCTGACTGCAGCTGGGCTCTGCAGTCTCTTCTGTCGGTCATGGATTGCAGTTTTGTAATCTTTTCAAGTTCTACAATTGGCGTTGACTTCATGCCACCTGTTATGATTCTCATGGCTTGGTTTTGAAGTTTGTTAACTTTATCGAAGTTCGCCTTAGCTGCTGTTGTCCATGCCGAGATGCCATACTCGAGAACTGGTCTCACTCTTCCAGTGTACAGTTTCTTTAGTATGCCTTCGTCTGCTCCCCAGCTTGTGCCAGCAAGTTTCCTCATGATCGCCATTCTTTCTCTGGCTTTCATTCGGTTTCTCTCAATCTGACTTTTCCATGTCATGCGCCGATCAAATGTGACTCCCAGATAGGTTGGGTTGTCGTTTGGCTGCAGGATTTTGCCATTTAGGCTTAATTTGGTACTTTGGGGTTTTAATGAGAGCGAGAATATTGTGCACGTGGTTTTCTCCTCGTTTATTTTGACCAGCCATGAGTTCGCCCACTCTTCCAGCGATGTTAGGGCCGTTTGCATCCGATTTCTTGCTATGGTGAGATTCTTTTCAGAGGTCCACATAGCCAGATCGTCTGCAAACATTGAGCTATGGACTCTTCTTGGTATATTCTCTGTAATATCGTTTATATATACCAGGAAGAGTGTGGGTGACAGTACTCCCCCTTGGGGTACTCCCTGCTCGAGTGTCACCTTTTTGCTCATCTGCCCTTGTACTTGGACTCTGGCCGTTCTTTGTTTGAGGTAGTGGTTGATCCACTTGTACATCTTCCCACAAACATCACTTCTTCTTAGCTTGACTCTAAGTCCATCCTTCCAGACTTTGTCAAATGCCTTTTCCAGATCCACCCAAACAGCTACTGTGTGTTTCTGTGCCTGGTAGGCATCTTCTATCTCCTGGGCTATGAGGATGACCTGGTCCTCAGTGGATCTGTGCTGTCTAAAGCCGGCTTGCTGTGGAATTAGTATTCGTTTTTCTTCCAGATGCCACATCAGTCTGGTGTTTATCATCCGTTCCATCAGCTTGCCGACACAGCTCAGTAGGCTTATGGGCCTGTATCCATTCGGATCTGTTTTGTCCTTTCCTGTTTTTGGTACTGGTACCAGTATTGCATCTTTCCATGCCTGGGGTACAATACCCCTTTTCCAGCTTTGGTTCAGGACTGATAGTAGTTTTTTCTTCGCTGTTTGGCCCAGCCCCATCAGCATTTCGTTTGTTATCCCGTCTTTTCCGGGAGATTTCCTTCTCTTTAGTGTTCTCATAGCCTCTTCCATTTCGCGCATTGTTAGTTTGGCCATCATGTGCTCTTCAGGAGCCGTATTTATGTTTTCGTGCCCCTTTAGCTCTTCGCTAATGTCTGTATGCTTATCTGCAGGGACCTCGATGTGGTTTGCTCTGGCATAGTGATCGACAAAGGCGTTTGCGGCTTTCTTACCTGTGATCAAGTTCTCGCCTTGCTTGATAGTAATTTGTTTATTTGACGGGGTTTCGTCGTTCATGGCTCTGACTAGCTTCCATAGCTTGTTCCCTTCTTTGTCCAGGTTTAAACTTTCCGTTTTATTTTTCCAACTTTCTCTTGCTGTTTGCTTGAGAGTGTGTTTGTACTTCGCCGCGGCGGCTTTGAGGGCGATGTTTGCCTCCACGGATTTCTCTCGTTCTGCCATGTTCCTAGCATTTGTTACTGCATCTTCCACTTTCTGTAACTCATCATTCCAGTAGGGCTTATAGTTTTTCCTAGCTCCTCTTGGGATGGTTTCAGTGGTGGCTTGCATTATTGCCTTGCTTAAGCTCTCTACCATGGGCTTCATTTTGGTGTTTCGTGTGTTGATGGTTTCACACAGCCCATCTGTCAGGATTGCAAATCTGTCCCAGTCGGCTCGTTTGTAATTCCAACGTGGGAGCGGTTTTGTTTCCTGTGGGCCTACTTCCATGTCAATGGTTAGCCTGATCGGCCTGTGGTCGCTACCTGCCAGTTGGTTTAGCACCTGGCGGTCTATTTTATAGTGTATGTCCTGTGTGGAGAAGGCCAAATCTGGAGTCGAGGTGGTATGCCATGTTCTTGAATAGAAGCTAGGGCTATCCTCCGGCCTATTGATTAGGGAGAGATTTGCATCTATCTCCCAATCTTCCACTTCGTCACCTCTGCTGTCTGTGTCAGAGTATCCCCATCTCTCCGAGTGGCTGTTGAAATCTCCAACCACTATGCAGTTGGAGTCTCTGACCTCCATACTCGAGAGCGATAGGTCTCTGTTTGGTGGTCCGTACAGATTGAAAATGCGGAGCTTCGTCTCTTGAGCCATTATGTCAACTCCTACAATTTCTGCTTGTCCGGTGTGATTGACAGGTACCGCGCTACTCGGTATGCTGTTTCTGGTCAGTATCAGGACCCCTCCTTTGTGGCCTTCTCTATCTAGACGGAAAGTCTGGTATCCTCTGATTGAGAATTTATGGTTATTGTTGAGGTGCGTTTCCTGGATACATGCCACGTCAATCTTACCTTCATGCAGGTGATGTGTTAGGGAAAGTTTTTTGTTTATGACTCCCTCCGCATTCCACTGTAATATTTTGAGGGTCTTGAGGTTTTGGCCAATAGTCGTTTCCCCATAGCCATGTGCCTTGACTCCACGACACATGGGTGGGTGACCACCAGTAGTCAAGGGTGGGCCCCTTCGAGGCGTGGGGCCCGGCGCTATCGCTGCCTGGCGGGTCTCCTCAGGATGAGCGCCATACGTTTTTCGAATAGGTTGTGCTGCCATCATACTGGGATTTACGTTGCACTGTTTTGTTAGGCTTGCGGCCCCGTGCATCCGATTTCAACAGGCGTTTCTGTAGGGATGCCCTCCTTAGCCTTTGGCTGTCCCCAGCCTATCTGCAAGGCAGCAGTTGTTTACGATCGGAGTTTTCTCTCCTATGGAAGTTGTCTTACCAGACTATCGAGTCTTCACTACTCGTGTCTATAGGGTGCAATGATGATATGTGATATATGAGATGGACTGGTTTACCCGGAAGAGAGGCAGTCCAGTGTGTCTGTATCCCAGGATCGTCACGTCCTGCCAGAAACGTAGCATTTGCATGTGAGTGGGGTACCTCTTTTTCCCTTTATTTTCTTGGCTTCTATGCAGGGATGGTACGCCTAGCATTCCCCGCCACCTGGGGTGTTGACACAGTGGGGCAGGTGTGCAATGTCCGCTGGTCTGCATCTCTTCTGCGTCCAGCATGATAGTTTTGGCTGATAACGTACAGGGGTAGATATCGTAGCCGGAGTGCATTTAGCCAGAGGACAAGCCTGGTAGTGTCACAGAGATGTTGATCGCCTGGTGTGCGGACAACTCTCATGGTCAGTGGTTGAGTCTTTACAGTTCACAGTGTGGTGGCTGCTCTACTGTTTTCGACACCCCGACCAGGGTCTAAGTCTTTGGTTGGTGTTTTTCGCACCCCATCGCCGTATAGGGTGAGTATCTAGCAGTTATCCGCCCGCTTTGATTTTCGGGCGGCAAGGACCTCTTACTGTGGCTCTACCTGATAGGGCTGGGGCGCAAGCCCTAGGTCCCGAGCATGTAGGAGCCTCCCATTGCAGTGGTGCTGAGATTTTGGGCGGGATTTCGGCTTACAAGGGTTCGGCCGTAATCCCCCACATGGTAGCCTCGCGCCCTTGGCTTATCAGCCTGGTACGTGAACCAAAGTGTCTGCGGCTCCTCTCGATTTGAGCTCGATTTCCGTAGCAACGCCCTGTCATTTGTAGGGTAAAACTGACCTGTCTTCAGATCTATTTCCAGCACCCGTTCACTATTTGGTCAGACGAATTTATTGAGGGCTTTTGTTTGTCAATGACCAGGTATTTGAAATCTGCGGTTTCTGCGGAGTTAAACACGGTTTCCGTAGCGTTCTTTCATTTGAGTGTTTGAGAGCTGACTTGTCGTCTGTGAGTCTAATACCAGCGTACGTTCATTATTAGACCCAAACGGCAGTGCTCTCGATTTGTCAGTTGTTCTACAGTATTGGCGCGTTTAGTCAAATTAAGCCGCAAGTTCCACACCTGGTGGTGCCCTTCCGTCAATTCCCTTAGCGAGACAATCAAGTTTCTTAAAGGGTAGCCCCAAAAATTTTCGGGGGTCTAATTCCAGCACATGTTCTCTATTAGACCCCACGAAGGTGTACTTTTTGATAGTCATTCTGCAGTATTGGCGTGGTAAGTTAACTTAGGTCTCAGGCTCCACTCCTGATAGTGCTCTTCCGTCAATTCCTTTATCAAACACTGGATGCAGACAAAACCGAGCCACAGGCGACATAACCCCAGATTTCTGGGGGTCTAAGTCCAGCACCAGTTCCATATTAGACCCCAGAAGTGTGGTCTCGGCATGTCAATCATTTCAGTGTTGGCCGTGTTGAGTCAAATTAAGCCGCAGGCTCCACTCCTGGTGGTGCCCTTCCGTCAATTCCTTTAAGTTTCAGCTTTGCAACCATACTTCCCCCGGAACCCAAACACTTTGGTTTCCCGGAAGCTGCCCGCAGAGTCATCGAAGCAACTCCTGCGGATCGCTAGTCGGCATCGTTTATGGTCAGAACTACGACGGTATCTGATCGTCTTCGCGCCTCTGACTTTCGTTCTTGATTAATGAAAACATTCTTGACAAATGCTTTCGCAGTAGCTCGTCTTGCGGCGATCCAAGAATTTCACCTCTAACGCCGCAATACGAATGCCCCCGTTTGTCCCTGTTAATCATTACCTCCAGTTCCGAAAACCAACAAAATAGAACCGAGGTCCTATTCCATTATTCCATGCACCATTATTCAGGCAGCCGAGGCCTGCTTTGAACACTCTAATTTTTTCAAAGTAAACGCGCCGGCCACCCAGGACGCTCAGCGAAGAGCACCCGTGGGAGAGAGCCGGCAGACGGTAGGGCAGGAGACAACGGGCAGTGAACCGGCGCGAGCCGGACCGCCCGCCTGCGCCTGAGATCCAACTACGAGCTTTTTAACTGCAACAACTTTAATATACGCTATTGGAGCTGGAATTACCGCGGCTGCTGGCACCAGACTTGCCCTCCAATAGATCCTCGTTAAAGGGTTTAAAGTGTACTCATTCCAATTACGGGGCCTCGAAAGAGTCCCGTATTGTTATTTTTCGTCACTACCTCCCCGTGCCGGGAGTGGGTAAGTTGCGCGCCTGCTGCCTTCCTTGGATGTGGTAGCCGTTTCTCATGCTCCCTCTCCGGAATCGAACCCTGATTCCCCGTTACCCGTTACAAACATGGTAGGCATGTCACGTACCATCGACATTTGATAGGGCAGACATTTGAAAGATGCGTCGCCGGCACATGAGGCCATGCGATCAGCACAAAGTTATCCAGAGTCACCAGTGGGGACGCCGCAACCCCGCGAGGGGAAACGACGATTGGTTTTGAACTAATAAAAGCGCTCTTTCCGCGAGGGTCGGAGCTTGGTAAGCATGTATTAGCTCTAGAATTGCCACAGTTATCCAAGTAGGATCGTGTCATCTAAGGAACCTCGACTGATTTAATGAGCCATTCGCGGTTTCACCGTGAGACAGTGTGAACTTAGACATGCATGGCTTAATCTTTGAGACAAGCATATGACTACTGGCAGGATCAACCAGATATCTGTCGGAGACGTACGTACTGCGCACACCGGTCGGCGGAGGAAGGGTGTGTAAAAAGCCTCACTGGGACGGCCGCAGGGACCGACTGACGGGACGGACGGACGGTTGTTCCACCCGTCCCTCACTCCGTCGACCTAGGACCGCCTGACAGGGGCCTCCCACACGCACCAGACGACCGACCGACCGGGCTCGCTCGAGGAGGGATGGCAGCGCTCTGTGCAGAACGGATCCCAACGACCTCGGCGACGAATTTCACTGGGACTAGAGACACAATTTGGCCTGCCCTTCTTCTCCGTAGGGAGAACGCAGGGCCTCGAGGCAACGATTCCTGCTTTCCATTTGCCGGTCACAAGCTCTTTGCGAGAGTCGGACCACCAGCGAGACGTACTGTCGAGCTCTGCTATAAGCCTTAGATAAATCACCACGGACGGACCACGTTTCCTGATACGGACCAGACTAGCGCACCTCGGTGGAGGAGCCACTACCACAAACCGCACCCAATTCGCACTACGGGGAAAGGCAGGCGAGCGTTTTCCGCAAGCCCGCGCTATCGCTCCGCCTGGCGGGACTGAGATCGCTTTACGAACACTGGTTGAAATTGAGTCGCCGCGGCGAGACAACTACCCCAGATTGTCAGATACAAAACTCAGGATATCATCATTTATAAAAAGGAAAACAAAGACGCTAGTGAAGCACAACATACTGACCAGAATGTTGCATCAGGGTCAGGTACAATATACTAACCAAAACCACTATCTCTCTTCCATATAGCATTCCCTGGAAACAGGCTGTTTTCAAGGCAATCTGCCTTACGAGATGTGGATCGAGGTGATTCCCATTAGTAGTGAGCGCCATGCAGATGAAGCTAATCATAGCATAACCATAGCAGCATATTCCAAAGCAACAATAGCTAAAACAACACACTCTCTCAATCTTGTAGATCAATCAACCTTATTCAATCTTTCATGTGATACACATATTTTGATTCCTTTGTGAACACCACTGCCTTCATAGGGCCAGCTAAACAGGAAGAGGAAATGATCAGATGCATCTGTGGTGTGACTAGAGATGAAGGACTCATGCTGCAGTGTGAAAAGTGCATGGTATGTCTAAAAATAAAGCTGGTTTCTTTGTGCATTTGTATTTAAATAGTTTTTCAATTCAATTATTTTTTTGCACTTTGAAAATCAATAATTTATCTATTGTGTGTTATGTCTGTTATTTACTTGTTTATGTAAAAAGGTAAAAGTCAGTTCCATGGCAACAAATTCCTGTCAGAGCACTTCACTGCTGTCTTAAACTGTCCATCCACTATCAGTGAATTAGCCATAACACGCATGCCTCAAGTTGAAGTCAATGGCAGGCTGGCTATGCCACCCAGTACAGATGAGGTTGAGAAAGCAATCAGCTTAATGTCCAGTGGCAAAGATTCCGGGTCAGATACTATGCCTGCTGAGCTCTACAAGGCAGGAGGCCCTGTGCTGTTACACAAGCTAACAGACCTCTTTTGCTCAATTTGGGATACAGGTCATATGCCGCAGGAACTGAAAGATGCCACCATTGTCCACATGTACAAGCACAATGGCAATCGTCAATCCTGTGATGACCCCAGAGATATCTCCCTTATGTCTATCGCTGGAAAAATATTAGCTCGAGTTATGCTCAACCGCTTAACTCATCTCAAGCAGAAGCCACTTCCAGAGTCAATGTGGATTTCGAGCTGGTCGTGGGACGGTTGACATGATTTTTGCAGCTTGTCAAATCCAAGAGAAATGTCAGGAACAGCATAGTGATCTGTACACGACTTTTGTTGACCAGACAAAGACCTTTGACACCGTCAACAGGGACGGACTCTGGAAAATCATGGCGAAATTAGGTTATCCTGAAAAATTCATCACAGTCGTCCGCCAATTTCATGATAGCATATCAGCACATGTACTGAATGATGGTGAACTCTCTGCAGCATTCCCAGTCATGAATGGAGTCACACGGGGCTGTGTGCTGGTCCCAAGACTTTTTAGCATGGTATTTGCAGCCATGCTTTCTGATGCAACACGTGACTGTGATATTGGCAATACAGATCAGATACTGGGCGGATGGTCAGCTGTTCACTCTGAGGCGCCTAAAGGCTCTCAGAAAAGTAAAAGAAGCAACTATCTTAGATCTCCTCTTTGCCGACGACTGCGCAATTAACACATGCTCAGAACAGGGCATGCAAGGAATCATGAATAAGTTCTTAACTGCATACACTAATTTTGGTCTTACTGTAACCACCAAGAATACGAAGGTAATGCTTCTACCTGCGCCCGGGGAGCCCTACCACGAACCGAACATCACTGTACAGGGACAACGCCTAAAAGCAGTTGATAGCTTTACCTACATTGGCAGGACCCTCACCAGAGAAGGAAATATTGACTCAACAACAGGAAAATGTTTGGAACCGGCAGGGAATCAGTGTTTTGCCACCAAGATTATTGTGTATTGTGCTGTTGTGCTAACTACCCTTCTGTACGCATGCGAAACATGGACAGTCTATGGCAGGCATGTCAGGAAACTTAATGATTTCCATATAAACTGTCTACGCAGACTGCTCAGGATCAGTTGGCAGGAGAGAGTGCCCAACTCTGAAGTCCTCAGCAGGGCTAGACTCTCCGGCATCCATATGCTGCTACAGAGAGCCCAGATCAGATGGACAGGTTATGTTGTTCGCAGGTCAGATGAACGCCTCTCTAAACAACTATTTTACGGTGAGCTCATGACAGGACAGCGCTCGCAGGGGGGACAAAAGAAACGATACAAAGATACTAAAAGTTTCTTGGAAAAGTTTCTCCATTGATGTTGCTGACTGGGAGCTGCTTGCTCCAAACCGCTCAGCCTGGCGCACTGTCACAAATGGTGCTTGCACCGCTGAGCAGAGGATGATCACGGAGGCGCAGGAAAAGAAAGGAAAGAATGCAAGACTGCCCAACAAAAAATGCTGTTCATGTGTGCCCCACGTGTGGTAGAGTTTGTCACGCTCAAATTGAACTATACAGTCACATCTGAATAAACATGTCTGACGCTGTCGCCACCTTCGCTTGTGATGGGCAACTAACTAACTAGATTTTGAGAGTGAATTTTTATATAGAATACATTTTCTAATGAGTTGTTCTAATCATTTAACTAAAACCCACACAGATATGGCAACACTGTGACTGTGTTGGTGCAAGTGGGGATGAGGAGCATTATCTATGTGATCGCTGTGCGCCAAGATACTATGATCCAGTAGGTACCAATCACTACGCTGATTCAATATAGTTGCAGTGTGGAGCTGTGTGTTTGATGCAATAGAAGATTGTAGTTTGAGAAGTAGGGAAGAAAGAGTAGGGTGGTCTAAAAACATTGAGTCTGCCGAACTGTCTTCTCTTTCACAGCCAATGACAAGTTGAGAGATGTGGAGCTGTGTAAGGTGTTTGTGATTGTTGGAGTGCCTGGCAATAACTGTTTTCTGACTGGCTGTTGTTGGAAGTCACTCGTACTGAGTTCAGTTAACTCATAATGGTGGTTCTTTGTTTGTGGGTTACAGTGGATTACGCCTATTGAGTGACTGTGTTTTATTCTTGTCCCATTTATGTTCCTCACAAAACATAGGGCACAACAGCAATTTACTATTCTTTGGCATTCATCCTTTAAAGGACTCGTGTTGTAGTTTACAGCGAGGCTGTGATATCTGTGCCTTTCAGCCTGACACAGTCTGTTTCAGCACACCATTATTGGGATGGGGTTTGCCTTCCCTCTGCAATCCCTATTCTCTTAGCCAAACTACATGAGTGCAGCCTGTTTCCAGGGCCGTCACTTTTGATGTGGAATAGGGTCTTGATCAGCTATGACGGAAGCATTCAGCTATGAGTCGCTGCTGTGTCTTCAACCCCTAACTCTTATTCTAACTTTACGCCTTCAGGGATGTGTGACTGTTTCCTCCTTGGCTCCTCATAAAGCAGAGGGTCAAAGCTGCAATTTGCCCTTTGTTCTAACTTTACAGCTTCACTAACATGACTGTTTTCCTTCTTGTCTCATTTACACTCTTTGTGAAGTATAAGACCACACTGCAGTTGGCCTCATGAAGAATGCTTTCACCAAAGCACTTTGTGGGCAATTGCAGTTGTGGTTTCTGTATCAATTTTATTGACATTATGTGATTGCTAACCTCCTGCACAACCTTCTTGAGGGTCCTTGTTATAACATGCTTGGAAGACTGAACAGTGTTTTGTTGTAGTCCCTTTTTTTACTGCATCCAGAGTATAGGGCCACCACCACACTACAGTTGGCCTCCTTCGGAAAGCCTGTGCTAAAGCGTGCCCTTGCTATAGTGAGTTAGGTAGAAATTTGTTTGCTAGCCCTATGTGCAACTCTCTTTGGTCAACTTTTCGAACACTCATATATTTGCAACTGTCCTATTCTTTCCTTCCCAGTAAAGGAGTCCCAGACTCGGACTCTGGAAAAAGTGTTTTAGGGAATTTTAACCTTTTCCAGGCTGCTTTAAAAAATTGACGTAATATCCCCTGCAGCTGCACTAATTATCAGCACGTCATATTTTACTATGGTTTTTGGCTTTGAGAAAATGTAAACCCTTTATTAAATGGCCTATATAGTCAATAGATATGATTTTGTTGTGTGTAAAGACATAAATGAATAAAGAACTTGTCTGTGTTATTGTTTTTGATGTGTGTGTGTTAGTTTCTGAGATACAAAAAGATGAAGGTGAACATTATAATAAACAAAGCACAAACATTTAGACTCACCAATTGGGAAATGTCTCTCCTCGTATAATCCATCAAAATCACAACAAAACACTGTTACTGTTCTTTTTTTAGATATGTCTATCTGTTAGTTTTCACATCAAACGTAATTATTATATCTATATGAACGAACTCAACAGAACTACCTCACAAAGACCTTTCTACAACAACTTACTTCATCAGCCCCAATAATGGGCAGAGTCCACACTGATTGAAAAAGAAGAATATATCCTTTCAAAACTCTGTTTATCAAAGTCGATCTACACTTTAGCAGCTAAAATCAGTAAAGATGGAAGTAATGGTTGTTTACCATAAAATCAGCTGCATTTTCATATTTTTCTATAGTGCACCGTTTGTGTTATATAAGATAATATCGCCACTCGTCAACGTCGGTCAATTTTCAGCAATCGGTGTGCAAACTGGTGTTTTCTGTCTGCCATTATAACAGACTGCAGCGCAATAAAAGTTAAAAATGCACAATCATGGTTATTGAATGTATCCTTCAAACAAAAACTGCCAGACCGAAAAAGAAAGGAGAGATACTACCCTAAGCTTCATAACGAAAAGCTACCCAAGCATGGACTGGACCCATGCATACACCGACGGCTCTGTAACAAACACTACACAGAACGGAGGGGCAGGAGCATTCCTGAACCTACCAAATGGCAGAAAAATAACACTGTCATTCGCTACTGGTAAGTACACGAGCAATTTCAGAGCAGAGGCAGAGGCACTGAGGGCGGCAGTGGAAGAAATGGTAACACACAGTGAAAATGAGAGCCATATAGTCCTGCTGACAGATGCTCTCGAAGTAGTCACAGCGCTAAAAAGCCAGAAAAACACTGAGCTTAATGACTTAAGAGCAGCACTCTGCAAACTGTGCCAACAGTCCGCACCAAAAAGGGTAGTGGTACAGTGGGTTCCGTCACACTGCAACATCCAAGGCAACGAGGAGGCAGACAGACTGGCAAAAGAAGGTGCAAGGCTACCACAAATAGATACCAGTATGACGTACGAAGAGTCAAAACGGCTTATCAAAGCCAGGTACATGTCCAAATGGGAAACCGAACATACTGGTTACACCAAAAACGATGCCTATTACCAGTTGAACCGAAGAGAGCAGGTCGTTGTCTTCAGACTTCGCACTGGCCACAACAGACTGAGGTACCACCTCTTCAACAAATTGAAGATAGGGTGTACCGACGAATGCCCGTGCGGTACTGGTAAAATGACCACTGAACATCTGCTGCAGAACTGCCCGACATACGAGGATCAGAGAGTGCAGATGTGGCCATTGCCAGTGGAACTGCAAGACAAGCTCTATGGTAGTGGCGAGAGTCTCAGGATGACCGCCGCTTTTTTCGAGAAAATAATGGTTACTGTCTGACTGTGTACGCAGAAGAAGAAAGAAGAAGAAGAATGTATCCTTTATGGCTCTGTTACAAGAACTAAGTTATCCAACAATATCATTATTGAATGTATCCTTTATGGCTCTGTTACAAGAACTAAGTTATCAAACAATATCATTATTGAATGTATCCTTTATGGCTCTGTTACAAGAACTAAGTTATCCAACAATACCATTATTGAATGTATCCTTTATGGCTCTGTTACAAGAACTAAGTTATCAAACAATACCATTATTGAATGTATCCTTTATGGCTCTGTTACAAGAACTAAGTTATCAAACAATACCATTATTGAATGTATCCCTTATGGCTCTGTTACAAGAACTAAGTTATCAAACAATACCATTATTGAATGTATCCCTTATGGCTCTGTTACAAGAACTAAGTTATCCAACAATACCATTATTGAATGTATCCTTTATGGCTCTGTTACAAGAACTAAGTTATCAAACAATACCATTATTGAATGTATCCTTTATGGCTCTGTTACAAGAACTAAGTTATCAAACAATACCATTATTGAATGTATCCTTTATGGCTCTGTTACAAACAATATCATATATCTCAATCTCATTTCCAGGAGATCTTAATAGTCCCACAACCCTCAGATGCTCAACCAGACTGTACTCACTACTTGACTTTTGTCAGAGACGATGTGCAGTATGCAGTGGGTGACTGTGTGTATGTCATGAGGGACTGCAAGCGGACGTCCAATGGCACCCCGTTGCGTTCCTCCAATAATCCGGTGACCTCAGTAAATCCAGATAGGCTGGATGTCTTTCGGTTGCATCAACTTTGGAAGAACTCAAAGTTAGTTGCAATTGAAGCTTACTGAATCTAGAAAAATACAGATGAATGTGTTTACAGCACTTCTAAAATTACAACTGAACATCAGCTCACATCTGTTCAGAAGCACAATGAAACTCAGAACCTTTTCCTGAACATTAAGAAAACTAAGATAATGTCCACTGATAAGACTGTAGCCCCAGATTGCTATCAATAATGAAGAAATCGAAAATGTCACACATTTTTAATACCTTGGCTCTACGTTATCCAACGACGGAGACTGCTTAAAAGAAATTAGAAGACGATTGGCCATGGTAATGCAGAAGCTAAACAACATGCTCAATCTATGGCGTAATACTAACAAGCAACTAAAACTGAAGATCCTGAGAACATGCATATTCTCTGTAGTAATGTACAGGTGCGAGATAAGGACTATGACACAGGCACCAAGAAAGAAAATTGGAGCGTTCGAAACAAAATGAAACAGAAGAATCCTAAAAATTGCTTGGAAAGTGACAAATAAAGCCATCCTAGAAAACCTGAATGTTGAAGAAAACTGGCTCATAAACAATGTTATGTTTCAGAAATTGAATTTTTTCGGCCACGTCAAACGTCATGGTGGAACTGAAAAGAACAGTCCTGGAAGGCGATGCAGGGGTCGACCAAAGTGAAGGGGGATACAAAATATCAAAGAAACTTTAAACATGAACATGGAGCAGGCGAAAAGATTGACTGCAGACCGAGATCCATATCTGCTGGCTGTGATTAGAGCGATGTTCTGCAAATGACATGCTACATGATGATGATGAACATTAGAAGTGTGCAACATAACAGAGAATAGAAAAATACATATAGCCAGACCAGAGTCAATCATGGACAAGCTCTATGGAGATGCTTATAACCTTAGGCTGACCACTGATTGCTTTAGATCTATCCAAGTTGAGTCCTGAAATGTACAAAAAAGACAAAATTATGCTTGTTTCCACTTTTTTTTATTGGGAGAGAGCTATTAGCTACTGTAAATAAAAATTTCACAGTATTTGTAACATTGTTGTACATGCACCACCCAACCCAGTTGTAGTGGGCTCCATTACATCACAAATATGTCTGCTTATAACGCATCACTATCAATTTTCCTATTTCTGAAATGTGCTGTTAGTCACTAATTATTAAAAACATTACTGACCCAAATAGTATCTCAGCAGAAGCAAACAAAGCAGACATCCACACTTCAAAAAAAGAAATGGGATCGAGATGCTGAGTAGTGTATGAGTTGCAGCGACCCAAAGCATTTGCCAAGACCCTTCTACACATGGATAACAGTCTGCAACAGAGTAGACTGACTAAGGAGAAGGGATCGAACAGGGAATGCTAACCCGGTACCCAAAAATGTCTGCTGAATTCGGATCTGTCGGACTGAAAGGTGCAAATATTGCAGTCAGGCTGTAAACTACGATACAACGCATTTCGTTCTCTGGACATCATTCTGGTACTTGCAAAGCTACCCTAGCAGGATTTTGAGGACGAAGAAGAAGAAGAAATAGAGATATTATACAAATAACTTGGTAAATTTTGGGAAACAAGAAATACCAGCAGACTGGAAGAAATTCTATTTAGTCAAGTTGCAGAAGAAGGGGGTTCTGCAACAGTGCACAAATTCTAAGGGCATGTTATAAAAGGGTTTGCTAAGCCATGAGGTTATAGCAGATGTAGAGACAAGCTGGGGTCCAGGGCAATGGAAGAGCTGACATCCTGGCTTCACAAGCACCAATTACAGGTACACAGTGACATTTTGAAGTCTTTCAATGATCACATGTTAGATAATGACACTGCAATAGAGGAATCCGCAATTTACAGGCTGCAAAGTTTTGAAATCATACAGGGTTGAAAATTGCTTATGTTTCTGATGGTAGTATATATTTTTGGGAGCTGAAACATTTTGATTGATATGTCTCTTGATGAAGACCTGTTCTCCTAGATGAAATGAAAGATTTTGATTGATTGATTAATATGTTTGTTGTTGAAGACCTGTGCTTCACTGGCAGCTGAAAATGTGTGTTGTTTCATGGCAATTAATGTTGTTTTATAGCAGCTAATGAGAAAATTAATGTTGTGTTAAAGCAACTAATGAGAAAATTGTTGTATTATAGCAACTAATGAAAAAATTAATGTTGTTTTATTAATGTTGTTTTATAGCAGCTAATGAGAAAATTAATGTTGTTTATAACACCTAAAAAGAAAATTAATGTTTATAGCAACTAAGTGAGAAAATTAATGTTGTTTTATATAGCAACTAATGAGAAAATTAAGTTATTGGTCATTGTTTTGAAAAATTGTTCTTCTGATACAGAGGGGCTAGATTTGCCAGCGGGACTCCATATTTGCGACCACAGGAAACTTTCCATGAACCGACCCGCAAGTTCTATCACAACGAAGTAAGTCATTTGTATACTCCCGACCTGCTTGCTTCTCTCTGAAACTTAATATGCTAGCCTATTACTTAAAATATTGACTATGTCTTATAGTTCAGTTTTGCTGTTGTCTGAGTGGTACAGAGGTTTGAGTGATTGTCTCTAACAGCAAAGTAACCAGGTTTGTGCCCTATCCATGATCCATGACATGATTATCTCCCTAGCTGTTAATGAGTGTGTCACATGAGAAGATGCAGATAAAAGGATAAGAAATACATAAGATGTAGAAGTTCTTTTGCAGGCTGGTATGACAAGCATCCACACAACTCTGTGCAAATTACAGCTTAGATGGACTGACCATTTTGTCTGCATGTCAGATGAGCGGCTTACAAAGAAAATATTCTATGTCGAGCTTAGTCAGGAAAGCGGGCTCGCCGTGGCCAAATAAAACGTTACAAAGACACTCTGAAAGCCTCACTGAAAAACTGTGACATTGGGAGAACATTGCTGCTGATTGTTCTGCCTGGCATAGTAAAATCCCTTCTGGCATGACACATATGGAGCAGACAAGAATCAAGGAAGCTGCACAGAGACGAGCGACACGAAAGGCAAGAGGCGAGTTGCCTCCATATATATATATATATATATATATATATATATATATATATTAGATGCAGTTATAAAATATTGGAGGAGTGGGGTGGATACTGGCCACTTGGTTCAAGGAGACATGGGTTCAAAACTCAGGTATGATCTAGATTTTTCTATTGGATGTCAAATAAAAACCTATCATGCACATTGCGCTAGTAGTAGTAGTTGCCCATCACAAATGAAGATGATGACAACATCAGAATTGTGTATGGGATTTATGTGGCTGTACAGTCCTATCCTGTGCTGTTGTTCATCCATCGTAATCGATGAGAACCACTTTGTCAACATTCACTGTTCGCATGAGTTGGAAGATGGCTAAATAAGCCAATCGGAACCTGGGATTGTCTGTCGCATTTAGTACAAGGAAATAGGACATCCCGTATCACCTGGGTTGAAGAAGGGTTGATGTAAGCAGACTTGTGAAGTGATCGTCTTTGTACAGCCTCATTTATTCTTGCTATCTCATGTGTGTGAACACCCTCTGCAATAGTGCTGCGCCAGTCTGTGCGATTGGGGGCGATTCTTTCCCAGTCATCATGGGTAATAGCGCATTGGATCAGTGATCTCTTAAGCGTGTCCTTGTATCGTTTCCGCTGACTGCCCGCTTGCTCTCTTGCCATTTTGCAGTTCACCAATGGAGCAGCTCTTATGGTAGACGTTGATTCAACATGTGTACCTCATGGCCAACCCATTTCAGCTGTGCTGCACATATCATGGTGTGTACACTGGACATATCAGATCGCGCTAACACATCTGTATTTGGCACCATGTCCTGCCATCTAATCCTCAGTAGTTTCTGCAGGCAGTGCATGTGGAAGTGGTTAAATTTTTCAACTATATAATGACTATAGATGGTCCAGGTCTCACATGCATATGAAAGTAGAACATCTGCAGCCTAGACCTTCATTTTTGTTTGAGTTCTAAACCCCCGCATATCCCACACCTTGCCACTTCCCTGTGCTACAATTGTAGGGGCAGGCAACCTTTATTTATGTGCCTTATAAGTCTTTATGGCAGACCCTGACAATAGAAATAAATACATTTTATAGAATTAATCGATCTATGTTTTTATACTGTTTTTTTCATTATTTCACACTGAAATATCATTTTGCAAGCCATGTTAGTTGGTTTTCTTGTGCATTTCAGCTATTTCGAACTCCAAACTTTGAGATTATTCCCATGGAGCTCGTTGTTGGCAAATGTGTGGTAATGGATCCAGGAACTTTTGTCAAAGGTCGGCCAAAGGCAGTCAGGGAGCAGGATATCTACATCTGTGAATACAGGGTGGATAAAACTGCACACCTCTTTCATAAAATTTCAAAAATATGGTTTGTGCATGTTTCTCTGTTTGTTACTATATTTGTATTAAAGAGTCTTGACAAAGTCAGCCGTCTTGATCTCTTGGAGATTAGAGCAGATTAATGGAGCAGTCACATCTTCCATGGGATGGGCCTGGTGACTTCATCCATGCGCTCGCTCCACAGAATCTAAATCCAGATGAGGATTTCCTTGGAGACCAGGCTCTGTATCTTCACCATCCCCATCCTCCTGTACCGATCCGAGACCTGGACACTTGCAGTGGGGTCAGTAGTGTCTTGAGACCTCCACCTGTGGAACCAGAGGCAAATTCTGGATACATTGACACTGCCTGATTAACAACAGTGAGGTAGTCATCAAGCATACTCCCCTCGGGGGGGGGGGGGGGGGGGGGGGAGATAAGGAGTCTGTGAAGTTGGCTAGAATTGTTGGATGTATTGTCATGTTTTTGTATTTTGAAATGATAGCAGACAAGGCTTTACACAAACATCATTCCACCATCCCATTTCACAACATATGTAAAGTAAGTAAGAATGTTTTCAGGAGGAATCTGTATTTTTCATTATCTTTGCTCATTCATTCTCACACAGGTATCCTATCAACACAAGCAGGTTCTGTTTTGATTGGTTTGACACCAGACTGTCCATCAAAAGAACATTTTTGGTAAGGAAACTTATGTTTTAAAATTTCTTTGTCATTTGTTCCCAAATAAACAATGTTTCCCTCTTAAACTTGGTTTCCCTCTTAAACTTGGCTGTTCTTTTTGTCAATGTATATTTTCTTATCTTTATCAGGGCTTGAGAGGGCCATGCTGCCACTCTGCTACTCTGGTGTACCTGACAGACTTGGAGAACATTTTCTGATTGTTTGTCTGTTTTCCCCACTCAAGCACATGTCTGTGTGTTTTATTTTTTATTTGCTGATCACGTGGCATGATATTCGCAATCTGAATATTGTCACTTGATCTATAATATAGAAAGTAAACATAATATAGAAAGGGGACAGCGTGGCCTAGTAGTGGCACGGCTCACAATCCGAAGGTGCTGGGTTCGATCCCTATCACAGCACTGCCCGTTACCTCGGTGAAGCAAGCACTTATAAAATGCAGGAGGAAGCAGACCCTTACATAAAATGCATGCTGAAGTTGAATGCACTGGGCTGACATGTGCAAAATAAAAACTACAGTGCAACGCACACCGCCTTGGAGATTAGAGAAATAAGGCAAACGCAAAAAAAACAAAAAAAAACATACAGAAAGTGAACATAATACAGAAAGTGAACATGCCAACTGGCATCTTGGGAATATAATGTTAGGCCCATATTTACCTTTCAATGTCATACTAATAATAATAATAAAAGCCACCCGTCAGACATGTTGTGTTGCACCTAACCGATGAGCCCGAATGTGGCTGGATAGTTAAATCCTCGCACGGAAATCCCTTCCACAAATGTAACATTTAAGGTCAGAATTGGACATGGACGTTTCAGCTGTTTTGTCTAAGTGCGTTTTTTCTGTGCCTCATTGGCCCTGCATTTCTCAGCACTGGAGGTGTACTGCAAGGCATTGCAATTAGTTTGCATATCTGCGGCCAAACGACAACCTAAACTACTTGGGCTTCACATTTGATCGGCGCATGACATGGAAAAGTCAGATCGAGAGAAACCGAATGAGAGCCAACAAAGAATGGCAATCATGAGGAAACTTGCTGGCACAAGCTGGGGAGCAGACGAAAGAATACTCAAGAAACTGTACACTGGAAGAGTGAGACCAGTTCTCGAGTATGGCATTGTGGCATGGGCAACAGCAGCAAAGGCGAACTTTAATAAAACTAGCAAACTTCAAAACCAAGCCATGAGAGTTATAACAGGAGGCATGAAGTCAACGAGAATTGTAGAACTTGAAAAGATTACAAATCTGCAATCCATGACCGACCGAAGAGACTGCAGAGCCCATCAGCAAGCAGAGAAACTAAGAAGACTGACAGACCATCCAATGCATCAGAGACTAAATAGATTTGGAAAAGGGAAACTAAAGCGGAGAAACTTTGCAGAAATAGCCAAAGCAAAGATAAGCGAAGGCCCTATGAACACCATAACAACACCAAAGCAAACCCACATGGAAACAGCATATCATTCCGGAGGTGGTAGAAAATATACCAGGTATTGGAAACAAGAACATCCAGAATGAAAAAGAAAGAAGAGACATAACCCTGAGGTACATAGCGGAAAACTACTCAAGCATGGACTGGACCCATGCATACACCAACGGTTCTGTAACAAACAACACAGAATGGAGGGGAGGGGTATTCCTGAGCCTAACAAATGGTAGAAAAATAACACTGTCAGTGGCAACTGAAAAATTCTAAAGCAATTTCAGAGCGGAGGCAGAGGCACTGAAGGCTGCAGTAAAAGCAATGCTGACAGGCGAAAGCAATGAAAGCCAGATAGTCCTGTTTACAGATGCGCTGGCCGTGGTTACAGCACTAAAAAGCCAGAAAAATACTGAACTTAATGATTTAAGAGCAGTACTCTGTCAACTATGCCAGCAGTTCGCACCAAAAAGAGTAGTGGTACAGTGGGTTCCATCCCACTGTAACATCCAAGGCAACGAGGAGGCAGACAGACTGGCAAAAGAAGGTGCAAGACTACCACAACCAGATTCTAGTGTGACCTACGAAGAGTCCAAAAGGTTTATTCGGGCCAGATACATGGCCAAATGGGAAACAGAACATACTGACTACACAAAAAATGATGTCTACTACCAGTTGAACAGAAGAGAGCAGGTCGTGGTCTTCAGACTCTGCACAGGCCACAACAGACTGAGGTACCATCTATTCAATAAACTGAAGATAGGTGGCACTAACGAATGCACCTGTGGTACAAGGAAAATGACTGCTGAATATCTGCTGCAAAATTTCTGCGACATACGAGGACCAAAGAAAGCACATGTGGCTATCACCAGTGCCAACACTAGACAAGCTCTATGGCAGTGTCGACAGCCTCAGGATGACAGCTGCTGTCTTTGAACAAATTCAAGTTGACGTCTGACAGCGTACGAAGAAGAAGAAGAAGACAATTAGTCTGCATTGGTGTTGAAGCATGTCATAGATGTTTTTAGGGACTTTTTGAAGCGCTTCCTTTGGCCACCGACCAGATGCAGGTCCTCTTCAGCTCACCATACATTAGTTGTTTGGGGGTGCGCACAACATGGTCGGCCTATCTAATCTGGTCCTTCTGCAACAGTGTGTTGATGCTCCGCATTTTTGCCTTCATGAGCATCTCTGTGTCTGGTACCCTATCCCCTCACTGTATTTTGAAAAATCTGCGGAGGCAGCTGGAATGGAAGTGATTTATTTTCCTAGCATGCCTGCTGTACACAGTCCACGTCTCACTGGCATACAGAAGAGTGGGGAGGACTACGGCTCGATAGACTTTGTATCAAGACTAAGATATCCCTCTGATTACAAACGCTGTTGCACAGCCTCCCAAAGGCAGCACTGGCCTTGGAGATTCTGTTACTGACCTGAGAGTGAATAGTAGTTTCCCTGGAGAGAGTGCTGCCAAGGTAAGGGAAGCGCTGTCTACTGATTGGAGGCGCTCATTCTTGACTCTGATATCTGGGTTGTGATATGCATCACTCAGGGCAGGCTGACACATGACTTCGTTTAAAAAAAAAATAATAGTTAAACCGAACATGTTACAGGCTGTAGAGAACTTGTCCACATATGTCTGCATGTCTCTTTTGGTGCTGGCAGGCGAGGGCATAGTCATCAGCAAAAAGCAAGTTTGAGATGGTTGTGTCCTTTTCCTTGGTGTGAGCTTGCAGTCGCCTGTGATTGAAGAGTTTTCCATCAGTTCAGTATTGAATTTCCACTCCGTTTTGGGTACAACCCTGAGAGCTAACACAGCATGATAGCAAACATTATGCTGAAGAGTGTTGGGGCTAGTACACATCCCTGCTTGACGCCATTTGACAAAGGAAAGGCATTTGACGTTTCCTCATCACTCAGCACATGAGCATTCATACCCTCGTGGAATTGTTTGACCTTCTTGGTGAATCACTAGGGGTGATGTGGTCAGTATCACACAAGCCGCCCTTTATTTCCCAGACCTGCTCTGGTACACAATTTCTAAGGCTGGGTTGACTCTGGAGCTACATCAATCGAGAAAATATCCTATATTGGACATTGAACCTAGATCTCCTAGGCTGGGCAGTATGTGCATTATCCTTTACCAATCAGAATTTAAAAAGAGAGCAATTTCTCCAAGAATCGAAATTATTTTTCCGCGCTTCACATATTTTTTGGTTGTTGACTTTGAGAACATGTGTGACAGATTTATTCTGGGGAGACAAATCTTGTTTCCCCACGGACTTCCCACCGGGACCTGACCACTCACTCGGTGGGTACCGTGACGGATGGCGTAAGAATAGCGACGCCATCTTGCAAGTAGCCCCGATTGAGAAAGTAGTCTCGGGTTATAAAAAGCCTGGCGAGCCAGGAGCAGAGAGCTTCTTGAGCGTTTTCTACGATACGGGGCTTCTTGAGCGTTTTCTATGATACAGGGCTTTTTGTGCATTTTTCTACGACACATGATTTGAGAAGACTTTAAGACGAACGTCACCCCATTTAGATAATCTTGAGCTTTTTCTACGAGACGAGCTTATTGAGCTTTTTTCTACGATACAAGATTGGGGAACGCAGAGCGTGAGACTGCACGATTTGAGAAGAATTGAAGACGAACGTTACCCCATTGGCAGCAGGTACCTGCTATGACATCTGCAGTAATACTACCTGAAATTTTGAAGAGTGAATCACTGAAGCGACAGCTGAGCGCCGTACATAGAAGAGTTCACCAGCACGAGCTACCCGATCTTTTTGCCAGGGCTGACGTATTTGCACAAGGGTTACAAGCGGCCGACACCTCGAACAAGTTGACCAGTCTACACCAGTGAGTGTCCTCTCACTTAGGCTGAGGTGTAACCAGTAGTTATAGTATGGCAGTTGGCCATAATCGCTATCTGGGTGAGTGATCGTTGTCCTCGGGAACATGTGCTGACCTGCGACCCTCTATCATGTGGTCAGTTGACTCCGGTGCAACATAGGCTAATTTCATACCTGCGGCTGCTGAGTCGTGTTTTCCTGACAAGGGACGAAAGAACAAGACCAAAGGGCGATCCACCTGGGTTGAGCTAACAAAGCGAGGTACAAACCGACGCTGTTCCAAACATAACTCGGACTCACGGTGCGTCACGGCAGGCCAAGCACGGGAAAGGTGACTATTGACAGTAGTTCAGGTGTAGGAGAAGGGATTTGTTAGGTTAGGTATCCCTGTATAGGAGTGAGTGTGTGAGTTGGGAATAGTTTAGTGAGAAATAAAGAATTTGTTTATCTCAGTTTTTCTTGTGTTAGATCATTCAGGTTTAGGTGTATAGTTGAAGATTCAGCCTTAGGTGTGTAGATTAGATAGAGCAAGACCATGTCCTCTCTGCTACACATGTATCATTTTTGTTTGTTGTTGTATAGATAGGATTTGTTTGTGTGTAGAGACATACATGAAAATAAGACTTGTTGGTGTTATTGTTTTTATTGTGTGTGTGTTAGTTTCTGAGACACAAGCAGATGAAGGTGAAAATGTTAATGGCAACAACATTTATAATTTATAATGGGGGGGCTGGACCTTTGGAACTTGAAAATCGTCACAGAACACTGATAGTGTTTCTTACAAATTTGTCATATCTCTTATTATCCTTACAAACATATTTACTACTGCTATATAGACAAATTAAACAGATCTATCCCAGAAAAATATGTTGCAACAACTTAACTTCATCACCCTCAATAATGTGATGATCTTCCAGTCTTCCAGAAAAAATAGAATAAATCGTTTCAAACTAAACCAGTTCTTTTTTGTTGACATCTACAATAACAGCATTGTCTATTTTTAGATTCAAATACCTGAGTGTTCAACCGGCGAAAATACACAACAATGCTGTAGAATAGTTTTCTTATCGGCTGGCGTATTTTTTGGCCCTATGAGTGAAAGCCATAATATTTGGGGGGTGAAAAATTTGGCCACGAGAGTGGTTAAGATTAACCACTTCGCTACCATGGCTCATCTATAATATACCTCTGTTATAGATGTTCTGGATGTTCTCTGTGTCATTTGCCAGTCAGGATGTTTATTTTTCATTGATTTTACTTCTCTATCTTTTACCCTGTCTTCAGTTTTGGTCTTCCCCCTCATTTCCATGTATGTTGCAGTTGACAAGAAACATTTGTGTGAGTCCTTTAAGGTTTTGCTAAGGGTTACATGGGGAACTTCACATGACAGTGCCAGATGTCTTTGAATTTATGAAAGACTATTAGTTTGTTTAAAAGAGAACTATCATTATTATAGGGGAATCTATAGGGCTGAAGAGGAATAGGATAGATGAATAGGAATGCAGGCTACTTGCCACTATTGTTGCTGTGTAGTGTGCAGGCAAGGTTTTTATTTAACCTAGTTTTCACTTTTTTTTTATTACGTCATAAACATTTAGACTATTTTTGGGTACACCAGTTGTCTTGTAAATTCATGAAATTGTCACAAAGCAATGATAGAGTTCCTGACTAGATCGGCATATCTGTTAGTTTAAACTACAAGCGTATTTTTAACACCTACATAAACAAACTAAATAGACCTGCCTCAGAAAATTCTGTTGGAGAAAATCTTAGTTATTGTTCACAGTGATAAGTGAATCAGCACAATTTATTTGTATCAGCTTTTTTCTTTTCAGCAAAATTTTTTTTAATTTTTCAGGAAATGTTTAATAATATTTTCAATAAATGATTCAGAATCTAAATCCTAGGCAAGGCCAGTTAGTAAAGCTAGTTTCATATTATTGCCAAGTGTATCGGCGTGAACAACATTATAATTATAGAAAAGGAAAGGAACCTAGGGGTTATAATAAATCTTACAGGTAAAGTTAGTGAGCAAGTCCAGGTAGTCAAACTATATAAAGCATTAGTAAGACTTAGATTGGAGTACTGTGTACAGGTGTACCTTATCATAGAGGAGATATAAGCATGCTGGAAAGGATACAAATAAGAGAGACAAAGCTGATAGTGGGATTCCAGAATTACAGTTATGAGGAAAGACTCAGAAAAACCAGCCTACAGTGTCTAGAAAAAAAGAACAATTCCAGGAAACTTAATACAGGTTTATAAGATAATCAGAGGAACATAAATTAGGCTATAACAAGTTTTCCAAAATACAACCACCTACAAGAACAAGAGGGCATAGCAACAAATTAACTAAAGAAAGGTCCAAACCAGATATTAGTAAATATTTTTTTAGTCAGAGAGTGGTGAATGCTTGGAATGCATTGGCACAGGAAGTAATGGAGGCAGGGACAATTAATGCATTTAAGAATAAATTGCACACACA
This sequence comes from Ariolimax columbianus, assembly GCA_036924085.1. NCBI lineage: Eukaryota > Metazoa > Mollusca > Gastropoda > Stylommatophora > Arionidae > Ariolimax > Ariolimax columbianus. The sequence continues at coordinate 92,374,274 of JAVGWX010000003.1, forward strand.
TAGCTTTTAGAGCAAGGAAATGTAAATGAAATTGGTTGTATACAGACTCTGCAGAGTCTTCTAAATCTGTATAAAGACGTTAAGTTAAGTTGAGTTAAGTATACATACTGTACATTTCATGTGTATTTATTTGTTGCAGCCACATAAGGTGCCCGATGTGTATAAACGCAAGGCAGAGCGTAATGTCTTAGCAGTAGCTAGTCCGCCCAGATCAGAAGCTGTGAAGAGCAAGGAAAAATTGGACACTAAGATAATCTCCAATTTGGCTGGAAGGGTGAATATTGATGAAACTATCAAGAATGATGTTAAGCTGAAGGCAGAGGTTAAAGTTCATGTGAATAAGGGAAGCTTGCTCAAGAAATACAATGGTGTCCCCCCAGAACATGACAGAAAACTTGCACAAGGATTATGCAATAGCAAGGTCAGGGTCTCATTTTGTGATGTGTCATTTTTAGATATTTACATTATTTCATTCTTTCTTTTTGATGCTCATCCTTGGGGGGGGGGGGGGGGGCGCTCAGTGGTCTGAAGGTAAGGTCTTGGATGCCAGAGGTCGCGGTTTTGAATCACAGTGGAGACCGGGATTTTTTCACGTGGATATTTTGGTAAAAATTCCCCTGATATCTTGGTAGTGAGATCAGACTCCCATGTTCAGTGTCGAGCAGGTTAAAAATGGCTTAGCAGTTAGATATCGAAAAGAGTAGGCTTAACGGCCACTGCCCACACAAAATTCTACTTAAAAATGTGCCCAAATTATTTGTACCTTCTCCCAGGCCCAGTAAGCTGCAGGAAGTTTTAAAATACCCACTATGTATAGCGGAAGCCTTCGTCTACCTGGTAATAGACATTAACATGCCTGTTTGAATACCAGGATTCCAAGTATTCCAAGATGTTCCATCCTTTAAAGGACATTTTGTCGTAGTTAAAAACAGCGAGGCTGTGATATCTGCACCTTTTGGCCTGGCACATCCGGTTTCAGCACTGTGTTTTTGGGACCTAATTTGCATTCCCACGTTCATTCCTATTCTCTTAGCCAAACTACATGAGTGCAACCTGTTTTCAAGGCTGCCATTTGGAGGTGAAATAGGGTCTTGGTCAGCTTTTGATTCGCCGACCCTGATGCAAGCAGCCAGTTGTGAGCTCACTCACTGCTGTACCTTTGGCTCCTGCTCTTACATTTCATTGTTGTGTGAATGTCTTGTGTTTAAATATCTGTTGACAAATCTCTGTAATCTCCCAATATCTGCCATGTCCCCGTCCCATACAAATAGCCAACCTCACATCATGGTCAAAGACCCCTACATGCACTCTGATCATCGCAGAGCTCGTTATTACATTCATCATGGAAAGATCACCCATGCATTCTACACCCTGGTCACTACATCCCCATACACACAACCCGCAATACTAAACATGATCTGCCTTGTTTGAAACCTGGCTACTCATCCCCCAATTGGCCATCAACAGCCTTTATAAGCCCCTCAAGTATAACTCTGTCTAGCACTTCACCAGATACCGACAAGAGTACTATTCCTTTGCAGCTTTTACACTTCCATAGATCACCCCTCCCTGGCAGCCCAACCAGACATCACTCTCTTCATTCTACAAAATATGTAGATACAAATTCAAGAAAATATACATGCCAAACACACAACAATAAACATATAAAAAGTCAGAAAATACACATTTCAACACCAAAAAATGTACACATTTAAAATACCCAGAAAATATACATATTAAAAAAACAGAACATATACATACCAAACACCAAAAAATATACATATAAAAATCAAGAAACTACATGCCAAAACAAAAAGATGTACATATAAAACACCCCTAGAAAATATTCATACCACACAACCAGAAAGGAAATGGAATAATAGGCACCATGGAATTAAACATATTCATAGTGAGGAGAAACAAACAATAGAACATGTTCTCCAAAGTCTGTCTACTCCATGGGAGGAACAGAGTAACCGAATGGCCCCCTCCAACAGAGATGAGAGTGTGCAGTGACAAGAAAAACAGGAGACAGGATGCCATGTTTATGGGGTGCAGAAATGGAATTATCTGTGAGAGGACAGCGAAGAACACAACCAACACTTGAATGGACAGGGTTTAATACTCAAGTGCATATTAGTTTGCATTCTTGTCTATTATTTGTGATCAACTTTACCTGGGTGTTTTAAAAATTACTTGTGTTTGTGATCAATGTTGCTATTCTGTTAATTCACTGTTCTTTGGTTAGCCATAGTTTTCCACAGAAACTATGAGGATCAGTAGAACACCTGGGCCACTCAACATACGTGTAAATGATATTGTTCTTCAACAGGCCCATGTGTTCAAGTATTTTCAGCAGATGGCAAGATCAACAGAGAAATCTAGACTAGGTGTCAGAAAGCATCTGTGGTAACTTATCAGCTGTCACCACTGCTTAGGCACTCAAGCATTAGTTTGGCAAAAAAGCAACAGCTGATAAACAGTATATTGATGCTGGCTCTGTGCTACCAGTGTCAAACATGGCCTCTGTCCAGGGTGTGTGAGAGCAGACTTTCGATATGTGAAAATGAAGTGTTTGAGGAAGGTTACCAGGAAAGACAATGCAAAGCAACGACATTCGCAGTATTGTTGGCAATACGTCTTGTTCAGAATACATTTCCAGGCACAAAATAACTTGATGAGGTCATCAATTTGCTCCAGTAGTCTTGCATGATGATAATTTTAGAGAAAGCCGAGTCTTGAACATAATGGGGCATAATCGTTCACCTGTCCTGGGGGAGGCACCTACCTCCTACCAGGCACGTCAGCAGGGTTGCGGATTGCTGAAAGGCCTCCTAATTTGGAGGTTAGCTGCGAATAAATAAGCAGCCATGGACAAAAACTGTAAGGAGGCAGCCCCTCCACCATGCAAAGACACAACAGGCTAATCACCTGTTTGTCTTAAAACAACGATTACAAGTCTAAACACAGAGAAAACCGGACTGACCTCAACGGCGACGAACAGACGAGAAATAAGGACCACGATTTACGGAACATGGAATGTACGAAGTATAAACGGAAAAGAACAAGAACTAATAGAGGAGATGAAGAGAGCAAAATTGACAGTCCTGGCACTTACAGAAACAAAGAAAAAGGGACAGGGAGTTTTGGACCATGATGGCAACATGCTATACTACAGCGGAGTTCCCATGAGTGAACGAGCCAGGGCAAGGGTTGGTTGTATAGTGAATGGTAACAGCAAAGCAAACATTAAAGGATGGAAGTTCATTTCAGAACGACTGATGGTTCTAAGTCTACAAGAGGAGGATAGTCAAATGGATATCGTCACTGTGTATGCACCAAACGAAGATGAGAGCACTGATATAAAAGATGAATTTTATGAGCTCCTTCAAAGGACCATTGACGATTGCCATAATGAAATACTTCTCCTTGGAGACTTCAACGCAAGAGTTGGAAATGACTATTCTAGATGGGATGGAGTGATCGGTAGGTATGGAGAAGATGTCTTAAATGACAATGGAAAACGACTGCTCAGATTCTGTAGAGAACAAAACCTTGTTATTACAAATACAAGGTTTCCACACAAGCGTATCCGTGCCTACACAAGATGTGAGCCGGCAAGAAATGAAAGATCCATAATTGACTATGCAATAGTGAGGAAAACTGATTTCAAGCAGGTAAAGGATGCTAGAGTGTTCAGAGGACCAGAGATAGGAAGCGACCACTACCTAGTTAAAATAAAGAGAGAAATTGAAAAACACTTTCCAGCTAGGCAACACCCATCAGCAAGCATGAAACATAAATCACAAGGAGAAAATAAAATTAAGGCTTACAAACTACGAGAACCAGATGTTAAAAGGAGATATCAAGGGCTCATAACAACAGCAATAGAAAGGATAGAGGAATCTGAAGAAGATATGGAAATGCTTTGGGTAAAATTCAAAGACATCCTCAAAGAGGCTGCAGCAGAGGCATGCGGTCAAACCAAAGAAGGGTGGAAGAGAAAAAGTACACCATGGTGGACAGAAGAAGTGAAAACAATAATACGAGAAAAGAAAAAAGGCATGGAAGCAATACCTAGGGGCTAGGAATACAGAAGAACAAACAAAGAAATATAAAGAATATGTAAATTTTAGAACAGAAGCAAAGAAGACTGTGCTCAAGGCCAAACAGAAATCTTGGGAAAAATTTGGAGAGAAACTGGAAAACCAGAAACTGTTTTACAAGACCTTAAAGAACATGAGGAAGGAAAAGGAATGCCCCCTGAAATTTGTTAAAGATAAACAAGGTGCGCTGTTGACTGCCCCAGAAGAGGTAATGAACAGATGGAAAGAATATTTCTCAGATCTCCTTGGAGTGGAGGAAAACCAAGCTCTGGAAGTAACAGTCCCAATTCAAGAAAAGGGAGCCATGGAGGGAAACGATAATATCACAATGGAAGAACTAAAGGCAGCATTGGAGAAAATTAAGATTGGTAAAGCAGCAGGACATGATGGTATAACACCAGAAATGGTTAAATACATGGGAGCGGCAGGAGAGATGCTATTCATGAAGATTCTCAAGACAGCTTGGCGCCACAAGAAGATACCAAGAGACTGGGAGGTTGCAATAATAATACCAATATTTAAAAAGGGCGACAATCGACAATGTGAAAATCACAGAGGTATTTCCCTTCTTAGTGTCCCCGGGAAAGTCTACTCTAGGCTTCTAGAACGGCGATTAAGAGGTCTAGCAGAGCCAAATATAGATGAAACTCAATGTGGGTTTAGGGCAAATAGAAGTACTCAAAACTTTATCTTTACACTCAGACAGCTAAGTGAAAAGGCTCTTGAATATAATAAAGAGATGCATCTCTGCTTTTTGGATTTAGAGAAAGCATTTGATAAAGTTCCTTGGGACAAACTCTGGGAGTGCCTGACAAGGAAGAACATCACAGGACCCCTAATCTCTGCCATACAGAGTTTCTATAAAACATGCAGAAATTATGTGCGGACATCAAATCAAAAGTCAGGAGAGTTCAAGACCACTAGCGGAGTAAGACAGGGGGACATTCTATCACCGTACCTTTTCATACTTCTCATGGATGAAGTCATCAAAGCCTGCAAGGAACGGACAAAAAAGTATGAAGTAGGGTACTGGAAGATGAGACCAAGTTACATATCGGAACTAGCATTTGCAGACGATGTGGCCCTGATCACGAAAACCGAAGCACATCTCCAGATCAACTTGCAGGTCTGGGAAGAAGAGAGGAATGCACATCAGCAACTCCAAAACAAACACCATGGTGATCGCCAGAGATGAAAAGAGACATCAGATAACCCTGAGAACACAAGCACTAGAGCAGGTCAGCAACTTTAAATATCTAGGAGTGGTAATAGACAGCAGGGAAGGAATCAAAGAGGAGTTAACTGCACGAAGGGCAGCAGCAGGTAGACTGTTCCATGCAATAAACAGAGGTTTCCTCAGTAGAAGAGAAATAAGCAGGAAAACAAAGATGATTGCTCGACCTATGTGCCTGTCCTGACACATGGATGTGAGTCATGGGCAATGACTACAGCCCAAGAAAGGCAATTACAAACTTCAGAAATGAGGTACCTAAGAAAGGAGGTTCAGGTGAAGAAAAGGGACAAGATCCGTAACCAGACAATACGTTGCAATCTTGAAGTTCAACCCCTGCAGACACGAGTGGAGCAGTCCCAACTACAGTGGTTTGGCCATGTCTGTAGAATAGAAGAAGATCGGATACCAAAGCGATCATGGGAGATCAAAAGTCAAGGACGCAGACCCCGAGGACGTCCCAAAGTACGTTGGGAAGACAACATACGACAGTCCCTAAGTGATAGAGGGCTGGATTGGAAAGAGGCCAGGAAAAAGACGGCGGATAGAGCAGTGTGGTGTTCTCTTTGACAAACCTCTACACCTCACGGTAGAAGAGGAGCGACTAAGTAAGTAAGTAAATCGTTCACCTGTTCTAAAAATAGAAATTCAATCAGGGATGGCAGGTCTAATTTGTGTTTATTGGATCGTGAGAAAAAATAGAATGCTGATGACCGTCTCCAATCGGCCTGATTCCTATGCTGTGTTAGGCTGGACACAATCAGCTTTGCCTCTTCACACATTTGCTAACATGTCACTACACTTAAGCAAAAATGACAGCAACAGTGTCAATTTCTAATTGATTCCACATTTATGTTATGCAAAGGGATGTCTTCTCTAATTCTTCACAAAACTTTTGGGATAACTCAGCCTATCCTGTTAATTCTAATGCTTCGCTACTGCTTTGCTTCACAATGAGTTGAAGGGTTTTAGATTAATTGATTGATTTCAGTACTGATTGAATCCTCCTTGTCTGCTTTCAGGGGAATGAGAAAAAGCAGAGATTAGACAAGATAGTGACTAAACTGCTGAGCAACCTGTCGGGAAAACAGAAGCATGGTTTGACTTATCTCCTGGATGAAGCCAAGAGGATACGTAAAAAGGTGATCAAGTGACAAACCACATGAAGAAACTTGACGTAGATTATAATCAGAATTTGCTTGCCTGTTATGTGGGTGTTGAGCACAAGTGCAAGTACAGCATGTGCAGAAGAATTGTTACTTATTCATTGTTGTTTGCTCTCAAATAACCACATCTCTTTTCTTAATTCATTTTTGTTGTTTTCATTCAGATATCATATTCATAATTTCTATTCAAACTTCTGTCCATTTTTAGAGAAAAGTGCTTTTTTAATGTTGCACATCCACAAGAGTAATGACCTGGAGGTGGCTGTTTTTAAGTAAACCGTTCGTACTCTGTAACCAAAAATACTGTTCGATGTTGAAAGGTTTATACCTTTGTCAAAAGTAGGTTGTTGAATGAGCACAGTGAGTAGGGTTACTCTTGTGAGCTCTAACAAGGACGTTAAGTGGTAGATTGTCGTAGCTTTCCTCAAATCTGAGCGTGCTGCAGGTGGACTGAGGTCCTCCAGGTGGTTGTGATATGCTTGGCTTCATCTGTGTGTCACTCACCACAGATCACGTCGATTCCTCACCTTGTTAGCCAGGCTGCCATGAAAACAGCCTGTTTTCAGGAAGGGCTACAAGTAAGCTGAGGTGAGGGTCTTGGCCAGTATATTTTGCCTGACCCTGACGAGCACTTTTGTCAAGCCCTGATCATCACCATAATCATATGCCATACTGACTGACACAGGTAAATTATTGATCTCCACAAATTCCTGTTTCTAGTTGTGTTCATCATTTCCATTGACTCGTTTTCATGCCGTGATATTAAACAGTTCAGTATCTCTGTCTCTGTCATCCACCGTCCGTTTCATGCAGTAATTTTGCTCATCTAGAAGTGCAGAGGCTAAAAACATGAATGTTTATATCATTGTTTACTTCGTCCATATAGGATCTCACTAATGTCCATATATCATTCCTCCATCCATTACAATGTTGATCATTTCGAATAATTAGATATTACCGCTTGCATTATCCTTGAGTTCCTGATGAGACATTTGGTGCATAACATTGAATGTTTTTGTATTTGTGCCCTTGTATAACCAGATTCTTACGTATATATATTAAATTAAAAAATACATCTATATGCAGTACAACATTTAGAAGGATTCAAGCCACTAAAATTGGATTAAAATTATGTTTGCAGTAGGGAGCCATGCAGTTGTAAAATACATAAGAAGACAACTGAATACAGAACAATGTGGTCATAGTTATGTTAAAACAGGAACAAATGGGAAGCAAGAGGAATCTGTCCTAGTACATTTATTAGCAAGGTAGCAACATATTTTGGTGTTTATGTTGCCCCTTCTTAGTTCAGGTTAGATTCCAGAGGTGATTTTGTATGATTCAAACTAAGTGATTCACTGGTTTGCAGTTTGTACTATAAAGGGTTAAATGAACTGCAGTAGTGTATTATATATATATGCTGTTGTGAGCCATTTTCAATTATCATGTAGTCCATTATTGAACTCTGACCCTAGATTTGTTCATTGATACAATCACACATCAGCATAGTTTAATAGTTTCATTGGTATATTTTTTGCAATTGTGACTGTCAGACAATCATTTTGAACTAAGCATTTATTTAGTTTTTAACATTGAGCAAACTAGGCTTCAGCTGTAGGCTTTGGCTGTAGGCTTCGGCTGCTCTGTTGTGCATATTAAAATCCTTGTTCATCTTATACTTAAGCAGGGTGGTGACTATTTAAATGGTTGTGCAAGCTTTCAGCTGATTTACTTATATACAACTGAATATATGAGGAACTACTGTAAAACTTATTAACAATAATGGCTGGAATATAAGAGAACTAAGATAAATATTAGTAAGAATTAATACTGAAATACTGTATTAACACTGATATTAGTTTAACCCCTTAGCTGCGGAGATTGGCGTGATAAAATGTTACTTTTTTTTCTGTGCGGAAATCACCTTAATTTAAGAAATGCCAGAGTGCATTGCCTTAAGGTGATCAAAGCCTTGATTTATTGCATTTTAAACTTAAATGATGTCATCTATACAATTTATCTGTGCTAATTGAATGCAGTAACATATCTATCATTCATGTATTTGTCATGAAAGTAGGCAAAGTGTTTTGTGTAACTGTGCCAGCCCTGTAAATATGGCGAAGTGTAAATTAGGTGAATTGCAAAGTGATAGACAACTTGAAGATGATTTATCAAATACTTCAAGTTTTCGTTTTTTTATTTGGAAAGTGATAAAGAGAGAGTGTCGAATTATAGACAACATTTATATAGTGCAAATAGTTTTGATTCGCATGCAGCGGTAACAGGCATTTGCAAAGGCAGTGTGTAGTATGTGCCACAAGGAAACAGAACATTACTTATGTTCTTTGGCAAGCAATGCGATATCTATCTTTCATATATTTCATCCATAAATAACAATTAAAATCTCATAATTTGCATTATGAAATCATTTTATTCATCATTGCAAGAAGAATATGAATGCAAAGTGCATATGTTCCATATTATTACAAAAAGAGTGTAAATGCAAAGTGTATCATAACAAAAATGAAATAAGACCCCATAATTTAGAATATACAATAATTGTAAAGAATACGGTTATTTCTTCGCACTTTGTTACAGATTTTGGTGAATTTCATCTGCAGCTAAGGGTTTAACTTAGGTAGCTCAATCCTTGATAAATACCTCTTTAAGTTGAAGCGTGGTTACATGTTTTTTTGTTACTGTTTTTATGCAAAACTAAATTTGGACCTTGCTTTAATTTCAGCCATTATGTACTGCTGCCACGGTTGTGAGAGTAGAGTAGCTTTAATGGCTCTTTGAGCTAACATTAACGGCTACTAACCTCAGTCATTGCGGACTGGGTGACAGAGGTTAGGATTCTGGTTAGATGAACATGGGTTTGAACCCTTGGTAAGGACTCGTTCTTTTTTTAACTGGGGGAGAAATTGTCCTGCTACCATGGTTGTGTAAACCATACGCAAATTCTCCTGCAGCTGCATTATTTATCAGCATGTCACGTTCTTCTGTGATTATTGACTTTGAGAGTCTGTAACCTTTTTTATTTGTTGGTCTATAGATATGATTGTGTTGCGTGTAGAGACATAAATTATTAAAAAACTTGTTGGTGTTATTGTTTTTGTTGTGTGTGTGCATGTTAGCTTCTGAGATACAAGAAGATGAAGGTGAAAATGTTGAAAAACAGCACAAATATTTAGACTTACCTATTTCTGGATATGACGGATAACTAATAATTTTTAGATATTGTCACAAAGCACTGATAGTGTTTTTTTTTTTACAAGATCGTTATATCTGTTAGCTTCCACTACAAACGTATTTATTACATCTACATAAACAAACTGAGCAAAACTACCTAAGAAAAGTCAGTTGCAACACCTTAACATTCGTCATCACCATCAATAATGGATAATCCTCAAATTCAAGTGAAAAAGAAAATAAATCGTTTCAAAATTCACTAAAATAAAATAAGTCATTTTTCCAGTTGAAAACAAAGCGGGCGAAAGTGATGTCTGTTTATAGATTCCATCGATTCGATAGCATTCGATAACCCAGAAGTTTTAAAATGATAAACCGATGACTATCTGTAACGTCCCTGTACAGCGACATTGACTGTGAATCGTGCAGTCACGATTTCACAACGAGGGCGTTGTAAACATTAATGGCTTCTTTTAACCAAAATAATTTACATTTACTACCATCAGTTTTTCTTTTCCCAACCAAAAAATGTTCATTGTGAGTTTCTTCTAATTGCAGGAGTATCCTAAGGAGATTTTTAGGGTTGTTGAATAAATGCCAATGCCCTAGCAGCAACAATACAGTGTAAAGGCTAAAGTTTGCATTTCTCTCAAGGAAAAAATATAGTCCTTACTAGGGTTTGAACCTTTGTCGCCATACTAGAAGTACATATCATAACCACTGAGTCACATACTCATATTTTTCTCTTTTATCTTTATTACATAAATAGTGCCATTTTGTTTGTGAAATATAAAATAATTATAAATATAATCTGTAAATTGTCATCTCAAATTCAGAATACTAGCATGCTACACGTTTTGAGACCAGTGTTACAGATCATCATAGAAGTTGTCAATAGCATGTGCATTTTTTTAAGCTGTTGCTGTTATGTATCCAGCAGCATTCAGGCTCTCACCCTTCAGCCTAATGCCATGAATTGGTATCTGAATGCGTTTGTTAGTTGTTGTTTAGTACCATACAAATTGTTCCATTTATGTGGGATAAGAGGAAAAAGCATTTTCCTAACATCTTTGAGCTCTGAGCACTCAAAGAGATTATTATCAATGGTTTTGTGTGGGTATGTACACAGCTGGCACTCTAGAGTGTGTTGTGGTTGGATTCCGTTCAGGTGGCTGTTAAGTGGGATGTGTTGTGCTTTCAGCTGAGAAATGATGTCTGATCCCTCCTTGTGAGTTTATAGATGCTGTCATTTGAATTGGGACTTGCCATATGTCTGTAGACTTCCATCTCTGTGTTCCCCATGTTGAACTCAGTCAGTAAGATAAGGAATATTGTTTCTAGAACTTTCTTGTAAACCCATATGGCTACTCATCACTGCAGCCTTTTGGCTTTTGTTGAGTGACTGTGTAATGCCATGAACAGAAGAGTCTTCTACCTTATTAAGGTTGTTAACAGTGTTTTTCTCTGCTCAAAAGAACTAGGTATGTCATCCATTTGTAGAGAACAGTGATTGACAAATCTATTTAGATCCCAAAAATGTGCACTTTTTTTGTGAATACTACAAAGTTGACATTGTTTTCAAATATTTCATGTTATGTTAACATTTGTGAAAAAAACTTGTGCTTGAAAAGCTAGTTGCCACGAATTTTGGGTTATGCAGTACTGAATATTTTGACCCTTATTCGCTTCAGAGCCAAATAGTGAATTCAGTTATCTATTTGTATTGGGCACTGCTGACAGAACATTTTTAGACACATATATTGTCTTTTGGCAGATATTGTTCAGAGACTTGTTTTTTTAAATTAAGTGAATGCATGTTGCATACAGCGATGAAGGTTTAACCTGGATTGAATTTTTATATAGGCCCTACCACAACAACAAAAAATCAAGCGGATATCCAGTAGTAGATATACCGGTTTTGATCCTCTAATAGCACTGAATAATTAATTAGTAGCATTTAGTAGTACAGCTGTATAAAATCAACAGTTTAAGCAAAGAGCCAGTCATGCTTGGAGGTAAGCCACTGGAAGAGGTGGACATCTTCACATATTTGGGCAGCACCACTGATACTTCAGGGAACACATAGGCAGATGTAAATGCTAGAATTAGAAAGGTAAGGACAGCATTCCTGTAACTAAATAATAAATGATAATCCAAGGGAATATAGACTAATACCAAGTTAAGATTGTTTAATTCCATTGTCAAGTCAGTACTCCTGAACTTGGAGAACAACAAAGGCAATACAGAAGAAACTCCAGTCATCCGTCAATAAATGTCTACAGAGGGAAAATTGGTAGAGGCTGGCAAGACCTGGTGATGAATGAAGACCTATGGGAAAGGAGCCAACAACAAGCAGTGACGCAACAAATCAAACGTAGGAAATGGGAATGTATTGGACACACACTATGGAATGCACCTTCTAATGTGGACACACAGGCCCTGACAAAGAATCCACAGGGAAAGAGAAATAGAGGGAGACTAAGAAACACATGGAGAAGAGACTGAAAATGAACTTCAGTCTCTGGACCTCAACTGGAGAGATGCAGAAACAACAGCTCAAGATCGAATTTATTGGAGCAGGGTTGTCATTAGTGTATGCCTCGAAAGGAAAGATAGGCATTGATTGATTGAATGAATCATTAAATTATACCATAACGTTGTTCTTATTGTTGTAGGGTAAAGGTAGTCTCATAGCAGACACTGCCGTCGTGGGTGAAGTGTTAGAGCCTTCATTGTACTACAGTTTTGTGAGGTGGGATAGTCAGTTCCCTTCCTTGCTGCCTTTTCCTTCCCCAGTCCTCAGCTGGGTCAACTGGAGCTGACGGTAGTGAAACCCCATACCTTTGCCATGAAAAGTGAGTGCTCTAGTGCTGCGCTAATCAGCCGCTCGTAACACTGTAGCACATTGACCAGTCACAAGCTTGTTGTTGATTACTTTATAATTCATACAAATATCAGTCGACGTAATGAACATAACATATTATTTCAAGCATTCACTCACTATTTGTACTCGTGTTCAGCTGAATAGACATATACTTACTTTCCGTGTCCAAGCACCACATCATATATATATATAGATATATATATATATATCTATATATATATATATATGAATATTGAAACCATTATTCAGTTAAGCCCTAGTTTTTAACATTTGTTTTTTTACTTCTTCTATGCAGTAAATTAGTTGGTGTCACCTCAGCAGCATCAAGGGTTTAATTCTATGTCTATGTTATAGTACAACCTAAATTAGTCGCACCTCAGGCAGTTCCTTCAAGGGTTTAATTATATGGTTATGTTACAGTACAGTCTAAATTAGTCAGTGGTGCCACCTCTAGCTGTATCAAGGGTTTAATTATACGGTTATGTTACAGTACAGTCTAAATTAGTCGGTGGTGCCACCTCTAGCTGTATCAAGGGTTTAATTATACGGTTATGTTACAGTACAGTCTAAATTAGTCAGTTGTGCCACCTCTAGCTGTATCAAGGGTTTAATTATACGGTTATGTTACAGTACAGTCTAAATTAGTCGGTGGTGCCACCTCTAGCTGTATCAAGGGTTTAATTATACGGTTATGTTACAGTACAGTCTAAATTAGTCAGTGGTGCCACTTCTAGCTGTATCAAGGGTTTAATTATACGGTTATGTTACAGTACAGTCTAAATTAGTCAGTGGTGCCACTTCTAGCTGTATCAAGGGTTTAATTATACGGTTATGTTACAGTACAGTCTAAATTAGTCAGTGGTGCCACCTCAGGCAGTACGATGGGGTGAAAATTCTATGGTTATGTTACAGTATAACCATCAGAGAGCTACAGCAATATTGAATGGCAAATGTAAGTACTCCTTATAGAAACAAGCTAGAGCCAGTTTAATGTGGGCTGAAACATAAAATGTTAAACTACATTATGAACAATAGGGTCTTCATCAGGGACAGAGGTCTGCTGAGACTAGCTAGCAATCTAAACATATGATGTTCAGCATTTGTGCTCACACAAAACTAGCCCATAGCTGTTTCTCTGAGTATTTGCATTTGAATAATATTAATAGTACACTTGCTAGTAAAATATGGAACTGATGGGGAAAAACGGGATAAATACCACTGGAGCATGAAATATGGAGGAGCGATGGATATGCCACACATTACGGAAACCAGACAAGCCCTGTTCTGGAATCCACACGGCAAGAGAAGTAGAGGAAGACCGAGACACTCATGGAAGAGGAAACTGGAAGCAAATGCAAAGGCAACAAACAAGATGTGGACAGATGGCTCATGATAGGTAGACTTGGCGAGTATTTGTTCAGGACCTATGCTCCACATGGAGCTGACAGGTTTTTGATTGATAGTAAAATATTGTGATAGTTTCTACAAAAGTGTGGATTAGATGTTTTTCTTTCTTTCTCTCAATGAAAACTCATAATTACTTAAAATGCTTACATGAAAGAACAAACATAAACAATCTTTCTCTATATGATGTACAAAGGGTATACAATTATCTAGAAAAGCAAATATTGCATTTCCTTGACTTGACTTTTTCTTGTTGAAAGAATTGTGTGCTGCTTTTCATGTGCCATATATGAACAAACTTACTTTTGAAAATAATTTATTCAATTTTTATTTGTTACCATTGTGACATTTCTCTTTATTTCTGTCACAATTAACCCTTTGAACTCTGGCTACCCAGTCCGTAAAATCCCATTCCCATGTGATGCTGAGAAAATAGGCACAATGTAGACATTTGAGTAAAGCTATTTACTATGACAAAACTATGTGCTCTAATTTAGTTAATTCTATCTAAAATTGCCAGACCCGCTAATCTCCAATGCTCCTACTTCAGTAGAGTGTGGAATATATTCATCAGATTTACTTGATACATTATATGGGATACCCCCCCTGGACCGTAGTCTGATCCTCCGGGGAACAGATCTAGCTTGATCCTAATCAATGGGCAAATGGTAATCTGAATCAGACATGACACATGCTGTTGTTCAAATAACAACTGATCCTTTTCAGAATAATCAACATGTGAAACCAATTTATCTGTCTCATAATCCTTGAAATTACTTTCAGCGACTCGTTCTGTTGCTAGCCTTTTAGAATGGCCATTTCCTGGATTTTCAAAAGCCCTTTTCATTACGAAAATGATCACAACCATCATGAAGACATGCTTTGATATTTATTCAACCATATTTGTTATTTCCGGACATGTGTGTACTGTAAAGACATCACTATATCATGGTTAAAATCCAAGCCGTATAACCCAAAATTTGCATGAAAATAATGTCCACCTGTCACACTGGCAAACGGGTGGTTCAGGGAATGGGGTATTTACTCACATCCTGATATATGGGTGTCGTGGGTTCAAAGGGTTAAACATTCATCAACTACATGTCATTGCTGAATATGATTCATGTGCCTAATCTCATGCTATTTTTCTGATACTTTTTTCTATGTTTTTTTATTGTATCGTCAATTTCTGAGCTTCTTGGCTAGAAAAATAATGAATTGCTTTCCAAACGTATGATGTTTTCCTTGTAATTGTTTAACCCAGTTTTTGGTATACTCCTTGTCTAAATGAGAGTCGACAGCATTGTTATTCTTCTATGCAATGAATATTTGAGGCTGACTGGATTGGAACACAGAGGGAAAGACATGATATGGAAGGTCAGGAGGCACACCAGAGGCAAAATACACTATGAGAAAAATGGTGAAAAAGGAGGTCAAGGCAGCTAGAGTCTCATTGGTAGAACTCAAGATGACTCCCCAAAATATAATTAGATTATTGTTGTTGTTGTTATTGTTACGGATCCAGCAGCATCACCCTTCGGCGCAATGTCATGTAATGGTATCTGCACATGTTTGTCAGTTGTTGTCTAGTATTCCAATTATCTGACCTCAGAGGAGGAAGCATTTTCCTAACATCGATAAGCGTTGAGCACTCAAAGAGATGATGGTCATTGGTTTTGTATGGGTGTGTACACAGCTGGCACTCAGGAGTGTGTTGTGGTTTGATTCTGTTCAGGTGCTTGTTTAGTAGGATGTTGGGTTCTCAGTGGGAAAATGGTGCTCTCTGATCCTTCCTTAATATAGAATTAGGTAGAAACCTGCCGAAGACAGATGTGTCGAACCGAAAGGTGCATATATCACAGTCAAACTATAACCTAGCGACAACGCATTCCGTTCTCAGGACTACATCCTTGCAATGCCCTGTTCAGGATTTGGTAGAACGCATTGAGAACATTGAGAGAGATTGAGAACGAGCGCAGAAGAAGAAGAAGGTAGAAAGCATTTGTTGTGTCCTATATTTCAAAAGGAGCCAGGTGAGAAGACAACAACAAACCAAGGAAAGAGAAGATCAGCAGTGTTAAGGAGAAACAGCAGGACAGATGCTTTGAATTTTTTCTAGAATCAATAAACAGGAATTAATAATTCTTCTACGATCATTTTAAAATATTAATTTTGTTAGTTGTGCCGTAGTTTACAGCAAAGCTGGGGTATCTGCACCTTTTGGTTCAGCGCATTGGGTTTCAGCATAACATTTTTAGGACTGGGTTTACCCTCCCTCTTCGATTCCAGTTCTGTCAACCAGGCTATATAGTTGTTTCCAGGGCCTCCCCTTGGAGGGGGTATAATGTCCTGATCAGCTCTGTTTCGTTGACCTTGATGCAAGCTTCCAGCTATGAGGCACTTGCTGCTGTCAGCTCATTCATTATGTCTTCTGCCCCAGGAATTAATTCCACATCACTAAGGTAGAACCAGCTGAGAGATCTCTCAATGCAAAACAAAGTGGTAGCAGTCTGGCAAATTTGGCAAAGCCAGATTTGCTTTCAGTTCTCTCCTGTAAGAATTTTTCCATGAAAATGGGATTAGGTACAACAATAGGGAATGTACACTTTGAAAAATAGGTACATTTGCAGAATAGGTGGATTGAAATGGTATAATAAGATCACTAATGTGGAACTGTTGGAAAAATGCAGAGAAATTGAAATGGTATAATAAGAGCAGTAGTGTGTAACTTTTTGACAGAACTAGACAGAATATATAAATTGAAATGGTATAATCTGATCAGTAATGTGAAACTGTTGGAAAGAACCAGATAGATTGATATAATAAGATCACTAATGTGGAACTGTTTGACAGAACCAGATAGATTGATATAATAAGATCACTAATGTGGAACTGTTTGACAGAACTAGACTGATAACAGTGGAAAATGATGCAAGGAGAAAGTGCTGGTGTGGAATGGGACAATAGATGTTGTTGGGAACCATAACTCTTATTTTGGGAGGGGGGGGGGGGGGGGTGTGTGTTTGCTGAGTGGTCTCGCGATAAGATGTTGGCCTTATGTGCTGGAGATTCCGGGTTCAAATCAAGGTGACCGGGGTTTTTTCTACTTGAACTTTCTTGAATTTACCCGGGTATCTGGGTAGTAGAGATCGGATGCTTGTGTGCAGTGTTGCACACGTTAAATATCCCTCTGCAGTTGGAAATCAAGAAGAATAGGTTTAAAGGATGCCATTAAAAAATTCAAAATTCTGTTAAAAATCTGTCCAAATTTTATGGGATCCTCGCAGGTGCTACGGAGTTCATGCATTGTGCTGAGATTCTCCAAAAATATGGAGAAGAATACAGCACTTATGAGTTAAACTGTGCAATGAAATGGATTCTTCGACTAAACTAAACTTAATGGTTATTCTGTTCATTGCAATCTTTCATTTTTATTTGATTCTGAAATAGCTTTCAAATCTCATTTGTAAACAATTTGTTTATGAGTGAGGGAAACAAATATCCCCCTGCTCTTATGAATATATATATATTGTCCTTATTGTTGTAGGGTAAACGTAGTCCCATAGCAGACACTGCCGTTGGGGGTGAAGTGTTAGAGCTTTGTGGGGTGGGATAGTCAGTTCGCTGCCTTTTTCTTCCCCTGTCATCAGCCAGGTACCCATTTACAGGTGGGTCGAATGGAGCTGCCAGTAGTGGGAGTTGCACACCATACCTCTGCCATGAAAAGTGAGTGTGAATATATATATATATATATCCTGTTTCAAGGCTTAGTGTGTAAATGGTTTATGAAACCAGTTGATAGTATTACAAGACAGTCTGTATTCTGGAAGCCCTAAGGCAAGAGAAGCAGATACAGAGCCGGGACAGATGGCACAGGACAAGAGAACTTGGCATGTGTAAGTTGCGACCTGTGCTCCACAGGGACTGGAAAGGTTTTGATTGAATACAGCAGGTGATAAAAGAGAGAGATATATATGGATAGATGTGATATACCATTAGGAGATGGAATAGAATACCTGGACAGGAACCCTTGCAGGAAGATAGGAGTTGGAAGGCTGAGGAATACCTGATGGAAAGCAGTAGAAAAGTAGGCAATAATAACTGGATCCTCGATGGAACTCGCACGGATAGTCCAAAGTAGGAATATATGATGAGTGACTAGAGGTACTTAGTTCCATGAGGAACTGAAAGATTGAAGTCTACATGGAAAGAAAGGAGTATAGCGGTTGCTAAGGAACACCTATGATGAGCAGTGGAATAACAGGCAGTGGTTTGAAAATGCAGCACAGTGAATGAGTTGGCAGCACCCATCAACTCATAGTTGGCTGCTGCATCAACGTCAGCGAACCAAGAACCTATTCCGCCTCCAGTCGCTAGCGCTGGAAAAAGGCTCCACTAATGGATTCTGAGTTTTACAAAAATAGAGATCGCAGTGGTAAAGCAAATCTGATACCACAAAAAGCCAGCTGAGCGGGATGTGTTTAGCTGAGAAGTACAAATACCACAGCCCTGTTGTAAACGTCACAATGTCCATCATAGGACAAACACTTAAGGAGATGAAATAGAAGAAGAAGAAGAAGGTGGCGGCTATACTAACCAGCCTAGCAGGTGGAACTAAAAAAATACGGTCCGAAGTAGAGATATTTGATGTATGACTATGGAGAGCTACAAGACTGAAACCTACATGGGAGGAAAGGTGTAAGGAGGTTGCTAAGGAACATCAGAGGAAGAGCAGCAGAATACTGGAACCTAGCAGGTGTAACTAAAAAAAAAGTATGCTAAATGTGATGAGCGACTAGATGTACTGTATTCTATGGGGAACTGAAATACTGAAAGCTACATGGAAAGACAGGAGTAAGGAGGTTGCTGAGGAACATCAGATGAAGGCCAGTGGAATATATGGGATGAGTGACTAGAGGTACTGTGTTCTATGGAGAACTGAAAGACTGTAACCTACATGGGAAAAAAAGTGTAGGGAGGCTGCTGAGGGACACATGATGAAGAGCATTGGAATAATATGCTATGGTAACCGGAGTCTAGTAGGTGGCACTCAAAGATGTGGTCCAAATAGGGAATATGTGATGGGTGGCTTAGTGGTACTATGTTATATGGGGAATTGAAAGACTGGAACCTACATAGGAAGGAAGGTGTAGGAAGGCTGCTGAGGGTCACAAGATAAATAGCATTGGAATAATAGGCTATGGTAACCGAAGCATAGCAGGCGGCAATCAAAGATATGGTCCAAATTATGAAAATGTAAAGTTTGAGCTGTGCTTGATCAGCTGCGTTCACGAGTAGCTCTGGTGATTGTCTAATTGTGTGATTCTGTGATCGGATATTCTCGAGTTTCTGAACGGATTAATATTTGCTCTGATTGCTGCCCTGTAGAGCTGCTGTACTGTGAGAGTTTCTTTATTCATCTGAGTGGTGTATTTAGCAAGTTACAATGCATTTTGTTCGTGGTCTTTGCATCGTTTAGTAAAGATGTTCAGCCATTTTTGGTTGAATCTCGCTCATCTCCCAGTCGTGGAAATCAAGGCCTACATGACAACACTTGTTCTGCTTGGCTGCTCCCCAGTGCCAGACCAAGAAAAGATATGATATACAAGGGCTCTTCTTCACAGCTTGATGTTAATTTTTCCCAAATTTTAAGCAGGGAAAGAATTTCATCGCCTTGTGGAAGGAAAACATTCAGAGGTGGAGCTCGAGAATGGAAGATGACAACCTCTGATACCGGTTCGACACTTAGGAGAAAGAGAACTTCTCAAACACTCCCTCCTCATGGCCCCCATCCCGAGGCAGCGGAGTACCCGGCTCCCTCCCAGGAGCCCACAGGGATCGCGGTCGACACCCCCACTGCCCAGTCTGGACGTGGCAGCACTCCCACTGGCCTGGCAGAGCGCCGTTTTGACTGGTCATGGTGGCGTCCGACAGACGCAATGGGCCTCAGATGACTAGGCGAACATTATTATTATTAATGGGTGGCTTAGAGGTACTGTATTCTATGGGGAATTATAAGCAAGAACGTCAGTGACATTCATCTTCATAATTTTGTTTGCTTCGTTACAAAGATAGGGACCATCACTGCATCTTGCCTCCTCGCAGGTGTTCTGCTATGTTTCATTGGCATGCTTTTGCAGTGATTGTTTCTGTAGCACTTTGTTTTACATAATAATGTTTCCAGCAGCATGCACAACCCTCCCTAGTAACTTTTTATATCATGCATAGTAAGAACATAGGCTCTATTCTTTGCTCATTATTATAAGAGCCGCATATTCATGTGAAAAACCGGAAACGTTTTTGAATGAATCATTTCCACTGATTAGCTGATTACTTGTATTCTGTGTTAGTGAGCTTTCATTTACCTTGTTGACATGTTTTCTTATATACCACATTTACTTGTGCCATGTGATTTATAATATATATATAAATATATAAAATACACAAATATATGCACATACACCAATGCAGATGTTATTAGTCTCTTATATATACTTAATAGTTGCTTCCTCCTTGTTTGTGATTCTATACACTGTACAGATATTCACTATTTTACCACATGACAATGATTTTTGCCACTGTTGTCAAAGTAATTATTCAGATTGAAGTAATATAACGCCGATATCATTGTGTGTTGTTGATACATTATTGCTGTCAAATTTTTCTTTGAGATGGGATTATATGATTATCTGTGAAATATGGAGTTTCTAGGGGCTGTTCAGTTTCTGATAACCTCAACTTAGCAAGTATGGCAGTTGGCCTATAAATTAACTTAACTTAATGTATTTATACTGGTTTAGAAGACTCTGCAGAGTCTGTATACAACCAGTTTCTTTTACATTCACTTGATTAAAAATACCTATGCGTATCCAATCTATTCTTCATTACGTTAATTGACCCTGCCTTCACTATTTCCTGTGGCAATGTATTCCAAGCATTTCACCACTCTCTGACTAAACAAAAATATTTCCTGGTATCTAATCTGGACATTTCTTTAATCAATTTGTAACTGTGTCCTCTTGTTCTTGTAGGCGGCTGTATTTGAAATAACTTGAAAGTCTAATTTATCCTTTCCGTTGAATTTATCTTGTATTAAATTATTTCGAACTCTTATAAAGAATTAATATGAAGAAAACCTTGTACATTTTGTATCCCTTTTGCCCACAAGGAAAACTGCGGCTAGGAAATGACATTATACATTGAAAATGTGAACGAACATTTACCCTTGCCAAGAAATTACGAACACTTGTGTAAGCAGGAGCCGTGGTTAGTGCACTGACTTCCCAGCTGAGTGATCGGGGTTTGGTCCCCAGTTGTTATAGGATTTGACCTGATCATAAAAACTACCCGCTCAGCCTAAAAAAATTGAGTACCAGAATTATCTGGGAAAGTAAAGGCAGCTGGTGTGATGTTGATGATATCACCCATAGTGTGCCGTTGATCAAGAAAATGATGGGCCTACAACCATATTCCCACTATGCCACACAGGCGTGAAATTTGGATCTTTGCTTTGTGTAAAAAATTATGAGATCTTATAATGCAGAGCAGTAGGATGGCTAAGCTTCAATCTTATGAAAATCATCTTAACTTAACGTCTTTATACTGAGTCTGTATACAACCAGTTTCTTGGAGGGTGGTTTTTACCGATGTGTGAGTCCATCTTAATAGACTCAAATACTGAACGACGAAACCCCGTCAAATAAACAAATTACTATCAAGCAGGGCGAGAACTTGATCACAGGTAAGAAAGCCGCTAACGACTTTGTCGATCACTATGCCAGAGCAAACCACATCGAGGTCCCTGCAGATAAGCATACAGACATTAGCGAAGAGCTAAAGGGACACGAAAACATAAATACGGCTCCTGAAGAGCACATGATGGCCAAACTAACAATGCGCGAAATGGAAGAGGCTATGAGAACACTAAAGAAAAGGAAATCTCCTGGAAAAGACGGGATAACAAACGAAATGCTGATGGGGCTGGGCCAAACAGCGAAGAGGAAATTACTATCAGTCCTGAACCAAAGCTGGAAAAGGGGTATTGTACCCCAGGCATGGAAAGACGCAATACTGGTACCAGTACCAAAAACAGGAAAGGATAAAACAGATCCAAATGGATACAGGCCCATCAGCCTACTGAGCTGTGTCGGCAAGCTGATGGAACGGATGATAAACACCAGACTGATGTGGCATCTGGAAGAAAAACGAATACTAATTCCACAGCAAGCCGGCTTCAGACAGCACAGATCCACTGAGGACCAGGTCATCCTCATAGCACAGGAGATAGAAGATGCCTACCAGGCACAGAAACACACAGTAGCTGTTTGGGTGGATCTGGAAAAGGCATTTGACAAAGTCTGGAAGGATGGACTTAGAGTCAAGCTAAGAAGAAGTGATGTCTGTGGGAAGATGTACAAGTGGATCAACCACTACCTCAAACAAAGAACGGCCAGAGTCCAAGGGCAGATGAGCAAAAAGGTGACACTCTAGCAGGGAGTACCCCAAGGGGGAGTATTGTCACCCACACTCTTCCTGGTATATATAAACGATATTACAGAAAATATACCAAGAAGAGTCCATAGCTCAATGTTTGCAGACGATCTGGCTATGTGGACCTCTGAAAAGAATCTCACCATAGCAAGAAATCGGATGCAGACGGCCCTAACATCGCTGGAAGAGTGGGCGAACTCATGGCTGGTCAAAAAAAAACGAGCAGAAAACCACATGCACAATATTCTCGCTTTCATTAAAACCCCAAAGTACCAAATTAAGTCTAAATGGCAAAATCCTGCAGCCAAACGACAACCCAACCTATCTGGGAGTCACATTTGATCGGCGCATGACATGGAAAAGTCAGATTGAGAGAAACCGAATGAAAGCCAGAGAAAGAATGGCAATCACGAGGAAACTTGCTGGCACAAGCTGGGGAGCAGACGAAGGCATACTAAAGAAACTGTATACTGGAAGAGTGAGACCAGTTCTCGAGTATGGCATTGCGGCATGGACAACAGCAGCGAAGGCGAACTTCGATAAAGTTAACAAACTTCAAAACCAAGCCATGAGAATTATAACAGGTGGCATGAAGTCAACGCCAATTGTAGAACTTGAAAAGATTACAAAACTGCAATCCATGACCGATAGAAGAGACTGCAGAGCCCAGCTGCAGTCAGAGAAACTCCGAAGACTGACTGACCATCCAATGCACCAGAGACTAAACAATTTGGGAAATGGGAAACTAAAGCGGAGAAACTTTGCAGAAACAGCCAAAGCAAAGATGCACGATGATCCCATAAACGCACTAACAACACCAAAACCCATCACTACTGTACGAAAACCTACCTGGAGGCAGGATATATTTCCAGAGGTGGTAGAAAATATACCAGGTATTGCAAACAAAAACTGCCAGACTGAAAAAGAAAGGAGAGATACTACCCTAAGCTTCATAACGAAAAGCTACCCAAGCATAGACTGGACCCATGCATACACCGACGGTTCTGTAACAAACACTACACAGAACGGAGGGGCAGGAGCATTCCTGAACCTACCAAATGGCAGACAAATAACACTGTCACTCGCTACTGGTAAGTATACAAGCAATTTCAGAGCGGAGGCAGAGGCACTGAGGGCGGCAGTGGAAGAAATGGTGACACACAGTGAAAATGAGAGCCATATAGTCCTGCTGACAGATGCTCTCGCCGTAGTCACAGCGCTAAAAAGCCAGAAAAACACTGAGCTTAATGACTTAAGAGCAGCACTCTGCAAACTGTGCCAGCAGTCCGCACCAAAAAGGGTAGTGGTACAGTGGGTTCCGTCACACTGCAACATCCAAGGCAACGAGGAGGCAGACAGACTGGCAAAAGAAGGTGCAAGACTACCACAAACAGATACCAGTATGACGTACGAAGAGTCAAAACGGCTTATCAAAGCCAGATACATGACCAAATGGGAAACCGAACATAGGTTACACCAAAAACGATGCCTATTACCAGTTGAACCGAAGAGAGCAGGTCGTTGTCTTCAGACTTCGCACTGGCCACAACAGACTGAGGTACCACCTATTCAACAAATTGAAGATAGGGTGTACCGACGAATGCCCGTGCGGTACTGGTAAAATGACCGCTGAACATCTGCTGCAGAACTGCCCGACATACGAGGATCAGAGAGAGCAGATGTGGCCATTACCAGTGGAACTGCAAGACAAGCTCTATGGCAGTGGCGAGAGCCTCAGGATGACCGCCGCTTTTTTCGAAAAAATAATGGTTACTGTCTGACTGCGTACGAAGAAGAAGAAGAGGAAGACTCAAATACTAGAGCTAAGTAGACCAGCCAGTTACGCGCTATCTATAGCTGCTCTTAATAAACCACATGGGGAAAGGTACAAATAACTTTGGTAGACTTTTAATTTGAATTTTGTTCTGGGCAAGCGGCCGTTAAGCTTACTCTTTTTGATTTCCAACTGCTAAAGGATTTTTAACGTGCTCGACACTGAACACGGGAGGCCGATCTCACTACTCAGAAATCAGGGGAATTTTTAACAAAAGTATCACATGACCAAAATGTCGGTCACCACCGTGATTCAAACACGTGACTTCCGGCACCTGAGGCGGACACCTTACCTCGAGACCACTGATTCCCTGTCAGCAGGTGAACATGATCAATGCAAGGGCTCACACCGTCAACAGGTTTTTCAAGCCATGGTATATAGCTGTGAGGTAAGGGATCTAAGTAAAACTAGAGAAGCTTCAAGTTACTCAATGTGCAATGGAGTGGTGAACATTGTCAGTCTCTCCAAGGGACTGAATTTACAGCAACAAAATCTAAAATAAATCATCAAACTTCTTTCAATGACATCATAGATACTGGGTTGATAAGCTAGAAATGGTCCAGGCATGTAGTAAGGTAGGTAGGTAATGTGCTTAGGCAACAAGAGCCTATAATGCCAACCGTCTCTGGTCACGATGAGTAGCTGAGTCCCTGGGTACCTACAGTAAGGATGGTGTCTTTCCGATTTGATCTAACCAGGTGGTGCATGGACCATGTGATCGTTTCCCACTCTTGATGCTCATCTATCTAACTATCTATCCATCTATCTATCTATCTTCAGTCCAATTCGGTCATTAAATGTCGTGGGGAGATGTGACCTCCTTTGTTACATTTATTTTTAGCAGGTTAAAATTTGCTGGTGACTTGCCAACTTAATTCCAGTATCTATTACCAACCAATATGTTGGTTGCCCCTGGAATATACGATCGCCTTTTTGGGACTGGTGGTGGAGGAAGTGTAAATTAGAGCAAGGTAGACCTACAGCCTGTTAGGCACCATCTATGCCGCTGCGCTAACCACATAACCAAGACCTGATGTAATAGCCGCACAGTCTCTGTTTTGCAAGATATTATCTATTGGGTCAGAATCCCTAGAATAATTTGAGTAGATTTTTAACTTTGAATTTTGCCCGAGCAGCGGCAGTTAAAAACCTACTCTTTTCGATTTTGCAACTTACAAGGGATTTTTAACGTGCGAGCCACTGTACACGGGTGTCTGATCTTACTACTCAGATATCAGGTAAAATTGTTACCATATGATTCATGTGAACATGCTAATATCTCATGTGACCATACTACAGTAAACTACTATTGCATGTTAATATCCAATCTGACCATACTGCAGTACTCTACTATTATATAG
This sequence comes from Ariolimax columbianus, assembly GCA_036924085.1. Classification (NCBI taxonomy): domain Eukaryota; kingdom Metazoa; phylum Mollusca; class Gastropoda; order Stylommatophora; family Arionidae; genus Ariolimax; species Ariolimax columbianus. Next base: position 92,399,942 of record JAVGWX010000003.1, read on the forward strand.
TAATATCCAATCTGACAATACTGCAGTACTATTACATGTTAATATCCAATCTGACCATACTACACTACTATTACATGTTAATATCCAATCTGACCATACTGCAGTACTCTACTATTATATAGTAATATCCAATCTGACAATACTGCAGTACTATTACATGTTAATATCCAATCTGGCCATACTACACTACTATTGCATGTTAATATCCAATCTGGCCATACTACAGTACTCTACTATTACATGTTAATATCCAATCTGGACATACTACAGTACACTACCATTGCATGTTAATATCCAATCTCGTCATACTACAGTACACTACCATTACACATTCATATTCCAATGCCGCTCATTTCCTCACCATTAAAGATCCCCTGCGTCTCTGTGGTCTAAAAATCCAGAATGTATACTCTGCATTGAAATGATGAATGTATACTCTGCATTGAAATGATGAATGTATACTCTGCATTGAAAGGATGAATGTATACTCTGCATTGAAATGATGAAATGTATACTCTGCATTGAAATGATGAAATGTATACTCTGCATTGAAATGATGAATGTATACTCTGCATTGAAATGATGAATGTATACTCTGCATTGAAATGATGAATGTATACTCTGCATTGAAATGATGAATGTATACTTGTAGTTTTATTTTTTTGAGTAGGTCACATATCAGCCACTTTATTTTTTGATGTTGTAGTGGTTTTCGCATGACAAGATCATCACATTATGTCATTCTTCGTAGTAGAGGCATGTGGCCACCTCTACAGTTGAATTTCTGTAGGAAGCCTGTGTCCAAGCATTGTGCCCCTGTTTAATGGTGTTTCTGATGCATTATGATCGAATGATAAGGTTCCCAGTCGCACCCACAACCTTACTTAGTCATCTTTTACAACAAGCATTATAGGGTGTACTGGACATGTTCTTTCCTCCCATTGAAGAGGTACTAGGACCCACGCAAGGGTCATGAGAAGTTGCCAGCTTGGTGATGAGAGTCTTACAGTTGAGCAGTTGTTGTCTACAAAGTTGGGTTCTAAGAAAACAAAATCAACTGCTTTTGTGTTGTGTTGTGCATGAATTTGTTATGATATATGATGACTGAGAAAAAAGTATCTTGACTTAGTCAGAGACAAAAAAACGAACATTTATTTGTTGTTCTTCTTCATTCTCAATCTCCCGCTACCAAGCCCTGAAAAGGGCTTTGCAAGTAGCAGGATATTGTTCAGAGAATAGAATGTGTTGTGTCGCAGTTTACAGCTTGACTGCGATATTTGCACCTTTCAGTCGGACACATCTGACTTCAGCAGACATTTTTGAGTACCGGGCTAGCCTTCCCTAATTGATCCCGTCTCCTTAGCCAGTCTGCTCTGTTGCAGCCTGTTATCCAGGATCACCTCGTGGAGGTGTAGAAGGGTCTTGTTGGCTCTGATTCCCTGGCCCTGACACTAGCAGTCAGTTATGGGTCGCTGACCACTGCAGTTTATGCACTGCCGCTTATTTAATTCAATACATAATCCTCTTTGAGATAGACCCCATCTGAGTTTACACACTTCTCCATGTGGGGCTGCCACTGATGGAAGTATTTCTGGAAGTCATTTTGTTAATCTCTATCAGGCACTTCCTCGTATTTGTCTTCATTTCTTCTATATTCTGAAATTTTGTCACTTTGATTGTTGGAAAGAGCCAAAAGTCGCAGGGAGTCATGTCTAGATAGTAGGGGGAGTGCTGAACATGTCCAGTGCAGTGTTTTTGCAAAATATCCTAGATGAAGTGCGAAGAGTGGCAACTGGCAGAACCATCACAACATTGTTCCGTCAATACGAGGTGTGTTCAAAGGGTATCCGACTTAAGTTTTGTCTTCGGAAGCAAAGTATGGGTGTTATCCTTTGGCATACATGAATTTTTCCCCGCCCTCAGATTGTGTCAGTCGCTGTCAGTCAGCCTTTCGGTGTTGAGTGTAGTGAGCACCCATCGGGTTTTTATCCACCATGGAGTGACGCAATGTCAAAGTCATGTTGACCATTTTCTTTGACTCGTGGGGTTGTGCATCACGAGTACGCACCACAAGGTCAAAACGTTACCAAAGAAGAGTACTATCTAGAGGTCATCTGTCGCATTTATACTTTCACATATTCCTCTTAACTGAACATCCTTATACTGGTTTAGAAGACTAAGCAGAGTCTGTAAACAACCAGTTTCATTTACATTTCCTTCTTCTAAAAGCTATGTGCATCCAATTTATTCTTAATTGCATTAATTGTCACTGCCTCCACTACTTCTTGTGGCAATGCATTCCAAGCATTCACCACTCTCTGACTAAAAAAATATTTCCTAATATCTAATCTGGACTTTTCTTTAGTTAATTTGTAGCTGTGCCCTATTGTTCTTGTAGGTGATGATGAGACATGGGAGGTAATTTACTTTGACAAAATTAGGTGCTCTAATTTCATTATTCTATCTCAAATTGACTGACCTGATCAGCTCCAATGGTTGTCATGCCAATAGATTGTAGAATATATTGAAGATCATCCTGTATCAAATTTACTTGATACATCATTACGTGGGATAATCACACACACACATAGTCTGATTCTCAGAGGGACAGGAACAGATCTAGCTTGACCATAATAAATGATAATCCGAATCACACATATTGAGATTCAAATAATCACTTGTGGTGTGCTTTTCAGAATAATCACCATCTTAATCCAATTTATCAGCCTCCAAATCCCTGAGAAAACTTTCAATCGCTTGTTCTCATGTTTGCCTTTTAGAATGACCATTTCCCAAATTTTCAAAGCTTCTTTCCATAAAAATCATTAGCAAACATGCTTTGATGTGTGTACCGCCATATTTTTTAAATTTCCAGACATGTGTGTGCTCTGTAGATGTCACTATATTATGGACAAAATTCAAGGAGTGTAATCCAAAATACTCCATAAAATAATCGTCCATCCGTCACACCAAAAATATGGGTGGCTCGAGGAATTAGGTATTTACACATACAGGGTTGTCACGGGTTCGAAGAGTTAATGTAGTCAAAGCACTATATAGATCAGTGCTCTTCAACCTGGGCGCTACCATCCACTAGTGGGCGATTTTCAGGTAAGCAGTAGCAAAATAATTACGTGCTGTATAAAGAACATAACCTGGGGAAACTATTGCAAAATACCAGCTAACCAAGAAAAGTGCAAATATTGAGAACCCGTGGCAGCATACGAGTGTGAAACATGGCCAGTTACCTAAACCTCGAGTCCTTTGAGATGAAGTGTCATAGGAAGGTCCTCAGAATACAAAAAAAAACATGCAAACATTTGACAAGAGTGAAGCATAGAGGAGAACTGATTCATAAATTTAATCTTAAACGGAAAATTTGACATATTTTGGCCACATCAAAAGACACAATGGTCTTTAGAGAACAATAATGGAAGGTATTGTGCCAGGAAAGAGGCAGAGGCAAACCAAAAAGGCAATGACACCAAGATGTCCAGGTATGCTTGTGCATGACTCTTGAGATTTGGCAAGAGATCGAGTTTCTTTCAGACTGACAGTTTGTTTTTGTATTTTGTTTTTGTTGTGCGTTTGCCTAATTTCTCAATTCTCCAAGGTGGTGTGCGTTGCACTGTGGTTTTTATTTTGCGCCTGTAGGCCCAGTGCATCCGACTTCAGCATGTATTTATGTAAGGGTCTGCTTGCTCCTGCATTTTCTAAGGGTTTGCTTCCCCAGGGTAATCGTCAGTGCTGTGATGGGGATCGAACCTAGCACCTTCGGTTTGTGAGCCATGTCACTTAACCATTAGCACACGCCGTCCCCAGACTGACAGTGATGGGAGAGACGTTCTGCAAAGGACATGCTACACAGTGATTAAAAACATCCAAAATACACAGACAATGATGGGTGATCGTTTTCTTCAATTTAGATTTTAGTGGGTAGTAAGGAAAATGTGCACTCATGAAAGTTATAAAATTGGGAGGTAAGGAAAATGTGCACTCATGAAAATTATAAAAGTGGTATGTAAGGAAAATGTGCACTCATACAAGTTATAAAAGTGGGAGGTAAGGAAAATGTGCACTCATGAAAGTTATAAAAGTGGGAGGTAAGGAAAATGTGCACTCATAAAAGTTATAAAAGTGGGAGGTAAGGAAAATGTGCACTCATGAAAGTTATAAAAGTGGGAGGTAAGGAAAATGTGCACCCATGAAAGTTATAAAAGTGGGAGGTAAGGAAAATGGGCACTCATGAAAGTTATAAAAGTGGGTGCTAATGTTAAGTTAAGTTATATACAAGCTGGGAGGACAGAAAAACTAGATGTAAAAATGCACACCTGTAAATTAAATTTGCAAGGGGTGTGGGTTTTCTGAAACAGGCAACATAAACGTATAGGTCCTACCAGGCTACTATAATTCTAAATATAAGATGTACACATTTCTTGCAATACTTCAGTGATTTTGTTCTTGGGGTTACAAAATTGCTGGTCACCTGTTATTGATAGATGAATTACTGGTAGAGCTATTTTCAAACACTGTAAGAGCAGGGCATTAGCTGTAGTGGTCAGCGACCCTAAGCTGACTGCTAACTTCAGGGCTAGTGACCCATAGCTGCCGATACTAGGCAGCAACAGGACAGACTAGTTAAGGAGAGACAATTAAAGAGGGAAGGCTGACCAGGTACCCAAAAAGGCCATGCTGAAGTCGGATGTGTCGGACCTAAGAGTCGGCAGTCCAGCTGTAAAATATGACGTATTCTGGACTAAACCCTCATACTTAACTTAACGTCTTTATATTGGTTTAGAAGACTCTGCAGAGTCTATATACAATCAGTTTAATTTACATTACCTTGCTTTAAAAGCTATCAGGTCAGGTCATCCCGTAACTGGTGAGGTCGTTGGGGCACACATGAAGACATCCTCACAACTCCACGCCATCCCTCTCTGTCAGATGCCGCTGCCTGTGACTCTTCTGGTCGGAGACTGGTCCATTCTTTTATGTTGTCCTCCCATCTCTTTTTGGGCCGGCCTCTTCGTCGCCTGCCATGCACCTTCCCGTGGAGGATTGTGTTTGCAAGACCATTTGATCTCGATATGTGACCGAACCAAGTGAGTTTCCTTTTTTTGACAGTTGGCAAGAGATCTTCAAAAGGCCCTATTGATGTTGTAATTCTATCTCATATTTCCTCATTTGTAACTCGATCTTTGTACGTGACGTTTAAAAGTTTTCGGAAACATCTCATCTCCAAGGCCTGTATCCTTCGTTGAAGGTCAGCTATAACTGTCCATGTCTTACACGCATAGAGGAATATTGACAGGACCAGTGTACGCATTAATCTGATTTTCGTGCGTAGTGCTAACCGTTTATTTTGCCAGATTTTGTTAAGCCGTGCAAGCGCCGCTATTGTCTGTGCTATTCTGGCCAACACTTCACATTTTGATCCTTCATCACTGACAATCGACCCAAGATATTTAAAACGGTCAACCACTTCGAGTTCCTGACCGTTAGCTTTTATCTTGCTGTTGAAGCCCTTAGCGTTGTTGGTCATTAATTTTGTCTTTCCAGCATTTATCTCCATACCATAGTCAAGAGCTGTTTCATCGAGCCTTCTGACCCATTCCTGGAGTTCTGCTTCCGAACCCGCCAACCCGTCAATATCATCTGCAAAACGAAAGTTGGTAATCGTTCGGCCCCCTATCTTGACAGTACCAACGTGACCTCCAAGTGCCTCACTCATAATTCCTTCAAGGAATATATTGAAAAGAGTTGGAGAGAGTGTACACCAATGTCTCACACCAACTGATGTGCGAAACCAGTCTCCTCGCCTGCCATTCACAAGAACTGCACTAGACGCCTTGTTATACAGGTGTTCAAGGACCATTATAATATTTTCGTTGATATTATACATCCTCATGGTTGTCCAAATCGCTTTATGCCATACCCTATCAAACGCCTTCTTAAAATCCACAAACACATGATACAGTGTTTGCTGCTGTTCTAGATATTTCTCGCTTAACAGCCTTAAATTAAATATATGTTCTGTAGTGCTTCTTCCCTGTCTGAACCCTGCTTGCTCCTCGGCAATAATGTTTCTCTGCTTGGGGTTTCAATCGGTCGAGGATTAATCTAAGCATGACCTTGCTAGGGTGGCTAATGAGGCTTATTGTTCTGTAATTTTGGCACAGCTTTAGGTTTCCAGACTTATGTAACTGTATAACTATTGATTTCGTCCATAAGTCCGGCCAGTTTCCTGTCGCCCATATTTTGTTACAGATGTATGTCAGGCCTTCCACCACTACCTCTCCACCTGCCTGTAAGAGCTCTGCTGGTATATTGTCCACGCCGGCCACCTTCCCTCTTCTCAATGTCTTTACCGCTGCAATTACCTCTTCCTTCGTTAATAGTTGGTTATCCTCTATATTTGTTGGTGTTGGGGGGAATGTTTTCTCAGGTTTGTTTCGCCCTTCATAGTTATATAGCTTGGAACAGTACTCTGTCCATCTTGCCAGTACGTCATTTCCCTCAATGAGAAGCTTGCCGTTTTTATCATGCTATGCGCATACAATTTATTCTTAAATGCATTAATTGTCCCTGCCTCCACTACCTCCTGTGGCAATGCATTCTAAGTATTCACCACTCTCTGACTACAAAAATATTTCTATCTAATCTGGACCTCTCTTTAGTTAATTTGTAGCTATGTCCTCTTGTTCTTGTGGGTGGCTGTATTTTGAAAAACTTGTTATAGTTAAATTTATCTGTTCCTCTGATCATCTTATACACCTGTATTAAGTCACCTCGAATTCTTTTCTTTTCTAGACACTGTAGGCCGATTTTACTGAGTCATTCCTCATAACTGTAATTCTGGAATCCCACTATCAGCTTTGTCGCTCTTTTTTGTATTCTTTCCAGCATGTTTATATCCCCTCTATGATAAGAACTCCACACCTGTACCATGGCTTCCTTTAGACTACTTTATTAAAGGTGGCTACACCTGTACACAATACTCCAATCTAGGTCTAATGCTTTATACAGTTAGACTATCACTTCCTTGTTTCTATGTTTAATATTTCTTTTTATCATACCCAACATTGCATTTGCCTTTTTCACTGCTACCTGAACTTGCTCACTCACCTTTCCTGTATGATCTTTTACACCCCCTAGGTCCTTTTCCTAATCTATCTTTCTGATATTGTTCTCGCCCAACTTGCAAAGCCCTTTCTAGGACTTGGTATCAGGTGTTTTAGAACAAACGATGTAGAAGAAGAAAAAATAACTGCAAGATTGACATTGAAAAACACATTTCAGATTGATTGTTTTAGTAAACTTAATATCTGAAATCTTGGACAAAAACAATACCAAGGCACACGAAACATGAATAAATATATTTACAACTTGATTGTGTAGCAACAGAATGCTTTAGTTTTAAGAATTACATACAGCAGTGCTTCTTAAACTTTTCAATGTAACGGACAGGCATAGTTTTATCGATTGATTTTTGTTCTTTTTGATCATCTAAAATTTGTATGAAAATTTGTTTTAATGCATGGTTAGCCAATTATATGACTCTTTTACCATTTACTGATAGTAGTTATAACCGAATGCTAAAAATAATCATTGATTAACATCTCCCAGAATTCGCTATTAGAAGCTTTAATTATTTACTTAATGAGATCCATGCATGTTTAAATAAAAATATGGCGGGTACATTGTTTTGGTTGTAGGACAATCATGTTTTTTTAAGTTCATTCGAGGCTATAATACCCAAGCGAGAAAACTCTTCATGTGTAGTTTATTGATGTCTAATGTAGACTGAGGGCTTGTGGATCAGAAGTGGTCCACACACAAACACTTTGTGAACCATTACTGTACAACATGATATGTGGCTATATGTTGAAAAAAATAAGTATGTATAAATTACTAAATCTTTTATTTCATTTAATCTCAATCTCTCGGGGACGGCGGGGGTTAGGAGTTAAGTGAAACGGCTCGCAACCGAAGGTACTGGATTCCATCCCCATCACAACACCGGCTGTTACCCCAGGGAAACAAACCCTTAGGAAACGCAGGAGGAAGCAGACCCTTACATAAAAAACATGACGAAGTCGGATGCGCTGGGCTGACATGCGCAATATAAAAACATGGTGCAACACATATCGTCTTGGGAGATACAGAAATAAGAACACACACACACCCCCCAACCTCAATCTCTTGTGGAACTCCTAGACATGTTCCATAGAAGCCTAGGATGCCACAAAAGCATGGCCGTGAACCTCTGAGCCAGAGAATGACATTCTTTGATCTGCTTGTAACTTGTCAACATTACTTAATGCCTGTTTCTCTGTTTCTGTGATACAATCACAGTGCACTTAGCCTAGTAGATCTGATTCATCCACATTTATTGTTGCCGTTTTTGAATAAGTGTGATTTAGATTTTGTATTGATTGTTTGGTGCTTTCCTTTAATAGAGACTGTATACTGTCTGACTATTACGAATACACATAATTGGCTTGTTTTATGAAAAAGCTGTTATTTTTGTAAGAAGGATAAATGCTTTCTGTACATAAAGATTCATTTTTATCTCCATCAACAAGTCTTATCGTTTTTTTATTTTGTTGGTTTTTTTACTTTGTTGTATTGTATAGAGTGCCAGAGTGGTTGGTTGGTTATTGATCCAACATGGCATCTAACCTGCTGCAGTCTAGTCTTGTTCTTCTGTTTTAGTCCATTATGGTTGCAGCCAGATGACAGATTTGACTTGAATTCACACTAGTTGATGACTTACACTTGTGTCCCAATTGGCAAAAATAGGAGCCTCGAAACAACAATTGGATAGACCCTGCAGTAACCACACAGTAAAATGAATTATTAAGAATAATACTCGGGAAATCTGGATGAACAGGTGGGCGAGGGGAACAACAGGTCGCAGTGTATTTAGCGAAATGTCACAGCCAAAAAGTAACGATAACATAAATAGACTAAATAGAAGACTCATCTTTGAGTTCCGAACAGGACATACTAGAGTCAATAGCCACTTGAACCGCATCAATCCCCAGCTCCTGCCCTTGTGCAGATATTGCTCTCATCCTGATGAAACAGTTCGACATCTAATCATTGAGTGTCCCAGCTCCTGCCCTTGTGCAGATATTGCTCTCATCCTGATGAAACAGTTCGACATCTAATCATTGAGTGCAAGGCGCTTGCGGACATGAGGAAAAGATTCTTATAAGAACTGCCGACAATTACCAACACACTGTACGGAGCAGTGACACAACTGAAGAAGACCTATATATATATTAGAATGGCATTGGGCTGCCAAGAGCAGGCTTGTTCAGCAGCTATGGGATAATAACAACGTGTTGTGGTTTTCCATTTAGATAAGTTCGCTGATTTTGTGGAGTTTTAAGATGCCTCTCCAACAAAAAAAAAGACGATCCACAGAACCTTAAATTTCAGTGACTCTGGTAAGCTCTGTTTGGTCACAATGATGACGTTTTAACCTACTAGATAAATGCCTTTTTGTTTCAACATCTATCCATAAACCCAACTTTCATCACCTGTGATGACATTTTAACCTACTAGATAAATACCTTTTTGTTTCAACATCTATCCATGAACCCAACTTTCATAACATGTCTTGTCGTTTTAACGCACTAGATAAATGCCTTTTTGTTTCAACATCTATCCATGAACCCAACTTTCATCACCTTGGATGACATTTTTCAAAAAGTCTCCGTCGGTATTCGCTAAAAGTTTTACTTAATTTGAAGCAGTATTTCATGCAAACACATTGCTTTTCAAGATCCTTCATTGTTCCATTTAAAAAAAAATCAAAGTGCACTACATGTACTCTGCTGATCTATGAAGATCAGTAAAACACCCGGGTCACTGAAAATAAGTGAAAATGATGTTGTTCTTCAACAGGCCCATAGTTCAAGTATTTGGCCAGTATTTTTTCGGCAGACGGTAGGATCGACAGGGAAATTGAGGCTAGGTGTCAGAAAGCATCTGCTGGGATGTATCAGCTGTCCCCACTGCTTAGGCACCCAATCATTAGTTTGGCAAAAAGCAACAGCTGATAAACAGTATATTTATGCCGACTCTGTGTTACCAGTGCCAAACATAACCTCTGTTACAGCGTGTGTGAGAGCAGAATTTCGACTTGTGAAATGAAGTGTTTGAGGAAAGGTCATCAGTGTTACCATGAGAGACAGAATGCGGAACGACGACATTCAAAGTATGGTCGACACTTCGTCAGGTAGAAAATAAGTTTGGTCATATCATGAGAATGCACCCTCATCAACTTCCACTGATGGCTTAGAACGCTGGTAGATCTGGCTACAGGGCAAGGGGTTGGCCGCGAGGCAGGTGGATAGATAACAGAGTGATTGTGCAGAGACACGGGTTCACGTTGACCGACGCAACGCACTTAGCGCAGAATAGACGACTTAAGGTCCCCACGACGATCAAAGACAAAAGCAGAAAGAAAACTAACTAACTACATGTGTATTCACTTCACTGGATGCATATCGTAGACTAATGTGATGCGGTTATTATTAAACTGAAGGTCAATGTCACTGATACATATCCAAGCAATAACTAGCTCGCCGCCTCATTTAGTAGCGCACTCACTGATACACATCCAAGCAATAACTAGCTCGCCGCCTCATTTAGTAGCGCACTCACTGATACACATCCAAGCAATAACTAGCTCGCCGCCTCATTTAGTAGTGCACTGATTGATACACATCCAAGCAATAACTAGCTCGCCGCCTCATTTAGTAGTGCACACACTGATACACATCCATGCAATAACTAGCTCGCCGCCTCATTAAGTAGTGCACACACTGATACACATCCATGCAATAACTAGCTCGCCGCCTCATTTAGTAGCGCACTCACTGATACACATCCAAGCAATAACTAGCTCGCCGCCTCATTTAGTAGCGCACTCACTGATATACATCCAAGCAATAACTAGCTCGCCGCCTCATTTAGTATCGCACTCATTGATGCACATCCAAGCAATAACTAGCTCGCCGCCTCATTTAGTAGTGCACTGATTGATACACATCCAAGCAATAACTAGCTCGCCGCCTCATTTAGTAGTGCCCACACTGATACACATCCAAGCAATAACTAGCTCGCTGCCTCATTTTGTTGCGCACTCATTGCTTCAAGGACAAAGGGACATAATGAGTATCAGATCAGCATTCTGGACCTGTATGAGCGTAAAAACAAGGTATCTGTTAGCTGTGCCTGATAGTCTTTGTGTATTTGTGCAGTCGATGTGTGTGTATCGTGCTGTTGTGTTATCATCCCTTTTGTACGCATGCGAAACATGGACAGTCTACAGCAAGTACGGTCAGGAAACTTAATGATTTCCAATTAAACTGTCTTCGCAGACTACTCAGGATCGGTTGACAGGACAAGAGTACCCAACTCTGAAGTCCTCAGCAGTTCTAGACACTCTGGCATCCATACGCTGATACAAAGAAACCAGATCAGATGGACAGGGGATGGTGTTCGCATGTCAGATGAGCGCCCTTCCTAAACAACTGTTGTACGATGACAGGACATCGCTCACAATTGGGAGCGGGGGGGGGGGGGGGGGGCACAAAAGCAACGATACAATGACACTAAAATGAAAGCTGCTTGCTCCAAACCGCTCATCCTGCCGCACTGCCGTCACACATGGTACTTGCACCACTGAGCAGAAGCTCATCACGGTGGTGCAGGAAAAGTGAGCTGAATGAAAGGAAAGACTGCACGACTGCCAAACTACAAATGCTGTTCACGTTTGCCCTACGTGCGGTAGAGTTTGTCACGCTCTGATTGGACTGCACAGTCATATGCAGTCACATCTGAATAAACATGTTTGATGCTGTCGCCATCTTCTCTTGCGATGGACAACTAACTGACTGACTAACTAACTGACTGACTGACTGACTTTCTGACTAACTAAACTAACTAACTAAATTAACTAACTAATTAAACTAACTAAGCAAGCCTCACTTAGTTGCTGTGCCCTTTTGTAAGCCCGGTTTCTTTTTGAACTGTCCTCGTATTCAACCAAGCCTGTTTATTGGCAGTCTTCAGCAGTTATTTGGTTGTCTGTATGGTTGTTGGTGTGTATTGTTGTTCTTAACTTGATCCCTTCTAAGTTAGTATGTCTGCATTGTTATCGCCAGGTGAATCATAGTGATACAAGTGCTTACTCATTCTTCTTCGGCGTTCATCTTTAGAACAAGGTTCCAGTTTCTCTTACAAAGACCACCATTATTTCTTGTTTTTCTAGTTCCCTGGTCAGTGATTGACAAAGCCACAAGTGACCATCACATCTGATGGCATCGTTAAGGACAGCATACACTCCCTCCACTTCATCTGGTCTGCTACCATTATTTGTATAATGCCAGAACTCTGATTAATAATTTTAGTTTCTGCAACTACGCTTCTTCCCCAAGTTGTCTTAAGTTGGTCTCTCTTTCGCCTTCACTCTGGGGTCCATGTCAAGGCAGTCCTGGTGATGGTGTCTTCTTCTTCTTTTGCCATCTCACTTTCTCCTGAGATGTAGCCTAGTGTCGTAGTATGTATTTGTCTTTCGCCTATCTCGTGGCTCGAGTAAAGTTTTTCCAAATTTAACGGCAGGTCTCGTTTACGCTTTCTATCCACCTGTTTCTTGGTCCACCTCTCGCTCTTCTTCCTGATGGTCTCCCGTAGAAGGTTGCATGAACAATATGGCCTGGCTGCATTCTCACAACGTGACCAAACCAATTCATTCTCTGTTGTTCGGTGCACTGTAATCAGGGAATTGTTCCAACCTTCTCCCAGATTTTCATATCTGTGATTATGTCTCTTCTGGTATTGTTAGTGATCTTTAGTAGGCACCGCATTTCGCAGGTGGCTAAGTTTCGTTCCTGGACCCTATTCAATGTCCATGTCTTGCACTGTTATCACAGGGTTGGAATGACGATATTAATTTATCGTCTGCTTTTTTGATTGGAGGGAAATCTTGGGGTGTCTTAGTAATGGAGACAGCTGGTATGTGACATTGCTTGCACTCTGCACTCTCCAGTTTGGTGGAGTCTGCCAGAAAAGAAGCTTTTGGTGGAATAATTCTGAACGCTTGTCCGGTACTCGAGCTACCAAATATCTACAAGGTAAAGGCAAGAGTTGTGACATTTCCGAGAATTAAGGTACCGAAAATGTATTCAATGTTTTTTTAGCAGTGACATAGTACAAACTGCCGTATGTGATGAAGTGTTAGAGCGTTCATTGTACTAAGCCACACGTGTGTGAGGTGAGATGGCCAGACCTTTACTGTCTGTCTTTCTTTCCCTAACCGAAGATCGGGTACACATTTACAAATGAACTCTCTATACAGCTGGGTCAACTGAAGCGTGCTGGTAACGGGGGTTGAACGCCGCACCTCTGCCTTGAAACGCAAGGGATCTACCACTACACTAATCAAACGCTCAGTGATATTTAACATGTAAATGACATTGGTATTTCTGTAATGATCCTGAAAACTCGCACATGGTATGGGCATGTTTCAAGACCGTCTGGGTTGACTAGACGGTCCTACAAGGTACTGTGCCCGGGAAGCGTAAGAGAGAGAGAGAGAGAGAGAGAGATAGAGAGAGAGAGTGAGTGAGAAAGAGAGAGGCAGAAAAAGAGATGGAAAGACAACACCAGAGAGTGAACGGGGAAGTCAATAGCTAGAACAAATATACTGGCACAAAACCGAGTAGCGGGGCGGGATCTTGTCCAACAATCTGCAGTATTAGTGCCCCAATGGAGTGACGGGAACTGGTCCAACAATCTGCAGTATTGGTGCCCCAATGGAGTGACGGGAACTGGTCCAACAATCTGCAGTATTGGTGCCCCAATGGAGTGACGGGAACTGGTCCAACAATCTGCAGTATTGGTGCCCCAATGGAGTGACGGGAACTGGTCCAACAATCTGCAGTATTGGTGCCTCAATGGAGTGACGGGAACTGGTCCAACAATCTGCAGTATTGGTGCCCCAATGGAGTGACGGGAACTGGTACAACAATCTGCAGTATTGGTACCCCAATGGAGTGACGGGAACTGGTACAACAATCTGCAGTATTGGTGCCCCAATCACCTTTCAGGTTACGAGACTGATGATGATGATGGACTCACACTAACAGAGCAAATGTTGCTACAACGCAACTGCTACGCTTTGTGCCTTCTCAGAAATAATATAAAATAAAAATGTTGGCAGGCCGACTACATGGCTTATTAGAGCTAAACTAATTATTGAAATAATCTCATTTATAGACGTTTTGTGTGTGAACAGTTTGTGCCTCGATCGAACCTGTAATATTTAGCATTTTGTATTATCCGTTATATTCCATTACTTCTGCTGTAGTCTGGGTGGTAATCCGCCGTGCCAAGACATGATTTATTTCCCTGTTGTACTACGTTGAATATTCAACTACCCATTTTCAATGGGTAATAGGAATTCAGCACAGATCGATCAAGGGGGCTTCACACATGAGAACTTTGTTGGCGAGTCAAGTTGTAACATGTTCACCTTTTGAAATTGTGTGCTTATGTCTGTAGTGTTTATATGTCTGCATTTTTTATTGAGAAGTGTACTTAGTTAAGTTAAACAGGATGGGGATAATTATTTGGTAACAGAAAGAGGTTACTTGCATATTTTCCGTTAGGCTCGATTTGATTTCTCATTTATATGTCTGTAGTATTTACATTTTCTCTGTTTTGTTGTTGGTTTAAAAATTAATTTTTTAGGGTGCAATCTTACGTTTCCTACCTCACGTAAAACATTTGTGTACATTTTATTTATTTTTACCTTACGAAATGTTTTCAAAGTAAGTAATTTTTCTTTAAAGTTGATTTAAACACCAAAATTAAAGTTATGCACACGTTTATTAATTTTTTGTAATAACAAAATTAATTTACATCTGTATTTAGTGTAAATCTTGTCTTTCTGTAAATAATATACTCTTATATTTTTACGTTTGTAGGTTGTTTTTTCACCTTTATTGTGAGTCTTTCTACTTCCATTTAAAATGAGGTTCGCTTTTATTATTAAATGTGAATTGTTTCATTGAACTTAATGTAGTGATTTTCATTATGTCATTATCTCTTCTTGTCCTGTTTTCGCCCCAGTTGGACAACAAAAAACAACAAAAGTGGTTGACACTTTTCAAGAAGTTTGAAAACATTAAATTGTCATACTGCGCTTTCCTTGCGACGTCACAGAGATGACGTATGCGCAGGCTTCCGTTTTATGCTGGATGGGAGACTTATGCTGCTGTCATGTTGAACTTCTGAAGTGTCTCTACGATTCGATCTATCCATTTTCGCCGGGTCGACCTCTTGCTGTGGCCCTGAAACCTCCATGTAGTATGATATTGCTGCAGGTTGATCATATGCATCCTTGTCAGATGTCAAAACTACGTTCTTTTATATGCGTCAATATAGTTGTTAACCTATGTAGCAGCCACCATATTTCTCAGTTTTGTGAATTTTGTGTCGAATTATCAGGCTATGCCTACTCTCTCTGCTAATAATATCTGAAACTGATTTTGCCAGCTGATTGCAGAAACAGTATTCGGTGTGAAAGCTCAGTAATCCTATATATAAATTAGACTCCTTCAACGTTCACTGCGAGTCTGTGTTGCAGTTAGTCAGCGATCTTACCTTACACTGACCTGTCCCTAGTTTTATCGTGTGTCGTGTACCTGTGTCCCCTGCTGTGTTGCATGGCTGCATTACTAAGGTCCAGTGTTTCGTTATGGATCAGTTTACTTAACGTAAGCTATTGAGATGGTCAGATTATCGATTGGAATATGTATTTTTGTGAGTAGGGAATATGGCAGTTTTATGATGTTTAATTAAGTTATTCGTGAAAAATATAAAAATAATCCTGTTCTAATTCGTCTTTTGTACACCTGTTTACCAGGAAAGAAAGAACAGGACAACTTTCACCGTCTTAACATGTCGTAAAAGGCGACTAGAAAGAGTTGTGATTGGGACTGGTAACTTCATTATGTAAAACCATTGCTTTGAATCTGCCACTGCAATTTTTAGGAGACAGCCTTCCTTTGAAAATGGTTACGGTAAGAGACAAAATGCAGTATCGGAACTATAGTAAAGATACGGGGTCAAAAGCAGTGTCGATTTATGTTTAGAGTAAGGGAACCAGATGCAGTGTTGGACCTATGGTTAGGGTTACGAGCCATATGCAGTGTCAACTTACGTTTGGGGAAAGGGGTCTTATGTAATGTTTGACGCATGGCTGCAGTAAAGGACCACATGCAGTGTCTGACCTATGGTTGCAGTAAGATGCCCACAACGTGTCCGACTCAAGGTTAGAGAAATGGGTCAGATGGTGTGCCAGACTTCTGCTTCAATAACTGGAGCCAAAGTAAAAAACAAAATCAATCAACTCTTCGTTATGGTTATCACTTTCAATTGGGGACTAGTGGTTAAGTGACACGGCTCACAACTCGATGGTGCTGTGATCGATCCCAATCACATCAACGGCCGTTACCCCGGGGAAGCAAACCCTTAGAAAATGCAGGAGGAAGCAGACCCTTACATAAAATGCATGCTGAAGTCGGATGCACTGGGCCTACAGGCGCAAAATAAAAGTGAACTCACACCGCCTTGGGGATTAGAGAAATAAGGCGAACGATAACCAACAAAAAAAACACAAAAAAAAAACACGTTCAATTTCATCAATTTGAAAGTATATTTTCCACATATTAAGACATATTTATTGTTTCATTGTCCCCTTTCACCTTTGTTCATAATACCATTGCCTCCTTACCAAGTTAGTCTTAACTCACAAGATGTATTAAAAATAATGTTTCAGCTCTCAAGCTTATCGCGAAGTGTCTGGAGTTTCAAGTATAATATTTGGCCTTAATGATCCTACATAAACACATGCTAACAGTGTAACATGTTACAGAAGGTAAATATTTACAACCACCAATCTATTAGGCTGTTATAAGTTTCTAGGCAGGTGTTCAATACGGTAAGTTACCATTACTTTGCGTACGCGGAGGAGCGATCCACCGAAAAAAAATCCACAATGTCTGCGAAAATGAACACGGCAGAATTCGGACCAGGTACGTTGGAATTGTGAAACGAACGTTTTACCCTCTGGCCACGCTGCCTCACACATACTAACAAATCAGGATAAATAAAAACTCTTAAAAGCTATTAATAGAATTCAATTTAACTATCAGAGACAAAAGAAGGTTCTCTGTTAACGGGGCAAATGACTGGCTGCAGCAACGAACACCGGAAGGAATTTACAATTCCGACTATCCTGTTTTATTCTAGAAAAAACTTCAAACACAAAATGGGAAAGACGTGGACATATCTGCGTTCTGCTACTTACAAAATACTTTTCAGGGTTCAGTGGTTGGAGTTTGAGATAGAAGAAGAAGAAGAAGACCCCTGCGCAGGTTCCAGCTCTGGTATAAGCTGGATGTAGCCAGGATTTCCTGCTTAGCAGGCTAAGCTCCACTGTGTTGGAGCAAGTACTGCAGTGGGTGGTTAACCGATATATGAGTTCATCTTATTAGACTCAAACTCTGGAGCAAAGTAGATCGGCAGCCTGTTAGACGCCATTTTTGCTGTTATTAACAAACGACCTATCCATGGCCGATATTACGCCATGTCACACAGTTGGTCGCCTCTTACGACATGCTCTCTTTGGGGCAGTGGTGCTATGTTTGTTCTTGTCAGACACAAAGAGCACGGCGGTTCTAAGATAAATATCTTGAACACCTGGGCCACTCAACATAGGTGTCATTAATATTGCTCTTCAACAGTATTTTGTCGACAGACGATAGGATCAACAGGGAAACCGAGTGTGGGTGTCAGAAAACATCTGCCTAGAACTTAGCAGCTGTCACCACTGCTTACACACACACGTATTAGTTTGGCAACAAATCAACAGTTGATAAACAGTATATTTATGCCGACTCTTTGTTATCAGTGCCAAACATGACCTCTATCCAGGGCGTGTGAGAGAAGAATTTTGACGCGTGAAATGAAGTGTTTGGGGAAGGACATCGGTTTTACCAGGAAAGTTTAGTTATCTCAAGCGAATGCACCGTCATCAACTTCCACTCATGGCTTAAAAAGCTGGTGGATCTGTCTACAGGCTAAGGGAGCTGTCACGAGGCAGGTGGATAGATGACATTAGAGTGATTGTGTAGCGACACGAGTTCACATTGTCCCACGCAACCCATTTGCGGCAGGATATACGACTTAAGCTTCCCACGACGCTTAACGGCATACGTGACAAGAACACTAACATTCTGACTGACTGACTAACCAACCAACTAATACCATTAGGTTAA
Source organism: Ariolimax columbianus (assembly GCA_036924085.1). Lineage (NCBI taxonomy): Eukaryota > Metazoa > Mollusca > Gastropoda > Stylommatophora > Arionidae > Ariolimax > Ariolimax columbianus. Next base: position 92,418,304 of record JAVGWX010000003.1, read on the forward strand.
CATCGTTAGCTTGTCATTCCTGCTTGATTTGAAGGGATCTTATTACGTGTAAAGTGTTCTTTTGTTTTCTTTCTCCAGACTTGTATACCTGAGATGGGCCTTTCCAATACTATCTAAATACAATCTGACGTCCCGATTTGCAAAACAGAAGCAGTCCTTTCATTTATCAATATTTATATTAAGCACGATCGGCATCACCATTCTACTGACAGACACCATAGGTGCCAAGTGTTTTTGTTTGCGAATCATGTATAGAGTGATGACACTCGAGTTTGCAGGCTAGACATACTCCTGATGTGGACATCCTTTCCCGCCATACACTTTATTCCAAACACATACAAGTATAAGTTTCGCTGATTAGCGATTTGTAAAGTCATCGTGTAATCGATGGATGCTCTGTGATCATTGGGATGTGAAAACTATATTCTACATATCAACGTCAAGGATACTTTACTGACAAGCAGTGAAGCAAAGAGGAACTCCAAATCAAGCACATTTAGTAATAAAGGGACAACCGCACAGATAATTATTTATTAAACTCTGAAAACCTACATACACTTATAAAAAAGACAGGATGGCAAAGATACTTAAGAACGGAACGTAAAATCTCAAAATGTGCTTCACTGAAAGAAAGACACGAGTTATGAGATTCGGCTGTCTATAACACATTAATAATTTAATTTCATCTAGCAACTCTTGCTAAATCTGATTTAGTTTTCAGTTCATCTGGGATACGAAGTAATCTTAAGAGATGGGATCGAGTGCCTGGTCGTAATTGAAGACAGAAGATAAACTCAGAGATATCGTCTGCACTCTTTGCACGTAAAAGAATCATTGCCATTTGAAAATGGAAAAGAGCGGGTCGTAAACAACTGTCCGGGCACACAATTCGTACAAATATAAATTTCCCACTCAATACGCCACGAATCTTCCCTAAGGTTTAGTAGGCCACAGGAAGTAAAATTCGCATAATAAACCTACTACGGACATCCTTCAGCTACCTGGCAGCAGTCATACACCTGCCTGACGTAATACCAGGGTTCCAATTTTGAACAAAAACAATGACAGACTCTGTTGTGTCGTCTCATTTTGGTAAGCGACCACTTTTAGAAGTATCACCTTTACATGTTTCCGGTCAGGGATCTGTGGAGGTCTCTTCACTGCAAGCACCATCCCGTGCTTATGCTGGTAACAGTTCTTTTCCCCCTGTTCACAACACCACGCTAGGAACAGGAGCGTACAACCAGCGTCCAACTTTCTACCCATCGCCTGCCTGGCAACAGAACCGGATGCCTTTTGCAGGATTTGATAGAGGACTTCATTCAGCGCCGACGGGTAACTTTTACAACTCTGAAGGTCACCAATATCCATGGCCGCCCAATAGCGAAGCGGCAAATCACACGCCCTTTTATTCTTCCCACGGTTCCTACCCCGAAATCGACAATCCTTTCTCTGGCTATACTCGTGCCCCACAAGCACAACCAGTCAGAAATCCATATCCCAGTTTTGGACAGATAGGTCCTGGGTTCGACATCACTTGCCATCTCGAGCATGGGAGGATCGTGAACATTGACATGCGAAACTGCTTTGGGGAATTCAGGGGAATCCCCCAGTTTCTGAGAACAGAGTTAATGAGAACATATGGCTCCTACCCACACATGAAGATCAAAATTAGAATGGAAGGAGGAGAGTTTCATATCTTCGCCAACCACGAGCGTTATCGGAGGGGTCGTCGTCTACATCAGCGTGGTAGAGATTCCGATACTGAGAGTGATAGACAGTTTGACGATGATGCAGATGATGAGTCATTATATCGATTTCCTGAAAGAAGAAGCGAGACTGTCTCAGACAGTGGAAGAGGGAGACACAGAAACAGTAAAGTCAAGCCTAGAGGCATTTTAATTGATTGAAACAATCACATTTTACTTATAAACCAAGAAATATATCTTTGTTTGTTTGTCGTTTTAAAAATAAATCTAACCGAATGGTGTCCGGGAATGCGATGTTCGGGACAGAGACGAGAATAAGACCCTGACACACTGAGGGATTTTGGTAAGAGATAATTAACAATGTGGTATAAGCTCGGTGCATGTCATACTTTAGATAGGCCTCCTGACTCACCTGAAAAATCCTTCCACCGCCAACTAAATAACGAAACTAACATTGTGCTAAGGTTTATAATCAATTCATGCTCCACACAGAGAAATAATCGAAATTCACAGTACAAAACACAACAAATCACTGTTGACAGTGTTCCTTTAACAGACTCATGTCATGAAACAAACTGTATTTCCATTTCTGTTTCCCAAACACGCTATTATAGTTGCACTGATAGCTGATACAAGGAAGTTCCGTTATTTAGTCAGCCGTGAAATGTTACGTTTCAAAGGGATTTCTCCATGGGTCCTACTGTATATACAGTAGGCTGTGTTCGGTATCTAAGCTGTATTTTTGAATATGTTTTTTCTGCAGCAGAATACGCAACATCAGTGTGAAAAAAGTGTACACACGCTAAGCATTTCGACACTGCCATCAACGAGACAGTACGGATAGTGACTGGACGCCTAAGACCTGTCCGTATTGGAACAACAATATTCTCCATACTTAGTTTAGCATCTCCCTGGAGCAGAAGAAGATTGCAACAGAAGTTGAAAGAGGCAAACAGACCAACGATCCAAGGCTCATTAAGTACTGTCACCAATTACAGAAAATTAGACCAAAGTCTAGACGGAGTTTCTTACAAACACAATCTCTCCAAGAAAGCCCCAGTCCACAACAGTCCACATAGATAAAGCTGCAGAAGAAGGTTGCACCAGGAGCACACCTACCATATCCAATGGGGCAAACCTTAAATTGACTTCGGTTTGGTATGACAATGCAGAAAAAAGAGCCGATGGGATGGAGATACACCTATTTTCCTCACTTATCCAACCACCACGTTATACATCATGCATCCAGTATTTAGCGAGATGTATTGCTTTGTCATTTGCCTCCAGCATGTTGCACCTTTTGTATGTTTCCTGAAGGTTGGGACACGTCATCATATGGTCTGGGTTATGAATTGCGTCACAGTCACGTGTGTCTTCATCTGTATATCCCCATTGTTTTAAATTTTTCTTGCAGCGTGATGCACCAGTTAGGAGTCTGTTCAGAGACTTCCATGTTGTGTATGGTAGATGATGTCCCGTGGCAGGTTCCTCCCGATGTTTCCTCTCTGGGACCTCCACCATTTCATGCCATCTTTCGATACGGCAACTTTCAGGGTTTGTCTATATGGGCTGTGTTGATTTTAGGAAGCTTTGTCTGTATTTGAGTCTTGTGCTTTGTACCTGATGTCTAAAATCGGATGCCTTGGGTCGTGCTTCTGTTTTTCTCGTTCGATTTCTGCTGCAACGCTTTTTTGATTCTCGAGTGGTGCTATGCCAATTATGGGGTATATTTTATCGATGGGAATAGGAGTGAGGCCCCATGAAACTATCCGGCCCGCCTCCCTTATTGGAGATACACGGATGACGATACTTGTGAATGCGAAGCTGTCCAGCACCAAGAACACCCCAAGACATGCCCACACTTACCACATGCATGTACTTGATGGAAAACTAGCTCAAAGGAAACTATACGGCAGCGAGGGCGGACCTGTGTCGTATGACGTACTGCAATGGACACAGAAAGTAAGTGTAATTTGATTACCCCGCTTTGATACGACCCGGCTTCCATGTATTCTACCATCTGATTACAGTTAGGGAGACGCAATGGTCACGAGGTAAGGTGTTCGCCTCGGGTGGGGGACCCAATGGTCACGAGGTAAGGTGTTCGCCTCGGGTGGGGGACCCAATGGTTACGAGGTAAGGTGTTCGCCTCGGGTGGGGACACAATGTCACGAGGTAAGGTGTTAGCCACGGGTGGGGGACCCAATGGACTCGAGGTAAGGTGTTCGACTAGGGTGGGGGACCCAGTGGACTCGAGATAAGGTGTTCGACTAAGGTGGGGGACCCAGTGGACTCGAGGTAAGGTGTTCGCCACGGGTGCTGCAGATCGCGGGTTCAAATCACGATGGAGACAGGAATTTTTTCACGTGAATCATAAGATACAAATTTTATTTCCACTGATCTCTGAGTCGTGAGGTCAGACACCTGTGTGCGGCCGCTGTGGGGCAAAATTAAAGTTAAAAATCTACTAAAATTATTTTAGGGAATCTCACCCCACAGAGAATATGCCGCAAAAACGGGACTGTGTCAGGTCTTGGTTATGTGGTTAGCAGGGCGGCACAGATGACACCTGACAGGCTACAGGTCTACCTTGCTCTAATTTACGCTTCCACCGCCACTATTCCCCAAAAAAGCCAATCGTATATTCATTTGGCGACCCACCTTTAGGTTGGAAACAGATTTTGGGATTGACCTGGCAAGTCACCAGCAGATTTTCGCTTGATAAAAAGATACGGAACAAAGCCGGCCACACTTCCCCACGACGTCTAACGAAACAAGGGAATTGAACATAGAAAGATTACAGTTTATTTACTTGATATTTATTTGGTCTGACATTTTACTTGCACTAAGTGGGGATCAAACCCCGAAAACTCAGTTCGGAAGCAAATGCACTTACTACTACGCTACCCCGACTTGCTTTTTTAAAAATAAACACATCCATTGAATTTTTGGTGTTACGGATTTATTGTAATTAGCATTAGCTCTAATTCTCCAACCATTTGTGCTAGACAGCTGAAGCTGCCTCTTCTGAACCAAATATTGCGATGGTTGTGATAAAACCGTTTTTGCAGTATTTCTGTGATCATCTATCCTTTCTCCTCGTGATCTTTCTTGTGGAATGTTTGTATTGATCATTAGGTGAATCTGATTGGATTTGTTATTTAACTATTTAGTTGCCCATGTCCGTCGATTTAGTTTAGTCAGCAACAATTCTTGTAGTTTTTTATCAAAATATTTTTTGTGTCTATTATCTTTTTTCCATATTTCCATAAGTCCTTCCATATTGCGCAGTCAGAGGCTTGTAATCCACTGGCAAGTCCTGGTTACTAACACTGAAATCGTCCGACAAACACATCTCGAGAGTGTTGTTTTTGTGGTGGACCGTCGCCGTCTATATATCTTCAGTTATGTGGCCCGCCTCCTCTAGGATGTCTCGGCACGTCAGATCCTGCCACATTTGCTGTTTAAATCAAGGACGAGGAAAGAGCTTATCCTATATTTAGCCCCTCCACCCCTTCCATACCCCGGGATCCCCAGGGCAACACCTCGCTACGACAAATCGCCTGCACCTCATCAGAACTATATGTCTCATGGACCTCGACCATTATTTGTGATCACAAACGATCCACGTGACTGGTCTTGTTCGTATAAGCGGATTGTTATTATTATTAATTGCTTTTATAGGTCTCTACTACAGCCACAAGTTATGATTATTATTCAACACTTTAGAGTTTGACAAGCCACCTGATTTTGGCTCTCGTTTTACTACAAGCCACTTTCATTGGCTTGGCAAGTCTCAATTAGAAAAGTTTAATTAAAAATGTTTTGTCCAATCCAACATTTTAAAAGTAACTACCAGTGGTTGAGCAAATCAGTTCTGCAGCGAATCGTGCCTTTTTCTCTGACAAAATGTTTAAGAGTTTTGATCATCAACTGATGAGCTCAACCGAACTGTTTATAACAAAAAATCTAATAATTGTATGTCATCTATCTATCGTAAACAGGGATTGATTTCATACTAATCATCACCGCTTATCTATTCATGATCAACCAAGCATTAGCGAGAATACCTCAGATTGTGATTATATGTTTAATGGTGATGATCATTCTGGCTTCAGCAGCAATGATGTTGGTATCACTGAAGAGGGGACGTGTCCACGAGCTACACTAGTTCTACAACGAATACTTAGAAACTCAAATCTTTGAAACAGCAACAAGTAAAAATAGTGCCCCATCATCATCATGTAACATGCCCTTTTAATAATATCTCCCCCATCACAGCACGTCTGAAGGAAACTAGTTCCTTAGCCAAATCTCCAGCCTCCATCAAAGTCATACCCAGACGTTCCTTGATATCTTCGTGCCATCGTTTTCTACATCTGCCTCTTTTTCCCGGTACCACCTTCCATTACTGTCCTCTCAAGACCGTTGTGTCTCTTGATGTGATCAAAGTTTTTCAATTTTCTGGCCATGATAGAGTTGATAAACCAATTCTCTTCTATGTTCAACTCTTGCCGAATGTCTATATTTGTCCTTCTCTGAGTCCAGGGTATTCTGACGATCTTTTTGGAACATTTTGACTCGAAGTACTCGATTATCATTTTAGATCTTTTGGTAATTGTCCATACTTCGCACCCATATGTCCCACGAATAGAGCCGATACATCCAGAGTAGAACTTGTAAATATAGAACTGACAGTATGTACAGAAAATAGTAATCGTTCACCAAATGAGAATCCAGACACATACACTCCAATGTGGCAGATGTGTGCATACCCATAGAAAAACATTTGATCATCATCTCTCTGAATGCTCGCGTTCAGCAATGTTAGGAAAAAGATTCTTCCTCCGAGACCAGATAAATGAAACACTTTTTATAACACTAAACATTAACTAACAAATACGTGCATATATAAGTACATGGCATTGGGCCAAAGGACGAAATCATGGATGCCGTTGGATCTGTAACAACATCAAAAACAACTAAATGATAACCCTGTTACCAAATAAAACGTGGCAAGCGTGACGAACTCAGTGCGAGTAACTTCCAATATCAACAACAACATCAGCAACAACAACATCAGCAACAACATTTTTGGTTAATTGTCACTTTCTTTATTACATCTATCTGCCTCTACTATAGCCAGAAATAAGGATACACCCTTTAAGATATAACATCTGAAATGGTTTAGAACAAAATCTGAGACTGTCCAAATCGCACGTTGATGATATGTTTCTACCATTGACCTCCTTTTGGGTAATAGGCTGATATGTGGCGAGGGCCTTGGTCCATACATATGGTGGGACTGTCGGCTCATAGGGAGTAATCCATCTAATCGTAATCTTTGATGTGGAGCAGTTTTTGTATCAACTGCAGAACTTCGCTGCGGGCTGTATTCTCAGGGACGTTTTCACTGGTCCTCTTGCATCTCTCGTTTATAGCACAAGAGTCTGAGAACAAACAAATTTAAGATATAATATTGGCAAAAGGCTGATTAATTTGATTCGCCTTCTCACTTCAAATAAAGCATTTTACCACAACTGCAGCTGCGCATCATTGCAGGAAGCCTGTACCCGAAAAGTTTCTGTCGCAGTTTCAATTATAATGTTTTACATGATGCAGTTGCTAGCACCATGCATCGCTCTGTTCATTCGACTTTTAGAAAGGTCACAGTTATCCCATTTCTTAAAAACCCGAGCTCAACTCAGGTGTGGTCATGGGATGTCAGTACTAATCTCTTCTTTGTTCAAACAGTATCTTTCCTCTAATTCATCGTCTTATTCTATGCATGGATGTGATCCTCTCGTTGTAAACACTGCTGTCTTGGTGTTCTTTGATCACCAACTATCACTTATTATTGTTCTAATTAACGCTTCCACCATCACAAGTTCCCAAAATAGGCGATCGTATATTCCAGAGGCTACCATCCTAACGGATGTATCAGATACTTTAGATATTTTAGCGATGGCAACTTCTGACGCAACACTATGCTGAGTCTAGCCGCTAAGCAGGAAATCCTCCTCTTGACTACATTTAGCTCACGCCAGAGTTGGGACCTGCACAGGGGCATCTGCCCCTATAGAAGTACAGGTAGACCAAAGCTAAGACATTTGATTTAAACTATACATATTCTTGTTTATGAGTTGTGGAATATGACCATTAACTGGAGATTGTCTTGGCTTGGCTTCGTTCGTTCTCAATCTCCCGCTATCAAACCCTGAAAGGGCTTTAAGGTGCAAAATAAGAACCACAGTGCAGCGCACACCGCCTTGTGGATTAGAGAAATAAGGCGAACGCAACAAACAAAAACAAAAATAAAAAAAGAAAGAAAACAAACAAAAAATTATAAAATCCTACCAGAATCACAACAGATGCTATCAGCCACACAGTTCCCAGAGTCTAGCGCGCCGCAGACATCACCTGCAACAGAACATGGCGCCAGGTTCTTACTTTCCTGTTGACACACTTCCGCTTCCTGTGTGTTAATAAGACAACCAAATTGGGGACTGCAGCAGATCCTGGGGCCAACACACTGTCCTAGTCCACCTTGGCCACATTTCATACACTGAAATTACAAGTCGCAAACAGGCAATTAGACAGCTATTAGCGAAAAGATTTTCAGTAATGGCAGAAATACAAACATGCATAAAATAACGTTTTTGATCGGAACGGGGCCAGAAGTGTACCGACTATTCGAATCACTGTGGAAACCAGGATTTTTTTTCACGTTTCCATGATCACTGGGTAGTGAGATCGGACTCCCGTGTCTAGTGTCGAGCACGTAAAAAATTCTTTAGCAGTTGGAAATCGAAAAGAGTAGGCTTAAGGGCAGCTGTGCGGGACATAATTCAATTTAAAATGTACCCAAGTTATTTGCACCTTTCCCCAATTGGTTTGTTAAGAACAGCTAAAGATGGCGCCTATCTGGCTGCGGGTCTACTTAGCTCTAGTGTTTGAGTCTAATAAGATGTACTCGAACATCGGTAAACCCCACCCGCCTCCCCTCCCATGAAACTGGTTGTATATAGACCCTGTCGAGTCTTATAAACCAGTATAACGCCGGTACGTTAAGTTTTAGTATTTTAAGGGGACCAAGTGGTCTGCTGGCCTTCATAATGGATATCTTTGATGTACTAATATTCATGGTGTTTCTTTGATGTACTAATATTCATGGTGTTTCTTTGATGTACTAATATATTCATGGTGTTTCTTTGATGTACTAATATTCATGGTGTTTCTTTGATGTACTAATATTCATGGTGTTTCTTCTGTCAACTGAACCAAATAATTGTCATGATTTTGTCCTCACATTTTAGGCAGAATCACAGAACATCCATAACGATTGGTCATCGACCTCCATTTTGTCTCCAGGGTACCATATTGCTGCCACTGTGCTGCTCCATCGATCGTTCGTTCTTCGGAGTGAGGGGTCCGCCAAACGATGCTTCACTTTGTCTGCAAATGTGACTGCATCTCCCACCGGCGATAATTGACGTCTGTCAGAGTTGTGTAAACCTTTTGTACGCTGGCTATGAAGCGTAAGACCCACCATGCGTCTCTCGAGGGAGGCTTTGGTCACTCTCAGTTTGAATGATCATGCTCGATCCAATTCCACCGTCAACTTGTTCTGATGGTATGCATGTCTTTTTTGTTACTCCTGGCATACCGTTCCTGGCTGGTGGTAGTGGTTGACCAGACAATTATATAAATCTTTCTTTGGCAGGTTGTGTGGGAAAAAAACAATTTTGACATTTCTTTTTCGGTTACTCTCCAACGCTCCGCAACACACAGAAGGCACCGAGAGTACACATTTCTAACTTCTTCTTAGTTTGGTTTTTGTGCTTTACTGTTTTAGTATCAGAAGGGCGACAAAGATGGCGTCCTACCGGCTGCGGGTCTACATTGCTCTGGTGTTTTAGTTCATTATGGATGTCGACAGACCACCGATTTGCCTGGAATTAACACTTGTCGGCGACTTATATTTGTGTTCACGGAAACGTTTTGCAATTGGACTTGTTAATAGTTCGCCGTTGTTTGTGTTTTCTTCCCTCCGATTATTCTGGCCTTGATACCGGCTATATGAATTAACACTACGCTTAAACCTATGACGTATTTTCACGGTCTAGCTCACACGGCTGAACTTCACGAGATTGGCGCACTTCTCCCTAGCTGCAGACAGCGTCGGTTTTGGTGTGACACTGAAATTATAATGGACTTAAAACACGTCGACCGGGAGATGCCCAATACATAACTCACATGCTGAGTGATGTCCATACGACCTCTTTCGGTCATGGAAAAGACACGACACACAACGATAGATGTCACCTCCCTCCGAGGCCTTGCCGGATACCTTTTTACGGGAAAGGCTTCAGGAGTAAACTCTGTGGAAAAATCTGCATTCTGTGCTATCTCCAGTCGTCTCGATAAAATCGTGCTACTGACCATAAGTAGCTCAGGACCAGAGAGTTGGGTTGACAAAAGGCACAGTTTTTTTTTAACTTTAACCCAAATCACCACGCAAGTCACCCATTTCAGCGGACACAGCAAGAGAAAAGACTGTCCACACGGCTGAACAAAGAGAGTGGTCTTCATCACATATGATGGACAAACATCATCATCAGAATGAGGGTCGTAATCGTCACCGAGACTCAATTCTTGCTGCGGAAGGTACTGTTGGGCTGGCTGTGATGTGAGTGGATAGGGCACATAGAGGAATCGAACCTCAGGGAACTTGCGTGGATCTGCTGTCTTGGTCAATCTGGGGTTTGCGGGAATGAAAGACCCGACATCTTGGCTTCATGGGCACCCACAGTGGAGGCGTTTGAAATGTATAGAAGTTGATCAACGACCGCCTTTTGGATGAAAACATTGCGATAGTTGAACCAATTCACAGACTGCACGAATTTAAAATCATACACAGGTCCAACATAAATGGGCGCCTGAGAGGACGGAGCAGGAGTATGTACAACGAGCGAGCTACAAGAGCCTTCATCATCTACGCTCTTCACCATTTGATGAGAAAGACTGAGCCCGTATTGGTCTGCCAGGAAGGTAATGACCTCGATCGTTAACTTCCAAACTTGATGTGGCTCAGGTAACTTGTAGCATTCTTTACAACGCAGTAATATTTATCTGGTTGCTTCCCTTGCAATACTATCATTGAATAAAGATTTGTTTACCGCGTTAATTGTCTCTAGCTTGTGAACACGTCAACAACACGGAATAAAACATTACGAACACCATCTTCTTCCTTAGACAATGTACATAAGAAATGTAAAAAGGTCAGAAGGATTGTATTAGCAGCAGACGGATATATATATATCATTAGAACGATCATGTATCGACATCGGCTTACTACGATCTACACAACATAATCGGTCCTGGACAGACAAGTAAAGCTACCCACGCCGCTCAACGACACAGTGGGAGGGAAGATTGACAACGTCAGTTAGGATCTGTTTAAATTGTGTACGCATCTCGAGCTATAAATCGTGTAATTACCAGCGTTGTTGTGGTAATGATGGAAACATACGGCGGAGAGAGAGGGAGAGAGAGAGAGAGAGAGAGAGAGAGAGAGAGAGGAAAGAGATGGAGAGTGAGAGAGAAAGAGAGAGAGAGAAAAAGAGAGAGAGAGAGAGAAAGAGGAAAGAGATGGAGAGTGAGAGAGAGAGAAAGAGTGAAAGAGAAAGAGGAAAGAGATGGAGAGTGAGAGAGAAAAAGAGAGAGAGATAGAGAGAGAGAGAGAGAGAGAAAGAGAAAAGAGATGGAGAGTGAGAGAGAGAAAGAGGAAAGACACGGAGAGTGAGAGAGAGAAAGAGAGAGAGAGAAAGAGATGGAGAGTGAGAGAGAGAAAGAGAGAGAGAGAAGAGGAAAGGGAGAGTGAGAAAGAGAAAGAGAGAGAGATAGAGGAAAGAGATGGAGAGTGAGAGAGAGAAATAGAGAGAGAGAGAGAGAGAGAGAGAGAAAGAGGAAAAAGATGGAGAGGGAGAGGGAGAAGGAGGAAAGAGATGGAGTGAGAGAGAGAAAGAGAGAGAGAGAGAGAAAAAGGAAATAGAGAAAGAGGAAAGAGATGGAGAGTGAGAGAGAGAAAGAGAGAGAGAAAAAGAGGAAAGATGGAGAATAATGGAGAGAAAGAGAGAGAGAGAAAGAGGAAAGAAATGGAGAGTGAGAAAGAGAAAGAGAGAGAAAGAAGAAAGAGATTGAGAGTGAGAAAGAGAAAGAGAGAGAGAGAGAAAGAAGAAAGAGATTGAGAGTGAGAGAGAGAAAGAAGAAAGAGATGGAGAGTGAGAGAGAGAGAGAAAGAGGAAATAGATGGAGAGAGAGAAAGAGAGAGAGCGAGAAAGAGAGAGAGAGAAAGAGAGAGAGAGATGGAGAGTGAGAGAGAGAAATAGCAACATTAGGTGCTTTAACAAACTGTAGAGATGAAGATGCTGATCAGCACATTAGCTGCTAGCATCAATGGAGAGAGAACCAGATCTGCCAAGATCACTCTACACCTTCACAAGGTAGTTCTAGACACCAGCATACAACAGAGCAAGCTGGTTAAGGAGAAGGGATCAAAGAGCGAAAATTAACCCGGTACTCAAAAATCCATGCTGAAGTCGGATGTGTAGGACAAAAAAAGGTGCAGTCAAGCACTAAACTCCGACACAAAGCATTTTGTTCATCGAAATACATCCTGCTACTTGTGCAAAGCCGTCTTCAGGGCTAGGTAGCGGGAGTTTGAGAACGTTCAGGGCCTGGTAGCGGGAGTTTGAGAACGTTCAGGGCCTGGTAGCGGGAGTTTGAGAACGTTCAGAACTTGGAGGCGGGAGTTTGAAAACGTTCATGGCTTGGCAGCGGGGGTTTGAGAGCGTTCATGGCTATGTAGCGGGGTTTAAGAAATTCATGGCTTGGTAGTGGGAGTTTGAGAACGTTCAGGGCCTGGTAGTGAGAGATTGAAGACGACGACGACGAAGAAGAAGAAGAGAACGAACTGCAAAGACGACAGTCTTGTGAACTGGAACAGAAGAACATACTGGGACTCACGAGGACATTCCAATGTGCATACTGGGACTCACGAGGACATTCCAATGTGCTCTTACCCCTTTGGCTGGTGCACCGAGACGCCTGAGTGTTGTGCCGAGGTTTTTGTGTATGGCAAGGACAAGAATAGCACTACTGCCTCACAGAGAGCATTTCGTATGAGGCGACTAACTGTGTGACATGGCATAACACAGGCCATGGCTAGGTGGTTTGTTTAGAGCAGCAAAGATGGCGTCTAACAGTTTGTGGGTCTACTTTCCTCAATTGTTTGAGTCTGTTAAGATAAATTTGCACATCGGTTTACCACCCTCCGTATGCGATTGTCCCAACGCAACTGAGTATTAAGATGCTCGAGACTAGCCCGCTAAGCAGAAAATCTTTTTCCCGACTACAGCAGGCACATATCAGAGCTGGGACCTGCACAGAGGCATCTGCCCACGTAGAAGTACAGGTCGACTAAGAACTAAGAACTGAGACGCTAGTCCAATCATGCACTGACCAGGACGTCGCCTCAGGGTCAAGCACAATACATTTACTAAGACCACAATTTCTCTCCCATGTAGCGTTCCGTAGAAACGGGCTGTTTTCAAGACAGCCTGGTTTACGAGATGTGGATCAATGTGCTCCATGTAGTAGTGAGCGCCACGCAGATGAAACCAAGCATAGGACAAACGCCTAGAGGACTACGGTCCACCCTCATCAGTATGCTCAGGATGTGAGGAAAGCTACTACAACCCACAACTGAACGTGTTTTTCAGGGCGCACAAAAAGGTAATCTTACTCATTGTGGATATTCAACAACAACAACAACAGCAACAATCCCTTTGGCTACAATGTGGCCGAGACAGGCTACACATTGTTCATAAAACAAAGTAGCCACAACAAATGTCAAGACGAATGTTCAGGATGTCCCACTCGCTACCGGTCCCTGATTTTCCCTATTCCTAAACGAAATTGAATACAATTTGGCCTGATCATACCTTGGTGTGTGAGAATCATAAACATCCTCATCATCATCATCATCATCATCATCATCATCATCATCATCATCATCATCATCAGGGGCTCTATCCGTTGGCCTATCATGGATCGCCACTCATTTTTATCATGTGTGTCGTTTACCAACTCTGTTGTTAATTGTCGCTCATGTCATTCTCTCTGTCCAGCATCTTCTCTATCGGCCGTTCTCTGTCTCTCTGTCCCGCTATCTTTCCCGTTGTCAGGACGTGCTCTAAGCCGCCTCTTCTCATAACACGCCCCAAAAAGAATGACTGTTTTGTTGTGATCCTTGCAATAGATTGTCCTATTCATGTGCTTCTTCGAGTACTGTATCATTAGTCTTCTTTGTTTGTGTTTGTGTCTCTTCGAGTACTGTATCATTAGTCTTCTTTGTTTGTGTTTGTGTCTCTTCGAGTACTGTATCATTAGTCTTCTTTGTTTGTGTTTGTGTCTCTTCGAGTACTGTATCATTAGTCTTCTTTGTTTGTGTTTGTGTCTCTTCGAGTACTGTATCATTAGTCTTCTTTGTTTGTGTTTGTGTCTCTTCGAGTACTGTATCATTAGTCTTCTTTGTTTGTGTTTGTGTCTCTTCGAGTACTGTATCATTAGTCTTCTTTGTTTGTGTTTGTGTCTCTTCGAGTACTGTATCATTAGTCTTCTTTGCAGCGCATGGAATTCGTAGCATTCTTCTGTAAAACACATCTCCGTTGCTTTCTAGAGATCTAAGCGCCTGCTTGTTAATTGTCCATGGTTCACTGCCATATATCAGTACTGGTTTCACTTAGCATGCAAGGACTCTCTTTCTCAGTTCCAGCGACAAGGTGTTGTTGCACAATATTCCTTTCATGATCTGAGAAACATAATCAGCTCAAAATAAATGTTGCAAGCGGTGACCATTGGCATCAAAACATGCGTGCACACGCCTCTCCATGTGAAGGAGCGTTCTCCCAACATGCACCAGGAGTTACAGACTCAGTTTCCCTCCGAATGTTTTCTTACAGTCCCATGAGATTTCTTGGCTTGTTACGGAACACTTTCTCTTTCAACATGCCCCTAGGAAGTAATCCGGTAGGGTAAGGTCATGCGACTTTGGTGGCCAAAGTCCCTTAGTAATAACACGATCTTCAAATATGTAAGCAAATTCAGCCATGCTGACATTTGGATTGTGGCGTGTAGCTCACTCCTGCTGAAAATAACCAGTACATAGTTCCTCGGCGTCGAACTGGTTCGCAGATTATTCATGTCAAATTATTATGAGGGATCAAGATACTGAGCAGCGCATGAGCTGCAGTGGTCAGCAACTCATAGCTGACTGTTAGCGTCAGGACCAGCGAACCAAAGCTGCCAAGACCCTTCTACACCTCCACGTGGTGATCCTGGATAACATGCTGCAGCAGGGCAGACTGGCTAAGGAGAATGGATCGAAGAGGGAATGCTAACCCGGTCCTCAAAAAATGCTTGCTGAAGTCGGATGTGTTGGACGGAAAGGTGCAAATATCGCAGTCAAGCTGTAAACTATGACAACGCATTCCGTTCTCTGGACTACATTCTGCTACTTAAGCCCTTTCAGTGTTTGGTAGTGGGAAATTGAGAATGAACGAAGACAAGCCAAGCCATATTATAATGAATTCCGTTGATTGGTTTAAAAGTTGTAAGGAAAAACCAAGTGCCGACAGCGAGTGGGGCACCCTGTATTTGAAGAACTTGGAAACTCAGAAGCGTGCTTGGATCGCCGCTCGTGAATATCTTTACCAAATCAGATACCTTAGCAGCAAGTTCAAGGTGAAAAGTTGAATGTTAAAGTTGATAAAACACATATACGAGGTAGGTAACGGCTCAGTGACCGCACCAAGACAAGAACAAAACGATATTTACCTTACGGCCCTAAGACCTTCGTCAGGAACAAACAACTAACTAACGAAGACAATTAACAAATCTTAACAACAAAGAAGACATGATGTAAAATACGCGGTTTAGATCGACGCTCGCTACCCTAAGAGGACGAGACTTGTGCGTGTGGCTAGCAACTTCATCCTGTAAAACATATTACTGGAAAACCACTACTACAAAAGCACGCAAAATGCGGTGGTGCAGTCTTCTAAATCGAGGCGAATTACACGGGTGACTTTACACCAGCTCGAGAACAAGGGGATCCATAATTATACTTGTAATTATTATCCTCTTTACCACATTGTCTGTACTGTCTTCACATTTACATACAATATAAATAATCCTTGCTTGTCAGGAGATGATTTGTTTTAACGATTAGCTGTTAATAAGATGGTGCATTTGTTGAAATGCACTGTACTGATTAGAAAATGTAATGAAATCCTGGAAAGAGCTTCACCTATTTTGCAAATATAATTAGAGAAGATGGGCGATGCCTAGCAGAGATCGTTTTTTTTATCCGAGCGTATGGCTGGCTTGGCTTCGTTTGTTCTCAATCTCCCGCTACCAAGCCCTGAAAGGGCTTAAGTAGCAGTTGTAGTCTAGAGAACGGATTGCGTTGTGTCGTAGTTTACAGCTTGACTTTTATATTTGCACCTTTCGGTCCAACACATCCGACTTCAGCAATCATTTTTTTAGTACCGGGTTAGCATTCCCTCTTCGCAGCTTGTTATCCAGGATCACTGCGTGGTGTAGAAGGGTCTTGGCAGCTTTGGTTCGCTGTCCCTGACGCTAGCAGTCAGCTATGGGTCGCTGACCAATGCAGCTCATGCGCTGCTCCAATTATCCTAGCGTATGAGCTTCAGAGGTCAGCTGACTGCTGGGGTCAGGGCCAGCGAACCAGAGTTGCGAAGACTCTTATCCACCTCCACGCGGTGATCCTGGATAATAGGCTGCAACAGAGCAAACTGGCTAAGTAGAATGGAATTAAAAGGGAAGGCAACTCGGTACTCAAAAATGCCTGCTGAAGTCGGATGTGTTGGACCAAAAGGTGCAGTGAAGCTATAAACTACGGCATAACGCATTCCGTTCTCTGGACTACATTCTGTTACTCGCAAAGCCATTTTCAAGGCTTGTTAATGGGAGATTGAGAACGAAGAAGAAGAAGAATTTCTTTAGAACCTAAAATGTCCGAAACCACTAGTTAAAACATCCCTGACTTTATCTCTAGCTCCCAAGCAGCGCCTAATCGATCAATAATTGAACTAAAACGATTTCTTTGATATATATATATAGATATTAAACAAGATACAAATTCTGATACAAAATTTGATCAAAGGTAGAGAAGATTCCATCCACAAGTCACAGGGTGTCATTGGTTACACTTGTTTAGAAGACTCTGCAGTCTGTCAACAACCAGTTTCTTCTAATCTATTTCATCTAACAATAAGTATGTGACTATAATCTATTTTTGTCTACAGATTACTACCTGATCGTCTCTGTTGTTGCCTGTGTAGTCTACAGATTACTTACTACCTGATCGTCTCTGTTGTAAGCTGTGTGGAGTCTACAGATTACTTACTACCTGATCGTCTCTGTTGTTGCCTGTGTGGAGTATACAGATTACTACCTGATCGTATCTGTTGTGGCCTGTGTTGAGTCAACAGATTACTGATCGTCTCTGTTGTGGCCTGTGTGGAGTCTACAGATTACTACCTGATCGTCTCTGTTGTGGCCTGTGTGGAGTCTACAGATTACTACCTGATCGTCTCTGTTGTGGCCTGTGTGGAGTCTACAGATTACTACCTGATCGTCTCTGTTGTGGGCTGTGTAAAGTCTACAGATTACTATCTGATCGTCTCTGTCGTAGGATGTGTGGAGTCTACAGATTACTATCTGATCGTCTCTGTTATGGGCTGTGTGGAGTCTACCGATTACTACCTGATCGTCTCTGGTGTGGGCTGTGTGGAGTCTACAGATTACTGCCTGATCGTCTCTGTTGGGACCTGTGTGGAGTCTACAGATTACTGCTTGATCGTCTTTGTTGTGGGCTGTGTGGGGTCTACAGCTTACTACCTAGTCATCTCTGTTGAGCTGGTTATATGTGTTATTTGCTTGATAACCTGTGTGCTTTGCTTTTGTTCACAGCCATCAAAAGCCGAAAGATGTCTTGGTATGGGCACGTCATGAGGTCCAGCGGAATTACAAATTCGATACTGCATTGTCCCGTACCAGGAGAGATAGGGCGGTGACGTCCAACGAAGAGATGGGCAGACAACATAACTGAGTGGTCAAACCTTCCCGGTGAGGCATGACTGGCGGCAGCGGACAGAGAGAGATGGCGTCGGGTTGTGGGTGTGTCTTCAAGTGTGCATGTACGACCTGATGGGTTACGGGATGAACTGATATGAACTGAACTGATCTATATTTTATGTATTCGTCTCTTCATCTATTTGTTAGCTCATATTTTTGTGTATATTGTCCTTGATTAAAACTTTTAGATCGTAACGTAGGTTTAGTTTCTGTTTTCGTCTTAATCCGGCATATATCATATCCAAATCCGTTTATATTACACTCTATACGGAAGGCTATGAATATGGTTATGTTTCACATTGGAGCCAAATGGAAAATGCTGTCCAAACCATTACACTGATTCAGTTGTACGTTTTGTATCAAATCTCCCCAGCCTTATTGAAGAACAACTTAACGTCATTATACTGTTTTAGAAGACTCCGGAGCGTGTGTATACAACCAATTTATTTTACTTCATTTGATGTTGTTGTTGTTTCGAATGCCTACAATGAGTAGGTTTACTCGTTTGTGCCCCCTGGTAAGGATGCTAAGATGCGGGTTGCAGTGGCTTTCCCCACATCCCAAGCGTGCTGATGAAGGTGGACCGGGGTCCTCTACGCGGTTGTGCTATACTTTACATCATCTGCGTGCCGCTCACTACTACGGGTTTTACGTCGGTCCCTCACCCCGTTAGCCAGGCTGCCATAAGACAGTCAATTTTCAGGAAGGGCTGCGAGGAAGCCGATGCGAGGGTCTTGGGCAGTACATTTTGCCTGAACCTAAATATCATATCTGATCAGTATGTTGTACCTGACCAGACGTTAGTCTTCCTTCCCACTTCAATTGATAAAAAACATAATTACGCGCATCCAATATATTCTTGAATCCATTAATTGGCCTTGTCTCTACTATTTCCTGAAGCAATGCATTCCAAGCATTCACCACTCTTTGACTAAACAAATATTTCCAAGTACCTTATATGAACCTTTCTTTAATTAATTAGTAGATATGCCCTCTTGTCCTAGTAGGCGGCTGTACTTTGAATACAAACACAAACATAAAGATTCTATAAACAACGGACACCGTTCGCGTTCCAACATGGCGGCTAAGTTGGCTGTTAATCAAACCAGCAGATTACTTTCTGTGGCATGCAGTGCATGATCCACAATGGCTTTTCTACTTCTTTATGTCTGTTCACTTAATCATTCTCTCTTGCACCAATTTAATCAACAGGCAAGCACATTTAAATAATTCAACTATACACACTTTGAAGCTCACATGAGACCGTTATATTGCTTGATTTCCATCGTAAGTTTGAAAGAGTGTATCATTCGTGATCATTCTCCATGTTCTGCTCCAACCGAAGCATGGGGCCACACCTTAAGATGTCATCCAAATAGCATTCTTATTCTCGTGCATTGGTGTTTTCTCTTGCACGGTATTTCACACTATAAGGTTGCCAGTCCCTTACACAACTATCCCTTTGCCGAGTTTCACGATAAGCCTGGCAGGGTGCAGTTGTTATATTCCCCTCTCATAAAACAGACCAATGCATGTTTCTATGAGTAGTTGCATGACTTACACACACAGACACACACACACATACACACACATACACACACAAACACACATACACACATACACACAGGTACCTACACACACGCCCACACACATACACACATACACACACACGTACACACATACACACACATGCACACACACACGCTCACACACATAAACACACACACGCGCGCGTTCAAACATATACACACACATACACACATACACACGCGCGCACACACACATTCTCAGACAGACACACACACAACACACATATACACAACACACACATACACACACCCCACACATAAACACACACACACATACACACCCATACACATACATACACACACATACACATATACACACATACACACACATACACCCACGCGTGCACACACACCCACATTCACATACAGACATACACACCGCAACACACACACACACAACACACATACATACACATTCATACACACAGAACACACACACACACAACACACACATACACACACATACATACACACAACTGGAAAGTATTTTCCTTGTTTGATATGTTGATTTACGATTCTAAACTGTTCTACATATCTGAACCAAATATTGCGTATTAATACAGGTTAAAGTTGAAGGCTCGACTTTTTCGCCTCGGGTTTCCTCGTATGGCTCCGCCTCTCTCAGCAGAACAGTATCCCCACCTGCTGAGGATATCGCAGAAAGCACGAACTCCGTAGCTCCAGCGATGAACCCAGAGATCACTTGAAAAAATTGACATCATGAACCGACCGTGGCAGCATTAATTCGAACCCCGACCGTCTGAGCACGAGATGAACGGCTTGACCACTTAGCCACAGAGACTCCTTGCATGTTATAATACTTGAAACTGTGTTGGCTTTTTTATATTTTTGGGAAGGTTGAAAAGAATATTTTGTACAATTTTACGATACCTTTAAAAAGGCTTTACAAGTAAATACAGTTTGCTTGGTTAGACGTCATATGCGCATGCGTTAATGGGTTATGGGCAGGGGGACGGAAGAAATGGACGGTTTTTAGAAAGAGAAAGAAATGGATGGAGAAGTTGTGGGAGTTGGGGGGGGGGGTGGTGGTGGTGGTGGTTGTTGAGGTATGGAAATGGGATGGGGATTTGAACTATTGAACTAGTTATAGGTTTATTCAAAATGAAGTGCATCATAAAATGAGGACCAATAGTATTTAATTGAAAGTTTATTAGATGTGTGCATTGTGATAAATATACTTATGTTCAAACACGTGACAATAACTAACAAAAGAGATTTATACAACACGATTTTCGTCCCGACATTGTACTATCATATCAAAACTGGACACTAACATTAAATGAAAAACGACAAATCGTAACAGCAGAAATTAAATGTCTGCGAAAAATATTGGGTGTAACAAGGAGAGACAGGATCAGAAACGATAACATCAGGAGACTAGTGGGAACAACACCAGTATTAGACTACATCAAAAGACAGCAACAACAATGGTTTGGTCACGTAACAGGCTACCACCACACAGCTTCCATCAATAAGTAATGCTATTTAGATACAACGGATTCAAAGGCCGACGACAAAAAAGGTGGCTTTCGGAAATATCTGAGGCTGTATGAGGCACACATCAGGACTCAGTCAATAAATCTCTATAACCTGACGCTGAAAGGCAAAACATGAAAAGGGAAAAGAAGACGATTGTGATTCGATGATCCAAACTTGTCTAGGGAAAATAAACCCTCAGAAGAAATTGCTTGAGGTCTTTACATTCTTGAAGACGTGTCAGTACTAATGAGGGCTCACTCGTACAACATGCACTCAGATGCTTCCAGCAGCCAAGTTCGAGTTGCTATTGTTGCTGCTACTGTCCACAGTGAGTCGGTTTACGCTTTTGTGCGTCCTGAAAAGAACGTTTAGTGGCGATTTGCTGCAGCTTTTCGCACATCCCAAGCATGGGGGTCTCTGTGGCGAAGTGGTCAAGCCGTTTGCCTCGTGCTCAGATGATCGGGGTTCGATTTCGAGCTGCGACGGTAGGTCCATGATGTCAATTTTTTCCGGAGATCCCTGGAACTACGGAGTTCGTGCTTTGTGCGATGCTCTCGACAGATAGGGTACCCATCTGCCGAGAGAGACCGAGCTAAAATGGGGAAAAAACCCGAGGCAATGAAGTCGAGCCCCCGCTAAAATTTTTTTTTTTTTAGTATGCTGCTGAAGGTGGACCGGGACCATCTAGACGGTTGTACTATGCTTGTCTTCAACTACGTGTCGATAACAACTGCGAAGATCACTTTGATCCCCAACCTAGTTAGTCACGTTGTCATAAAAACTTCTCATTTCCAAGGAGACCTGCGTGGAAGTTAGGTATGGGTCTTGGCCAGTATATTTTACCTGACTCTTTCAGGTTGTGTGTGTAGTGGTGGCAAGTTCCCTCCCTAGCGGCAGCTTACTTCCCTAATTGTAAGTCCGGTACTTATGAGTATTTAGGAAATGTGAAAAATAAGATTCTTTGACCTGAAACATTTGTCTAGCAACGATTCTTTGCGACAGCTAGTAACATTGGGATTAGGTTTAAAATATTGATCAAGACTCCACGTCACTTTCTCGTACGTTTCTTAGAAAAAGGGTGTGTCATGGTAGTCTGGTCAACGGTGTGGGGATCGCCATTGTAGT